>JAKSZT010054350.1:3083448-3213116 GCA_026826555.1 Tolypeutes matacus
TCTCAGTTGCAGGCTGGGACAAGTCTTGTCTCTCTCCTGGGGCTCGTTTCTCTCCAGAGTGAGCTGCTCTGCTCTCTCCACAAGGTCAGGTATAAACTTTCAGGCATATACCTTGTCTCTGTTCCTGGGACTTCTACTGTGTCTAATGGAGCCTTCTCTCTTTCCTCACGTATCTGCCCAATCTAAGACTTATTATTTAATCAAGCAAAAGTGAAACCTATGAAGATAATACAATCTAATACGCCCAGAGGAACAGACCAGTTTATAAACATAATCCAATATCTATTTTTGGAATTCTTAAACAATGCCAAACTGCAACACCTCCTGTTCAAATTTGTGGAAGAGCTTGAGTAGGACTGGTATTACTTCTTCTGGGGACTTTTGGTAGAACTCACCTATGAAGCCATCTGGTCCTGGGCTTTTCTTTGTTGGGAACTTTTGATGGATCATTCAGTCTCTTTACTTGCAATTGGTCTGTTGAGATCTTCATTTTTTCTAGTATCAGTGCAGATTGTTCGTGTGTTGCTGGGAATTTGTCCATTTCATCTATGTTGTCTAATTTGTTTACATACAGCTGTTCACAGTATCCTTTTATGATCCTTTTATTTTATTTCTGTGGGGCCAGTAGCAATGCCTCCTCTCATTTCTGATCTTATTTGCATCTTCTCTACTTTTTTTTCTTTGTCAATCTAGCTAAGGATTTGTCAATTTTATTGATCATTTCAAAGAGCTAATTTTTCATTTGTTAATGTTCTCTATTCTTTTATATTCTCTATTTCATTTATTTTTGCTCTAATATTTGTTATTTCTTCCCTTCTGCTTGTTTTCGATTTAGTTTGCTGGTCTCTTTCTAGTTCTTCCAGGTATGCAGTTAGGTCTTTGCTTTTAGCTCTTTCTTCTTTTTTAATGTAAGCATTTAGGACTATAAATTTCCCTCTCAGTACTGCCTTTGCTGCATCCCATAAGTTTTATATGTTGTGTTCTCATTTTCATTCATCTCAAGATATTTATTAATTTCCCTTGTAATTTCTTCTTTGGCCTGATTGTTTAAGAGTGAGTTAACATCTATATATTGGTGGAGCTTCCAGTTCTCCACCTGTTATTGATTTACAGCTTCATTCTATTATGTTCAGAGAAGATGCTTTGTATAATTTCAACCTTTTAAAATTTATAGAGACTTTTTTTGTTACCCAACATGTGGTCTATTCTGGAGAATGATCCATGTGCACTTGAGAATAATATATATCTAGATTGTTTTGGCATGCATTGGTCTGCATATGTCTGTTAGGTCTAGTCATTTATGCTCACACATTGTCTTCTTAATATCCTTTATCTCTTTGAGCATATTTTCTGTCATCTTCTTGAATTGATTTAGAAAATTTATTAGAATTTCCTTGATGAGTTTTTCCAAATTCTGTGTTTCCTCTGAAGATTTAATTTGTTCACTTGACTGAGCTACATCTTGTTTCTTAGTTTGCTTATAAATTTTTGCTTTTGTCTGGGCATCTTATTATTTTGATGAATTAACTCTTAAAGTCAGTTTCTCCCTCTTATCTAGGGTTTTACTGTAAAGGTTTGTGTTAAGGTTCTTCTTTGATGTTTTGTTCAACTTCTTCTGGGCTTTTAGAGCAGTCCAGGTTTAACTGTTCAGATTTTCTCAGCTCTTCTTCATCTGATTCTTACCCTGGATATAAGGTACAATTTTTAAGACTGCACTTTTTGTGCAATTGTTTCACCTCCAAGAGAAAGCTTCCTTTCCCCTGTTCTTCGGTAATCTTGATCTGGTCTGTTATTTTTGTGCAGAATTTTCACCCCAGGGACTATGATTTGTTTAAATTCTCTCCCTCATCAGTGACTTCTTTTCCTTACACTTTTCATTTCTGAGACCAATCCTATCCTATAGCAGTTCAATCCCCCCCACACACACATCTTTTCTTTTTCCTGTTAGGCTGTCTGCCTCCAGTTTCTTCCCCATTAAGGTATCGAACCCCCAGGAACCCAAATGTGGTCAATCCAGAAAGTTTGGGTCAATCTAGATAGGTCTGTTTTATGTTTAGGTGGCCCAGAAAACAGACACTTCACTGAATTTGCACACCTTTTGCCAACAGTTCTGTCACTGTTTTTCTCTCCCCCTTACCTCCACCCAAGGGGGGGGACCTTTTATATGTGGCACTCTCAGCAGCTTGTGTTGTGCTCTGGGTCTCTACAGACTTGGGTCCTTGTGCCTGGATGTGTTCAGGGTTCTAACCCACTGCTGTGATTGATCTATGGTCTGAATCTGTGGCAGGAGGAACCCAGGCCATGCTGCTTCTGTGTGACTCCCAAGCTACATGGGGATCAGGTGAAGGTGAGGGATATAGACTGGTGAGTAGAAGAGAGAAATCTGCTACCTAATTTTGGATATTAATTTTCTCTTTCTTCAATTCAGCATTTGTGGAGTTCTTCTCCAGTCTCTATCATACTCCAGAGCTCCAAACAAGTGGGATTTGTCATTTTATGAGCTGATTCTGAGGGAAGACTTTTCCAGGAGATGTCTTATGTTGTCATTTTGATGACATCACACAGTTTAGAATTTTAAATAAATTTCTTCAACCACTATGAATTTAAATTTGTATAAAACAACAGATAATTTTGAATATATTTTCTGTTAATACAAATAATAAAATATTTTAGTGTAACAGGTTTCTCACTAATGTGTTGTGAATACAATGTTTAAAAATATTTTTAAATTCCTTTCTACCAATTTACATGGCAAGCAATATTTTCATTTGCTAAACTTCTTTTAATGACAAGGACATACTACATATTAATTCACTGAAAAAATATCAACTATGCATTTAACACTATAAATTTTAGCCTTTTAAAAATGACTACTCTTATTAACAGCCCCCTCAAAATTAAAAATATATTCCAAAATCGTTTTTTTTTATCTTCTTTAAATGTATTGGCAGATATCATATGCTGAACTATGATTTAAAATTAGTCAACATTAGAACATTAAAAGATTTGGGGAGTTCAACTTTCAATAAGCATTTATAAAATAATGAAAAAAGAATGGTGACCATTTCAAATCAATAATACTGGAAGACTTCTTCTTTCAGTTCTGATATGTAGAGCTTGGAAGTTGTTACTCCCAAACTTACAACAAGAAAAAGCTGAACAAATAGAAAATCAATCACTTTTTAGGCCCTATCAGAATAGAACTGAAGTTGCAAACCACCACCTAGAAACCTGGTGAGACAAGTGAATCCAGAGAGTCATATATAATCTGATTAACTGGAGCACTAGCTACTGGATCCATAAACTGGTAGAAGATGGAAATGGAGGCTGACTGAAATCCCTGGGGACAGGAGCTTGAGAGGGAAGGGCGAAAGGTGAAAAAGGCATAAATTAAAGTAAAATCATATATCTTATTGTTTTATTATTAATGGTTCTAAAAGATAACTGTTTAAAGTAATAATAGTGACAATATATTGGGTGACTGCAACATATGGATTCATTAAGTAAATTATAGCAAGGTCATAAGATTTTAGATGGAGGAATTGGGAATCTTCTGTTATAAATTGTCTGCAATACAAGAAAAGAAGTAAATTATTATTTGAAGGTAGACTTAGATTTGTAAAAATAAATACTGGAAACTCTGGATGAGACTCCAAAATTTTTTAAGTATAATTGATAAAGTAATGGAGGAGAAAAAGGGAATCATATAAAATACTCAACCATAATAAGGAAAAGAGGGGCAGGATAAACATAATGAATAGAAAACAGTTGTAACCCAGGTATATATTACTCCAACTATATCAATAATGACTTTAAATGTGAATGGTCTAAATACACAAATTGAAAGACAAAGCTTGTCAATGTTAATTAATTTTTATAAAAAAAAGTCAGTCTTACCTATATGTGGTTTACAAGACCAACTTTAAATATAAAGACCCAAATAGGTTAAAAATAAAGGAATTGAGAAAGATATACCATACTAACACTAATTAAATTTTAAGACAAAGCAGTCATCAGAATATGAAAATGATAAGGGAATAATGCATAATGATATATGGGTCAATTTTCCAAGAAGAAATAACAATCTTTAATGAGTAAATCCAACAGAGTATCGAAATAGAAGAGGCAAAACCTTATGGACTGAAAGGAGAAATAGACAAATTCACTACTATAGTTTGAGACTGCAACATCCATCTGTCATTAATTTATAGACCAAGGAGGCAGAAAATCAGCAAGGATATATTTGATTGGAATAGCACCATCAATCAGGTTGGTATAATTGGCATTCACAGAATACTCTATACAACAGCAGAAGAACACATATTCTTCTCAAACTCACATGGAATATTCACTCAACAAAGACCAAATTTTAAGCCATAAAACATACCTTAATAAATTTAAAAAGATAGAAATCACACAAAGTATGTATTCAGACCAATTACTTGAAAGGTCTAAACTACAGAATCTCACACAAGGAGAAATTGATACCCTGAGTAGGCCTACAGATATTAAAGAAATTGAGTAAAAAATTAATAACCTTCTAAAATAGAAAGCACCATGCCCAGCTAGTATCAGTGGTGAATTCTACCAACGTTTTAAGGGAAAAAATGATACCAATTCTCCACAATATCTTCCAGAATACAGAAGCAGAAAGAACACTTTGTAACTCATTTGAAGAGCCAAGAGTACCCTAATACTAAAACTAGATAATGACATTACAAGAAAGAAAAATTCAAGACCAATATCTCTACTAAACATAAATATAAAATCCCTCCACAAAATATTAGCAAGTAAAATTTCACAATGTATAAAAAGAATTCTATACAACGACCATGTAGGTTTTATTCCATGAATGCTAGGCTAGTTCAACAGACAAAAATTGATCAATCAATTCAACACATCAAGAGGCTAAAGAAGAAAAATCATATGATCCTATGATTAAAATAATTGATGCATAAAAAGCATTTGACAGAATCTAGCACCCATTCATGATTTAAAAAAAAAAAAAAAAAAAAACCAACCTCTCAGCAACCTAGTTATAGATACAAATGGCCTCACCTTGATGAAGATCATCTATAAAATACCTACAGCTAGTATTATACCCAGTGGTGAGAAACTGAATGCTTTCCCCCTAGGACTGGGAAAAACTCTATGTTCCCTCTTACCACTCCTATTCAACATTGTAATTAAATTCCTAGCAAGTGCAGTAAGATTTGAGAAAACGCAATAGAAAGAATGGAATACTAGAATGGAACAAATAATAACTGACAAAAAAGGAACAAAATAATGTGGGATTTGGGGCAAAAATTGGCAGTACTTTTCAACTCTTTTGCCATTTTAACATGCATATAGTTACTATGACTTTTTTTACAGATGAGGTTTTATCAACTTTAGCTGTATTAATAGTTTGGACCTGATAATTCTTTGTTCTAGAGGGATGCTACTCTATGCACTATAGGTTGCCTAGCAGCATTCCAGTCTCTACCCACTAGCTGCCAGGAGCATCCCTTTTATCCCAATTGTAAAAACCAAAAATATCTCCAAACATTGCACAACATCCCCTGAGTGACAAAATCACTCCTGGTTAAGAACCACTGGCCTATAGGCTGTGTTAGTATCATGGAAACTATATTAATTTGCTGGGCAAGAATCTTCTTCTCTCCAATTTATTTATGATGTGGTGATTTGGAGTTTTATGTACCCCAGAAAACATGTCCTTAAACTTAACCGGTTCCTGTGGGTGTGAATCCATTGTAAGTAAGACCTTTTAATGAGATTACTTCAGTTAAGGTGTAGCCCAACTCAACCAGATTGTATCATAATCCATTACTGGAGTCCTTTAAAAACAGAATGAAATTCAGATATAGGAAAAAAAGCCACCTGAAGCAAGAAGTCAAAATTCAAAGGAACCCAGAAGAGAACAGAGAGTCCAGGAAAGGCCACAGCGTGTGTTGCCATTTAGCAGAGGTGCAAAGGACCAAGGATCACTGGCAGACAGTCCCAGAATACCAGTCTTTGAGAAGGCATAGTCTTGATGGCTCTCTGATTTGGGTTTTTTCCCAGCCTCAAAAACATGAGCTAATAAATTCCCATTGTTTAAACCAACTCACTACATGGCATTTCCTCTAGCATCCCAGGAAACTAAAAGAGATGATTAAACTTAACTTCAGAGCAATTAAGAAATGTTATTTCACACTTAGGGTTTTTCATTTACAGAAAATCAAATCCAAAATCTGGCTAAATCAAACAAAAGAATTTATGGAAAAGCATCATTAGTTCATCAAATTGTCAAGAATCATGGAAAACAGGCTCAGATATGGAAGGAAACCATAAGGGACAGATACAAGTGTACCATAGCTAAGTTTCATTTGGTACATCTCCTACACTGTATACTCACCACCACTGTGCCTATGTCTTAAGACTGTTCCCTCTAAATCTGAAGTCCCACATTGGAGTTCCCAATTTGCAGAATTTAGGCCACATGACAAAGTCCCATTCAGTGTGGGCAAAGAGAAGAAATGTCTAGCATGATCAAAGAATAGCAATTGTGTCAATGTGGCTGAACCAGGGAGAGGACATGGATGATAAAGACAGAGTAAGCCAGGGTTAAAATTACATATGCCTCTAGGCCATCATACATTTGTATTTTAATCATAGCATTGTGCTGAGCACAAAAGTGACATGATCTGCTTAAATTTTAAAAGATTAATCTGTGAATTGACTAAAGCCATCTGTGTTGGAAGCTGTGAGACCTATCAGGAGGCTATTGTAACAGTCTAGGTGAGAAATGATGGTGGTTTCAGCATAAAAAACTTCTCCCAACTGATCAAAGTCACAATGTACTCACCCTTCTCTAAACATTCTTAGCAAGTCTAGTCTATCTTTGCTCCTCATTAGAAACTTAGCATATCTGTTCATCATTAGAGTTTAAACACTGTATTTCTTCATCATTATAGTTTATACTCATTCATATTTATTGCTACTCTGATATATGTAAGAAAACTTCATATTAAAGCTAAAGAATATCGGAGCCAGAAATATTAGGAGACATAGTGAAGATCCCTCAGCTATTAAGTGTTAGCACCAGATTAATATCCATGCCTTCTGTCTCCAGGTTTATTGCTTTTCCCTCTACATTGTAACAATTCTACTGCTAGCATTCATATTTTTAGAGGGCAGCAAAATATCTCTTATCAACTGTAACTATGCCATAGAGATATTAAGAGAAGATTTCATTACATAAGTGATGATTTTACTGCATATGTTTGTCTTTTACTTTTTATTTGTATTTTATTATATTCTATTTTATTTATACTCTCCCTTGACAAATCTCTGTGACCTAATTTTATTTCATCCCTGATTGAAATCTCAGAGAGGTGACATTAATTTGCCATGCCTTTTTGTCGTAAAATGTCTTATTTCAAAAATGTAAAATATTTAACCCAAGAAAATAACCAAAATGAAAAATTCCTACAAGCTTGCACTTTTCTCCTTCATCAAATTAATTTTGCTTAAGGCTTAGAAGCATGCAGTCTGAAAAGGACATGTGTATAGATTTTCCTCACACTCTGCCACTCATTGCTATTTTTTACTATACACTGACAAGCTAAGTGGGTAGAGAGGAGTACAGCTTTTGTGGCTGGTTCAGTCTTGATCTGGCTACGGTGCTCTTTGAGATTGGAAGACATTGAAAGCCAACTCTCTATGTGACAATTTGAAGAAAATACTACTCCTACTGGGAGTCTCCCACTGCAGTTACCATGAAAGAGGTAGTGTCTCCTCCAGTTGGTTATTTTCAACATCCTCTTCAACCCCTAGATCATATCATTCCTCCAGGAAGCCAGTTGAGCATGTGAGCTGGTACCTTTCTATGGGGTTCCAGGGCAGTTCCTTTTCTTAATGGCCTATATTAAGTATATGGAAATGAACACCTCTGTCCCTCAGGCATCAGATTATGTAGACTTTCTTCTGGTGGCAACACTGTATCCTAATACACCCCAAATTAGAGGTAACATCAAGGTTTGAGTAGTTCCTGTATTAGTCAGCCAAAGGGGTGCTGATGCGAAGTACCAAAAATCTGTTGGCTTTATAAAGGGTATTTATTTGGAGTAGAAGCTTACAGTTACCAGGCCATAAAGCATAAGTTACTTCCCTCACCAAAGTCTGTTGCCATGTGTTGGAGCATTATGGCTGCCAATGTCTGCAAGGTCCAACCTCCCTCTTCCTCTTAAGGTTCCATGGTCCCAGCTTCTACCAATATCAGCTGTAGGCTGGGATAAATTTCATGTCTCTCCCAGGGCTCATTTCTCTACAGGATCAGCTGCTCTGTTCTCTCCACAAACTGTCAGCTGTAGACTATCAGGCACTCTCTCTTCCCAGGGCCTCTGCCATGTCTATGGAGCCATCTCTATCCCTCTGTGTTCTTCTCCTGTGTGTTTACTTCCTGGGGCTCCAGCTTAAAAAAAAACAAACCAACTAACTCATCTGCCTTGTCATTTCCTACAGATGTGGCCCAATCAAAGCCTTCATCATTATTTAATCAAGTGAAAGTGAAACCTCTGAATTTAATACAATCTCATATACCCAGAGGAACAGACCAGTTTACAAACATAATCTAATATATAATCCCATATCTATTTTTGGAATTCATAAACAATGACAAACTGCTACACAACACCCTCAGAATTCCAAAAAGATATTACAATATTCAAAAAAAACTTTAAATCAGTAACAATGCTAAATACATAACATCAAAATCAGTTTAAAAAAAATACAGTTTGTTTTGGGACAAAGTCCCATCTGGCTCTGAAACTTACAAAACAATTTATCTGACCACCCCCCGCCTCCCCCCCAAAAAAGATTTAACTGCTTCCAATACACAAATGGAGAGACAAAGGATAAACATCCCCATTACTATAAGGAAAAATTGGAAGGGAAACATTGAGTCATGGGTCCTCCACAGTTCAGTAAACCCACAGGGCATACTTCATTTCAGTTCAAAGTCTGAGAGTCAGTGTCAAGAAAATGGTTTCTTCTCCCTGAGGCCTCATGAGGACCCACCATTTCCATAGGCTTGTCCAGTGGCCATTTTCTTGGTTCCACACAGATCAAGCATCTGGGTGTCGACCAAGCTCCAGACCTCACCCTCCAAGAGTGTTGGGGTGATTGCCACACTTTACCCAAACTCTGGGTTAGAATCTTAACTCCCTTGTACAGTGAAGTGAAGACAACATCCCCCCTAACCTTTGGCATACAGGACCAACCCTCTCAGAGCAACAAGTTTACCACCTGGCCTTCCCTAATCCATGGGGTACAGCTCCAGCCTTCTCAGACCTATGAGGTGGTGACTTTAACCTCCCTAATCACTGGGGAATGTACTCCACCCTCTCTATACTCTGCGGTGACAAAACTCTCCCTGAATAGCAGGTGGGAATATCCACCCTCTTCAACTGCTGGGGCAAACTCACCCTCTCTGTACACATGGGTTGGGTCCTCTCTTGGTTCAAAGAGATGTCTTAATTACAGAACTCAGCTTCCATGGTTTTCTTCTTGAAGTCTTTTCCCCTTCAATCTCTCCCTTCCATGTCCCTTTTATTCCAGGCTGACAGTGATTTTGTTCATATAGCTCTACTAAGTTTGTTGGTTTAGCATGCAGGTAGTAGGGGTCCAAGCCATCAGACAGTAAGAATCTCCACAAATCTTTCCTACCTAACTGCATTTTAAATCCTGATTTACAAGTTACAAGTTTAGTTAAGTCCTCAAATGGGGCACTACCATCTGGGGGCTTGATTTCCAGAGGCTTGGAAATCCCAGAATCAGTCTCTGGTTTCTTTGTGACCAACAATTCAGTTTTCGGCTTATTTCTCTCATCTAGCATTTTACTATAAGCTGCAAGGAGTAGCCAAGCCACATTCTCCGAGTTTACTTTGGAAAGCTCTTCAGCTAAATGTCTAGGTTTGCCATTTTCAAATTCTGCCTTCCATAAAACATCAGGAGTCAATCTTGCTAAGTTCTCTGTGACTTTAAAACACAGATGGCCTTTTCTCCAGTTTCCAATAATAGTTTCATCATTTACTCCCAAGGTCACATAAAAAGTCTCTTTAGCATCCATATTCCTCTCAACAGTCTCTTCAAAGGAATCTAGGCCTTTTCTATCAAGCTTCTCACAATTATTTCCTTCTAAGGCCTTATCAAAAATAACTTCAGGCTCCATATTACTACCAACAGTCTCTTCAAAGTAATCTAAGCCTTTACCATTGAGCATCTCACAATTTCTCAAAAAAATACCCCTCACCCATTTATAAAACCATTCCAGAATTTTGGTAATTGCAAAGGCACCTCCATACTCCTTGGTACCAAATTCTGTTTTAGTCAGACAAAGGAGTACTTATGCAAAGTACCAGAAATCTGTTGGCTTTTATAAAGGGTATTTATTTGGGGTAGACGCTTACAATTACCAGGCCAGAAAGCATAAGTTACTTCCCTCACCAAAGTCTGTTGCCACATGTTGGAGCAAGATGGCTGCCCAAGTCTGCAAGGGTCCAGCCTTTCCCTTCCTCTCCAGGCTCCCTTCCTCTCCCAGCTTCTTCCAATATCTGCTGAAGGCTGGGAGAAGTCTCATCTCTTTCCCAGGGCTCATTTCTCTCTGGGCTTAGTTGTTCTGTTCTCTCTACAAGGTCCCCGTAGAGGCTCTCTCTCTTCCCGGGGCCTCTCCACATCCATGGAACCATCTCTATGGAGCCATCTCTATTTCTTTGTGTTCTTCTCCTGCGTGCTTACTTCTCGGGGTTCCAGCTGAAGAAAACTCCAACTAACTCCTCTGCCTTGTCATTTTCTTGATGTCTTACTGACGTGGCCCAGTCAAAGCTTTAATCGTTATTTAATCAAGTAAAAGTGAAACCTCTGAATTTAATACAATCGAATACACCCAAATGAACAGATCAGTTTACAAACATAATCCAATATCTATTTTTGGAATTCATAAATAATACCAAACTGATACAGTCCCCTTTGTTTCCATCTGCACTAAAGCATCCCCACTAGGCCCTCAAATGTATCTTCTTCCAATCTCCCCAAAATCAATCACAAAGAATAGGTGAAACTGGTCATCTCTGATGCTAGAGATAAGTTTTGAAAACTATTAACTATGACCTGTTAGGGAATGGTCTAGTATTTTACTTAAGGGTATGTAGGTATTGGCACATATATATTATTCTTGGCCTTGAGATTTCAGCTGAATTTGAGACTCTCATTTTAAAATCCTGTATGGTAATATAATAGTTTTGGCTCACATTTTTTTAAATGATTCCTGTGTGTCAAGCACTTTGCTAAAATAAGCATATTCTATATATATTACCTCACTTACTATTTACTTCAAAATTATTTTTTAAAAAGGTCCTATTAGAACCTCTAATTAAATTAAATTTAATTAAAAAAAAAAAACAAATAACAAAAGGATAAAGAAATATACTTCAGGAAACACAGCTACTAATGGGCAGAAATACTGGAATTTAATGTCAGCTGGGTCTTGTTTTAAAGGCCAAGAAATTAACTGCTATACTTAAGACCTGTCTAATCTTGTGAATGACAAAGGAACAGGAAAGTAGAAGAGTAAGGGAAGTGGAGTAATTTCTGGTACAAGGAGAGTGAAGGGGAGAAAGTGATTCTCAAACTTGAGATTTTAGATATACTGTAAACATTTCCTTTGGTTTTCTGATTGAAGGACTGTAATAAGCAGCCAGAAAAAAAATAATGCAAGACTAAAAATTTTATGTGGTTTTATATGGCTGTTTTCCTAACATAAAACTGATATAATAATTACTTTAATATTTATTTAGAATTTTAGAAATAAAATATTTTAAAATTTGATTTTAAATTAAATTGATTTTTCAAGGAGTCCAATTTTACTGCCTAATGTTCCTCAGTGTGAAACGAATAAATACTGAGTCAGAGTCATCCACATTTCTATTGAACAATGAAATATTTAAGGTGGCACTCTTTAAAATGATTATCTTTGAATTTCATAATATTCACATCTAATCTACTCAAATGGACCAAGGTAATGACCAAATCTTACAACAGAGGGCTATGAGCATTTGTATTTGGTCAGCAATTTCTATATTAAAGCTGCAGGGAAGCTAAACTTCATGTCTTATTTACTTCAGCTTTGAGGGCTGTTCAAAGAGACAGCACTAACTTTTGATAAGCATATATTTTCCCCTCAGAAATTTCCATTTTTTAAAATCATTGTGCAAAAAGAACTTACTGTTTGTTAGGTAGACTAGAAAGCAAAATTACAGTTATGTCACTCAAGATATCTAGAAGCCAATATTTTCATGTGTCCAAACTGATTACTAACTTTATGAAATATAAGAAATATAAACATAAAGCTTTGAAAATGTTCTAATAATAATAAAAACAAATGATACTTAGTCTGGTATGAAATATAACCTATTTTTAAAGGATATCAATATGGTCAATCTACCCCATCTGAAGGGATTCTTGAACACTTAAAAAAAATCACTTAGTATTGTGTAGTAAACCAAATTTACAAATAAAACTTTTAAAATATGAAGGCTTAAAATTATTTCTAATAATGTGATCACTAATAGCTTTCATAAAACTTTAACATGTTTTCTTAGGCTTTCTTAGGAAAAAATTGTACTTGAACACATTTTTATTAAAGTAGAAATAATAAAGAGAATTGAAATTTTAATTTAGGATCAGTATCACCAGTTTAGAATTTTAATACACATTAGTATAATTTCATTAGGGGAAAAAGCATACTAATAACTAATAGTAAAATCTGACTTTCATCATAAATTTGATATCATATGCATCCCTAATAACATGCACTCGTACACATGTAAACACAGAATCATTTTGAAAGGTGATTTGTTTATTGCAAGACCATATGCATTGAATGAGTACATTTCCTATTGCTAATAGTACTCCAAGTGACTATTATTTGCTATGTTTAAGAAAAGTGTTAGTATCATAAAACAAATCCCAACAACATTTTCCATCTTTGAAATGCCGGCATCTGCTACAGGGATGATCTAATAAGAGATCAATAATGTATGCTGAATGAATGAAGAAGATTCTTTTAACTGTACCTACACCTATATTACCTGAACAAATCCAATTGTGAGTGACTTCCAATAACTTCATTGTATATCTTTTGGGAAAAACTTGTATTTTGGGTTCCTATGAGATTACATAGTCCCCAGATGTCCAAAAATATGTAAATAATCCATTCTCTTATATAACTTATTCCCTAATCTATTTAGTGAAAATAATGTTTTATAGAATTATCTTCTTAGATATTAAAATCCTAGAATCTCAAGTCCTCAATGTTGTTACAAGTATCTATGAATTCTGTCCTTCAAGGAGTGAAGCCTGGCAGTCGCTGAGGGCCCTGAGGGGAGGAGGAGCGAGGAATAGAAAAGATATTAGAGGGGTTACTTAGGGGCAATAGAAGTGTTCTGTATGATCTTGCAATGATGGATACAGGCCATGTTAAAATTCATCAAAAATTTATAAAAGTGTAAGGTCTGAAATGTAAACCATAATGTAAACCATTGACCATGGTTAGTAGCTATGCTTCAATGTTTGTATATCAGTTGTAACAAATGTACCATCCACATGTAAAAAGCTTATTAATACAGAAAGGGGGAAAAGGGGGAGAATGTTGGGTATATAAGAGTCCCCTATATTCTGTACGTGACTTTACTGGGACCTAAAACTTCTTTAAAGACAAAATGAAAGAAAAGTAAGACACTGGGGAAGAAACGGAAGAAAATGACACTGTACATACAAGACAATAGATATTATGGTGATAAAAGGCAAAACATCAAAAAAATTTGTATTTTTTATTTTTAAATATTTTTTATTTTTTAATATCCCAATTTCTTTTTTTACTTTAGTTTTAGTTTTTCTAAATGATTATGTATTTTATTTCCTATGTTTAAACCCGTCATTATTTCATTTTCCTATTAATTATATTTGGCAATATTCTTGGCTTCATTTTTGAAGAGGTTTTGGATCACTGAAGGTTTACAACTGTAGCAGGGGAGGATCATTGGTGTGGGGTGTCAGTGATGGGGGATACATGGGAGGAAGTTCACCTGGGCATACATACAAAGTATATAAATGTGTTCAAATGTTCATGGGGCATTGCCACAGTGGGTAGAGATTCACACAACAACTGAAAGAATATTGAATTCCCATCTTGGGGAGCTCTGCCACATTCTTTAATGGAACAGCAACAATCCCCAAAGTCCAGGTGCAATGACTAGTGAAGAAGGATGGTCCACTGATGCGCTCTTGATATTGATGACTATGCTTATGAACCTTGTCTCTTGAAATTGCAACTTAGCCTAGTGTTATAGGGTGCTTAAGAGATACCTACTGGGAGCCTCCTTGTTGCTCAAATGTGGCCTCTCTCTAAGCCAAATTCAGCATATAAATGCATTGCCTACACCCCAGCATGGGACATGACTCCAGGGGATGAGCCTTCCTGGCACCAAGGGATTACTACCAAGCACCAGCTGGTGATGCAACTGGAAAAAGACCTTGAATAAAAGGGGGAGAAGTAAAGACAAATGAGTTTATATGGCTAAGAGACTTCAAAGTGTGTCAGGAGGTCATCAGAGAGGTAATGCTATGCACGTCTCAGCAGGATATCATAGACTGCCAAAGTAGATACTACTCCAAATAGTAAGACTCCTGAGGGCACTGGAGACACCCAGGTCCTCTGGTCATGGCAGATAGCTCTGGAGTTTGGTGCCTTGCTTGTGGGCCCTACTTTGGAGTTTGTGCTCTTGAGTGTGACAGAGTTGGATTCAGATGTGACTTCTCTACATATGCCTCTTCTGAGCCTTTTATTTGAGCCTAAAGTTGGTACTGGAGTTCGTAGGTGTACATCCAAGAGACTTGAATCTCTGGGCTTGCATATGCCAGCCAGGCCCTGAGCCTCAGCGGAGTTGCAACACCTACTCTCTAGTTCATTGCATTCACTCAGGACAACTAGCAAGGAGGTGAGGCTGGACCACCACCACACCAAAGAAATGAGAGAGTCTACAACTTCAAGCAAAAGGGTCCCATCTATTAGCCGTATGGGATTGAAACCCCCTCTCAATTAGAGGTGGAATGGGCATCACCATCCCAGAATCCTCAGGATTGGGAAATAAAATATGAACTAGAGTGGACTTACTGGAATTCTACTACAGACTTATTGTGATTCTAGCAATGGAAGAAATTATATCATGGATGTGGAGACACTGGCCAATGGAGGTGATAAAGTCAGGGAGAGGGAAAAAGAGGTGTAATATGGGGGCATTTTCAGGACTTGGAATTGTCCTGAATGACATTGCAATGACAGATACAGGCCATTATAAATCCTGCCATAACCTACAGAATTGAATGGGAGAGAGTATACACTACAATGTAAACTCTAATCCATCCTTAATGGCAATGCTTCAAAATGTGTTCATTAATTGCAATGAATATACCACACCAATGAAAGAAGTTGTTAATGTGGGGAAAAGTAGGAGGTGTGGGGAGTGGGGCATGTGGGAATCCCTTATAATTTTTAATGTAGCATTTTATGTAATCTAAGTATCTTTTAAAAATCAATAAAAAATATATTTTTAAAAATCCTAGACTCATAATTTCATGGATTATAATTCCTACCATTATCTCTATATATTTAAGCATGACATGTCCAACCAATTCTACCAGTGTAAAATCCAATTAATAGGTGATATAATGGTAACAGGTTGAACAAGAATACTCTGTCCATTTCAACCTCTCCACATGTAGTTTCTTTAACAAAAATATTAAAGCAACAACTACTCTGGGCATTGACAGTTCTGCTCTGACAACAATTTGAAAATGACAGAAGACATACATCAACTTGCACAAAGTAACTCCTACAGAGATGTTTAGTGGAAGATAAGGATGAATTCTGCCATGATGAAAGCATGTTTTTAAATTGGAGTTCTAATAAAGAGTGCCACTGTATTCTAAATGAACCAAATTTTAAAGACACTGAGTTGAAACTGGAGCTGTGAGGAAACTTGATATAGATATGTAAATCTATAAATAAGTACATATGTAAACAATCATCACACGAAAACTAAACCACCCTCAATCCAAGATGTTAAAAAAAAGAAGCTTGATCTGTACTATTCCAACATGGACAAGGAGATGCTGCTGGTTTTACTTTCTGGGGAATATTTTCCACTTATACTGAAAGAAGATAAGACATTAGGAAGGTACATCTTGAATAAAATTAAAGATATTCTTAAGTTAGAAAGTAAAACCAGTTAGGGTACAAAATTTCTTAAATGTTCTAATACCTATCACTATAAGTAATGGATTAATTACTTGGAGAATATTAGCATAAAGTTGAAATTTAGGGATGTGTTTTAAAGGAACAATGTAATAATCTAAGCCTCGTTATAAGATTAAAATGCAATGTTAAAGAAATAATTAAAGGTTATGGAAGAAAGCAATACTGTGCAGGAAGACAAACATTTTGGACATACTCATATGGAAAACGGCTACATCATTTTTAATTTTTTCTCTCATCATAGAAGACAACTATAACCCTTGTCCTCCAAAAACCATTATAAGAATATAAAAGAAGACCATGGAAACAATGGACTAAAGTAGACTTATTATTATTCTTATTATTCTAGACTTATTATTCTAGCAATGGAAAAACTCTTATCATTGATATAAAGGCACCAAAGGTTCTGAGGGGATGGGAGAGGGAAGAATAGATGTAATATGGGGGCATTTTCGGGACATTGAAGTTGTCCTGCATGACATTGCCGTGAATGATACGGGCCATTCTATGTTTTGTCATAACCTACAAAATTGTGCAGGACAGAGTGTAAACTATAATGTAAACTGTAATCCATACTTAGTAGCAATGCTTCAATGTGTCTTCATCAATTTCAACAAATGTACCACCACACTAATGAGGATGTTGTTGATGTGGGAAAGTGTGGGAGGGGAGGTAGTGGGACATATGGGAATCCCTTATGTTTTTTATGTAACATTTATGTAATCTAATCTTTAAAGCAAAATTTTAAAAAATTAATTAAAAAATAAAGCAAAATAAAGACCAGGGAAAGGGCAGCTAATACCTATGTTGGTATAATAGTTACAATCTTGCTTCTTGCTCATGTAAACCATACTAATTAATGCTGAGGCCTAGGATGAGTCTCCCATTTTTCCTGCATGAGGATGACAGCAATTTTGGTTCTCTTCTTTTTTGGGAGGAATCTGAAGATAGACAGGAGGATGCCTCTCACTGGAGAATCTGAAGGAGGCAAATATCCCCTCTCCTGGCCTCTTGCAACTGTAAGGCAGAAAAATGACCTAAGACTACTTAATGAATGTTTTGCCCAGGACTTTTAATCTGGAGTGACTGTGGTAATAAGAATTATAGACAGAATTCAGCTCAGAGGCTGCAAAAACAGCAGCTCCAGTGTTCTTTGACAATACTCCAAGCATCTGGTACTCAACCATCCTCATAAAGAAATGAAAATTTAAACACTAATAATACTTTTACCTAACACATTAAAAATATATTTAAAAAGTGCCTGATACATACTATTGCTGGGTATATCAAAATAGGTTATGTATGTTATAGGAAAAAAATCTCCAAAAGTTCAATGGGCTTAAAACCATTCGATGCTCATTTTTCAGGTACATTTTCACTGTGGGTCTGCAGAGAGGCTCTGCTCATGGTAATTACTCAGAAACCAAGGCTGAAGGAGGAGGCACCATCCTGGTGATTGCTGGTCACCAGGGAAGAGAGAAAATGATCCTCTATACAGTCTCACACTGGCATATATAAGTTCTACCCATAAGTAACATACACATCACTTCTCATATAAACTCATATAAACTTATTGGCCAGAACTAGTCATAGTGCCTCACCCAACCACAAAGGGACTATGGAATGCAAATCTTACCATGTGCCTGGAAATCACAGAGCCAGAAATATTAGAAAAATAGTATTAATAACTTCCATATATTTTGTTTTTATGTTTATAGTTCAGATAGATTTCCTTGAAACTTTGAAACAATAACGTGTTGATTTTTTACATACAGAATTCTCAACTCATTTCATTGCTCCAATGAGTACAAGGGAAGCACATATCCATTTCTCTCCTTAAATAGCAACTCTAATGGCTCTATTTCAACAAATTCAGATTTCTGCCCCATTCCCAGTCACTAGTTAGTAATCAGGTTTCAGTTTCTCCTTTGTACTTAATTTTCTCTTTTCCTTCCCACCTTCTTTCATAAGAATGGATCAAGTTTGAGTTAGAGAGAGAAGTCATACCACCATCTCATACACAGAAATGGTCAGCCAGCAGGCATCATTCACGGACATGCGCAGTGATGAAAACTTTGAGTCACCCAATGCACGCATTCCCAGAGGTCAAACGAGGTGACAATCTCCCTTCTTATTTCAGCATATTTAGCTCCAGTTTTTCATATTTTTGTACTTTTTGCTGTTGATTTTGCTCTTTAAAAGGACCCCCAAGAATAGCACTGAAGTGCTATCTAGAGTTCCTTAAGTGCAGAAAAGTTGTGATATGCCTTGTAGAGAAAATAGATGTGCTAGACATTTTTGTTCATAGTTGAAGTACAGTGCTGTTGACCATGCATTCAATGTCAATGATTCAAAAGTATATATTAAATAATGTGTCTTTAAACAGAGACATACATAAAACAATGTTATTAGGATCAGCTGTCAAATATATTGTGGCCACAGTCTCGTGGAACCTAACCCTGTATTTCCCCAAGGAACAGACACTAATTCAGTGTCTGAGGCAAATTTACAGAACATAGCTACTGCAAATAATGAGGAACAACTGCATGTACAAATATGTACCTTTCTGGTGCATGACAAGACTTCATTTATTGTCCCCTTGTGGACATGTGATTAGCTCTAGCCAATGAGTTATGAACTAAATGTCACACATTACTTCTGGGACAAAGCAATGAAATGGCTAGTGCAACACCCTTTCAAATCCATCCACTCTTTCAATCTTCATTTCCAATAGGATAGTTAAAATCACCTTAATGTTTTTTCTGAATAATAACAAGAGTTTCCCTTTATCAACTCTTACCCTATTCAACTTCTGGTTCACGCTGGGGTCAGAATAACCATTTTTAAAAAGAAATTGGATCGCTTAATCCTCCTCACCCTTAAAATCTATCAATAGCTTCACTGAGATGTCAACAAGTGCCCGGCAAGTACCCGTGACATCAGTAACTCATCCAGCAATTAGGACCAAGTTCCCAGAACTTAATCAAGCTTACAAGGATGTATTAGTCAGCCAAAGGGGTGCTGATGCAAAATACCTGAAATCTGTTGGTTTTTATAAGGTATTTATTTGGAGTAGAAGCTTACAGTCACAAGGCCATAACAAGTAAATTACTTCCCTCACCAAAGTCTGTTGCCACATGTTGTGCCAAGACGACTGCTGGTCTCTGAGAGGGTTCAGTCTTCCTCTTCAGGCTCCATAGGTCCAGCTTCTTCTGGTCTCAGCTGTAGGCTGATATAAGGCTCATCTCTCTCCCCGAGCTTGTTTCTTTCCAGGCTCCACTGCTCTGTTCTCTCTACAAGGTCACCTGTAGACTATCAGGCTCTCTTTCTTCCTGGGGTCTCTGCAGTATCTAAGGAACCATCTTCTCTGCCTCTGTGTTCTTCTCCTGTGTATTTGCTTTCTGGGGCTCCAGCATCAAAACTCCAACTCTCTCCTCTGTCTTGTAGTTTTCTCTGTGAGTCCCCACCCACCAAGGGAGTGACTTAACATCCTACTGACATGGCCAAATCAAAGTCTTAATCATAATTTAATCAAGTAAAAGTGAAACCTCTAAATTTAATGCAATCTAATACACCCAGAGGAACAGACCAGTTTACCAATATAATCCAATATCTATTTTTGAAATTCATAAACAATGCAAAACTGCCACAAAGGTACTTAGAAATATTTGTTTCTCTTTCTTATTCTACTACAATGGCTTTTTAAATGACATCACTGACTCTGGTCTCCACAATATGTTCTTCTCTTCAAAATATTAATTACATTAAATATGCCTTACTTCTTAAAATCTATTAATGGTTTCTAATCAACTAATGGGGTTTCAAAATTTTTAATTTGGGCCTTTCAATTTATATTTTTAACCAATACATAAAAAATATTAAAAACTTCTTCCCTTTAAAAATGGACGCCATAGAAGTGAAAACTAATGACAGTAGAGATAAAGAAAGCACTCAATCAGCCTCTTTCTCTCTCAGTTGGGCACCACCAGTCAAGTGAAATTGTTAATTTTCACTTATAGAGTATTAAATATCTACTAATAAATAACCACTAATTAAAGTGGGAAGTACAAAAAACACTGGTGAAGAGTTATATTAAAAAGATATAGTAAAGTTCATATGCAATTATTCATTAAATTGAAGGGAAGTGTTATTCAACACACAAAATCACAAAATGTGTTAACTGCAGATAAGTACCTAAAACTGCAATGTGACCACTTACTGTATCAATTAGAACTAAAATATGAACGTTATAAAATAGAACTACTAAAAATTTTGGTACAAATTTGATAAATTTCAGATTTCAAAATAGTAAGAGGTTTTTTTTAATGCTATATCAAGTAGATGAATTTTATGGGAGGGGATAGTCCAAGCACAACCTGCCACCTTTCCCTGTCACATACAAAAAAACCTTATGCTTGGGCCAAAGTGTGTTAGCCTGGTCTGTAGGATGAATGCGGGCTGACTCCATTCTTGGGAGTGCCTTGAGGTAAAACACATGCCCTAGCACAGAGCGGATGGTTGACCTTGTGCCTGAGAATATGTAAAAATTTACTGGAGAAAGTCTGGCTAAAATATGCATGTTTTATGGCACCTGTTTGCTCCCGCTATTACTGAAAGCAAGGGGTGACATCACTCCACTACCACACAAGCACAAGTGTGCCTAGAACATCTCCCTGTGTTGGTTAACAAAGGAGACCCACTGGTAATGGGGGACCAACACCCACTAGTGAAGATGACATTGCTTTGTCTCTTCTCTATGTGAGTAAACATTGTCCTATCAAGTACCTACGTAAATAGTGCTTTTGCTGGTGATCCTGATATCTGCAAACCAAGGAGCAGTTCTGGGTCTCTAGGACTGCTGTCCCTGGTGGCAGGCATTGGTGGCATGCTCTTTATTACCTTCCAGGTAGTAAGATTCCTCCCCTGAGGGTGATAATAGGTATCTCTCTTTCTGATTGACAGTTTAGCACAGTAAGTAGGGTGCTGACACATTTTAGATGGTATATTAAATATATTTTTGAATTGCAGAAAAATCATAGTTGTTACTTGAATAATTAATTTTAATTTAAATGTATGCACTATTTCTCAAATAAAAAATGTGGAATTCTGCTTATTAATTTATTTTAAATTATTTTTATTATATTTAATATAGTAATTGAAATAAAATATGCTTACCCCAAATTGTTATATTACACCAAAAATGATTAAATGAGCTATTATTTGGAGGTGTTAAATATATTATATCATCGTGAAAAGGTTTCAAAAGGAAAATATTATTGGAATATGCTAACATGTAAAGAGGTTCAGGGTGGCCTCATTTTTCAATTGTTCCTCTGTCTTCAATCTCGCTAGCCCCCAAAGTGTTAACCCAATTAGTTGCTCCTCCACAGCCACACCAAGCTCTTTCACTCTGTGTCTTTGAATGGCCTCTTCAAATCTTTTGGAAAAGCCATTCCCTGCTGACTGTTCCCTCACCATACACAATACAATTCAAGACTCTACACAAGCATTATCTCCTATGAAAAGCCTGGTCAACTCCTCCATGCAGCATATGCCACCTACACTCTTCCTCATCCTTCTAGGAAATCCTGTGCATATTCCCACTTGAAAGCAATTACCACAGTGAATTATAAATACTAGTATAAATATTTCTTCCCTCTGTGTTCAAGGAACCTGTGTCCTCTAATCTTGGAGGAGCTACTTCCATTTATTTTTAGGATTCACTTTGAGGATTAAGGATACACTTCTATTTTCTTTACAAAGGCCAATAAGAAAAGACACTACCAAATCCTGAAATTTCTACCAACGAATTCCTCTTAGCCTGTCCATCTTATTGGCCATTCTAAATGCCCTCACACCTTGCCCTTTTATTTTTGTGTGCTCATCCTCTCTGAGTGGTCCTGGGTAAGTTATTTAACCTTTCTGTGCCTCAATTTCCATATTTATAAAAAAGAGATAACAATGAAATTATTTTGTAATCTATTGAGAACCATAGCCTTCCTTACCCTCTTTCACTCTATTCAAATTGGATAACCCAAGACAAGGCTATTTGTCTTGACAGCACAGACCAAGGCACTTGGTCAGATGGTGCAGGTGGGTTGAAGTGCACAATCACAGTTACCCTGGGCAAAGAAGGTTCACTCACCCTTCACTCTCCCATTATGTTTCTCTCTTTTTGACTTGATAGGGAGACAGGATGGCTCATTTTTTAATGCTGATATGAATCATAGATTTCTGCAATTCAATTAATGTGTGTTCAGTAAATGTGGAATGAATGATTAAATGACTTGATCGACAATGCTTAGAAATGCTCTAGGATTGCTGAAAAAAAGTAAATGAAATACTACAATTGGGTGGAATGTCACAATTTTCAATTTTCTATTGCTACAACAACCCTGTGAAATAGAACTTGCAAAGATTATCAGCATTTTACCAAGAAGGAAACTGTGGCTCAAAGAGATTAAAGTATTTGCCAAAATCACGAAAAGAGTGTTGTCAGCTGGCCAATCTAATTAGTCTGGTGCCTGGAAAAAGGATTATTACCTCCTTAAGCATCTTCCTATGTTTCCCCATGATGTCAATTAATTAGTAAAATTTAGATTAGTGATAGTTATTCATGTACCAGAACCAAAATTGTTAGAAGTGATTTTTGTGATCTGATGGAATCACAGAAGGGAATGTGTGGGGATCTTGTTCATGGAAAAATTTGCAAGAATGACAATGATAGCCCCTTGTCAACTAATGAATGATATTACATTTTAAAAATATACAATCTCTAATTTATATTTCAGAGTTCCTTCCTATTGAATTTATCTTTGTAGGATAGACAATTATACAGAACATATAAATTTTTTTACAAGTAGTGTGGGAAATAATCATTGACACTTATTTTCCTTTGACACTATGGAATTCTTGGCAATGTTTTTTGTATAAGGTTCTTTGTAAAAGTTCATTATGTATCTCCATTTAGAAATGACAAGATTTATCCCATCACACTTAAGAAAATCAATGAAAATTCCATTTTCTATCTTATATGGAAGTTTCTGTGTGTTAACAGAAGTTCTAGTATCAATTCTTCCAATAATTGCTAAGTGACCTTGGAGTCATTTAATATTTTTCAATCTCATTTCACTCAAATAAAAATTATGGAGTTCTTCTAATACTCTCTGGTCTTCCATACCTCTAAATTCCTATTTTATACACCAAATTGCCCAAATCAGTAAATACAAACCGCAAAAACTGCAGCATTACTTTAAAAAATTAAGACATTAGTTACTGTCATCTTTTCAAAGTAAGAGTATCAAAAAATCTAATTTTTAAAAAATTTCTCACTTCTTAGTAGAAAAGATTATACCTTTATTAGTTTATTTTTAAAATAAACTAATTTATTAGTTTATAAATATAAAGATATAAATATCTTGACTCAGAACACTTTCAAGTAGAAATGCAAACCATTGCCCACATAGTATTTCCGTATTATAGTAAATAAAACAAGTCTCATAAATAATATAAAAACACAACGTACTTTGGGGAATGCAGGAACAAAGAGGTAATGCTGTAATATTTGAGTAAAAGTAGTTTTTCCACTAGGTCTAGGTACAGTCAACACATGATTTGTGCCATAATTTAATCACTTTGTTCCCAGTTTTTTGTGTTGTTTTATTTTTTAAAACCTTAAAAACATATTTTAAGTCTTGGTTAAAATATTCCAGATAGCTTTTCAGATTTTGTTTTTTGCCTTTGAAGCACTAATAAAATACTTCAAATGTGTATATAACATCATCAATATAAATCAGGTAGCATACACATTCCAAATTATGAAGATAAAATAGGGAAATAAATAGCATGTCAGCTTCAAGCTCAGAGAAAATATGCAATCAGTGTGCCTTATGTTAAATAAAATGGTGCGGATGGGGTGATGCATGAATGCACTTCTCACTAAATAATGCATTCTTTGGCTATTTATCAGTAAATCGTCATATGCACATATCAGCATATCATATTGATAGCTGTAAGTCATCATTTGAGCCTCAAAATTTAATCTTTTATTAATTATAGTATATCTTTATAAAACGGTAACATTTCAATAATAAAGGAAAGTTTTTCCCCTCATATCACCCACTGAAATAACTAAAAATCACACTGAGGTAGCCATAATGGCTAACTAAAGCTACCAAAGAGATAAATCAACCAATATTTACTAAGGGCCTACTACACATTTAAAAATGTTAGAGTCTTAACAAAAGTAAGAAGAAAAGTGTTCAAAATTCATTACAAATAATGTGTTTACAAAGGTAGATCTGGTTTGGTTTCGAGTATTTTTATTTTTCAAAATCTTTCAGTGATTCTAATATCCAGCCAGAGCTGAGAAACTCTGGCTGCCCAAATAAAGTACAAACCATAGCATGGCATTCAAGGCTCTTCAAATATATGTCTATTTCTCTACCTTCATCTCTTGGTATACTCCTTCTCACAGTCTGTTTCCACTCCCAACTATTTAGCAGTATCCCCAAAAATGGTATATATTATCCATGACTTAATACTCATTACTCCCTCATCTGTACTTATTCCCTCTCCTACTGGTCACCTGATGAATAGCTACTTGTGTTCAATAATCAGATCAGGCTTCACTTCCTATATTGAAGTCTTTCTTGACACTCTCTAAAGCAGATATGATCACACTTTCCTTCATGACATCTAGTAACCTGTACATACTTCCAATCACACCCCTTTAACGGTCGTCTCCATTTAACTGTCTCTTCCCATTGGACAGCAAATTCATTGAGGCCTAGGCCAAGGTCTTATGTATATGTATCCCTGAAACAGAGCCAATAGTAATTAATAAATGTTCTTTGTGTCAGTAAATTTCAAAAGTATGGATCTAGGTTTGATTCCTAGATCTATAGATAACCTACTAGCTTATAACCTTGGGCAAGTTACTAAAATTTTATACTTCTCAATTTCTTTAGTTGTTGAATTGGTATAAATAATATGACCTACTTCTCAGTTCAGATGGGAGGACTAAAGAAAATAATGCCATTGTATTTGGGCACCTATTTCTGGGAAAATAGCCCAGGAAAAAGTAGTATTTTCTTTAATTTTTTTATAAATGAAACATTGGAAGATGCTTTGACACTCTTAGAATCTAAGCCTCTTGTGGTAATTTGAGTCTTTTGTGGACCCCAGAAAATTATGCTCCTAAATTAGTCCATTGCTATGGGTATGAACCTATTGTAGGTGAGACCATTTAAATAGATTAGGTTTAGTTAGGGGTCATTTAATAGATCACTTCAGTAAAGCATAACCAAGTGTGGGTCTTAATCCTCTTACTGAAGTCCTTTATAAATGGGATGGATATGGAGAGACAGAGCAGAGAGAAAAGACCCAACAGCTCAAAGAGGAACCTACAGAAGTTGAGAGAGAAGGTTAGGAGAGCAAGAAGTTAAAATCAAGGAAACCCAGTAGAGAGAAAGACACAGGAGCAGAGAGATACTTGAGAATACCAAAAGCTGAAAGCAATGAGACCCAAAAGAGAAAGGAGAAACCAGAGATGTTGCCATTGCGCCTTGCTATGTGACAGGGTCCAGAATCGCCCACAGCCTGTCTTCAGGAAGAAAAGCACTGCCTGATGAAGCCTTAATTTGGACATTTTCACAACCTCAGAATTGTAAGCTTCTAAGTTAATAAATACCCATTGTAAAAGTCAACCCATTTTTTATATTACCTTGGCAGCCTTTAGATAACTAAAATACCCCTTTAAATATCAGTAACTGGATACTTTTAAAAAAATATGGCTTAGAAGTTCATTGATTTTTTTTCTAGAGTTTAGGAATCATTTTATTTTTAAAAGCACAATAATTGTATATGGAAGCTGGATCACTATTGGGAAAAATATTTTATGATACAACTTTTCTCATGCTAACCAAAAAAATGGTGATGACAAGAACAGTATACAATAGTCTGAATGTACTGAAATGTCAGACATAGGTCATTTGCAAAAATCAAATTTCTTGTAAAGCAAAAGTTAGACATTCAGGCCACCTGTATGTTTCCTGTTTTCTATACTGCAGGGTAAGTGTTTTATGATGACAAAGGATGTTTCAGATTACACTGGGGAAAAGAAAATATACACTATCATTTAAGGTGGTTGGCTCCCATGGTTCTACTATAATATGCCTCCTATATTGTCAATCTTCTATTGAGGGTGGTAGCAAAATGATTCCTAACTACTCTGGGAAACTCTACAGATTTTTAATTAGATAGAGTCATATACATTTTTTTTTATAATTAGTTTTTTTTTTATTTTTAAAGAAGCTTTATATTACATAAATGTTACATAAAAAATATGAGAGATTCCCATATGCCCCACTCCCTCCCCCTCCCACAATTTCCCATATTAACAACATCCTTCATTAGTGTGGTACATTTGTTACAATTGATTAATCCATATTGAAGCATGCTACTAACCATGGAATATAGTTTACATTATAGTTTACACTTTCTCCTATGCAATTTTATAAATTATGATAAAATATACAATGGCCTGTATCCATCACTGAAATGTAATGCAGGACAAATACAAGGTCTGGAAAATGCCCCTGTATTACACCTATTCTTCCCTCTCCCATCCCTCAGAACCTCTAGTGGCCACTGCCTTTATATCAATAATAAGAGTTTATTCTAGCAATGGAAGCATTGCTAGAATAAATTTACTTTAGTCCATTGTTCATTCCCCAATCTTGAGGATTTGGGGATGGTGCTGTCCACTCTGTTTCTAACTGAGAAGGGGCTTAGATCCCATGGAACAGATGGATGGAGCTATCTTGCCTGCAGTTGCAGATACTCTCTGCTCCTTGGGATGAGCATTGTCCATCTTCATCTCCCTGTTAGTTGTCCTGGGTGAGCCCAATGAACTGGAGAGTAGGTGTTGCAACTCTGCTGAAATTCAGGGCTCAACTGGCACATAGACAGACCAAAGATTTAAGTCTCTGTGATATATATTTATTAAGCTAATGCCAATTATGGGCTCAAATAAAAGGGGCAGAAGAGCCATGTGTAGAGAACCTATAAATGAGTCTAGCTCTGTTACACTGGGGAGCATAAATTCCAAAGTATGGCCCACTGACAACTTGCTGAATTCCTAAGCTGTCTGCCCTGCTTATAGTTTCTGGATATCTCTAGAGCCCTCAAGAGTCCCACTATTTTAGGCACTGTTTACTGTGGCAGTCAATGAGATCCTGCTGAGATGTGCATAAGCATAATCTCTGGAATGACCTCCCAACTTACTTTGAAATCTCTTAGCCATAAAAACTCATGTGTGTTTACCATTTTCCCCTTTTGGTCAAGGTCATTTTCCAGATGCATTGCTAACTGGTGCTTGGTAATAATCCCTCGGTACCAGGGAGGCTCATCCCTGGGAGTCATGTGCCACACTGGACTGAAGGTAGTATATTTATATGCTGAGTTTGGCTTAGAGAGAGGTCACATTTGAGCAACAAGGAGGCTTTCAGAAACTAACTCTTAGTCAGTATACAATACTAGGCTAAGTTTCGATTTCATAAGAAGAGGTTCATAAGTACATTCACCAATGTTAAGGGCCTGGCATAATGGTCTGAATTGAGTTTTTAGGAGAAGGGATAAAATTCTAAAAGTAGTTATTTGGATTATTATATTCCATGATTTCGGATATACACTTGCTGGTTGGGGCCACCCATTATCCATTCAACTTGTTTCAGTGACAACATTACTGAGATGTTATGTGTTCCACATCATGTTCAGTCATGCTAAGGTGGTCAATCAAGAGGCTCTATTCTTTCTATGATTCAGGAGCACATGACCCAATCTAAGCCAATCATACTCTCTCTTGCAGGATTCAGATTCTGAGCTGAGCAATACAAGGACTGGAATAAAATGGCTGAAATCAATTTAGCCCAATGAGACTGATGAGTACTTTTTGAGACCCACATCCCAGTTGCTTCTCTGGTCATTGTCCTTTTATAACGTCAGTTCCTTAGGATTCTCTTTCATTCTAGGGATTATGAAATATCTTATAAATAAATTTACTTTCTGCTTTCATGAGCTAGCATTAATTTCTATTGCTTACAAATAATTCAAATGAATACAAATAGGTAAATCCAAAACAGGCTTTCTCAAATCATCTGCATGTAATCATGTAGGGCGCTTATTAAAAATGAAAAGTTCTAAAATACTATCTCATATACTCTGAATTCAACTCATTGGTAGTGGGATGCAGGAAATTTGAAATGTTAAAAAAGCTTTGCAGTAATTCTTATATACACCAAGTCTTGATAGTCACTATGTTAAATTTGGATTGAGGGAAAATCAGAAGTAGCCTATATGAGGAGGGTCAGGGCTGAACACAAAGACTGCATAGTTTCTCATTATTTAATAAGTTTTCATTATTGCTCATTAATCAAAACTGCTTATATAGCACCTCACAGTTTAACTATAACATGACAAATTTGGAAATAAAGAGAGAAGTAAAGACTTACATTAAAGGGTCATAGGAAAGGGTTTTATACTTATAAAAGAGAATATATATAACGAATATGGGATTAAAAAGGACACTGTTATTTAAAATCATAACTAGTAACTTCTGACAACAAAATAACTATATAAGCCAGGGAAAGAAATTAATCAATAAAGATTTTTTTTCCAAATAACTATTCTATTCTTTTAAAATAGATCATAATTATTTTAAAGGATATTTACATTTTTCAAGACATTAATATAGAGGGATAATATTTATATTTAATATATTTGCATTTTTAATGTTCTGTAAGTTGCACAAAATTCTGTTTCCCCCTTAGAAAGTACATGGCTCTAACAGGTTTTAGACATGCTTTCTATTTCCTTTATGGTTACTAATTTGCCCTATCAGCTTTGCCAAGTAACTTAATGTCCATATAAATTCCATTAGTAAAATAAGTACAGTAATTTATTCTACTTATTTACCTTAGAGAGGTGGAATAAAAAAGATAAAGTAGTGGAATTAAATTTATATACCCAGTTGAAAAGCATTTGGTCTTTTTATTTTTCCTAATATGTTGTATCCTATATCAACTAGAGACACAATACATTTTTTATATATGTATTTAATGGGGGGACTCCTGAGTGTAAATTATGTTGAGTTTTTCAGAAATACTCTATGTAAGTACAAAGACCCAATGCTATCCATTTATTTTGAACTAAATTAGAATTAATTTTCCTAATAACTACAGGCTCAAGCAAGTTATATTTGCCGTACTTAATGTAATATGACCTGAAATATAGTATAACCAGTAAAAATGTACACATACTTTAAATTACAGTACTTTTTATTATAGAGCAAAACTGAAATACTTGGGATTATAGGAACCACTCCAGTCTAGTGGATAAAAGAAGTTTATAGAAGAAAGAGCATAGTGTTTCATGTGTATGTGTAGACAGATGATAGATGATGAGAGACAAAGGGAGGGAGGGAAGGGAAGGGAAGGAGGGAGGGAGGGACGGAATAAATGCTAAAAGATTATGTGAGCTACAGTAATAGCTTAGTAAGCTATTTTTAATAGCTTACTAAAGCTTTTTAAATTTTTGAACAAAATTCAATAACTCAAATTTAAGATACAATATTTATTTAAAATATATTCCATGTACTATATATGATACTCATAAGCACTAGATACATGATTTCAATCATCAAATCAGAATATAGAAAAGAATAAGGGGACAGGCAGCAGATGCTACCTCTATTTCCTTTTGGGATAGAGGTAAGATAAGGCACATAGTGGCATGAATTGCCATATACTTAGTTTTGAGAAGCATTCATTAATTCTTGACAACACAAATGTTTAAAATTATCTGTTTTCAAAAATAGGAGAGCAAGCAAATGACCACAATTATTTTCCTCCAAGCAGTTCTGAAAAGCACAGACAGTGCCTAATTCAACTATTTCTAGTAAGAGTGTATCAGAAAGGCAGCATGTAGTGGTCAATAGCATAGATATCTATTTGACAGGAACTAAACTGCCAGGGGTTCAAATTCTGGCCATGTCCATGGTTATCAGACCCCGAGGAATTACTTAGTTTCTCTATGCTTCAGTTTTCTCATCCGTGAAATACAATAATAATTAAATACAACTCCTCCTTTGCTGTACCATTTTTCCCCTTATAAGTAAAAGCAATGATCCAACCTCCCTGAAAATAAAAAATATTTTAAGCGAAGTATACTGTTAAATAGATGACATTTATTAGCTGAAGATAAAGGTTTAAGTATTTGTTCTACATGCCACAGTTTGCCCTTTTTTAAAAAAAAACATTATAGAGTTGGACCAGGATAGATTCCAACTTCTAAAGCACAGCCAAGAAATATAATCTGAGTCTGGAGCTTTGTTACTGAGCCAACATAACAATCTATATCCTGACCTCCCCAACCAGTTTGTGTGAGTCCCCTTTTTTTTTTTTTTTTTTTACAATTTCTCTAGATCTGCAAGTGTTGCCATTCAAAATCCTCGCTAGAAACTCATCTGTCAGTGAGAGCACGTGATAAAAATTAATCTTCTGGTTATTAAAATTCAGGAAGTATGTAAGGTCAGCTCTTGGCTGGATATCAGGCAGCAAGAACAGCCTGGGAGTGGTGGCTGTCACTGTAAATTCTGTTGGTAAACTCAGCATGATGAAGCTATGGAGGTGCTGGGGAATTTATTGTTTATCATCCAGGAAACAGGAGAGGAGACAGAGCCTTGATGCTTCACTTTTGCTTAGGCAATCCTCAATTTACACTTAGGCTGGAAACCATGGTAAAACCTTTGATTTCAGGTCCCATTTCCTAGGGCAAGGGATAAGTGGACAAGCCATTCTAGACATACATAAGGATAAAGTAAAACTAGCATGTTTAAAGAATATAATATAGGGATTCATATTAAAGTTTTCATTATGCCTTCTTCATCTCTAAAATTCACTTTTCATACATTTGACCTGTGTTTGCTGATAAAAGAGAGCATGCATAGTGGACACAAAGACTTCTTTTTATTTATTTCTTTGCCTTCTGTAAATTTTGTGTGGAAATGATGTCACGATAGGGAAACTCCAGGTTGTGTTACCTCCTCTGAATGAGTTCTGACTGGAGCTTATCTTATGACCAGAAGAGAAGTACAATTCCTGACCCAAGTGTTCTTAACTTTCTCAGAGGGCGTGGCAAGGTCCTTGCAGAACCCTACCCAGCTAAGCTCTGATAACACTGAATTTGTCTGACTGGTTGGTTGTTTTTTTTCTTTTGAGGGGTGGGACTTATCTAGCTCATCTTCTTTCCTCTTAGAATTTTCACTCCTATTTGTCTAGGTTCTTATGTTTCTGGAGTATACCAGACTTTGATAAAGCCTTGGGGGTGAAGATGAGGGTGCTTGTAAGCATCTGAGCCAGACAAACAACTTCAAATAGAACAACAGCCATCACTTTTATTTTATTTTTATTTTATTTCATTTTTTTAAAGATACTTAGATTATACAAATGTCACATAAAAAATATAGAGGATTCCCATATGGCCCACTCCCCCACCTCCCACATTTCCTACATTAAAAACATCCTTCATTATTGAGGTACATTCACTGCAATTGATGAACACATTTTGGGGCATTGCCAAAAAGTGTGGGTTAAAATTTACATTGTAGTTTACACTCTCCCACCCAATTCTTTAGGTTACGGCAAGATTTATAATGGCCTGTATTTGTCGTTGCAATGTCATTCAGGACAATTTCCAAGTTCCAAAAATGCCCCCGTATTAAACCTGTTTTTCCCTCTCTCTACCCTCAGAATCTCCAAGTGGCCATTGCCTCCACATCAGTGATATAATTTCTTCCATTGCTAGAATCCCAGTAAGTCTATAGTAGAATACCAGTAAGTCCACTTTAGTCCATAGTTCATCCCTAATTCCTGAGTATTCTGGGATGGTGATGTCCACTCCACCTCTAATTGAGAGCAGGCTGTGATATCTCATAGGGCCAATGGATGCTACTCTCTTGCTTGCAGTTGTAGACCCTCTTGGTTCTTTGGTGTGGTAGTTGTCCATCATCACCTCCATGTTAGTTGACTCCGTGAGACCAATGAACTGGAGAGAAGGTGTTGCAACTCCGTGGGCATTCAGGGCCCAGCTAAAATCAGTCATCACTTTTAAACTGTCCTCATGGTCACTCTAAACTATCCCCAGAATTCTCCTCTTGCAAGCCTTTTTTTCCTGTTCTCCCCATTTAAGAAATTGTCCCAAATAAAAGAAATTATGTAAGATTTTCCTATATGGAAACATTTACTTTGATTCAAATTCCTCAGTTTTATAAACAACATTGGAAGGAAAATCCTTATATATAAATCATTGGCCTGTCTTCATCAATTTATTTCCTTAAAATTTAAATTCATGAAAATGGAATTAATGGCTCAAAGTATACGAAGTTTTTCAGCATTTTGCTTAATTGCTTCCTAGTACACTCTGTATCCTCAAAAGGAATGCCTGTCTTCATGGCATCCTCTAAGACATTATATATTAACATGAAGCCATAACAAATCTAGGAAATGCAGTTAAATAAGATGGGAAAAGATTATCTATATATTAAACAACTGAAAAAAATTAACTGAGAAAAAAATCAATAGACATCATCCCATAAAACTTTAAACTCCTCCAAAAATTTATATTAAGTGTGGAATGATGGGGAAATTTCCTTGCTTTCACCTAGAAATTCCTACTAGGTTCTTAGTTATAATTCTCAAGCTCTTTTCAACTGCTTTCTAGTTGTTGTTCTTTTTCTTCCCATCTTAGGAAGAGTTTCTCAAAGTCTGACAATATTAGAAGATTGAATGTGTATATGTGGGTTCAAAATAATTGCCTACCTACTCACCTGAAAATTAGGGGTGAGGTGGGTACTTAAGTCCACATTAGAAGAACGGGATACATATCATAACGAATGTTATGTATATGCAGAGGGATGTACACAAAATCATAATCTCTAGAATTATGAAATATATCGATCCAGTAATGTCTGATTAGAAGTCAGATCCTATCAGCCTAGGTAAAAAATCTATTATGGGAGAAAATACTTTAGAGATTTATGATATACACTCTGGCCTAGAATTAAATAACTCCTATGAGTGGCAATAAACAACAATAATTTAGGTACTGTATAATGATTAAAGGAGAAGAAATATATTAATTCAATCATAAATAAATACATTGATATTCATAAGTTAAATATAAGATCTGCACTAATATGTTGTAATGATGATAATAACAACAAACCTTGATGCCTGCAAAGCAATGAGTAATGCATCAAATCTGCAGATTTGTAATTTTTCTATTAATCAATTATTTAAAGTCTATTAGGTTTCTCATAATATCTGTAATTATTTCAATTAATTATTTTTAAAAATCTATCCTTTATGTCGAGGAGAGGAGGAGGACCACGAAACGTTACATCTGAAATAGTATTATTGTAATTCAGAAACTAGATTGATAGTTTCAGTGCTTTTTGACATTCTAAATTTTTACAATTCTAAATGTTAACAGCTAATCATGGGTAATTTGCTATTGATTTTTCTCTGTTTAAAAATACCAAGCCTTCTCAGCAATCTCTATGTACTCCTAAAGACACATTTCTCAAATATAAAGCAAATAATCTAATAAAAAAAGAATATAGCTAATTTCTGAAGACAAATATTAAACAACACCAGCAATTCCACAGTTCTGAAACACTACAAAAAACAAATACTCAGGAGAATTAAGAAAGAGAAATTACAACAAAATAAGTGTTTTAAATGGTAGGAGATGGCAAATAACTATATAAAAAACTTTTTTAATTTTTAAATTGCATATAATATAGACCATACAAGCATTTCGATTTTACCTTCATCTAAAGCAGGAGTTCTTAAACAGAGGTCCTGAGACCCCTTGAAATCAACTTATTATCTTTATTTTACCTGACCTCTAACTGAAATCTAGCATTTCTTTCACTTATGAATGTATGCAATATATAAATTACAGTAGTATTCATTTCACTTGACTGGCAAAGGGGTCCATGGAATAAAAAAGGTTAAGAACCCCTGATCTCAAGGTAAAATAATCAATAGACAATACCACATAGAATCTTCATTAAAATTTAAACTTTGTATCATTATATTTTTAAAATCACACCCTATCATTAAGTATATATTTTTAAAGAGTAGGATAAAACTTTTAAAGAAAAGTCAAGTTATACAACTTACTTAAAAGTTCTATGTTCAATCTAAGACATTACCACTTGGATATTTATTTTTAGTCTATATATACAGAGTAAGTGTTAATCTTTATATGCTGAACAACTAATCCAAAGTTACTTCAATATCGAGGTCTTTGGTCTTTGGTAGAGTCAATCATTTCAATTCTCTCATTAATTTCCTATATTCATGACGATGAATACTGATAAATGTGAGATTCATTTTCATTTCCCACATGTAACCTAAGCTTCTGATTAGTTAGTGAAATTTTATATTATTTCTCCACATTTTATCTTTGCTCTATTGCTTTTGTAGCAATTTTATTACATTGTCCTTAAAGTCAGGAAGCAGATCATCTTTTATTTCCAGAAATCAGATAAAGTTATGGCCAATATATGACCCTGGCCAATATATTGAATACTTATTTTCATTGCCTCCATATATTAATTTATAGATCTTTGAGAACATGAATATTATCTTTTCATCTTTGAAAACAATAGTTTATAAATGTAAACTTATCTATTTAAGCTCAATAAATATTACCTTGATATAGAAATCAATGTTTTAATTATTCCCTGACATATGAGTAGCATCATTAGCTAAATCTTAAACTCTCAGAGGTTGAGGGTAATTATCTGCCTTTGTGTTTTCTGTGTCCAGCATAGTAAAGAAACATTGTAGGTATCAATAAATTCCACTTAAAAATTGGATAAATATACATCTATTCTTGAGCTAGTTTCAGAATTTTAGAAAAATATATCTGAATAAGCCATATACATTAAGATCTGAAGTGTTTATGAACTGAAGTATTTATATCTAAGTAATAAATATGGAAAGGAACAAACAAAAAATTCCAAAGATGACTACGGAAGTATTGCAATGAAGTTATAAGTAGCAACTCTATAATAGAAACAAGCTAACAATTTTATCAAGTTTTTAAACTTTAGAAGCATTTAAAACTTTAGAATATTAAGCTTTAACACAAATTCTTAAACTTTAATTCTGCATCATTGGGAAAAATTTCTTGAAAAAAAAATCTATATAATTATGCATTCATATGTAGATTTCTGGTCATAAACTAGAGAATGTTATAAAGGGTATTTTACATGTACTTTTAAATAAACCAGCAAAGTTATTTTAATAACCTATGAGAACTACAGTTTTTCTAATCTATAAAATGAAGTCATTACACTACAAGAGTATAAGACAATAAAATCCATAAATACCATTTTACTCTAAAATGTGTCAAAAAAAAAAACAATATAGAGAATGGAATCATGTTAATTTTTATTTTTAAACTACTAAGAAACACGTTCCACCAACAATATACATTTTCAAAGTTTCTGTGTTTCCTTTTCAGATGAAAATTGAGATCTCTTGCCTACTGCTTCCTTATTAACTTAATTATATGAAAGAGCCAAGGTGACAGTGAACTTTCTTCATTAAATATTCTAGGATTCTAAAATTTTTCTTGCTATTACATACAGCCTTTGTTTTTTGTTGTGGCATTACACTAACTGCTAACAAGTAGACCAATACATAAATTTTATTTTTAAAAACTAATAAAAACTACTTTATGATTTTGTACAATGTCTTCTACCAGTTTGTTCAGATATTTTCTTCCAAAGTTAAGGCAACTCTAACTATTATCACTTGATTCACAAGATAAAATAAGTGTTCTTTAAAGAAGGGGTTGGAAGGAAATTTTTAATATTAAAAAAGAAAAAAACATTTTAGCTAAGATTGTCATCATCAGACACATTTACTTGCAGAGGTTAAGGGACCTAGACCAGAGGATTGTTAGGTATATATAACCAGAGAGGATCCTTAACCAAATAGGTTCATTCAAAAAGTAGCACTATAATTCAACTTTTTCCTTACCCTGATTTTTCTTTCATCTTGATGTTTAGCTACTTAGCTACTACATTATATTTAAAAATCAACTCTAATTATTATCACTTACCTTCACAAGATAAAATAAGTGTTGAATATTCTTAGAATAATTTATTTACTGGCCTCTACACAGTTTATTTTTCTAATTACATATTTAATTTCCTCTACCTTTAGCAATTTTGAGGTATCATCTTATAGTAACATAAAGAACAATATTTCTGCCTTAAAAGTAAAATAAGTGACATAAAGATAGAATTCAACTCAATTTGGGGGGCAATCATTTCAATAAGTCTTACTTGGAATATTTTCTAATATAAATCCCTTTTTATTTCCTAGTACAAAAATATTTCCTCAATAGCTTACATAAAATAGATCTAATTATAATCACCACGGATTAGCAAATTCCTAAATATGAATTTTTAAAATCATGGCAATTTTTATATAAAGAGCAAGCACTTTTCCTTATTCTAGATCACATACTTAGATCTAAGAGTTTGTCTCTATTTTCAAAGCTTGGGTTCCACAAGATGTATTACCATACAGTAAAGGTACCTGAAAGAATACATAATTGTTTCTTTCTTATGTTATTAATAAATTAACATAAATACATATTATATAAAGGTTAATATATTGTTTATTTTTTAGATCAAATTATTCACGAAGATATGTAATATTACAACAGCAAAATAATAAACTATTTCAACTTCCTGAACACCCAGTTTCTAAGGAAATATTATTTTTTACCTCCTTTGATCAAAAAGTCAGTATTACTTTTATACCTAGTTACGAAATGAAAAAGGAGAAAGAGTGATGAGTTTTCAAATATAATCACCGAATATAGATCAGGTCAACAATACCCTGAGAAACTTCTGAAATCACACACTATGATCCCAATTCTCATCCCAAACCTTAGTTAAAACTTAGGTTTACTGCTATTTGAAACTGAAAACCTGCATCCTCAGTATGAATTATATTTTATAATTACCCACTTTAAATATAAACATCAGAACAGATGAGTCTAATATTCTTTTAACAACAGCTCATGCCACAAGTCAGTCCATGGAAAGTCTTTAAGTATATGAAATATTTAATTTTCTGTACACATGAATGTTTGTAAGATATATATATATTTTCATGTATTTAACTAGAACTACCCATCCATAAAACTAACATTAGTAGGTTCTTATAAAACAATTTACAAAGAAAACACATAAAATGGTAGGTAGTATTTATTCACTGCCTTTTCTCCCACCAATCTAGTTTATTGTAAAATTTTTCATCGTATAAAAATCATCAAATAATTCAAAAAGTAAATATCAACTACTCAAAGATATATAGCATCAATAAAGCAGACTGAGTTTCTAGAGAACTGAGAGTGCAATGATATTCATTGCTGTAGCCTCAGTAGCTAGAATAATACCTGATATAAGGAAATTGCTTAATATGTGGTTTCTGATAATATATAATGAAACAATAGATGTTATTTTCAAATAAATGGTAATAAATATTTTGTATTATGAGTGTTGCTCATCAGTACCAGCATATTTCATTATCAAGAAAAAATAAATTCTTTAAGTTTTTTACTTCATTATGGATCTAACTTTGAAAAGAAAGAAAATTTTCCTGCCTATCTGGAAACTGACTGGAAACTTTCCACTGTATCATACATTCTGGGAGAGTAATTTCTCTTTGTACCCTTACATATGGCAAGCAAATTGCTTAGCATGTAGCAGGACCTCAATAAATAGCTGCTTAAAAATGAATATATTTTTGTTCCGTTTTTGAATATTTGTAATTGAAAATTGAAATAGTATATCCCATAAGAAGTAATAATATAGAAAAGGAAGAACCATAAAATAGCATTTTTCTAGAACATTCTTAGCACTAAAGTAAAAAGTAAGATTTACTATAGGTTTAAATATATATTGAAAATGTTTAAATTAAGTACCTCCAGATTCTGAATTTTCCAAATATACAGTAAGTATATAGGAACGTTATTTAAGTTAGGTCTTTACATGCTTCTATATATCTAATAATTATATTTCCATAGTATTACTGAAAGGCAACTCAATAAGCTGGTCAAGGAAAATATAAAAATGATTGCAATTTGCGGTTTTCTAGTTGAAAGCCTAACATGTTCTCCTTTGCCCTGCTCCCAAGAATATCATATTTGCTAAAAGCTCATCTTCTAGGTCTCTTTTAAGCTTTTTGAACATTTATTTGTTTCTCTGCATTTATCTAAAATGCAGAGGGAAATGAAGACAAATGGGAAATATCTGAAAACATACCTACTTTATTTCTATCACTTAGACTTTAACAGCAATCTGATCATAATTGATAAATAAAGCTGGTGCAAACGCCAAATCTCCACTGGATTACTCTATTGCCTTAAACAGGTGTCCCTATTTATTAGTGCCATAATCCACTCTGACAAAAAAGATATGGAGAGTTATGTCAGAAATTCACAGCTGCATTTGCAGATCCAACATATGAGTGTACACTAGGAACAATTCTTTGAAATAGCAAAATTTCACTAAGATTCTATTTTAAATCATAGCCAGTTTGAATTGAATAATGTGGGCAATGGGCATCCTACCCTTGGTAGATGTTTTTGTTCTACCCTGTCCCTACTATGCTCTATCAGTTAGCAAAAATTAGATAACATGGTTATTTTTAGGGGGGAGGAGTAATGGAAAATTAATTTCAGCTTCTTTAAAAGTGGTATAAATGTTAAATATCTATATTTCTTTTTCTGCAAGGGTAAGATTGTCCCTAAATTCTACCTCTAATATATCAAATCCTCCTCCTTCTCTCCTTCACTATCTCACCACTCTTGGCCAGGCCACCATTACCTATCTCCAGGACACGTGAAATACACTCCTAATTCTACATGTACCATTTTCCAATCATTTCTTTGCTCACTAGCCATAGTGCTCTTAAAATGTAAACTGATTCGTTTTACTTACTTGGTTAAAAATCTCTCAATAGTGTCGTATATTATCTTGAATAATATTAAAAGTCATTTCCTTACCACGGCTCCTTTTTCACTCTATAAGATCTTAGTACCAGACTATTTTCCTTGCTCAGTAAGCTCCAGTCACATGGATTCAAATACATGAAGCTCATTTCCCTTCAAGGTCATTGCCTGCCTAGAACACACTTCTCTTTTCACAATTAGCTTTCTCATCCCTCAGAATGAGGCATAAATGTCAACTCCTCATAAAGGTTTTTTCCAATCATTCCATCTGAAATAAAATGTTCCTCCTGCAATTCTTTATCTCAGTGTATTTTGTAAATTTTTAAAAACTTTTAAGCTTTATTTATTTAACTCTTTGTTTTTTTGGTCAGTCTCCCTTAATAGAAAGTAAGTTACATGAGGGCAGAGCACTTGTATGCCTATCTTATTATTTTATTCTCTAACATCTAAAGTTTAGATTGTAAAACAATACTCAATAGAATAGGGCAAAAGCAGAAATAATATATTTTTCATTTTCTGAAGTGATGCAAGTCTAATGAAATTACACATTGATCAGAACACTAGATACATAAGCAATTTAGTCCTTCCGTATGAGTTTAGTTTCATTATGCGATTGACAATATAGGTTGGACAAAGCCCATTTTGATTACTTAAGTAATATATTGATCTCTACTATATTTATACTCCCTAAGAAATACTGCATCAAGACCACAATGAATCAACATCTATTACTGTTGAGAGTTGGTTGATGTGCAGTGTGAGCAAAGACCTATTCTTTCACCATTTGAAACAAATGGAGAATATAGTTGGGAGATACCTGAGAGAAAGAGAGAGAGACTGAGAGAGGGAGAGAGAGAGAGACAGAGACTGAGAGTGAGAGAGACAAAGAGAAAGGATATTGAGAATGAGAATTAGATTGAGATATGGTGCCCGTGATAGAAAAAGTCAACAGAGGGCACTTCAAGAAATCAATGATGTCTTTATGTATAAATAGTTTATATTAACAATGTTTCATGAAGAAACAAAAGGCTTTCTATGCTAAGATTTTCTAATATTAATTTTTTATTTAATATAAAAGTAACACAAATTCCTTATAGAAAAATCTGAAAATAAAGAAAAGATTTAATTTAATCATTAATGTCTTGTTCCATTAGATATATATTTCCTCCCTTTAGGAAAACCCATATATAAGCTGCTTTATTGATTAGCATTGTGTAAGTTTTTATGATATCCTTCTAAGTTATTTTTGGTTTGAAGAAGAGCTCCTTAATGAATAATTTCTGTGCAAGAAAAATTTTCAGATATAGTCTTATCCCAAACCCAGTGCAAACAACACTTAAACGGTCAGCTGCTGAATCTGTATATCAATGATATTGTATCTTTTTCTTTGAATGCTAATCATGATAAATTAAACAATAACTTATTTCATTTTGAAAATGTGTATTAAATTCTAGGTTGATTTTATACTTATGGCTAACTAGAAGGCATCTGATTTCAATCTCTTGCACCTTTACAACTATAAATAGTTTTCCCCTGAAAACTATTATCATTTAAATGATATTTCAGAATATTTCAGAATGATATTTCTGAATATTTCAGAATGATATTTCTGAATATTTCAGAAATATTCTTTGTAAATCATCCAGTTTTCCATATTTAACAAAATGTTTAATATTTTCAGTAAAGTTCATTCTTGAACTTTCTAAAACAATTTCTTCAATTTCTTATATATTGTTCAATATATAAGAACAATATCCAATATCACAGTTTGTGAACCTTATTTATGGCATTTCAACTTATTTTTGGTCATGAACACTGTTAAGCAGATATTTTTCTGATTAGATATGTTCACTTGTACTTACATACAACTCAGTGGATTTTATAATCAATTCATTCAAATTAGTAAATTCGATGAAACCAACCAATAGATAACCTGTATTGTGTTTTGTTTGTTTGTTTTTTCACTGAATTGCAAGGAAAGAAACCTGATCTAGTGAGACAATAATGACAGTAAAATAAAATCATTAGACTCAGGTATCCAAACCACATTTAGATTTAATGAATATTTGAGTAACAACTGATTATCATTTGGATACATGAGCCACATTAACTCTTTCATACTAAAAATGACTAGTTGCTAAAGTAGAGTAGTCTTAATAAATGAACCCCTAGAGGCTAGTAGCCACTGTAATTGATACATGTGGTTAACTTACACATGAAGCCAGACTGCTTTATAGTCACTTAAGTGTCCAATACCAAATGAAAAGTTATACATTTTAAGAAGGAAAAATCTGCTTTTTAACTAAAATTTACCAATACCCAATTAATACTATGGCTTTCAATAGAGGCAAAATTAATGGAATAAAAGAAAGATTTGAATACAAATCATGTTTCCACTTAATCAGATGAAGTGATCTAGGAAACACCTCTACTTTCTGATTGATTCAAGTAGGTATGGTACTAGGAAGAGTGAGTCAAAGTGATATATGTTGTCTTAATGGTGAACAGCTTCAAAGTTAGGTAAATAAAAGAGAAGAGATGTTTCCTGGAGTCAAATTACTCTTCACACCACGTTAAGCACCATGTTAGAAGAGAGGTATATCACTTTTTTGTCATTATCATCATTTTACCCTACCTAATTATGGAAAACTAGGGGGAGGGAGGAAAGAGGAGATGGAGGGATGGTGAATCCATTCATTTCAGCCATGAAGGATTTTAAATAATCTAGCAAAAAAATTTAAAAATTTACTTTGTGAATGTTCTTAATCAAGATGGCAAGTTACACAGAAAGGAAATTTCACCATAAATTTAATCATAACGATTAAGTTTTAAAAAATAAAACAATTCCATTAGCCCTTAAGATGAACAATTACTAGGAACATTATTTTATGGGTATAAGAAATCAAATTTCTTTTTACATTAATCTTTTCATATTGTATGCATACTACTTTAATAATTCTGTAATGCCCCAAGTTTTCAGTGTTTACAAACTGGTGCATTTTGACTCACGTATACTATTAAATTATAAAACTACAAGTGAAGAAAATATCCCCAAAATGTTCATAAAATAACATTTAGAAGTTAGTCATTTTATTTAACCATTACTGTGATGATTTCAGTAGGTGAAAATTATCTCAATGTATTATCAGGAATCATAATTAATCATTATGACTATAGGTTGTAAAAAGCATTTTATATGCAATCATTTTTGTGTCTGATGAAAAAAATCTAATCATACCTTATCTGTAATCTTCTTTTAAAGAAGTCCCTTGAACTTTCCCAATTTTAGACACTATTTTATCAAAGTGTGGACTTATACATAGCCTGTGTTTTTAGTATATTGACTCAAATTCAAACTGGGAGTTGTAGTAGCCAACTTTAAAAATCCTATTTAACTGATGAGTAAACTGTGTAGTAATCATTTGCTAACATTAAGTTAAGCTAACTGATAAACTCAAATAAATTACATATATTTGGCATATAGTTTAGGTAAATGACTTCAAATAGTATGGGGAAATCATTAATGAAGACCAAGTAAATAATTACATGATATTTTTAATAATCTTCTATTTTCACAGAGGTAGAATAAGTAATTAACCTTACATATTTAACACCACTAGTCCCTGAAAACCAATGAGAGATTAGATGTGATGGTATGCACTACCAAAGGAGAGGATGGCACTATAGCTGGGTCTCATTATGGGATATATCTTCAGAGGCATGATTGATATGTATGATTTCCAAATTTACATATGTATTTGTGATTGTATTCTGACAGGCTAAAAAGATAGTAATAATAATCAAAACATGTCAAGAGTGCCATTTATATAAATGAGAACTGAACTTCGATTTCTTTAGAACTGTTTGTAAATAAAATTAAATAGTAATACCTGTTTATGAAAAAATAAGGTTGTGTACTTGCTTCTTTTCTTAAACTTTTCCCCCTCACAAAAAAGTACACACTTTCATGTCACCTGACTTCCATTTTAATATCTACAAATTATTTTGAGGCCATGTAACATCTGCATTATACCTTAAGTGCTAACTAGAATTGACCACAACCGTTTTATATTTGAATTCTTTAGAAAAGTGTGACATAACAGGTGACATCTTGGTTATCACCAGTGAGAACATTCAGCCAGATACGTGCTGGAAAACTTTTATGGTTGTTCTACACCCAGTCTAAAAAGATTTAGAATATGCAGGTGATTTTTCTTTTTACAGATCTTTAAATATTCACAGCAGATATCAAATGAAATATGTTTCACAAAGATTATTTGTATAGAAGGAAAGAAAATGTTCATTCCAAGTACTTTCCTTTCAAATCTGACTTTTCACTTTCTTCACTATTCACCTTCACTTTACCACTTCACCCACGGAAACACAAGCCAGTCCTCCCTGCCGCAAAAAAATTAAAAATAAAAAATTTTTAAAATCTGTCAATGACTTGATTTTATCAATTGGACTTTCAGAGTCTCAACTTGGAAATTTGCACTTATCCCCCGGACCGCAAGAAAGAGAAATCACAAACAGATCTGTGGGCAATTGGACCTAGGAACAATTTCAAACAAGTGTACCTTTGGTCTGGATAAGAAATGGAGTAAGGGGACGGTGGCTGGAAATGGGCCGCAAAGAGTGAGTGGGGGCGACAGGGTGGTCTTGAGCCATAGCATACAGAGAGAGAGATCCGCCTTTCACTAAGGCATGTGGGAGAACCTACAGGATTCCCTGCTAAGAACGATCGCCACGGTCCAGAAGTCTCCATTTGAAGTCTATGCCACCGAGCCTGACCTATGCAAGGGGGAGAGGACCGGGCCGCCAGCGATGGGACTCAACAGCTCACGCAGACACTCAAAGACATTTGGAAGCAGAAGGACCGCAGCTCGTGGATCGCCGGTCCCGGGCGGTGTGGAATGGGCGCTCTGGTGAGGGGACATCACCGAACCCCTCGTGTGACAAGCCCGGAGAAGCAGACCCCATGACGAAGTCACCTGCAGAAGGCGACTGGTGCACCGGTGCTCCGAGCACCCGCCTCCTCAAGCCCCCAACCCCTTCTTCACCCAGTCCCTTACCTTGGTTGTTGGAGACGTGACTGCAGTCGCCCGGCCAAGCAGTCAGCAGAGGCAAGAAGAAACCAAATTGCAAAAGCAATTCTCGGACTTCGCAGCCCCCCATGGCTCTCCCAGCTTTGTTGCCCTTCAAGAGAAGTGCCAGCAGTGCAGCCAGGAGTCCTGAAGAGGGTAGGAGTCCCGGTCCACGTCTTCTTCCTCCTCCTCCTCCTCTTCCTCCTCCAGCCGGCCCGCAGATGTCCGGGGGCGCCCCCCACGCGAGGCCCCGGGGGCAGGGCACAAGGGTCCAGGCTGCCCAGGTGCAGGCGCAGCTGCCTGAAAGGAGGATGCTGCCTGCGGCTCCGGGGAGCTCCTGGCGGCTGGAGCCGAGTGGAATTGCATCCACCACCGTGTCCCGCTCGCGCGAGGACTATTCGCTTGGGCCCTGGAGAGTGCGCGCGCAGGAGCGAGCTAGGGCTGTGGTTTGGAGGAGGGGAGCGAGGGGGGCGGGGGAGGGCGTCTCACCGAGGGGATGGGGGTGGGGGGGGTAGGGACCACGAGGGGGGGGCAGGCAGCTGAAGCGGCCCGAGCGTCTCTCCAGACTGAAGTGGGCACTTGCAAAACCAAAAGCCGGGCGGCACAGCTGCTGTAAACAGGCGCGGGGCCGCGGGAACTTTCCTCTGGCTGGCACTGGCTGAGCCGAGCGAAAGAGGCAGCTGTCGGAGCGAACTGCCGAGCTGCGTCCTCAGCCCCTCGCCTGAGTGGCGAAAGCAGCGGCTCTGGTTGCTGGCACCTCCAACTCAGCGGCGTCTGAGCTGCGCTCCGGCAATGGTAAAAGCTTTCCGGGCATCTCTAAGGCCGCCTTTAGTCCCCTAAGCACTTTGCTCCCCATTTCGAGGTAGCAGCACCGACCGTTTTAGGACTTGAGCTCCCGACACCACCTCGCCCTTACTTCTCCACCCGTCTGCCGCTAGAGAAGGTAAGTGCTGTGTGAAGCCAGTTCCAGTGCTCCTCAACACGGGTCACCCAAACTTGCCCTCTGTGGCGAGCGCCTCGGCTTTGTGGCCTCCTCCGCGGCTTCGAGTCATAGAAAAACGAAGGAAGGGAGAGAGCAGCATAGGGAAGTCATATGAGGCTGGTTACGGACCAGTGCCTGACACCGGGGTTCACCAAGGTCTTCGCGGCACCGTAAGGCAGCGACTTCGCGTTGGAGGTCACAAACACTATTGCAGCCGCTAGCGCTGGGATTCCGGGGCCTCGGAACACCACGACTAAAGGCGTCGAGCCGTGCACTGTAAGCAGCCCGCGGGCTGAGCGGCGCGTGGTCACATCCACCGCGGAGCCAACTGCACGGCGGGCAAACGGCTCTTCCTGCGCGCAGAACCACCCCCTCGCGGCACTCTCTCCTTTCCAGTACACGGCTTGCTCGGAAACCCTGGCGCTGGCTATTTGATGGGATTGCGCGGCCCCGTGCCAAGTCCTGGACAACACTGCGTGCTGAGCGAGAAAGGGGTTGGCGTTCGCGGTCCTCACGCTCCTCGCCCGGCGGCTGGGGCGGGCGCAGAGGGCAGGGCGGGAGGCGCTAGCGCTGCTGAGCTGGGCCGAGCCCGGCGTTCCCCCGGCAGGCTGCTGCCAGTTAGGCGCTAGAGGGGGTTAGTCGACAACATAAATTCTTCCAAAGCTCGCTGGCGGAGTCGGCTAAGCACGCCGGGAGCCAAAAGGAAGGGGGAATGCCCTCAGTCTAAACTTAACAGCATTTGTTAAGGACTCGCCGACGAAATCTTATCACCGGTGTGGGGATTTCTCTAACACTGTATTCGTTATTATCATCAATTTCTGTGGTGGGGGGACTTAGGTTTTCACAGTCGAGTAAGGTTGAAAAGACACCTCAAAACTCATTAGAGTGTTTTGAAAGACATATTTATGTCAACGGAGAAAAATGTACCCAGAAGAAAAAGCAGCGGTATTATAAAGGGTAGACCATATTTTCAAAGTGGTCAGAAGAAAGAAATGGCACTGGGGCAGGCGTGGGGAGAGCAGTATATGAAGGAGCAAAGGGTCAGTGTTTGATGTTTAGAATTCTGGCAGAAAAAGGACCCGCCCATTGTATGCCTTTCAGCACTGAGATGTTTGTGCCATGATTCTTAGTTGAAGGAGCACCAGTTAATACCTTACAGTCAGTTGGAGGGAAAGAGGGAAGGAGCGCTAAAGCTGCTCCACATCTGAAATAATCCTGCGTGGTGAGAAATGTGAAATGCAAGTGATTTTGAGAATGCGAGGAAGGTTTGTGATTGGTGAGTGTACTTTCAATCTCATGACGAATTCATACACTGCCTCTTTAAAGGTGTCCAAACCAAGTTAAATGTATGCAAATCACTTCTAAAAGGATAATCATGTCTGGAGTTTGTAGGTTGCTATTTAAAATAGCAAAAACTGAGCTTGCCACCCATTCTACCACTCTTCCTGATATTGACTGACCACATGGACATTTGCAAACTCAGTTTACAGTTTGCAAACTCTTGTAAAATTAAAAGACTAGGTTACATTATTATATAAAATCATTGTCTAAATAAGTAAAGTTCTTAAAAGTGAAGATTAATTATGCTGATGCTGATTTGATTAAAAATATCTTTCTTTAGAGATACTGTCAAATAATATATTTCCATGATCTTTTTGTAATTAAATTTTAATTTTGAAATGCAGACTCACACTAGAATAACTCCATAGACTTCATGAACAACTCAGTGAGAAAAAAATCTTGTTCAAGAAGATACTCCTTAGAAATCCCTAAAAACTAATAAATTCTAATAAACTGAAGGAGCTTGTAAATAATATCTTAGAAATGTGAATCATACTTATCAAAGTCTAAACTATTTTTTAACCAGACTTGTGAGAATTTTTAAAAATAGAATATCACTATTCTATTAAAGTTATTTAAAAATAATCCCTAGCATAAAAATATTTACAAATCAAAGTTTAAAATTAAATTCTGATGCTTGTTTTGCTTATCCAGTGTCAATTTACAGAGAATAAGTTTGAAATATATCACTAAAAGCATCTTTTAAAATTGGATAAGAAGAGAATGGTTCAAATATAAAGAAAGAGAAAGATAAACTAAGATTCATTTCTAGGACTCACACTTAGTTACAAATTATGGTACAATATCTGAAACTGATATTTCCTTAAAAATAACAAATAGCTTGATTAAACTGGATTTCAATAACTCCTTCTAGCATCCACCTGCAATTCACCAACAATTCAACGTTTTTGTTTAAATAAGTTATAGTCATGTATGACATAATGCATTACCTGGTCAGATAATTGATAGTCATAATCTGCTTTTGTTTTTTTAAGAAAAAATTACCGGATTTTTTCAATAATAAAATAAAACATATGTCATATGTTTAGAGTTTAGATATATTTAGACACTGTCTACTGCATATCAGAAGATAATGACTTAAGTAGAAATTCATCTCAAGATGAATTGAAATGTGATTATGACCTCTTACTACAGTGAGATCCCATGGGCGTAACATGCTTATCAATTTCAAAACATGACTGTAAAAAATGACCATACTGTGTGTGTTATATATTTATACATAGGTAGGTGGATATGCCTATTCATTCTAAAATATTTATTGAGCTTTTCCTATGTGTTCATTTCTCTTCACTTGGAGAAGAGTTAATGGTAAACTCTCCTTTGTATGCATAAAAGTAATTTATGTTTTAAAAAGGTAACTTCACATTTAAAATATGGTCATGGTTATCTTACATGAGCTAGAAGCAATTACACTTAGAAATGTACTTCCTTTTTGATTTTCTATCAATATTGGTGTATTTGCTGACATGTGACAGTTTCAAAATTATAAGCCACTCAGTGAGACAGATGCATATTCATATAGATTTATCTGCACTTGCCTATTTAAATTATACCCATATCCAGAAAAACATTCATGTCTCTTGTTTTCAGTACCTTTTCAGAATTCTTTTGTATTCCCTCAGACCATTGTTCTTCATGTTATATTTGGTCTAGATTCAGGTAAGAAGTATTCACTATTAAATAAAGGATATATGAGACTGAAAACTTGTCTAACTTTTCGTTTATAGTAGAATTAGTATTCACAATTTCTATTTCCTCTTTAAAATGATGAAAGGAGAGACTTAACTTGCAATTAAAACCTTTGAAAAAAAAATAAAAAAGAATGATTTTAATGTTTAGTACTCAGCATGTTTCAAGGCTGGAGAAAGTCTTAAAGTATACTATTCTGGTAGAAAAATAAATTAATCCATTTACAGCTGTAATTTGCATTCTCTAAGGTCAAGGAAGAAGCAATATAAATAAAAAGAGCATTGATCTTCAAATACGTCAAAACTCAGGCCTTAAAACATTAGGTTGGTATTTTGACTAGACAAAATATTTTGTCTTTATTTAATATAAAATTTTGTCATGCTGCAAACAATATTGTCATGTCATAAATTCTAAAATTTAAAAGGATTGAACTAGATGTATTTTAGTATCCAAACAGCTGAAAGGAAATAATCCACAAATTCAATTACAGTTAATTTGAGACCCTTTGCTTTTAGAAAATATATAATTCAGGGGAAAAGTAAATATTATTTACCTTGGAAATTTTGATTTGATTTTAGGCAGTTAATATTTTTCTGAACAAGGACATTCTAATCAGTTCTGGCTATTTTACTTTACTGTTCACATATCAAACCTTAAAAACCTCACAGGAAAAGAAAATCAACTTGAGGTTGCATGAAATGTATTGTCGTTGATTCCGGTATAATATTGCATTTTATTCTTGTGTTGTATGGTATTTTATAGTAAAAGAAAAAAAATGTATATATGGTGTATATATATATTATATATATATATAATATATATATGCACATATATAATATATATGGGTGTGATTGGGTTTGTGTGTATTTATAATTCAATGAAAAACTCTCTAACACTTTTCTAATTCAGTTACCTTTACCAAGTGATATTTGTGCTGAGCACAATGGGAAAGATGCTAAAATGATTTGCATTTAGTTCCTTTCCTCAGAAGTTTATGTTATAGTGAAGGGCACAAACACGAATTATTCCAGTACAAATCATTCTCCATGATTCCATAATAGAGTTCCAAATTATCATTGTAATTACTGCTTTTTCTTGAGTTAAACTTACTCTTGGTATGAATAGTTCTTCCTCTGGTGCATGAACTTTTACTAACATTAAATACAATGATAAAGGTATTTACAATGGCCAAATAATTCAACTAGAACTTGCATTTTTTAAATGAAATTTACTTAATAGTCTGTGTAGCATCAGGTATCCACAAAAAGTAATTTAGATAAATTATCTAGAGTCTTATTTTTAAATGATATATTTAAATTTCTTTCAATTTTATTAGTAACATATTATTCAATTTACTTTTCCCATCTAGAATGACTGGCCATGTCAAATTAGCATTTTTTCATTGATTTATTATAAATATCATTGAAGAGCTTCTCCAAATATTAATCAGGGAGCACTTGATACTAGAAATAAACCTAACCTTTGTAAAAACCCTTTATATATTCAACTATATCGAATTATTTCCATCATAACAAAATCACTGGAATAGTGCTATTAGTTATGCCCTGCTAGGTTTTTCAATAAGAGTACTTGGGCTTATCAAGTATTTAATGTTAAATTTATTAATAATGGTATCAAATTAATGAACTTTCTCAGAGATACATTTTATTTATTATTGATACAATAATGCAATGCATGCTTTCTGATTATAATCAAAACAGCATACATTTAAATGGTCAGATAGAAGTGATTCCTTAATGCATGCTTTAGGCTAGATTTGATGGACAAAGTTTTTTTTTTAATGACTCCTATAATATTTCAATGTATTCTGAAATCAAGTACCATCTTTGCATTTTTAAAGTTCTACATTTTTTCTTGTATATGAAACTTGATTTAAAAAAATCTTGAGAGACACCTTGTATTTCCAAGTAAGTTATAACAACCCAATAAAAACCAGAGATACTACATCATTTTAATCATAATGTATTTCTTTTGCTAGGACTATTAAAATGTTTACATGGAATAAAAAAAATTTCTCAATATAATCTCATAATTATTAGAAGATTAAAAATAAATTCTATAGAACTCACTTATACGAATCATTTCTTTATAAAATATACTTCATATTGCTGATTTAAATCATTACATATCACATTTTAACAAAATTAACAGTAAAAATATTTGGAAGACAGCTGGAGGAAAAGGCTCTGATAAGACAAATTCACTGATGGGATTTATCTTCTTGTTTTTGCCTCCGTAAAAAGAAAGTAACCAGAAACTAACAGGATCGATTTATTCAAATTAATAGGCATTTCCATATCCAAATTAATATTGTCCTTCAAAGAGTCACCTTTGGAAGGTATAAACTTACTACACAGTGTGGCCATTGCTCAAAACAGTCTCTGAAATTACAAAATTGTTTTTAGAGACAATTTAAAAGTCACATAAATCCAATCTATTTTACTCAATAGTCCTTTTACTTTGCACCTAAGACTTCACTACCTTACCAGAAGACAAAGTATTTATTGGACTTATCTCTATACTGAACAATCAAGGATGTGAATTTAGCACTATTAAGGTTATTTAAAAGTACCACAGACTCTGAAGGTAATTGCAGAAAATATTTTAAATAAGGATAACATTGCTGGAATAAATATACAGTTTACCAAGGTAACAGCTTTGAAAATTAAAATCAATCTTGTTACTTTCAAAAGTATACCTCTGGCATCTTCAGGCGGATTCAGTTGGATTCAGCTGCCTGGATGGGCTGGGAAGTAGGAACTTTAAAAATCTTCAAAGGGCAGAGAACATTTATTTTACATCTATAAAAAATGTATTTGGTAAATAATTGTGTGTTTAAATTATTATATTTATCAAATTTGCCACCGTTATTAACTTTTTCATAAGGGATAATTTAATACATATTTCAATTGTAAAAAGAACCTAATTGCCCTGTTTTGTTAGTTAAAAATAATTAAGTATTTCTGTTACTAATATTTGAGTCATATGACTGTATAAATTATTATACATGAATAACATATTATGCACATATTGTACCAATGCTGAGTTTATGTTAATGATCTTTTCCTACTTTGGGGAAAAAATCCCATTGATAGAGCCAATGTGAGACTCTGCCAGTATTTCTGTGTTAAATTTTCTATTCATGGTTCACAGTGTTAAAAATATATTGAGTTTCATAGTATTTGGAATTGAGTTGCAATATCTTTGCTATTTTTATAGGTGAAAATAAGAATTTTCTAAATTACAGGGGAAAAAAAGAAAAAGGAAAACAAATACTATGTTGACTTAGATTTGTATTAATGTAAGGTCAAGACTTTGTTAATTTATTTGCCCCTGATTTATTTTTCATCATTGTTTCAAATATGTTAGAAATGAAAAGCATATCCATGCTTCTTTTTGTGTATGAAACTCATTACTCTTTGAGAATATGTACATTTTCAAATAAAATCTTATGGTTATGTGTTTATTTATCTCAAACATGGTATATATGTACACTGACTAATAGAATTTTCTGCAATATCAGAAATACTCTGTGTCTGTGCCACTAGTTTTATGTGGCTCCTGAGTACTGAACATGGCTATTGTGACTAAGAAACTGAGTTTTAGTTTTAATTTTAATATATGTATTTATATTTGAATGTATGTATTCTGCTCTATATTTATGTGTGTTTGTGCATGTGTTTTCTATTCTCAATACTTCCATATTAATACTTGAGAAAAATACCAAAGCGATTTGAAACTACATATGTTCCAAGAGTGTACACAGTACAACTTACTACAAAACAGTTCATTCTTAATATAGAAATTTTGTCAGACACAGTCACGTTGATGATGAACCAAAAGGAAGCTTAATTCAGACAATAACTCTGCTACTACATATATTTACACTGTCTTTAAAGCTAGCTTGATAGGACCTATTTTGGTTTGTTGGGTTTTTTTCTGCATATTACATTGAACAGGTTGGGAGACATAACATGTGTGCCACAATGATGAAATATGTTGTTAATGGGGGAAAGTGGGGGAGGGGGAGGGGTGGGGTATATGGAAATCCTTTTCATTTTCAATGAAACATGTATGTAATCTAAAGCTCCTTTAAAAAATAAAGAAAAAATATTTTTAAAAGTCTTTGAAAGAAACTGATAATATCTTTGAGAATTATTTCAATTCTGAATAGAATCACTTGCTTAATGTGTCTTCTCCTGGATGCTACAACTTGAAAAATGATTCAGAAGTCGCCACTAACCTGTTATGCCCTCCATGTCTGCTATACTACCATGGATCCCACAAAATTATAGCCACATGAATGACTCAGTAACATCATAGAGGCTCTAAAACAAATATCCTTAATGAGAGGTTTGTCAAAGAAGCTGCAGAATTCCTCCATTTAGATACTAGTGTTTTGGTTTGTTTGCTTTTTTTTTTACAATATTGTTTATGTATCTATGTTTATATTTTTAAAAGTTACTTGAACATGCTAGCAAACTTTATACTTCCTAAATATCTTTTAATTCAATTTTCTTTAACCAAAAATAGAAAATTTCACAAAAATGTTAATTATCTTAAAACGGTTAAGGTTCCTTTACCTTTTTTTCCTCTTAAAGATCTAAAGCCTGGGTAAGTGTTTTGTAGATTCACCTGTTTTAATCCATGGAGACACATGATCATCTCTCAAATCAACTTTTTCCAAACAGAAATCCCTATATAAACAGGGCCAGTCTAGTTTAATTTATGTGATGGTGTTAGTTTTTAAAACATCTTTAGTAAATAAAGGGAGATATAAAATATTGTGGTTTGCTTGTGTTTGTCTTTTTTCCTTTTTTAATTTCCTATTGACATGTAAAACAATTGCCCTATTTCATGTTAGCAGATTTTTAAAAGAACGAAGGTACACATGAAATCCAGAGAACCAGTTTACCACTGTTTTATTCATATCATACTAAATTTTGTCACTTGATGGTATCCTTCTATATCTGGGTATAGAATCATAAGAATCACATGAAATGGTCATATGCTTATCAAGCAGGTAGAGACTAAGTTATTCTACATTCAGTTTATTTTCAGAAAGTACCAAAAAAGTGGCGCTCAAATCCTCATTGAAATTTTTCCCTGCCTATTCAGCCAGTGAGAATAGGAGGGTTACAATTAAATGCTAACCATTTAATTGTATGACTCTGTGACTCTAAAGAACATTTCACAAACGTACTATAAGCGGCTGAGAATTAAATTTTTTTTCTTTATAAATTACTTTATAAAATTTTAGAAATAGCATGACATTATCATAGATTACGTGGAAAATTGAAAATAAAAATAATACCTATTATTGTACTACTATAACATAATTACTGTTATTGTTTTAATATGTTTCATTTCAGACATCTTAACCTTCCCTTTTCCCACAAATATATACTCTGACATGGTTGAAATCATACCATACATTCAAATTTATACTGCATTCCAAATTTCTCCACTAGTCTCTTGATTTTTAGGGACTTTTGTGTCTGTGATGTTATTAGGTAAAAGGAATTTGAAAGTAGCCAGAAAATAAAGGTATTGCTGTATGAGAGAGATGATGCAAATGTCTTAAGCCAAATAGGATTTCTGTACATCTCATGATTTTTAGAAAATTATTCAATATATCAGCACAAATAACATCATTCCAAAATTTCAGAATGTTCAAATGAGTTGTCTTTTACAAAGAGTTTGTATAATATTACCAGGAGAAGAAAAAGGCAAAGCTTTTCCTAAAGAAGGTCTTATTGTGCTATTAGGATAGGAATCATAGGATGATTCCCTGCTTTGTAAATTCTGGGCAAAATACAAAAATACTTGAAGGGAGTTATATGAATGTCCCATTTATGTGGGTTGGAAGATCTTGTGGCCATTTTATAAAATATAACCTATCATGCCAGAAAAATTCAAAGTAGTCTGTTAAAGTAAGATAGTGATGGCTGCAGTGGGAGTAGCCTAAATATCAATTTGTTGGGCAAGGAATGAGTGGAACATATGATAGAGAAAATTCCATGGGTCATCTTGAGTGCAGTCTCAGAGGGACACTAAAGTAAAGGAACCCCCGCAGTTAAAAAGTGAAAGGAAACACCAGGTCTGTAGGGAATGTAGAATGAGTTATAAGGGTCCATCTGGAATAGAGATGCATCTTTTCAGTTCAAGGGAACTGTGTGATAGAGGTTGCCAGAGATGAAAATCTCTGAAAACTACAATGGAAACAAATGATGGGGGGAAAGTCAGTGTTAAACCCCTGCAAGAACCAGAAATAGATTGCTATTTAAGTAAAAGTTTTCCTATCCCCTTAAATCTCTTTCCTCTTTTGCTGGTAGAAACCATATGAAGAGAGAGCAGAAATCAATTACATTCTGGAATCTAAAAGCAGGTAGTCTCCTTCAGGGTTTAACATGGAAGTAGATTTGGAGAAAGAAAGAAAAGTTTTAAGAAATCATACCATTGAACAACTTAGTGTTTAGCATTGTGATGGATTTTCTATATTTTAGATTCAGTCTATTTTTATAAGTACAATAATGTTATCATTAGGAATTATTATTATTGCCTAATAACGTAACTCATTATTAGGCAATGAGTGACCATCCATTGTCTAAAACAATTCTAATGGGATATGCCAAAATTTATATCCTAGGGCTGGGAAAGATTTCCTTTCCCACTGAAAAAATTTAAAGGGACAAGAGGAACTCACTTAATTTTCCTTTAGATGACATTCCATGAATCTCATGTTAACACACTACTTACATATAACTTATTTGCTCTGTTCTATCCATCAGTCTTCCAAAAATCCATAGATATTTTTTTCAGCTAATGGCCTGACTCTTGTACTGCTCTGAATTTACACGTTTTTATACTTCACTGGTAGAAAGGAGAGAAAGCAAGCATCCTCAGATGAACCTAAATCCCAGAAAAAGAAATACTGTGTTAGACTGATAAAGAATATTGAGCACCAGATTTGCCCCACCATTTTTATTTCAAGTTGTTATAATTTCTTTTTCAGAAATGATATTCTGCTCTCATCCTGCTCATTTTCTCTTGAAATCCATGTCTTATCATCTCCTTTCAGGTTAAATAATGCCTAGTAGGATAACAGAAGATTATTCTAGGTTATAACTGGTTCACATATATTCAAGGTATCAGTTTATACAAGAGTTGATTTTAAAAATATGGAATGGACTTTGTTTAGTCTCTGACATAGCAATCGAGATGATATGACCCATGCACAATCATTCAGGATTACCTGTGTACAGGTGTGGCATTACCCTGTTGATGAACCAGGATGGTATTCCCCACGTGGTTATTTGACAAGGACAGGAGCATTAAAAGCATATCCAAAGCAATCTAAAAGTCATCACTTTCCGGGAATTCACTCAACTGATTTGCAAAATGAAGCTTCCAGACTGCTAAGGTGAGTTGTTTGACATTTATGTGAATATTTTGAATTTAATAAACAACAAAAACTATTACAACCAGTGAAATAAGGTAAATATAACTAGTGCCATAAATAGTCATTACTGTGCTAATTTGCATTTTAAGGGTTAAAAATTTTGTTTATATTTAACAAGAGGGAAAATAATAGAATGAACAAGTAAGAGTATCTGTAGGTGTGTGAAATGGTAAGCACGTTGAAAATATTCCTGAAGGAGAATTTTAATAGGATTGCTTATCAAAACACATTTTCTTGTAGAGAGACTTATACTGCTATGAATAATAACTGATAAGACCCTTGCACCCAAATAATGCCAACCATAAAATACTGTGATTTCCCATCAATGTTTGGTAGATAAAAACATTAGTATGGACAGCAAATCTTCCATATAACTAAGTAGAGAAAGTATTGATATAACTGAGGATAATACTGCATGCTAGTGAGCTCGGCAAAATATGATGAAATTGTTCTTGAAATACTAATGGAACAAAGCTTCTCTAGGCAAAAACAAAACAATTATACTTAATGTTTCTAACGTTATGCCAAAGAATGCATTCAAATAAACTTATCAGAATATGGTAAATAAAAACTATATATGCAAAAAAGGATGTTCATGTATCTGCTTTTAATACCTGTGTGTATAGAAAATGTGCTTAATATGTCTTTTTTCAATGAAAATTTTATGGCCACTATTAATTATCTTTACAGTATTGTTTTAATTGAAAATAACTGGCAAATAATGGAATTACCAAGGAAGTTAAGAAAAATATAATGGCAAGGAAAATAATGTTTAATTGATTTGTATTTCATTCCCCTTGTATAACTCCAAAAGCACAATCTTGAGGTTATTTCAAGTGAAAAAGTTAAAGTAAATAGCATATAATAATTTATTTTTAAAATATACATTGTATATTCATATTTATTGAGCTCTGACACTTGTCTTTGTGGGTGCACCTAAGTCATAATTTTATTTATATGCTTGAACATATCCAAAATTACATATTGAAGAAAGTCTTGGAGTGATGTGTCCTCTGCAGCTCATCCCAATATAGTCCTTGGATAAGCTTCTATCTGCATGATTATACTGATAGGCCCTCTTTTGGTACATGATATCTAAAGATAGCTGCTATCAATTATTTCATCCTGGAATACACATTCCTTCTCACATAAAAGGTGTAGTTTAATTCCCTATATCCTTGAATCTATCCTGGCCTTAATAATTTGTTTGGTCTATTTAAATGTAGTGGAAGTGATACTCTGGGACATCTGAGATTAGGTCATAAGGAGCCTTTCAGCTTCTGGCTGGTTACTTGGAATGCTTGTTATTGGGATTTGCCCTTTCAAAAATGGCCACCGTGCTTTAAGAAGGTTGAACCACATTGAGAGGCCATTGTAGGTGTTCCGGTTGACAGCTCCAAGTGAGCTTGCAGCTAATAGTTACATCAACTGAAAGTCATGTGAGTGAGCCATCTTGGATGTTCAGCCAGCTGATATTTCAAATACTTCTAACCTCCACAGCATGAGATACCCTGAGAACAAATTGCCCAGATGAGTGCATTCAACTCACAGAACCATGGAAGGTAATAATAAATTGTTGTTTCAAGTCACAGATATTTCTGTGGTTTATTTTTCAGTGATAGAAACCTGGGACACTTCTCAATGAGCATTGTTTAGTATCAAAGTCATGTGACTTTTCCTTCAAATTAACAAACTGATATAAAATTGAGATAGTATTTTTGGTGAAATAAATATGACAAACATACCAGGTTCGATACTATTCAACTGTATGCAGATGATACTGCTTTCCTAACTTTACAAGTCACAGATACAGACACATAAACATATAATCTGGTTTTTAGTTTATAAATATTTTAAGAAGAATTTGAAATTATATTCATTAGTAAATTGTTTCTCCTGATCAATCAAGAAACCACATTGTGTTAGATATTAGTAGTGTTGCTTGTGTAGAAGTCTGGGCTGTTAGCACTGAGGTCCTAAAACACATGTCTATTTCACAGAACATAAAAAAAGAAGCAAGAGTGATTTTTCAAGGGTCTCTACAAATAGATTTGTTCTTGTTTACCCTTAAAATTTTCTTTAACATTTTATTAAACATGTATTTAAACATTTTATTTGAGCTTGAGGCCATGTTTATTTATTCCAAAAAATTTACAAGGGAATAATATTTTCACCTTAAGGTGAGAGTTTTGATTGTTGCATTCTTTGAAATTTTATCTCTAAATTTTGGGAAAACTAAATTTTAAAGATTTCCCAGTTCCCTACATTATTTATCCTTTACTTCATTTTCTTTTCTTCCTAACTTCCTCCATTTACTCATTTTCTGATCTGTCACCATCTATGGAGTGAGTTGCTGTACTGTATATCATGGAAAAAGGTTTAGATTCACAATAAATGAATTTATTTACATAAATAAATGGAAGATTATTTACAAAATGTCCAAAAGAGCAGGGGGAGAGATCCCATCATGGTCTGTCTGCTAGGGAGACCAAGTACTCGGGTCAGCATAGGTAGAGGTGGCTCTGCATGCCCTGTTTTGCATCAGAGGTGAGGTAGCTTGTGCTATCCAAGTGATACATCTTTATATACCCCAGGAGAAGGTAGCCATCTTTAGTTCACAAAGAGAAGAAAGGAACACAATTTACTTCTTTGAATAGGGAGTTAAGTGGCTTAACTACCCCAAGCTGAGTCCTGCTTATTACAAGAACGAGTTCTTGGTGCTTTTCACTCTAGCACTGTCCCTGATTGAAGCCAGGTCAGGATGTGATGAGATGATCTAGCATATGGAAGGGGAAAGACGGCAAATAGGGCCAGGAATGACTCCAGATCCTGTCCTATCCCATGCATTCTCATAAGCTCCCTGTATTCACCTAGGGAGAGAGGCAGAAGATTTTCATTCTAGTCCCTACAATCTTGCTTCCACCAAACTATTTCAAGGCTTAAAGCCTAGCTGTTCAACGATTTTAAGGAATGTGGCAAAGGAGAAGGTGGCTCTGCCACTGAGCAAAAGACATGTACCAATCAAACTTTGGGCAGAGTTTTACTCTGGCAAGCAGCTGTGTCTGCTTGTACCCAGTTTTGTATTCAAGTTATGATCAGGCCATTCCATTTCTGGGTAGCTGGTTTTTAGTTTATAAATATTTTAAGATGTTGAAGTTATATCCATTAGTAAATTGTTTCTGTTTTTCACATTAAGACCTAACATCTCCCCTGGGTTGTGAAATGGAAACATAATGAAACATCTGCACACAAACAAGCAAAAGGGGAAAGAGAGGGATGTAGGCAAGCTCTGGGATATGACTGCTGATGATGTCCTTGACTTCCCCAGCACCACCTATTTCTATTTCATTTTTTGGAAAGATTACATAAGTAAAACAAAGTACTAGGATTCAGGTGACCTGGTTTCTAATCTAAATTCTGCAAGTAACTAGATATGTAATCTTAGATCACTTACAATCTCTCAGCCTAAATTAATCCCTCTGAAACTTTAGGAGATTAGAAAAGATTATCTTTCTAGCCCGTGCAGCTTTAAAGTTACATAATTTAAAAATGTGTAAAACAAGGCAATTACAAGGTAAACATCAGAAGCTAATTTGGAGGAGATATGGAAAATGTTTCAGGTACTTAGTGTGAGTTACATAATGCAATGAACTAAAGTCAGAATGAAAACACAAATTAATTTAGGCTATCTAGTTCACATAATACAATTTAAAAAATAGCATAAAATGTGTCTATGGAAATAAACTTATTTCTCTTCGTTGACTTCTAGGAGAAAGAAACAAGATTCCCTTGTATAAGGGATATTGGATAAAATAATAGAAACTGTATACAGTTATAGTATTAAGTGAACTTTCTCTAATCTCATAGCATCATGGACATACCTCAACCTATGCATATACTAGCTTCTATATTTATATATTTTTAGAATTTGTGTGTATATTTGTCTAATTAAACTGAAATTTCTTGAGGGCAACTGATCTTGAATTGTCCTAATTTTTATCCCCAGAGCCCACACTGTGTCTGAGGCATTCAAAAGGCCCCCAATAAATTTTTGTGAAATAAAGAAATACAGAACCAATCTTAAAGTAAATATTTCTAGTATCATCACTTGAAACATAGCAAAGCCATATTACTAAATTACAACGTAAGAAAGGTTTATATGAATAAGTCTGATAATACAGTCAGGTAAGCAGCTTTGTGTTGTTCTAATTTAACATATTTATAAAGATCCTAAAGAATTACAAAGAAGAAAAATCGTGCCCCTTAAAGAGCATTTTCCTGATAATATATCATGTGAGTTTATAACAAGTACCAGTTTTCTGACAGTCAAATATTGTAATTGACACTAATAATCAGGATGCCATATTTTACATTTTTGACTATAAATATAATTTAAAATGGGATATTTAGGTTGTAGTGTTAACATCTTATCATGACAATTTAGGAGTCTGACATACATTCTCTCTCAATTGGAAGGCTGGCTTGTTCTTTATCAGGTTGAATCAGAAGGTGTTCTTGAGATAGAATTTTCCACAGAAAATGGTTTACAATTTGTTCAAGCACTTAAACAAATACTAGGTTAAAATAAATTTGGAGAAAATTAAAGTTAGATGTCACCATTTGGCCACAGGTGTTAAACTGTGGTTTCTGCAGAAAACCTAATTCTGATAAGGCCTCAAAATAAATAAACTTCAACCCTTCCTCTTTGCCTCTCCCATCTCAAGTAACTGAAAGAGCTTATATATAGGTGAAGATATTTGACATTTTAAATTTAAGAGTGTTGGCAAAATTTAAAGATTTTTAACTATGATTATGAAGCTATGTAAATCTTTCAGTCAGTGCTTAATCAATCCTTTTGGCTTTTTAGGGAGAAATGTTGTATAGCAGTACAGCTTGTAGTTCTAGATTTCCTATGACTGAAACATTGGCAGAATTTTGACATTTAAGTTTCTAAAAATTATTTTCAGCTAATGGATTCTTGAAATATGGATATAAAGTTCAGAAGCTGCCAAATTGGTTCTAGACATCTGCTGGCTCTCTATGCTAATTAGTGGAGTAAACAAGCCTCTTATAGATAATGAGTATAAAATATATAACAGGAAAGACATGTCAGCAACTTTCTTCATGCTTGGGAAGAATATGTTCTTGTTATTTAAACCAAATATTGCTTCATTGAATTTTTAGTAACAACTGAAATTTAGTATAGTTATCTTTATCCTTGTCCCTATATCACTCAAAGGTTGGGTATAAATAAGATATTATATCTTGCACATAGAAAAGTTCACATTATAAAGCCCTAGTTATTGTAGAAAGCTTACAGAAGCATAAATGTAAGTTAAGGAAGTCACGCTTTTTACACTGAAATTTGTCATCATTGTACTGCTTTCTAGGAAAGAAGTTTAAGTGTTGGTAAATTTAGTAAAACTAAACCCCTCAGAGTCTTCAAGTGGAATATTTTGTTTGTGAAGTTTTAAATTTTGTATAGTATCACAGTTATTTCTTATTAATAATACTGAAGTAGGGCAGGCTTAACTTATAATAACAATGATTTATAGTTGTTCCTCTAAAGTAGGAAAATATGGAATGCATCATGGTGCATTTGAAAAATGGTTAATTGGATATCAAGAAGATGGAGAAAATAAAAATGATCCATGATGAGTGAGATTGAGATCAGGTGAGGGTTAAGATGACAGACTGTGGTGCTATAAGGAGAAAGTTTTTCAGGTAAATCCCAATGAGTTAGGAAAGTGAATACTGTCAATAATCCTAGTTCTTTAGCTTCCATAGAAAGAAGCATTCACCATTGTCTGGGTAATCAAGTGAAAGTTGAACAGAATGGTCCTATAAAATGGGAAGTCTAGTTGATTAAAATGTCAATAAAGTTCAAAATGATAAGGATTAAAAGTATATATTCAGTTATTTAAATTTTATTTTTCAAAGTTTGTCCAAGTTGATACTGGTGCTACCTTGTTTATCCTGATAAAGCTGTTTTAAAAAGTCTCAGATATTGTGCTCAATTATGTTTTTCCTGTGTATGGGCCACATATTTGTTTCTTTGCTTATATCTTAGATTTTTTTTTGTTGGAAACTGGACATTATAGGCAATATATTGCTATAACTCTGGTTACTGATTTCTCCCCATTTGGGGCTTTGATTAATTTGTTTGTTTACTGACATGGCTGGACTGTTAGTTAAGTCTATTTACACTTCACTGTGAAGCCTCTGATGTCACTCTATAGAGGCATTATTGGGCATGCACCCACTTCCTGAAGATGACTGTAGTTTTATCAGGGCTTTCTTTGTCCCTTTCCCTGGTCTCTCTGTTAAGCTGTATGACTCAGTTGGTATTACTCCTAGCTGTTGGACTCCACTATTGTTGTCTGATTGCTTTAATGATTTGTTGATGCCCTGGTACATAAATTGTCCCAAAGTCTGATCCAATAAAATCTGGCCCCCATTTGGAGATATAGTTTTAGAGGCAAGCCTTTAAGTTTTGTTTGGACCCCGGAGAGGTTTTTTTGGCTGTCTCTTTCCCTGGTTCTCTCTAGTAAACAAGCTAGCCTACTGTCTAGCTTGTTGTTCTCATGGAAGTAACTACTTCCTTTTATTTGCTAATCACCAAAATCTCCTTTGTTTTTCAGAATGCTCTTAGGCTTCAATTTCTCCATATTCTGTTCCAATAAAGGCAATTCCCTTGAGGAGAGTGTTTGGTTTTGTTCTCATAGCTTGCCTTTCCACCTGGGCAAAATTTTTGTGCCTCTGAGCTGGAGCTTTGGTTGGAGACAGTGGTCCACTCTAAGTGATTTTAAGAGATACTATAACTCATGAGAGTGTGGTATTGACATAAATAGAAATTATTGAAACAAAATATAGAGTCCAGAAATAGAGCCAAACATATATTAGTTAACCAAAAGGGTGTTGATGCAAAATACCAGAAATTGATTGGTTTTTATGAAGGGTATTTATTTGGGGTAGAAGCTTACAGTTACCAGGCCATAAAGCACAAGCTACCTCCCTCACCAAAGTCTATTGCTACTTGTTGAAACATGATGGCTATCAACGTCTGCAAGGGTTCAGGCTTCCTGGGTTCCTCTTTTCCTGAGTCTTGCCTCTTTCTCAGCTCAGCTGCTCTGCTAGCTCCACAAGGCCAGCTGTAGACTATCAGGTGATTAGCTCGTCTTTCTTCCCGGGGCCTCTGCCATGTCTCAGAGCCTTCTCTCTGTTGCTCTGTGTGCTTACTTCCCGGGGCTCCAGCATTAAAACTCCAACCTCCCTTCTTTGTAGTATGCTTTCTCTGTGAGTCCCCACCCATCAAGGGGGCAGGGACTCAACAGCCTACTGACTTGGCTCAATCAAAGCCTTAACATTACTTAATCAAGTAAAAGTGAAACCTCTGAATCCAATCCAAACTAATAAGCCCAGAGGGACAGACCAGTTTACAAACATAATCCAATATCTATTTTTGGAATTCATAAGTGATATCAAACTGCTGCAATAGTCAATTGAATTTTGAAAAACAAACCAAGGTAATTCAATAGGGATAGATAGCTTGTTTTCAACAAATAGTGCTTGAACAACTGGATACTCATATGGAAATAAAGAAATCATGTATCTGACTTCACTCTATGTACACAAATTAGTTCAAAATAAACATAGACATGAAAATAAAATCTAAACCTACAAAACTTCTAAATGAAACAATATGTAAAGGTCCTTATAGAGAACACAAGTACTCACCATAAAAGGAAAAAAAAACCTAAGTTGAACAACAAATATAAAACTTCTCTTCTTTGAAGACCATCCTTAAGAAATGAAAAGGCAAGTCACAGACTGTGAGAAAATATTTGTAATCGTACATTATATATCCAGAATATATAAATAGTACGTTCCAATAATAAATTGTGAAAAAGATTTGAACACACATTTCTCAAAAGAAGATATTTGAGAGAGCAATAAGTTCAGAATGACACCCAAAATCTTTGAAATTCATCTTAAGGTGAAGTGATTTTTCTCATCCATCTTGGGCTTATTTAACCTGGAGACTGGTAGTAGTTATTTTTCCAGCTTCTACAGCCCCCAACCATCCCAGCTAATATAAACTGCATCTTTTAACCCATGAAGTTTCAGGAATATAAGAAAAAAACAAAGGCTAGGAGATTGCCATCATTGTAGTCAGTTTAATGAATGCTTCCCCTCTTCTTCAAGCCTGATGAATGTTGGTTGCAAGAATAGAGATATCTCAGCATCTTGGTGGAGACAATAGCCTGGTGGCTAGCAATTGAAGGCCCAATAGAAGCAGCCTGGCACAGAAGAACACAGCCTGAAGTTGTAAAATATCTGTAGGATATCAGCTAAATGTGAGCATTTTCCACAAATTAAATGTGGGCCAAAGAAAACAGAACCAACCTGATTTTGTCTTGTCTAAAAGAGTACTGGGACGATCTTGGGAGAGTTAACAGTTGAAAGTGTTTGGAGTAGTAATGTGGAAAGTCCTGAGGACAACGTAGTAATGGTATGCAACCAGCCAGAAAAGAAGCATGTCACAACAAAGAAAGTTCAGATTAGAGATCCTTAGCAATGGAGGATATCTGTAGTACTCTAAAAACGCCCTCAAGGGAACAAGTCCACGAAACATCTATTACATTAAGGGGCAATCCTTACCAGTATTGTTTCAGTTTACTGAGAATGTTTTGTGACTAATTCTGGGTACTGCTTAGATATCACCTCCAGCACAGAAAAAGAACTAGTATCACATGAGTGGTTTCAAATAGGCAGTAATACAGAAATACGAGAATTATTTTTGTTGTTGTTGCCATAAGGAGTGCCAGTGTTTGGACATACTGGTAACAACTAGTAATACCTAAATATTAAATCTCTTTTTATATGCACATGATAATAAAATATTAACCAGAACTAGTAATATGGAAACCAAAGGAATATTCTGATTATAATTCAAAGAATGCACCTTAATTAAAATGCAAAAAAGTTTTGTATTTGAAGTCTATTTTGTCCAATATTAGTATCACTACTCCAGCTCTTTTTTGATTACAGTTTGAGTAGAATATCTTTTTCCAATATTTTACTTTCAGTCTATTTGTGTCCTTGTGTGTAAGGTGAGTCTCTTGTAGACAGCATGCAGATGTCTTTTGATTGGGGAGCTCAATCCATTAACATTCAACGTTATTACTATAAAGGTATTACTTGCTTTGTCCACTATACATTTTGGCTTTCTATTGACCTATCTTAAAATTATCTCTCTTTTTACCCTTTTTGTTATCCTTACTAATAATCTTCATTTCTTCACTCTTCTACAGATATGATGATATGTATGTTTGTTTTTTAAGTTTACAACTTTTACTTTACAAGTATTGTTTATAGATGTTCATATATGAATGATAAACTTCAATAAAAACAAGTTTCAAAAGTGCAATTAAGGTAGAATTGTCAAAAATTTGATATGATTTTCTGTAGTTATTTGGGGCACACCGGAAATAAAAATCCTGCCATAATGATTTCCTATACTTCCCATGCAACTATGTTTCTTTGTCTTGTCTCTTCTGCCTTAGCTTCATAAGCAAACCACAAGATTGTGTTAAGACATTTCCTTTTATAAAGAAATTTAATATTTTGTTTTCTAGCCTGGCAGGGACTGATTTAGCTTATGATGGGGTATCCCTTACATGATTTCAACAGAAAATCAGTGTTAATAATCATGAGTGAAATGAGCTAACTGATCAAACAATTTTTTACCTAAATTTAAGAAAGAAACAAGATACTTATCAATTTACCTATCAGTAAAACATCTACAATGCATTATTTGTTGAGAGAGAATTAAATTAATTATATTAGAATTTCAGAGATTTAAAACCTCTTTTTGACCATTTATCTTCTTACAAATTAGTATTGTCCTACTAATTTTAGAATTAGCTAGAAAAATTAACAGCAGATATATATATATCTGAATATGGTTAAAAAGGGGGAAATGTTAGGTTGTATATATGGTAACGAATAAATTTAAAAAAGAAATTCATGGAAATGTACTACACAATCATTAAACCCTAAGTTAAACCATGCACTATAGTTAATAGTACAATCATAAAAATGTGCTTTCATCAGTTGTAACAAATGTTCCACACTGATGTAAGGTTTTAATAATAGGTTGGTATATGGGAATCCTGTATTTAATGCATAATTTTTCTGTAAACCCACAACTTCTCTAATAAAATAAAAACATTCTGGTAACATGTGAGTCATTCTTTTCATTTTATACAGTTCTATTTCAAGTAAAATGTGTAATAAGAAAAAGGTTTGTACAAACCTGTGTTTGAACCCCTTTCCCTGTCATTAGTTAGACAAATGACTTTAAGAGTTTTATTATTTTTTGTTTTACTTTTATTTTATTTAAAATGGAAATAATAAAATCTATTTTATAAAATTGTAGGCGATCAAATTAAATGAGATAATAAAGAACCTAGCACAGAGAAGGTAACTGTAACCGTTGGGGAATTTGATGTAATTATGAATTCCAAAAATATAATTGGATCATGCTTGTAAACTGATCTGTTAATCTGGGCATGATTAAGTTAGGATTAGGGCGTTGAGCCCCACCCCTTGGTGGGTGGGGAATTGAATATTAAAGGCAAGGCAAAGGACAGTTGAGGTAGTCTTTTTCGAAGCAGTTTTGATGTTGGAAAGAAGGCCCCAGGGGAAGAGAAGCAAGCCGTTCGCCTGATCGTCTGCAGCTAACCTCGTGGAGGAAACAGGAGCTAAGCCCGGAGAGAAACGCAGCCCCAGGAAGAGAGGAACCCCAGAAGCCTGAACCCTGGCAAATGCCGGCAGCTGTCTTGCTCTAACACATGGTAATGGACTGTGGTGAGAGAAGAAACTTAATGCTTTATGGCCTGGTATATGTGGACTTATACCCCAAATAAATACCCTTTATAAAGACCAACCCATTTTTGGTATTTCACATTAGCACCCCTTTGGCTGACTAATACAGTAACCAAGAAATAAATTTTTCCTCCAATATTACACACACTCCCTTTCAAGTTTTGTAATATGATTATAATTATAATATTAATTTAACAAAAAGAATAAATATAGCACATATCAGAATGAATCAATATTGCAACAAATATATGAATGATGGTGCAATTATTATATTGCCTAACATGTTCTCTGAACACTAAGAAAAATATCTTTTTATTTCTATTACAACTTTCACATTAGATACCACTAGAGGGACTTGTATTATCAGAAGTGTCTTTCATAAGTATCAGCAGAAAATGTAAGAGGAAACTGCATTAAAGTGAAAAATGCCAGGTAGTGATTTCTAGATTTAGAACTTAAACATTTTGTGAAAAAATGAAAACTATTTTGCTGCATTGATTCATCTTACTGATATACACTTTAATTCATGATAATTGGTATTTTGCATATTATTAGGAAGTACCGCATTTTGCACTTAATTTTAGGCCACTGAAAATAATGTAACAATCCTGCAATAGTTTGTGTTGTACAAAGACCTATCATTAAAAAGGTGAGTTTGAAGTGTTTTAGGTAGTTTTGCCTTATTGTCGGTTTGGAGGCACTATTATTGTCGAAAGAAACAGTTCACATATTTCCAGTATTTGTCAAATGAAAATGAAATCAATGGTTCTCTTAAAATTATATTTAATTAATTGAACTCTAGTTAATGTGTTGCCTTCAGTGTGATCTCCAATGCAGTTAATTTTATATTTATTAAGCATATACTACATTGAGGAAGTCTGCCCTGGACTACAAAGATGAAGAGATGCATAGGTTTCATCAAATGAAATTACAATTTCCCAAATAAGTGTATCAGTCAGGATATTAAAAAGAAACAGATGACACATTCAAATTAGGATCAATTGATTTTTATTAATCTAACAACATACTTTTTAGAAAGTAAAGGGATGAGTAACCTAGGACTGTAGTGAAGAAGGCAGGAAGCAATTACAGAAAGGATAGAGTCTGTGGAGGAGACTTGTCTGGAGAGAAGCAATTATCTTAGGTTAAGGAATAGAGCCAGACTAAGATAACTTCACATGGAGGGGACCGGAATGATAAATACCTCACCTCTCCTCCCCTTCTCCCCTGACCTGCCAATGCTCCCCATTAGGGAGATGGAATTCATACAGGTCAGAATTCAGGGCAGAGATCAAGGTACTAAATAATGGAGAGTAAATTTAGAGGGGCAAAGAGAACCTAATAAGCAAAGGAATGAATCCACCAAGCAATATTTTGAATCATAAGTAAAGGTATATGAAAGTTTCTATGGGAGTTTAGGGGAGGATGGGGGAAAGGTGATTAACTTTGTATTTAGAAGATTTAGGAAAACTTGAAGGAGAAGATGACATAGTATATATAATAGCTGAATGGTAAAGTATAAATTGTTCAGAATAAACAGAAGCAATGCAAAGTGTAACATGCTGGGCTGGCAAAAATATTTTTAAGTGTAAAAACCGTAGGGCTTATCTACGATTTCCTGCAGAAAGAAAAAGTTGTGTGTGTGTGTGTATTTTACTTTTCCTATGTAAAAAAAGAAGGAAACATTAAATAACCTGACTATGGTGGGCTTAATTTTTTTAAATGTAATTTCTGTTTCAGTTCACATTTTTAATAGCCAGTTAAATATAGAAAATATGGTAAAATAAGACATAGGCCCCCACATAAAAGCATTTGATTTTTCTTTTAAACTTTATTTTGCATTAATTAATTTTATCAAAGTATGGGAGCCCAGAGACTGTGATACACCCCCATCCCAATGAAACACAGCCTGAAGCACTGTAGCTGCCCAGTGTAAACTGGACACTTACTAGTTAAAAAGTATCAGACCTCCCCAAGGAAAGACTGTACAAATGGTCCTACAAACTTTAATCCCCTTAAGGCTGTGTACTGCCTTCCTGTGATAACATCACCAAACATCCCTTTTGTGCACCTCATGTAACTTTTGCAGAAACTCTGTTCTCATATTCTATGGAATGCCTTTGTCCTGAGACCCCGCATATTCCCTCTCCTTTTCTCTCCTCTTTGCGGAGGCTAACTTCATTCTTTGACCTGCAGCCATCAAAGAGGCTCTCCCATAAGCCCCAATAAAGGCCATGTCTAACCATTTGTCTAGTGCATTCTTTGGTCTTATGGCTGTCCCAACTTATGCCCTTCAAAGTTAGGTTGAAACACAAAGTAATAGATGAATCTAGTTTAAATTTTCAAATGGCACTAAAGGATAACAATAGAAAGAACAGAAAAACAAATTAACTCCATTGAATTTGTATATCTGAAAGTAGACAGAATGGGAAATTTTAAGTTGCATATATATGACCAGAATAAAAATTTAAAAAAACAAACATAGAACTGTAGAATGCAAAGAGTGAAACCTAATGTAAACTATGGACTGTAATTAACAGTATAATAATATTGCTTCATAAATTATAGCAAAGCTATTATATTACATGTTATGTATTATAGATAATGCAGATATTAGTGATAGAGAAAACTGTATGAATGGGGGCATAGATGGGAAATCTGTACTTTCTACATGGTTTTTCTAGAACCTACGACTGTTCTAATTTTTTTAAAAAACTAAAAACAAAACAAAAAATGTAGCAATTGTTTGGCTACCTACTGCCACCATGTCCTGCTCTCCAAATCTACACATTCTCAACAGTTTCAATGTTATCTCTAGATGTTTACCTCTATATTTTTCTGCTATGAAGAAGCTGTATCTTTTATTTTTAATCTGATATTGTTATGCCTACAAATTACATAAAGGGAATCATAAAATGAATGCTACTTTATGATTTTTATTTATTTTCTTTTGTATTTTGCTGTCTGTATCTTTTTCTCCTTTTTAAATTTCCTTTTTAAAAACTTTTCCTCCCCTGACATCCTCCACCTGCTCCAACTACACATCTGCATTAGCTCCTCCCTGTTTCCAGACCAGGCTCTACCCCATGCTAGGAACCAAATATTTGTTTTTTTCCCTATTTTAATGTAACCTTATTCACCCATGCTCCTGTGTATATATATATATATATGCTGTACATATACATGGAATATTTTTGGCAAGTTTTGATTTTTAAAAACCTAAGATTATATTATAAATGTTAGTATGCATCTTTTTATTTTCACTCAATATCTGATGGAATCACTTGAAATCAACTAAAATCATCACTCATCCTTTTTAACATTTTAGACATATAGATGTTATACCATCATTTATTTAATCACTCTCTTATCAAAAGACATTTAATTTGTTTGCAATTTTTGCCACTATAAAAGTGCTGCATTATATATCTTTATATATGTATCATTATGTACTGCTGGTTTTATTTCTATAAGATTTAATCCCTGCACTAGATTGTCATTAATATTTTGGCAAAATGCTTATATCTTGTTTAGGTTTTATTACCCATATCTGCAGTATAATCAAGTGTCATTTTGGAAAATGTGAATTACACATGTGGTATAATCATATGGTTTATCTCTCTTAATTTGTTAATTAAATGAATCCTAAAGATAAATTGCCTGCAATTTTAAGATAGTTGGATTACTCTTATAAACTGCTTGTGTCAGTCATCATTCTTCCTTGCAAATAGCAGAACTAATCCTAAATAGTTTAAGCAGAAAATGAATTTATTATAGTACATCAGCAATGCAGAAAATCTCCAGTTGAGTTCAGAGTTTTTCAGACTGAAAAATGCTCAAATCTCATCAACATGCTGCTGATAGATGCAAGTCCAATGCAGCTGAGGACAGACACAGAATGCACAAAAACAGTGTTCTGATGACACTGAAAAAAGGAAGGTACTGCCAGGACTTCTGCTACCTTAGACTCTAGAACTTGTAATCTCTCTTCCCATCACCCCCAACAACATGAACTCTGTATGCTGACCCTATCTCTTATGATCAAAGACTCCTACTGTGGAAGCAGCACAAACTGATAGGTAAGTTCTGCTTTCTAAATGGAGATTTGGGCTATATAATGTGAGAAATTACTAAAATAGAAGTTAAGTATTCCCAAGATGCTGGCTGCCACTGACATAACAACTGTCTATGAATATTTAAAACAGTATTCTTTTGATAGGTTGATGGATTCTAGTTGCTAATATTTTAATGTATATTCCCTTGTGAGATTGGTAGTTTTATTCTTGTAGTATTTTAATTTGGTTTTGGAATTAAAATTTTGTTAGTTTGGAATTAAAGTCATGTTGCCTTCTTAAAATCAGTAAATAAAATAACATTGGAATTATTTATTATAAAAAAGTTAGGGAGATAACAGCAATTAAACTACTGTTTAAAAAAAAGGTTGAAATTCTTTTGTGAATTGTACTTATACAATGGGAATTTATTGTTTTACAGTTTTGGAGGCTAGAAGTTCAAACTCAAAGTCCTGACATACCATGATTTCTATGGGTGTCTGTAGTGTTCTGCTCCTGGATCAACAATGTACTTGGTGTTCCATTGTTTAAGCCAATCTGTTGTGTGGTATTTGTCTTAGAATCTCTGGCAAACTAAAACAATTACTATATTTACTGATAGGTGATATTGATAGAAGCACAATCATAATCAAAGTGCTTGTTGAACAGATTCCCCTTTTGTTTTATTAAGTTGTCCTATAATTTACTTCAGATATTAACACTTTTTTATTATGTTTTGATTTTTATGGAAATATTTATTTGCTTAGCTATTAATGTAATTCTTACAAATGATGACAATTACAAATTTCATTTTTTGTGATAAGTGAAAAATAAAGGTTTTATTTTCCTTAAAATGAAAAGACTTAGGTGCATTTAAAGTTATACACTCTATAGTATATTCCATCAAATATACTGGGACATATAATTAACATGATTAAGGTGGCTTTCAGTGTTATAGCATAATTTTGACTGAGCAGACATTTTAAGCTTAATTTTCTTTTTCACAGATTACTAGATTTTATTTTATTATGTGCAATTAATCAGAAAATATTAACTAGTTCCTTTTCCTCATCATTCTTTGATATTATCTGAGTAAAAATATTCATTTTTTAAAAGTTGCTATGAGGAATATTCATTTCTTTTTCAGAGTGGACAATATTGTCCTAACTCTATATCCTGACTTTATTTGGCCAGTACAGTAACTATTTTCTTTGCTTGTTGATTCAGAGGATTGAGGAGCCCAAAGTGGCCGGGGGCAGTCTTAACTTCCAGTCCAATTGAAGCATTGTTGTGTCTCCTGGTGGAAACACTCCTCCAATTGAAACTAAGACCTCTAGACAAGGAGAGAACAAGATCATGGAAACAGAAAGTGGAAACTTTTCTAGGGGATCACTAGAGGTAATAATGCTACTTCCATTTTTCCCCTGGATTCCTGGACCCATGAATCTTGGCTTTGTGAGAAATGGCACCATAATTGGATGCTCATTTAGAGCACATACAGCATTCTGGAGAACATTGCCCCAGGCCTGCAAGTTATTGCCACTCAATTGATGCCATAATTAAGTCTTCAAAAGACCATTCCACCATTCTACCAATCCAGCTGTTTCAGGATAGTGGAGAACATGGTAAGACCAGTGAATTCCATGAATGTGGATGCATTGCTACACTGTACTTCCTGTGAAGTGAGTTCCTTCATCAAATGCAATGATGTTTGGAGTAGCAGGACAGGGGATAAGGCATTCTGTAAGTCCATCGGTGATAGTTTTGGGAGAAGCATTGCATATTGGGAATACAAATCTGTATCAAGTAAGCATTTATTCCAATAAGAATAAATTGCTGTACCTTCTATGATGAAAGCAGTCCAATGTAATCAACCTGCCATTAGGTAGCTGTTTCATCACCTTGGGGAATAGTACCACATGAGGTACTGAGTGTTGGTGTCTGCCACTGGTAGATTGGCAAGCAGTCGTGGCTGTAATAAAATCAGCCTTGGTGAATGGAAGTCCATGTTGCTGAGCCCATGCATAACTTCCATCCCTACCACCATGGCCAATTTGCTTATGAGTACAGTGGGCAATAACAGGAGTGGCTATGTTAATATCAGACAAAATTGGCTTTAAGTTAAAAAAAAAAAAAAAAAACGATTGTAAGAGACAAAGACAACATTATATAGTGATGAAAGAGTTAACTCAACAAGAAGATTTAACAGTTATAAACATATATGCACCTAACAACACAGCTCCAAAATATATGAAGTAAACATTGACAGAACTAAATGAACAAATACACAGTTCTACAATAATATTTGGTGATTTGAATACATCACTTTCAATACTGGATAGGACATCTAAACATAAGCTCATTAAGGAAACAGAGGCCCTGATCATCACAATAAACCAATTAGTTCTAACCAGCATATACAGACTATGTCACCTAACAACAACAGAATACACATTCCTTTGAAGTGCCCACGGGTCATTTTCTAGAACAGTCCATTTGTTAGGCCACAAAAGAAGTCTCAATACATTTTTAAAAATCAAAATCATGAATAAGTTACTTTTCTGACCAAATGGAATGAAGCTAGAAATCAATAACAGTAGGAAAACTGGGAAATTGACAGAGATTGGAAATTAACAGGACACTCTAAAACAAATAAGTTGAAGAAGAAATTACAAGGGAAATTAGAAAATACTTAGCGACAAATGAAAACAAAGAACATACAAAATCTTACAAGATGCAGTGAAAACAGTGCTCAGAGGGAATTTGTAGCTATTAATGTCTATATTAAAATAGAAGAAAGGTCTCAAATTAATAATTTTACATCTTGAGAAATAGAAAAAGAAGAGCAAAGTAAATACAAAGTTAGCAGAATAAATAGAATAATTAAGATTAGAAGCAGATAATGAAATAGAAAATAAAAAAACAATTGATAGATTTAACAAACCAAAAAGTTGGGTTTTGGGGGGAAAAAAAGAATAAAATCAACACATTTAGCTAGACTGACAAAAAAAAAAAAAAGATAAGATAACTAAAATCAGAAAAGAAAATTTTATGTCACTTTTGACCTTACAGCAATAAAAATGACTATAAGAAAACATTATGAACAATTGTACACCAACAAAGTGCATAATCTAGATGAAATGGAAAAACTCCTAGAAATACTCAATTAAATTGACTGAAGAAGAAATAGAAAACATCTACAAATCTATAATTAGTACAGAGATTGAATCAATAGCCTAAAACCTTTCACCAAAAAAAGGTACAGGACCAGAGAGCTTTACTTGTGAATTCTACCAAACGTTTAAAGAAGAATTAACTCCAATCCTTCTCAAACTCTTCCAAAGAATTCAAGAAGAGGGATCACAAAATGAATCCACAAGAATAGTATAAGGACTAATAAATGAATTCACAAAGTGGCAGAATACAAAATCAACACACAGAAAAACAATTGTATTCCTACTCCTATTTTAATGTATAAAATGTTGCATTTCCAATTGAGATGATAAATAATTGTATTTTCACTTTTTTCACTTTGGTAGATGTTAGTAGTGCTAAAAAATATGACATTCTTCTTTCTTTCCATGGCATATGGGAGACTACATTTTTCACTTTTATATTAAGATCATATGTCTTTTATGGGCAATGGAATGTAAGCTGAAGTGACACTTCTCCAATTTTTCTCTTTACCCAATATAACTAGTTTGTAAGCCTTTTGCTGAAATGCTAGAGCTCCAATATCAAAGCAGACTAGATTGTTGAGTCACCTTATGGAGGACAATTGATGTGGAGACTGTCTAGACCAGTACAAACTTCTTGTAAATTTAAGAATCAAACTTTTGGTTTTTTAAGCCAGTGACATTTTGGAGTTTTGATACTATAACTTAACCTAGACTTCCCTAACTAATACCTAAGTCAATGCGATATACAGAATCACAAATAACTTTGCAGAAATTCTCTTTTCCCTTATATTGGGACTCTGTGCAACCCAGTTAAGCCCACCATTTCTTCTGAATATTGTTAACATGTCACTGAATTATTGATAATACAGTAGTCAAGCTAAAGAAAACTTTATTAAATTCCTTTGGTTGTTCACTGAATTTTTACAATTGAAATTCTGGGATATTTAGGTTGATATCTATTTTAGCACTTTATCACATTGAATAGGTAAAGGCCATATCTTATACTCATGTTGTATATAATTACAAAGAAAAATAATTTTTATATGATATAACAATTTTCATTCTAATTAATTATAAAACAAGGATAATCATGATAGCTAACATTTATTGAGTATGCTATAATCTGGGCCCTGTTAGGACATTAATATATTATTCCTATTATTCCTGTTATATATATGAAGAAACTGAGGCACAAGCCCATCCACTAAATGTTAAAGGCAAAATTTACAGTCCGCTTAGTGACCTAAAATCTTATATGCTGTGTTAAATCTCTAAAAATGACAACACCTTACTTAATTATTCAAGAAATAAATAAGTTGCTTCTTGCTTGATTTTTAAATTTTATTTTATTTTCAAAACTTAAAACAGATTAATGGATAAACTACACTTTTTATTTACTTCCAAACTCTTGGTTAGAGTTTCCATTTTAATTTTCTACCCATTTTTTTTTTTTCAAAAATGTCTTTTAAAACATTTGAAATGAGCTAAATGCAACACTTCAAAATAAACATCTATATGTGCATTACTAGAATGACTGCTATTTTGACCCTCAGATACAGGAGTGGTTTCTTTTTAAGTTTCTTTAGAACCATGATTTCCAAATTATTTATACATATTAAACAAGTCAGCATAATCACACTTCAAATATATCTGGGAAAGTATAACAATAATTAAACTCTAGATCTCAAAATGATTAGTTATGCTTTCTATCTTCTCATAAGAAAAAAAGTGTTTTAGCTTCTTAGGCTGCTCAAGCAACCCATGAAATGAATTGCATTAAACAACGGGAATTTTTTCACTTACAGTTTCAGCCTGGGGAAGAGTCTTAATCAAGGCATCATCAAGGCAATGCTTTCTTCTCAAAGGCTTTAGCAATCTGGGCCTGGCTGCTGGTGATCTTTGTTCTTAGCTTGTCACATGGTAAGGCACATGAGCATCTCCTGGTCTCTCCCTTCTTTTCTGGGTTCCATTAATATCTGGCTTCTTGCTTCGTATGGCTTCTTTCTCTGTGTCTGACTTTCATTCTGTTTATAAGGGACTCCAGTAATAGGATTAAAGTGGGCCACACATTAACTGAAGTAACCGCATCCTACTTAAGTGTGCTCATACCCACATAAGAATGAATTAAATTTAAGAACATGTTTTTCTGGGGTACATACAGCTTCAAACCATCAAAAAGTTTAGAAAAATATTCATAATGCATATATTAATTTCCACTGTTATTCTTATTTTACCATAATTATAGATGAAATAAGAGAAAGTAAAGAAAACTAACAATGATTAAATGCCTATCTCCCAGATGCCCTGATTAATATGTGCGGTTTCACATATTTTACCTTTTTATATATTCACACCAGTTTCTTTGGATGTAGGCATGGCTATTTCTGTTTCACAGTTAGAAAAGTATGTCTTACACAGTTATTTACACAGCCTGCTGAAATGCACAAAACTAGATAGTTGCAGATGAAGCCAAAGTCCTTTATAATTTTATTTTTATCCCTTTATCTATCTATCTATCATCTATCTATCTATCTTTTTGCTGGTTAGTTATTTTGTCAAAATCTTTAAAAAGTGAGGAATAATGATTTTTAACTCTCATCCCTTTGTAATATATGCTAGTTGAGCAAAAATTATTTTTATGAGACTGGTGTTTCTTGTAAGTAATGAATACAGATGTCCTACAAAGATAAATATCATATGCTTTGTTTAAAATTTACAAACACATTAGTTTGGCAAATATTGGACTAAAAATCAACAGGCCTTTAGGAGAAAATATGAAATGTATGATAATAACTCAGTTTCTAAAATGGATACTATTCTCTAACGGTCAGCTGTTAAACAAAAATAATGCTGCATGACAAACCATCCCAAAACTTAGTGGATTTGAATAATAATCATTTAATTTTACACACATGGGTTCATAAGTTTGTGTAACTCAGTTGATCTGGGCTGTACCTTCTTTTCTCCAGATTATGGGTTGGCTCCAGGTCTGTTACATATATATCTCATTCTTCTGGGACTAATACTACCTGGGATATGTCCAAGAGGAGTGAATGGAAGCACCTAATAACTCTTAAAGCCTGGGACCACAAATCTCTCCTTGTAAAAGAAAATCATCTACTCCTTGGTGGTGAGGCTGGCTTTCCAGGAACCTCAAATGATCATGATTAGATGATGAAAGATAGGAAGTGTGTGTGTTGGGGTGGGGGGGATGGTGGGAATATTTCACTGAATCTTTGTGATAGAGCATGAAGAATGTGAGTATTTATGTTTCCAGTCAATGCCTAGCAAAGAGCATATATTGAAGGAAAATAACTGAGCAACCTAATGAAATCATTAAAAAGTAACTGTGGGAATGTTCTACAGACAAGTCTCTCTTATAAGATAAGGCAATTCTGACAAAATGCAATATTTCTGAGGTATTTCTGTGCTATCCTTCCTTTTTATTTAATGACCCACAGGGATTTTTTAATATGAGAGTTAGGGTGCCAAGCAATATACACACATTTCAGGAAATTTTCACTTCATATTCAACTTTCTTCTGTATAATATTCAGAGTTATCATTATTCACATAAAGTAGAACTTTGATCTGATAAGTGTTTTAATACCGTGTAGAGTTTTGACCATCAGTTATGATAAAGCACTCTTTATAATTACTTATATTTGTCCAAATTCACATTTCGCCTATACACATATATCATTATTGTACTTAAGTGAGATGCTATAAGTTAATGTTAGATAATATTATTTAGTGGTTGGTTGGAAAACATGATTTGCCCAATTGTGCTTGTGTTAGTTATATTAAATACCTAAAAATCAAAAGTAAGTTTTTAGATAAAAATATATAAATAGCAATAATATACTGGAGCATTGTATAATTTTAAATATGGTATAATTCAGTATAGCTCTCTGTTTTAGTTTGCTGAAAGCTTCTGGGAGCAATATACAAGAAATGGGTTGGCTTTTATAATGATGTCTTAGTTTGCCAGAGTCCTGCTGATGCAAAGTACCAGAAATGGGTTGGCTTTTATAATGGGAACTTTGTTAGAGGTAAAAGCTTATAGTTCTGAGGCCATGAAATGTCCAAATCAGAGCAGCATCAGAGATGCCTTCTCACCAGAGTCAGCTGCTGGTGATCCTGGTGTCCTACCACATGATGATGATGGCAGTGGATCTTGTCAGGTCTCTCCAGAATCCACCATCTGGCAGATGTTCAACTATGAGCAACCAGGCAAAGGGCTTGTATCTTATCAGGCCTTCTTTCTTAGTTTTGGGTGCTCTGTTTCCTTCCTGAGTTCAGCTGTAAGCTATCAGGCATATGACTTGTCTCTTCAGCCTTGAGTTGCACCATGGGGCCGGACTCTTAGGGGATTTGTGCTTAAGCTTTGGCTGCTAGTGATCCTTGATTCCTCTCTCACATGGTAGAGTCAAAAATGGCAGAGGCCAGACTGAAACACCTCTGTGGAAAGGTGTACTTAAGAGTGCCATCTGCTGGCCCGGCTGGAAATTGCATAGTCAAAAACTGTTCTCTTTGTTCTCTGTATCCAACCCCTGGGAGAATATCTGTGCCTCACTAGTGAGCCCCTGGCCTGATTTTGAAAACTTAAGCCAGGCAATTTTAAAGACTTAGAATAAGTTGAACCAAATATCAAAGAAGAGCTGTGGGGGCAAAAAAAAAAAAAAAAAAAAACACAATAGGCAAGAGAGAGAAATTGGCCATCAGAGTAAATTCATCAACATATTCAGATGCCTAGACATAAACAAAAAACTAAAAACCATACTAGTAAACAGGAAGAGATGGTCCAGCCAAAAGAACAAACCAAATATCTGGAAGAGATAAAGGATTTAAGACAATCAGTGAAAATCACACAACATGCCTAAATCACTTCAAAAAATATAAAGAAAATAAAGGCTATTAAGAAGACACTGGGTGAGCATAAAGAACAACTTGGAAACCAGCAAAGAAAAGTTAATAGACCTTATGGGAATAAAAGACATGATGGATGAGAATAAAAATACATCAGAGGCACATAAGAGCAGATTTTGAATTTCTTGAAGACAGAATTAGTGATTTCAAAGACAGAGCATCTGAACTGGAAAAACAGGAGAACAGAAAGAGAAGATAATGGAAAAAATGGAACAGGGTATCAGAGAATTGGATGACAATGCAAAATGGACAAACATATGCATTATTGGTGTCCCAGAAGGAGAAGAGAATGGAAAAGGGGTAGAAAGAATATTTGAAGAAATAATGACTGAAAACTTCCCAACCCTTATGAAGGATATAAATGTCAATATCCAAAAAAGGCAATGCACCCCAAACAATAAATTTGAATAGACCTACCCTGAGACACCTACTATTCAGAATGACAAATATCAGTGATAAAAAGAGGATTCGGAATGCATCAAGAGAATAGCAAAGCATCACATACAAGGGAAACTTGGTAAGATTAAACGGCGGTCTCTCATCAGAAACCATGGAGATGAGAAGAAAGTGGTATGATGTATTTAAGGTACAGAAAGAGAAAAACTGCTGATCAAGACTTCTGAATCCAGAAAACCTGTCCATCAAAAATGAGGGTGAATTCAAAGTCTTCACATTAAAACAAAAACTGATAAAATATGTTACCAAAAGACTGAATTACAAGAAATACTAATAGGAGTGCTGCAGCCTGAAAGGGAAAATCAAGGGCAAGAGATTTGGATAAGAGGGTAGAAATGAAGATTATTAGGGAAGGTAAATTAAAGGATAAAAAGACAGACAACGAAACGATATGACAAGAGAGAGCTGAAGGACAAAGTGGATAAAGTAAGTAATAACATTGAATGTTGATAGATTGAAATCCCGAATCAATAGAAATAGACTGATAGAATGGATAAAAAAATATGATCTGTCTATATGTTGCCTACAGGAGACCCACCTCAGACATAAGGACACAACCAGGTTAAAAGTAAAAGGTTGGAAAAAGGTATTTCACACAAATAGTAACCAAAAAAGACTTGGAGTAGTGATACTAATATAGAACAAAATAGATTTCAAATGCAAAACTATTATAAGGTATGAAGAAGGTCATTATATATTAATAAAAGGGGCAATTCACCAAGAAGAAATGATTATACTAAATATTTATGCACTGTATTAGCCAGCCAAAAGGAGTGCTGATGCAAAATATCAGAAATCTGTTGGCTTTTATAAAGGGTATTTATTTTGGGGTAGAAGTGTACAGTTACCAGGACATAAAACATAAGTTACCTTCCTCACCAAAGTCTGTTGCCATGTTTTGGAGCAAGATGGCTGCCAGTGTCTGCAAGGGTTCAGGCTTCCTGGGTTCTTCTCTTTCTAAGGCTCATTTCTCTCCAGAATCAGCTGCTCTGCTCTCTCCACAAGGCCAACTGTAGACTATCAGGCAAAAGACTCCTCTCTCCTTCCAGGGCCTCTGACTCTAACGGAGCCTTCTCTCCTTCCTCACATATCTGTTTCTCTGTGTATTTCCTTCTTGGTGCTCCAATATCACAACTTCCAACTCCCTTCTCTGCGGTGCAGTTTCTCTCTCCTACTGACGTGGCTCAATCAAAGGCTCAATCATTATTTCATCAAGTAAAAGTGAAACCTTGAATCCAATATAATATAATGTGCCCAGAGGAACAATCCAGTTTACAAATATAATCCAATATCTATTTTTGGAATTCATAACAATATCAAATTGCTACATGTACCTAACACAAATGCCCCAAGATACTTGAGGCACACACTGGCAAACCTGAAAGGAGAAATAGATGACTACAATAATAGTTGGAGACTTCAATACAGCACTCTTAGTATTGGATAGAACAACTGGACAGAGATAAATAAAAAACAGCTGGAATAATATGATAAATGAACTAGACCTAACAGACACCTATAGAGCATTGCATCCCAAAAAAGCAGAATGTACTTTCTTTTCAAGTGCCCACCGATCCTTCTCCAAGATAGACCATATGTTGTGTCAAAAGACAAGTCTCAATAACTTTAAAAGGATTGAAATTATACAAAGCACTTTCTCTGATCATAACAGAATGAAGCTGAAAATCAATGAAAAGGGAAAATTTATAAATATTATGGAGATTAAACAACACATTCTTAAATAATCAGTGGATAAAAAAGAAATTGAAAAAGAACTCAGGAAATATCTTGAGATGAATGAAAATGAGAACACAAAATATCAAAACCTATGGGAGAGTGCAAAGGCACTGCTGAAAAGGGAATTTATAGCCCTCAATGCTTACATTAAAAAAGAAGTAAGAGCTAAAATGGAAGATCTAACTGCACACCTGGAGGAACAAGAATAAGAACAGCAAACTAATCCCATACCAAACCAAAGGAAAGCAATAGTAAGGATCAGAGCAGAAATAAATGAAATTGAGAACAACAACAACAACAAAAAACAATAAAGAGAAGCAAGAAAACCAAAAGTTGGTTCTTTGAGAAGATAAAAAAATTGACAAACCCTTAGCTGCCCTGACAAAGAAAGGAGAGAAGACACAAATAAATAAAATCAGAAATGAGAGGGGAACATTACCACTGACCCTGCAGATATAAGAGAGATTATAAGAAGTTACTATGTACAACTGTGTGCTAAAGAAGTAGACAATGTAGAGGAGATGACCAAATTCCTAGAAACACACAAGCCACCTACACTTACTCTAGAAGAAATAGAAGACCTCAACAAACCAATAACAAGTGAAGAGATTGAAAGAGTCATCAAAAGCCTCCCAAATATGAAAACCCTGTGACCAGATGGCTTCACAGGTGAATTTTACCAATCATTCAAAGAAGATCTAATACCAGTCTTGCTCAAGCTCTTCCAAAAGTTTGAACAGGAAAGAATGCTACCAAACTCATTCTATGAAGCCAACATCATCCTAATGCCAAAACCAGATAAAGATACTACAAAAAAAAAAAAGAGTACAGACCAATATCTCTAATGAATATAGATGCAAAAATCCTCAACAAAATACTTGCAAACAGAATCCAAAAGAACATTAAGAGAATTATGCACCACGATCAAGTGGATTTTATCCCAGGTATGCCAGAATGATTCAAAAAAAGAAAATCAAATAGTGTAATAAACCACATTGATAAATTGAAAAAGAAAAATCACATGATCCTCTCAATCAGTGCAGAAAAGGCATTTGATAAAATACAACAACATTTATTGATAAAAACACACCAAAGGATACAAATAGAAGGAAGCTTTCTCAATATGGTAAAGTGCATATATGAAAAACCTCCAGCTAGCATAGTACTCAATATTGAAAGACTGAAAGCTTTCCTGCTGAGATCAGGAACAAGGAAAGGATGGCAACTGTCACCACTGTTATCAATATTGTGCTAGAAGTTCTAGCTACAGCAATTAGGCTAGATAAAGAAATAAAAGGCACCCAAATAGGAAAGGAAGAAATAAAACTATCACTATTCACTGACGAAATGATCCTATACAAGAATCTCCTGAAAAATCCACAACAAAGCTAGCAGAACTAGTATATGAGTTCAGCAAAGTAGCAGGACACAAGATTAATATGCAAAAAATCAATAGCATTACCATACACTACTGATGTGCAATCTGAGGAGGAAATCAGAAAAAGCATTCTATTCATGATAGCAACTAACACAATCAAATATTTAGGAATAAACTTAACCAAGGACATAAAGAACCTGTAAGCAGAAAACTATAAAACATTGCTAAAAGAAACTGAAGAAGACAAATAAATGGATGGACATTCTGTGTTAATGGATTGGAAGACTAAATATCATTAAAATGTCAATTCTACCCAAATTGATTTACAGATTCAATGCAATTCCAATAAAAATTCCATCAGCCATTTTGCAGAAGTGGAAAGACCAATTATCAAATTTATTTGGAAGGGTAAGGGGCCCTGGATAGCCAAAAAGATCTTTAAAAAGAAGAATGAACTTGGAGGACTCTCACTTCCAGACTTTAAAACATATTTTTAAACCTAGCTAAAGTGGTAAAAGCACATGGTACTGGCAAAAGGACAGACATATTGACCAATGGAACCGAATTAAGAACTCAGAAATAGACCCTCACATCTATAGTCAAGTGATTTTTGACAAGGTGTTCAAGCCCTCCCAGCTAAGCTAGAAGAGTCTATTCAACAAATGGTGTTGGGAGAACTGGATATCCATATCCAAAAGAAAGAAAGAAAAAACCCTCTGGTTTTTTATTTTTATTATTATTATTAATATTGGAATAATGAAAATACTCTAATATGATTGAATTGATGAATGCACAACTATGTGATTATACCAGAAACCATTGATTGTACACTTTGGATAGATTGTATGTTTTGTTAATATGTATCAATGAAATTGATTTAAAAATGGCAGAGGGGAGTGGATGTAGTTCAGTGGTTGAGCACTGGTTCCCACATATGAGGTCGTAGTTCAATCTCTGGCCCCGGGACATCAAAAGAATAAAAAAAGGCAGAGCTTCCTTTTTCCTATCTCTCCTTCTCTCCTTCTCTCCTCTCTCTCTCTCCATTTATATAAGACCCAAAAAGAGGGGTGGAGACTCAACTTCAGTCATGCCTCACTGATGTAGTCCAATCAAAAGGGTCTCACACCCACAGGCATGGTTTAGTTTAAAACATAATCTTTTTCTTTTTTGGGCTTCCTAAAAGAACTTCAAACTGTCACAAATGGGAATTTACTAGGTTAAAAGTTTACAATTCTGAGGCTGTGAAAATACACAAATCGAGGCATTATCAGAAATGCTATCTCACCAAAGGTTGGCTACTGGAAATCCTGGACTCCTTTCATGTGGCAAGGCACATGGAGGCATCTGCTTCTCTCTCAGGTCTCTTTGCTTCAGCTTCTGGCTGCTCCATCTGTGGTGTTCTCTCTCCTGTGTTCCTCTGTGAGGTCCTGGTTTCCTTTTCTCAGTTTCTGTGGCTTTTTCTCTGTGTGTCTACTACTTTTAGTCCTCCGTTTATAAAAGATTCAGGCAAGATAACCAAGACCCACCCTGGGTCATGCCTCACTGAAATAATCTAGTCAAAGTGCTCCCTGCCCCGGAATCCAATCCAATCAAAGCATCCTACACTACAGGAATCTTCGAGACCATGATCTTCTCTGGGATCCACAAAAAGCTTCACAATATCACACTATCAGTGAATTCACAGTAGAATGAAATGTAGCCAGACTTATAAGATTGAATAGTGAGAAATACACTTGGGAGAAATTTTTCAGAATTTCAGAAAATATTGATCATTAGCAAATTTTCTCAACCTGAAGATTTCATTATGAAAATTTAAGACATTGTGATAAAACTATAATATTATTAAAGCAGCATTCTGAATAGAAATGTCCAAGGTAATAAACATTTCTTGCTTATATGTCCATGATTCAATTTTTGTGCCTGTATAACTCAGTCCTTGGTTGAGAATAGAAATTAACAGTCTAAATTAAGCAAAAATAATTTTATTGAAGAAATATCAAGTAGCTTGTGGTATCAATGTAAAGGCAAAATAATTAGGCTCAGTAAACCAGCAAGATCTGAGAATCTTAAAATAGCCAAGGGATACTGTGTTTAGGAAACCTGGCTGAACAGTCAATTCTGCTGAATTATCAAATCCACTCCTGCTAGTCTTCTGCCATAGCCAACACATTGAGTGATCCTTTGACTATCTCATTTTCTTATGCATTATTTCTTCTATATATAAATTCCTTGGAAGTGTATTGTCTTAGAGGGCAGGCTTTTGGGGATTGAATCATACACCTCACAAAGGACATGTGCAATTCTTAATCTGTGGGTGTGAACCCATTTGTAAATAGTATTTTTGAATATGTTAAGGTGAATCAGGGTATGGACTCATTTGTGAACAGGTTCTTCTTCAAAGATCATATTTATGTGTGGCCAACTGAATCAGGGTGGGCCTTAATTCATATGACAGAAGGCCTTATAAGAAAGGAAACTTGGACTCAGAAAGTTAGTAGAAACCAGAAGTCAGAAGAAACCAGAGAAGGGAGATTACCATGTGTGATATACAACTGCTGTCACCAAAATACTAGTGACCCTGGGAGAAATCATGACCTCACTGACATCTTGAATTTAGACTTCTAGCCTTCAAAACTGTGAGACAATAAGTGCTTATTATTTAAGCCAACTCATCGTGTGATAATTGCCATAGCAGGTGTGGCAAACTAAGAAATGTATCTAGATGGCTGAGCCATACTTTAGCTGACACCAAATGCATGGATGGATGAGTTATACAGCTAATAGATGTTATCAAAATAGTGACTGAAATTGTATGCAAATGAGAGAGATCTTCTTGATTGCACAAGTTTCATAAAAGAGAACTTTGAAACCAAAATAATTCAAGATTGCTGACATTATGTTCTGAATGCCAGCATTTTGGTGCCTTTTTTTTTTTTGCTACTAAATACCATTTGTGTTGGTGGCATACAAAAGCTAGCTAGCTTCATGAGATCTGGCAATGTGATTGACTCACTTATCTAAATATTGAATTAATAAAAAAGTAGCAATTTGTTATATTAAAATTAAGATGGATACAAGTTTATAAATGAGCATACCTAGTTGACATCATTTATCATTTTATTATACTTTCTATTTTACAGAATCTATTGATTTTGCTTTAATAACTAATAGTACTACCTTGTGGTTCATATTAATTGAATGAGTCAACATTGTCATCAGCAGATATTCAAATACTTCTTTTTAATAAGAGATTAATTATTATAGTGATCATTTGTATCTAGATTTGCATTAATGAAATTATAAAGAAAATGACATAAGTAACAAGTTTTCATGAAATTTAAAGTTTGTCTAGATAGGAATATAGACCATGTATTGTGTGCCTAATTAATAAAGATAAGTATTCATCAAACCTATTATACAATGGTCCCATATCAAGCACATAGGGCAGTAATTTCATCAGGATAGGATATGCACAAAGTGGCTGATTGGGCGCAAGGCTATCATTAGTCATTGTGCGGTTTGTTAATTGTACAAAAGCATCTGGCTGAAGGAACCAACAATGGCTGACATCTAACCCTCTGCTTACCAAGTCATTTTTCTCTGGGTAATATTCATCTACTCCATGGTGGGAAATGTCATATCAGGATGCCTTATGTACCAGTGGCAGACTGACAATTTGGACCCTTTCCAAACATATGAACAATTTCATTTGGATTGCACCAGGGCAAATCAGTGTGTCAAGATTTGTTCATCTTTGCATAGTATTTGACTTTGGGAGAAAATTCAAGTTAAAAATTTCATGCTTTGAATGATTCCTTTGACATTTAGCAAAGGAGTTCTCCTACAGTTGATCCTTTCCAAATGAGAGATTGATAGAATCATATTGATTTATGTAAATGAAAACATTTATGTGCCCCTAGAGAGGTATTTTTATCTGATTTATCAAGCCTCTTCTCTAGGACATGGAGGCTAATTTTTTCCCTTTCATATATTACCTAAAAACAAAAGTAACAATTCCAAACCTGTCACTTAAACCAAAGAATTTATTTTTAACTGAAGGGACACTGGCTTCAGTAAGAATAGCTTACATATACATATCAGTGAGTATACATACTGACATATCAGTGAGTATACATTCTCAGTTTTTGTTTAATTTCCTTTGCAATTGGAGTTAAGAGTTGCTCGTTCTTTTCAGCATTGCTGCCCAGTTCTCAGTGATCTGACATCTGCACTCCATAGTGGAATAAAAAAAGTGATGGTTCCCTGGTTTTAAGTTGAAGTCCATATCCATAGTCTCAGATCTTTGCAAACAGAAAGGCCAGTACTCAAATGACTTCCAAAATGAGTTATATTTACTCCTCCAAATGATAGATAGCAAGCAAGGGGGGTGGAGGGCAATAGTGATACAATCTGTTGCCTGAATTTCTAGGAGTGGGAAAAGTCTTAGGTTAGCTATTAATATATCAATATCGATTGATATTACACTCAATTCTGGGAGATAAGTAAAGGCTATGAGGAAAAACACTTAGGGAACACATTTTTACTGATTTTTATATTTTGCTGAGATATCAGCTAAATATAAATTTTGCCTGTGAATCAGGGTGGTGGTGTTTATTGTTTTTTATTAATAGGGTAAAGAGGAGGGTAATAATACTATGTAAAGATGCTCTATTTTTGTGGGGAAGGACTTTTTCAGTTGAAATATGACTTATAGATCACTCCAATGTAAAACCAACTTGTTTTAAATAAAACTTTCCCCTTCATATGATAAACATACTAAAAATATATATTGGAAAATGCATTGAATCTTAATTTAGCACTAGCATGAGTTAAAGAAATATATTTGAAATTTCAAATACCTATGTCAGAGAGAAGCACACATGGGATGAAGACACTGTATTTTCCTGGCATCTTTCTATAAAAGTATATTGTGGGATGGATATCTTTCACTAAAAATAAATGTTACATATAGTTGTTTATGCAACTATCACAGGTTTTCAAAGTACTAGCACACACTAAGCTAACGTAACATTGAGAATTCAAAGAACTCAAAATTGAAGATCTTGGCCTCTTGGAATTACAATTTAAAAGACACTACTAAGATAGATAGTAGACACAGATGTAAAAATAGTTTAGGCTGTAGAATTATAAAAATATTACAATATTAGGAGAAAATAAAGTTTATATATATATCACTTACAATTTATGTTTACATTGACTGTTTTTACTGTATAATTAGCATACATATATAAGTGTATGATCTCTTTATGTGTGCTTTCTTACTTCTTTTGAAAAATCTAGAAAAATAGTTTCTCTTTATAATTTTTTTTTTCTTTTTGATACATAAACCTGTTTTATTTTATTTTGGAATTTTGATACACAAATTTTTAAGAAAATATTATAATTCTTGTTTCAGGAAAGGTCAAAAGTAAATGATTAATTCAAAAATGTGGGAAAATGTGGGCGGTGTAGGGAGCAGGACATATGGAAAGCCCCTATAATTTTATGTAACATTTATGTAATTTAAATATCTTTTTAAGAATAAAAAATATATTAAAAAAATAAATTAGTGTTATAACATCTCCTCTGCCAGGCATGAAGTGAAAAGGAGTTCTTATATATTCCTTGTGAAAATATACATTTTCACTGTCTTTTGAAAGCTGGTGGCAAGATATATTAAAATAATAAATGCACATACCTTTCATACCAAAAAAAAAAAATAGATACTGATAGAAGATTTAGGACACATTTCTTGACTGGACCTGAGAACTTAACATACTTCTTATTCCAACAATTTAATCTTTACCCCTTATCTTTAGCTTCTTCCTACCTCTCTGGCATTATATTATGTCTAATCATCAAAGGCCATAGTACAAATATGAGCTATTACCCATTACTGTCATATGCCATTACAGAGGACTGCAGGGTCCATATTTAAAGACTGTAGGTGCTTGATTTTCATTTGTAACCCCCCCCCCTTTTTTTTTACCTCACCACACAATATTAGACACATTGTTACATAAATGAAACTTGTTTAAATGAATATGAGGGCCAAGAGGCCTGGAAAAAGAAAGAAGTCAAATATTGTGGCTGCAGGAGTGAAAAAGGGATTGGAATATGTCTACTTTGTCTTTGAGGCAATAAAGATGGATGAATATATTCAAATGTCCAATAATTATTTTTATGGCGTAGTCCTACATCTTATTCTATCACTGTAATCAATAGGGAAGTTATAAAGCAGGATCACAAATATCTGTAAATAGATTGAAAAAAATTGAAAATGGGGAGCAGGAAATTTTTTTACTTGACCCTCTAAGATTATAGAAAATTCAGATTCAGTGTTTAAATATTAAAGTTCTGACCTCTGTTTTACAAAGGATGGTGACGAAATGAATGAAAGTAAGCATGTGTGCCAAAGATGGACTTAGTTGTTCTTATATTAGCACCTTATGCCTCTTAATCATTCAATGTGGCCAAAATTTAGAGAGTTATACAATTAAAATAGTTCTTTACAATGATACGGACACATGAAGGGTTATGTGAGCTGCTGATTGCTGGCTCCCAAAATATTACTAAAACAATCTGCTGATAAGATTGACTTGAGGAAGCAGATGTAGTTCAAGGTGTTGAATGCCTGCATCTGAAGTACAAAGTCCTGGGTTCAATAGCTGGTACCTCCTAAAAAAAAAAACAAAAGAAGAAGGAAAAACAAAACAAAACAAAACGAGCTTATTTCTTACCACAGTAAAGGAAAACACCAACTTGACAAAGTTTGAAAATATATTACGGGGGGAAAGGCAAGGTTGGATTTTATTAAGAAGATTCCATTTGATTTAAGGTGGTTATTTCAGTATGGAGAGTATGGGAGATTTATTAGGACTGTGTAAGAATTATGATAAAACACTTTAGGGATGGTAAACAGCAATGCAAGGATTTTTAGCAAAGTGTTCAAGAAGTTTTAGGGCATAATCTCTTGATGCTTTCTATTAAAGAATTGATGGGCCATTTAGAAAGTTCCCCTAATAAACAATAAATTTATTTGCCTTGGCAAGAGTCTTTTAGAATAATAAAGTTATACAAATGAAGATAATGGAATAACAAAATCATGTTATTTTAGACAGTAAATTGTGTGAGGGCGTAGGTAGTTAAAATCCCCAGTGTCCAAACCAATTGTACCCATCAATACTTTTAAAAATGTTTCAATATTATCCTATTATAAGTGAATTGTTTTATTGTTATAGTTGAAGCTAGTGTTGACACAGGTTTTATGGGGCCTGGAAGTTTTTGTTTTTTGCAAGTTCTCTTATAGAAAAAGAATACCGAATTATTGAATATATATATATATTTAACCTTGAAAGAAGCTTTGACAAGTAAGATGTATGCTTCATTGCTGTCAGGATAAATCCACTTCTGCATAGAACCATATTGTAACATAACAGATAGAATTGTTCCTGAGTTGAAACTTTGTACGTGTAGAGTCAAGAAAATCTGACTGGGGAGACTGTGATATGTTTGGAAACACATGGACCTGTATCAGACTTCAGAGAAAGTTACTTCAGGGGAGAACAAAGGAGTAAAAATTCCAACTGAAGCTTTAAATAAGCACTTTAGATTATATCTGTGTATTGGTACCAGAGTCAGAATGGAAAGAGGAGTAAAAAAGCCAGGAAGAGAAAAGTCAAAAGTTATAATCATTTGTAGGTCAGACTGGACAGGCAATGGAAAGAAAATCTCTCTGAATGGTGGTGACATGAGTTTGTTATTTGTGCAAGCAGTGTGAGCTGAAGAGGTTGAAGAAGGTCAGCTAGATATCTCCTTTTTGGCAATATGTTGTTTTTTTTTTTAGGGGGGAGGTTATACGCCATTATGAAGTAGACTTGATCTGAAGTCCAGACCAAGCTCTTGTCTTGGTATTGCCATTAGCTTCATGACAAATAATGAACCAATTTTAGCTACTTGGACTATAATTTGTGTTTTCCAAATTTCAGTCTTTTTCATACATACCACCTTTATAATTTCAGTCATGTCCAGATACCTCCTATCAGACTTTTTATTTTTATTACATGGATTTTTAAAAATAAATATTACTTAGGAAACTTTGTATTATTATCACAAAAAGGAAAAAACCACAATCACTTACTGTAATAGAAGGTAACTATTCAAAATAAAACAAAGCAAAATTTTAAAATTTGAGGCAGATGCTGTTGCCTGACAAAGTCTGCTTTATCTCCCATAAAAGATTAGTAAATAATAGAGCGGTATAAAAGATATAATACCAGCAAACTGACATTTTTTTCTAGTGATATAATCAGAAGATTGAAAGATGCCTGAATAAGTTTTGATTATGTCCTTCAATGTTATTTAATGCATGTCAGTCTCATACATTTGTCCCTCATTTCAGAAAAACACTTTTGTAATGGGTAAATGATATTAACGGGCAATAATGACATGGTAAAATTTCAACCTCTTCCTAAAATGGTATATTATCTTTCATGCTTGTAACCCACATGGCTGTTAGAGACACGATAATTTTCCATGGGCTAACAAAATACGTGGTGTCAAATCATAGGCATTAATTTCGATTTCACCCTTTAAAGATGCATTTCTCTGGATAGAGCATTGTCAGACAGAGATTAAGAAAACTCTGGTGGTAGATCCCTAATTCTGATGTTATACGACACAATAATCAAATAATACTTGCGAACTTACTATGTTATAGGCACTGCTCTAGCACTAAAAATATAGCAATGGATAAAACTGAAAAAGCTTTGCCCTCTATACAACATTGGAAAACTTACACCCACTATCCAAGTTGATTACAGTAAATATAAATAAAATTGATAAGTTATACAATACAAATTTAAATAAAAATATATATAAGTAATAAATATAAATACATTTTTCCATTGCAGTGATAGATGATGCCACTGATACTACCAAATATCATCACCATCTGCCATTGCGAAGATCAACATCTACCTCAGGCAATTTTGTGCAAACTATGATATTCTAAACAATCTTCTATTAACCCCACACTAATAATTCAACATTCTAAATGGCATCATTTGCAAGAAAGCTTTGCCTGTATGGTGCTAAGAATATTTACCTACTCCAATTACTCCAATTACCTCTCTTTCTGGAAAAAAAGTAAATACTTGGGCCCAAACCTTAAGTGCACTCAAAAGTTGATCTTGAAGTCTTCTGCTGCCATCTCCCCCATCTCTCAAAATTCCTTAGAATCTGTGCTCTTAAAGGCAGAAACTCTCTCTTACTCATATTTGCATTCCTAATAGCAAATCATGCTCATAACTCATTGCAGGTCATGAATAACTGTGTTTGAATAAAAAGAGCGAAGGAATGGATAAAGATCCATATCATTCAACTGAAGTCAACACTTCATTATGCCAACTAGAATAAACTATGTAGGCTTTATTAAATTACTAATACCTAGGAATGTTAGGAAACTAATAGTAATTTTTAGATGCAAATGTTCATCTTGGTGTGCTTAACTCATAGAGGCATTGCCCATGAGACCAAACATTGAAATGTTCAAGGTCAGAGTGTTTCCAAAATAGTTGGTAATCATAACATGCTTTTACTTTTACATGTTCTATTTTATAACATGCTTTTAATTTAATAGAAAACAAAGAAAGGTACAGATGTATGAAGCCTAGGCCTTCATCAGAAGATATCTGCATTGGTAAAATACATGACCTGTGACTTCTAATACTATAGCTCAGTCTTCAACAATGAAGCTTTGGTCAAGATGTTTTAGTTACTTGTGCCATGATTATATGGTTCAGCATATGACCTGAGAGTTCATCACTCCAATTGAGTCATTTGGTTCTAAAATTTTCCTGTTGTCATTTGACTGGCACTGAACTATAACTACTGACTCTGATCTTCGCCTGAAAACGATCTCTGGTGCACTTGCTGATTCTTGGCTCTTATTTTTTAGTTACTGCTCTCCTAACTCCATATCCTAATAATTGTTTTTCCTAATCTTTTAACACTTTCATGTTATAACATCCTGTGAGTGCCCCTCACCCTTAATGAGGCAATGTCTCCTAGGGTGTGGGGATAACAAGGGCGGTCTAAAAACTGCAAGATGGAGCAAAAGCGCAGAGACCTTCCAAACTACAGCCAATCAGCTGCTGACACCTGTCATAGTCCCTCGCTCCCCCACCCCTCGCCACAAGATGGCTGCCGTGGCGCGGCTCCACCCCTCCTTTACCCTCCTAACCTTTTATAGACGTAAAGCCTATCCCTACCAATGAAAAACTGCCTAGTCGCACTTCTCCAGTCCCTCATCCCTGCCCAGCATAAATACCGAAACCTGCATAATAAACTCAGACTTGAAACCCAACCTTGTCTACGGAGTGTGAGTGGTCTCCATATTCGTTACTCGCCATCCACCAGCCCCCGGCCGTCTCCCCCAACCTTCATCTGCAGCCGTGGAACGCAGACCCCAAACCCCTGACTTGCTGCACCTGGGACGCCCTAGCTCGGGGAGCCGAAGACTCCTTCCCCTCTCCCCATCCCCTCTTTTGTCTCCTGACTGGCTGCCGAGTCACCAGGAGACCACCCGGCGGCAAACCATAGGGGCACCTGCGGGGGCCGTAGACAACAGCTGGAGCCCAAACAGGGACCTGACAGACTGGTGGTAATCGCGCGGTGCGCTCTCTCAGGTGAGTAACCCCGTCTCCCCATCTTCCCCCATGGGCAACCTTCCCTCTTCTGCCAGAATCCCTCAGGCCCAAATCCTCCATGCGCTCTTAGCCAGCCGGGGAATTAAGATTTCTGAAAAACAGCTCTCTCAGTATTGGGACATAATTGTGCGATTCAATCCCTGGCTCACTACAGCCTCCCTATGGGATCCCCAAACATGGGCCAAACTTCTAAAACGGGTGCCCTCAGCAGAAGTGCATGAAGGAAAAGACTTCCCACTAGGTCTTATCCCTGCTTTGCTCGCCATTTACGCCTGCCTAATGGGCGCCCCTTCCCCCCAGCCTCGACAAAGAGTCCAGTGAGGAAGAACAACCTCTCTTAAATCTCACCGAGGCCCTGGGTGCCGAGCCCCCCTCCCCCATACTCCTCTGCAGTTCCCCTTTACCCATCTTTGGCTCCGTTCCTACCGAGCCATACCAGCACGTCCCCTACCCTTCGCCAATGTGAGGCCCCCTGCAAAGACAACCTTCCCACAAAACAACCTCTTCCCACTGAAATCCCCTCTCTATTGAAACCTTCCGTTGCGGAAACCCCCTCCCCCAAAGAAAGCCAGCTGCCTTGAACCAGGAAACAACTGCCTCTTCCCTTAAGTCATCCCCGCCCCATATCCGGTAAATCAACACCGCTGCGCCCAACGCCCCGGGCACTGGTATCCTCATGACTCTAAATCTATAAACCACCCTCAGAAAAGCCGTCCAAGAGGATGGCCTCGACAGCCCGTATGCCCAGATGCTACTGGATAATATTTCTTTACAAATCAATTGCCCCATTGATTGGCAAAACGTAGCCTGCGCCATCCCAACACCCGGCGACTCTGTCATTTGGAAAGCTCTTTACTGTGATGAGGCCGAAGCCATAGCTCGCCACACTAGAGCATCAAAATCTGTGGTAACGGCTGACGCACTGAAGGGCGAGGGCAATTATTCCACCCCCGCGAAGCGCAAGCCTATAATGACGAAACATATTTTGAGCAAGTCCGCCTCTGCACACAGTGGGCCTTTCGCAAACTAAACCCCAAAGGCGCCCCTATCGCAATGTCTCAGTTAGTGCAAAGACCCAATGAAAGTTTTGCTGACTTCTATACCCGAGTTAAAGAGGCTGTAGAACGCAAAGTCACACACGCAGCCCGCTGCAGAGGCTCTCCTGACCAGCCTGCTGTGGGAAGGGGCAAACGGGGAGTGCCGAAAGGCTATTGCCCCACTAAGAAACGGCACTCCTGAGGACTGAGTCCTCGCTTGCAGGGACGTTGGCTCTAACTCCTCTGCCGTCTTAGCCGCCTCCCGCGGTGAACACCAGGATAAAGCAATTACCTCTCTGGCCACTTCCTTAACACAAGCGCTGGCCGTCTCTATAAACGCAGTCACACGTGCAGGTGCCTGTTTCTCATGCCACCAAAATGGGCAATTTGCGCGATTGCCAATCTAACTCAGATATAGACGGTCGCCCACTGCAGCCTTTAAACTCCCTTCGGGGCACCTCTCAGCCCCGCCCCTAAGAGAGGAAACCCCTCATGTCCAGCCCCCCATACCCTCCTCACATGATAAATCCAGACCTTCTCCCCTACCTGATCATAACTGTACCTGCAGGATGAAAGGGTTTGTGCAGCAGCTATACCATGGAAGCTGGTTGTCCGAACACGCCCCATCCCATAAGCCACCCGAACCAGTCAGGGTGTACTGGACAATCCCCATTACTCAAAGCAAAGTCTGGCATACTTTGTGAACGGGCAAAAAATTAAAGGACAAATAGATACGGGAGCAGACATCTCAGTCCTCTCCGCCAAGGACATTGACCCCTCCTGGCCACTAGATGTCGGTCCTATCATACAGCGAGCCTCCCAACAGACACGCCAATCACTTGACTGGTCTGATTCAGAGGGATGCTCAGGTAAATTTCAGCCCCTCCTCCTGCCTCACCTGGATTACACCCTTTGGGGCAGAGACATCTTCACCCAGCTCGGAGCTGCATTAACCACTAACCAACACCCCCAATTCTAATGGCCACTGCTCCACCGCTAATGACTGTTAAAAAACCCATCCTATCGAAACTCAAATGGGACACTGGCAGTCCCATTTGGGTGGACCAGTGGCTGCTGCCTCGATCTAAGCTCCCCTCCCGCATCTCCTGGAGCTGGTCCAACAACAACTAACAACGGGCCATATAGAACCTTCTACCAGCCCCCACAACTCTCCGGTCTTTGTCATACAGAAAAAGACCTCTAATAAGTGGAGGCTCCTCCACTATCTTAGAGCCATCAACTCCTATATGGAAAAGATGGGGTCCCTACAGCCTGGCTTCCCCCACCCTTCTGCCATCCACCTCAATAACTATATTTTTTCAGTCGACCTAAAAGACTGCTTCTTCTCCATCCCGTTACACCCCGAAGATCGACCATATTTTGCCTTCACTGTTCCATCTGTTAACAGCGCTGTCCCCTCAGAACGATTTCAATGGACAGTGCTCCCCCAGGGTATGAAAAACAGCCCTACCTTGTGTCAACTCTATACTTGCCCGGCCATACAGCCATTAACCAAATACTGCCAGGTGATCCACTACATGGATGATGTTCTGATAGCTCACCCTGACTCCGAGCATCTCACCACCTCCTTTAAAGTGCTCCTCTCCAACCTTGACCAACTAGGGCTACAAGTTGCCCCTGAGAAAGTCCAAACCCATTCCCCATATGAGTTTATGGGGTACTGTATCTCCGACAGGGTTTCCCCCATTTCCCCAGCCATCCAACTCCCCAACACTTGCACCCTGGCAAAACTCCAGGAGATATGTGGGGTCATTAATTGGGTTCGACCTCACCTAAACATAACCATCTTTGAGCTTAAGCCACTCTTCGAGTTACTGGAGGGCGACCCTGACCCAACATGCCACCAGGCCATAACTAGCTCTGCCTAAACCTGCATACAAAACTTCAATGCAAAGATACAAGACCTCCCCTTAAACAGATTCGATCCCAATACCCCCTTACTGGCCATCATCCTGGCCACTAAAGGAGTGCCTACTGGGGTCCTTTTCCAGACAGGCCCCCTATACTGGGTCCACCTCGCGTACAGTCAACTGGGAAAAATTGTTCCCCATGTAGCCGCCATCTGCATACTGGGCAGAAAGTTGCGAAAAACAGCTGTTCGCCTCTACGGCGTGGAATCAGACACCCTAGTTCTCCCCTTTACATCAGAACAAACTAACCACCTTGTTGCAAACGAACTGGACATGCAGCTTCTATTAGACAATTTCCCAGGGAAAGTTGATAATCATATCCCTAAACACAGGTTCCTCAATGCCCTAGTGCAACTCCCCTGTGCCACCAGCCCCTCTGTCTTCCCTTCCTCCACCCCAATCCCTAAAGCACCCCTCATCTTTACTGATGCAAACAAACAATTCAGCTGCTTCGTCTTCAAATGAGAAGGCTACCCAGACAAAATCTGGAAAGAAAAACACGGTAGTTCTGTTCAATTTGGCGAGGTATTTGCCATTTATAATGCTCTCTTGTGCCACCAGGACCTACCCCTAAACATCTTTACTGATAGTACCTATGCCGCCCAAGCAGTTAAAGCACTCCCGTTGGCTGTCTTCAATGGCAAACACACCCCCCTAGATGACCTCCTCTCCCACACCCAATCCATCCTTGAGAATCGAAAATTCCCCTGGTACTTACAACATGTGCGCTCTCACACCAACCTCCCCGGCCCCCTAACCCAAGGAAACGAGCAGGCCGACAAAGCACTAATCCTCACCACCTCGCTAGTTGATCAGGCCAGACTGTTCCACTCACACTTCCACATGTCAGCTCACTCTCTACACACACTATTCCCCAGCCTAACATGTCAACAATGCAAACACCTAGTTAGGGCTTTCAGTTCTTACAGCCCATTCTTGCCACTCGGCCCCCTGCAACCGCAGGGTGTAAATCCTAGAGGGCTACGGCCTAATGCCCTTTGGCAAATGGATGTCACCCATGTACCTGAGTTTGGAAAAATGAAATATGTGCATGTTGTCGTTGATACTTATTCTCAGTACATTCTAGCAAGCGCAGCCACAGGGGAAAGGGCCAGGCATGCCACATCCGCCCTCCTATGAGCCATAGGCTCAATGGGCGTGCCATGGAAAATAAAAACAAACAATGGACCCTGCTATGCGTCCTCCACCTTCCAAAAGTTCTGTTTAGACTGGAAGATTGTCCATGTCATCGGCATACCCTATAACCCACAAGGTCAGGCCATCATCGAGCGCTCCCATGCCACACTTAAACAAATGATCAAAAAGCTCAACAAAGGGCAGAAAGCCACAGAGACAACCCCGAAAGAAATACTCGATAGTATTTCTACTATCACCCTAAATTCCTTCTCCTTCAACCAAGCAGGCGTCTCCCCAGCCTCCATTGGAGAGGCCTCAGTGGCAGTCCCACACCACTACCATTAGTGCAGTGGAAAGACCTGCTCACCCATACATGGCATGGGCCCCATCCTATCTTCACCCAAGGAAGAGGTTTTGCTTGTGTCTTTCCAGAAAATTCAGAGCACCCTATCTGGCTCCCCAGCCAGTGTGTTCGGCCAGCACTTTCTTCAGCGCCTACGGTTCCACCCTTAGCTAACAATGTTGACGCTGACCCCCCTCCTCCCACTCCTCCTACAAATCCTATCATGTCCGCTTCTGATCGATAATAAAAACGTCTACGCCTGGACATTTACCGTGTGAGAAATCAAATCCACCAAGCACCAAACCGTAAGTAGCCCTATTGGTTCTGCCGCCTGCCCCCCTGCAGGGTGCCAGTCAGCTATTACCATCCCTATCAGACCAACTACCATTGCAGTTGATACAAACAACTTTCTCTCTGTTGACCATAGACGCCCTTATGCTTGCTTCCCCCACGTCCAAACACAGAACTACTGCAACCAATACGGATACAATATCACATATGGAGGCCCATATTGGTCCTGCGTCATGTTTGATGCCCGAAACGAGGGCGTCCAGCGGTCCAAAGGCCCCTCTGGGTCAATAGTACCTCCTTTTATGTAACGGTTGCAGACCCCTGGGACAACAGATGGCAAAACAGAGTCAAAGCAGCACTATACTCCTCACAATATATAAGCACCCCATCAAGCTTCATTGAAATCACTCAGTATTACCAGCTCTATAGCTCCTCTACACCAACTGCACCCCTTGAATAGGCCAAGGAAGTAATTTTAAAAGCAGAAAAGCAGCTTGCCCAAGCCCTCTCCCCATACCAGCCCCTCACTTGGATCCAGATCCTTAGCAACACCCTAAAACTCCTCAACACCTCAGGTATCACCCCCAGCACTAACTCTTGCTTCTTATGCGCCTCCCTCAGCCGCCCCCTCGTGGCCGCTGTCCCTGTTTACGGTAACATCTCGAATGCCACACATGGCAAGGCCTGTAACAGCCTGCCTATCCCTGGCATTCCCCTTTTCAATGCCTCGCAAGAAAATATAACGTGTTACATTACCTCTAACCATACCCCTAGTATTAATGATTACCCCTGCGCAAATAACGTGACAGTAACATCTATCCAGACCACCCCAGACGGTTTTCACTTCTGGTGCAACTCCTCCCTAACCCCCTGAATTAATACATCCTCCCCTAGTCCTTGTTTGCTAGTCTCTCTAGTCCCTCAATTAACCCTTTATACCGAATATGAAGTAAGCTCTATAATAACACCCCCTTGCCCCAAGAGGGCAGTATTCCTCCCCCTCCTTATAGGCGCCAGCCTTACCACCTCGGTCGTAGCCACCGCTTTAGCTGGCGGTGCTCTAGGGCATAGTGTGATTACGGCCAAAGGCTTCAGTAACACACTGAAGATCACCATTAACTCCACCGCTCAGTCCTTAGAATCCCTGCAAAGACAACTTACATCAATTGCACAACTGGCCCTCCAAAACCGCCGTGCCGTAGATCTTCTAACAGCAGAGAAAGGTGGAACTTGTATTTTCTTACAGGAAGAGTGCTGTTATTACGTCAATGAATCCGGAGTAGTAGAACAAAACGTCCAAACACTATTTAATCTGCGTAATGAATTAGCCAACAAATACAACACACAGCAATCGCTCTTTTCCTGGCTCAACTCTCCAATCTCAGCTTGGCTGCCTCCCCTTATTACCCCCTTCATAACCATTCTTTTCCTCCTACTATTAGCCCCAGTGGTCAGCAAGTGCATCCGCAAACAAATAAGAAGTATCTCATTACTAACCTTCTGCCAATTTCAACACCCACAGTACCAGCGGCTGCCACAACAGCCCCCACAACATCTGCAGATGCAACGCCTGAGTAGTAACACCGAATTATAAACCCCTCCCCCCTCCCTTTTTTTCTTTTTTCTTTCTTCTTCTTCCTTTTCTTTTTCTTCTTCTTTCTTCCCCTCCCCTTACTTATAGCTACGGCCCCGCTCCAGCCAAATACCAAACCCTTACCTACCCGATCCCATGCCCCACAAGTAAATCATGCCCTCCCACGATGCCAGGTTGTCAGTGGCCGCCAAAAAAGATTTGTCTGCAAAAACTCCTCTATCAAAACCCCCTCTACATTCAAGAGCCTGGCTGGCAGCCAATGATGGGTAAGACCCTCAGAGGAGGGCAACCTAAAACAGGCGCAGCCACCTTAAACACACACGCAGGCCTGGCTGGCAGCCAACAACGGGTAAGACCCTCAGAGGAGGGCAACCTAAGACAGACGCAGTCATGGCAAACCCCTACCCCCCGCCCCCCCCCCCCCGTCTTATATTTTAAGAAGGGAGGAATCATGGGGATAACAAGGGCGGTCTAAAAAGTGCAAGATGGAGCAAAAGCGCAGAGACCTTCCGAACTACAACCAAACAGCTGCTGACACCTGTCATAGTCACTCGCTCCCCCACCCGTCGCCACAAGATGGCCACCACGGCGCGGCTCCACCCCTCCCGTTCCTGCCACTGCACAGCTCCACCCCTCCTTTCCCCTCCTAACCTTTTATAGGCATAAAGCCTATCCCTACTGTATTAGTCAGTCAAAGGGGTGCTAATGTGAAATACCAAAAATGGGTTGGTCTTTATAAAGGGTATTTATTTGGGGTAGAAGTCCACAGATACCAGGCCATAAAGCATTAAGTTTCTTCTCTCACCACAGTCCATTGCCACGTGTTAGAGCAAGACAGTTGCCAGCGTTTGCCAGGGTTCAGGCTTGGGGTTCCTCTCTTCCCGGGGCTGCGTTTCTCTCCGGGCTTAGCTCCTGTTTCCTCCACAAGGTTAGCTGTAGATGATCAGGTGAACAGCTTGCTTCTCTTCTCTTCTTTCCAACATCAAAACTGCTTCTCAAAAGACTGCTTCAACTTTCCTTTGCCTTGCCTTTTATATTCAATTCCCCACCCACCAAGGGGTGGGGCTCAACGCCCTAATCCTAACCTAATCATGCCCAGATTAACAGATCAGTTTACAAGCATGATTCAATTATATTTTTGGAATTCATAATTACATCAAACTGCCACACCTACCAATGAAAAACTGCCTAGTCGCACTTCCCCATTCCCTCATCCCTGCCCAGCATAAATACCAAAACCTGCATAATAAACTCAGACTTGGAACCCAACCTTGTCTCCGGAGTGTGAGTGGTCTCCGTATTCATTACTTGCTGTCCACCAGCCCCCCCGCCGTCTCCCCCAACCTTCATCTGCGGCCACGGAACGCAGACCCTGAACCCCTGACTCGCTGCGCCCAGGGACGCCCGAGCTCGGGCGAGCTGAAGACTCCTTCCCCTCTCCCCTCCCCCTCTTTCATCTCCTGACTGGCTGCCGAGTCACCAAGAGACCACCCGGAGGCGGCAAACCATAGGGGCACCCACGGGAGTCGTCGACAACACTAGGGGTTTCTAATTGAAGATTGCAATCCAGGCAGAGGATGAGGCCCTCTGGGTATTGCACACAGTTCTAATTACTTTTTTGTGGCTGGACTTTATTAGTATCAATTAGCGTGTTTTTTCTTTGATTCTAAATTCCTTGATGTTTGTTTGGTGTATAGAAAGATATAATGTGAGGTTAACCATTGACTTCAGGATGTGTTTGCTTTCTAATCCCATCCTCAAAGAAGTCCTTTGTAGATTTGATTGCTGACATTTAAAATAATCTTTGAACTCTGGTAATGTCAGATAAAAGAAATTAACATTAGCACCTGCTTACTGAAAATAACTTTTTAAGGCTTTTCTTTTTTTTTAATGTAGAACACAGCCACACATTTAGTATATGCCTTAAGACAAACCATTTTCTTGGCTTTTAAAGAAAAAAAATTTCAAGTATCTATTGTTTTTGGAAAAGAGGTCTTTTATTTATCTCCTATTAAAACTTTTTTTTTGTTAAGACCTTAATTTCAGTCTTTGTAAATTCTCAGCAAAACAGTGGATAAAAAAATATAGAAATTTTAGTACTCTAAACCATTTAATTTTTCTCCATAGAAGTAGAATGACTAGACCGAATACATGCACATGGACAGTGGTTATATATAAAGTGAATATAATATTCACATACAATTTGGGAAAAATACTTAATATTTTAGAATAGAGCACCCATGTGACAGAATGAAGAAGTGATTAGAGGGATAAAGTTTCCCGTATATGAGAAGTACATGTGATTTCTGTAGGACCAAAAGTACAAAAGCTCATGATAGGATTAGGTATCTGTTTTGTCTTAGTTTGCCAGGCTGCTATGGCAAATGCCACAGAATAGGCTGGTTTTAAGAATTTATTGGCTGACTGTTTTGAGGTTCGAAGGCCAAAGTTGATATTGACAAGGCTTGCTTTTTCCTGGAGTCTGTACATTCTGGTGCTGGCTGGCTGCAATCCTTGTGGTTCCTTCACTTGTATTTCTGCCTCCTGTCACCTAACAAAGCCCTTTCCTTTCTCTGTTCTGGTTTTCTGCTGATTTACGGCTTCCCCCTGTGGCCTTTTCCAAACTATGGCTTCTAGTTTCTTTTCTTCATAGGCCTTTCAGTAATACAAATTGAGACCCACCTATTTCAGTTGGGTTGCACCTTAACTAAAAATAACATCACCAAGAGGTCATATTTAAAATGGGTTCAAACCCACAGGAATGCAGATTAAGGACTTGCCTGTGTTGGGTACATAATTCAAACTACCACATATGTCAAAGTCAGTAATTATGGCTAGTAGACATAGGCTGACAGTTTTGCAACGAGGAGGGAGAAAAGCTAATGAACTCAAAGTTCCAGTTCAATTCTTGTATCCATAAAGTTATTTTTTCTTTGCTGAGTTCTTTTACTGGTGGCAGCATCTGATAGAGACTGAGAAATTGTGGGGACTCCAGAATTTCTATATAATAGAGGCTTATTTGTTGTCAGTGTGGTTGGGGCAGCTGAGGCACTGGTTTTAAAGCTGTGTTTACATAGCAAACATGATGTTTTTACTTATATTCTGTATATCCTTGGGTGCTTGGGAGTGTGGAGTTCTTATGAAGCTTTTGGCAGAAGCCAAATCCTTTATAACTTACCTTTTTGTGGTGAATCTGTTGAGGTACCTGATCAGTTAATGAGGGAAGTCTTCATTGGCAACTAAATTTAACATCCAGCCTAGTTCTATTTGCAGTAATTGCCACAATTTAGTTAAGTTAACTAACCCCAACCCCTCTAACATCATTGTTCAAATTTAGTTACCATGATATATTAACTGTGAGTAATTGTATAAAATACAAACTTTGCTGCTACTTCTTCAGTCTGCAAATCACTATGTATATAATATGTGCACATCATAATCAGTGACCAATTACTGATGGACTTTGCAGGAAGCCATTTCTTTCAAATTGGTCAATGTGTCACTTCTGTTCAGGTCACACACCAAAAGCAAAGCATATAGTTGTATTATCTCTATGTCTACCCTGATAAACTCACATGGCATTTTACAAAAGGAATTGGCCAACAAAATGAAAATGCAGCAAAGAAAACAAACATGATAATGATGGAAATGAAATTTGAGTCTTCTAGAGAAACGCAGTGAAGTCACACATTGACATAAATGAGAAAAGTGGTTATGGCAAAAATAATTACAAAAGGTGTGATGCCAACAAAAAAACTTCACATTATACATTTTCCCAATACATAGATATCTCATGATATCAAAAATGCAGAGGATAAAATGTTGAAAACTAATCCAGACTTAGAAAAGAGTATGACAATTAGAAAAGTTGCTTGCTGTAGTGTAAATTATAGGTCTAGAAGAAGACAAACAGTATTCAAACTACTCCTGACATGTTTTTTTTTCTTACAAAGAAACATTAATTCTTAATGTTTCTAATGTTTTAACTTTATCTTACAGTGTATGAAATAATTAACTTCATTCTTTTTTGTTTCCTTATATATTTATAGCCAATAGTAAGAGAGTTTTTAATATTTTGACAAACACGTTTAAAGGTCAGAGAATAATTGTAATTTTTCCCATTGTTTAGTTAGATCTTTTTGCACAGTCACAATTTTCATGGTCAAATTTGTGGTCCTGCACTTGTGTGTACCGTGAGGAATGCCTGTACAATTTTTAATGTATAAATGTTGGCTAATAACACGTTTACATTATATTAGAAATTAATACCTTTGCTTCCAAATCAAGTATTAACCACTAGTGCTAATGAATTAGAGATTGACAGATAAATATCTGGAAGAAAACCTATTAGAAATACACTTATGTATTACAAGTAGTGAAAGAAATTAATATTCTTTATGTTGGAGAATACATTAAACCAAATGTAATTATGTTCTATTTTTCTTGCTATTTCCCAACAAAATTTAGTTAAATAATTTACTTTTACTTATGCACAGTTTGAAAACAATGATGAGCTTTCATAAGCTAGGGCAACAAATGTATGCACTTAGTAATATTTTTCCTTTTGTCCTGTAACTCAAGTTCAAATGGTAAAATATAATTGAGTGATGAATACAAAAGACAGCAACTTTTACCATCTTCTGAAAATTATCCCCAGCAGTGTGACCCAAATGTGATTAATTTTTCAGTGCACTTTTCTTGGAGTCATGAACCCTTTGAAAATATATTGAAAATTTTGAAGTTTCTTCTATAATAATGGCATCTATATTGACATATGATAATAATTTGCATATTTTTTACAGGAAGGTTATGAGCTACTAAGGGTTTATCATGAACCCAAGTTTCTAAATGTTAATTTATTCTACCATAATCTGAGGTTACAGTCTTGACCATCAATTTGCATAACTAAGCAGAGTTTTATAAACAAAGTTTTTTCTCTATTTTTCATTGCTCCCAGATATACCAATGTCTAATGTGCTTACTGAAAGCAAGACTTTTACAGGACTAGTTGAGGCCTCTTTGGCCTCCCCTCCATGGTCCACAGCACTTGCCACCTCTGCCAGCCCTGTTTTGTTATAGTATCAGCTCTAAGATTAACCTGGCCCTCAGTCTATCCTTTTTATTAATACTGCTGTTCCCTACACCGTTATTACAGCTACTCTCTGAAATGGCAGCTAACTCTTTTTAAACTAGATTCAGTTAATTCTCCACCTAATTTTCAGTTTGTATAGCCAATGAAGCAAGGACTTTCTAGGTCTGAAATTTTGCCCACTGTGAAACCTCAACCCCTCTCTCTAGAGAGGAAAGGAACTGAGATCAATAACTTAATCCTCTTTTATCATTATAAGACAGTGCTTTTCATTCTCCCTAATTCCAAGCCTCATTCCTCATATGAAAACATAGGAAAACTCAAATAGAATTAGAGCAATGATTATGTAGGCCACGAGAGCAGCCTCCCTACAGAAAGGGAATGGTCTCCTCCTTTATAATTGTCTTTGGTCTTTGGGCCCAATTTTACAAAGCATGTGAGCAGTAACTGGAGCCTTCAGCAAGTCCTCACTATGCTTCCTGGGTCATAGTACACTCTTTTGAAAGCCATGATAAAACATTATGGCACTTATGAATTTGTAGCAAGAAAAGATAACTGAATGTCCAAGCATATATTAATAAGAATTTGATTAAGCACCATGTTTATGTAGGAGCTTTGATTCTTATTCCATACTCTTAGATATACATGGAATGTCATCTTATATTCTAAATAACTTACTAAGTCTGATATGGTCCCATCCTGATAGGATAGGGCTGCCAATAAAATGCAAGACACCTAGTTAATTTTGTGTATCAGATAAACAAAAAATAATTTTTAGTATAAATATGTCCCATGAAATATTTGATATATACTTATATTAAACCTTCTGATTTGTTTTTGAAAGTCTTAGTTATAGATTAATTTAGTAAAACTGATTTTTTAAAAATCTATGTGGAATTTCTTTTGATTATTTGGTTTGCTTATTTGAAATGCAAACTGTAGAACAAACATACAAAGTAGGGATATATATAAAAACTCAAAACATATTTTCTTAAATTAAAAGCTAGTAAATATCAAGATATTTTTTATTAAAAATTTAAAGTATGTTCTGCTATGTTTAATGTCTATTTCTCAAACTATGAATCATGTTAGTCCACAAAAATTAAAATTATTTAATTATTTTTATCCTCAAGTCCATTTATAAATTTAAATGAATTATTTATACCACACTTACCATAAAATAAAGTATTTGAAGTAGATTTTCAATAAATCATATTGACAGAATGAGAGTTAAACTATCTCAGACCACCAAAAACATAAAATAAGAAGAGAAAAAAATAGATATATCTTTGTCCCTTTTTTCTTAATCTCTGCCTCCCACATTTCCTCAAAAATGTCCCCATCTGAAATGAAGTCCTTGTCTTGTTTCTTAGAGTCTAAGTGATAGGAAGGAAAACTCAAGATTAGCTTATTTATTTATGTTCCATTAACTTGAAAAAATTCGGTTTCCTTAAAAAGGAGATGGATATATTAATTATAAGAGAAATTTAAAACTAGATCAGCATTATACAGCAGTAAATGAAAAGACAAGATAGGTGTAGAGATGAAATATATGTATCAGAAACTGCCCATAATGTGATATAAGCAAGACACAAGAAGTTGCATTTTACTCTTGGAATTTCTTATCTAAAGTATAAGCATAATTCATTATCTGGAATCTTTCAAAATTTGGCAGGAGGTTAAAGTACTTTCTATTAGAAGCTGTATGTGAAAATGGTAGAAGAAGATGGAATGAATTCAAGATAGCAGGCATGAAGAGGAAGTGACAGTTCTCTGATATCATATTTTTTATTACTATTTTTTAAATAAAGATATTTAGATTACATAAATGTTACATAAAAATATAGGGGATTCCCATATGCCCTGCTACCTACACCTTGCACATTTTCCCACATTAACAACATTCTTCATTGGTATGGTACATTTGTCACAATTGATGAAAACATTTTGGAGCATTGCCACTAAGCATGGATTATAGTTTATATTGAAGTTTACACTCTCTCCGGTTATGTTAAGATATGTAATGATCTGTATCTGTTGTTGTAATGTCATTCAGGACAATTCCCAAGTCCTGAAAATGCCCCCATATTTCACCTGTTTTTCCCTCTCCCTGTCCTCAACCTCCAGTGGCCACTGCCTCCACATCAATGATATAATTTCTTCCATTGCTTGAATCACAATAAGTCTATAGTAGAATACCATTAAGTCTACTTTAGCCCATAGCTTCCCCAATCCTGAGGATTCTGGGATGGTGATGCCCACTCCACTTCTAATTGAGAGGGGGCTTCAATCCCATGGGACAGATGAATGGAACTCTCTTGCTTGCAGTTGTAGACTCTCTCAGTTCCTTGGAATGGTCATGTTCCATCTTCTCCTTGTCAGTTGTCTTGGGTAAGATCCAATGAACTGGAGAGCAGCTGTTGCAACTCTGTTGAGATTCAGAGCCCAGCTGGAGCATGGACAGCCTAAAGATTTTCATCTCTTGGATGTACACCTATCAATCCTAGTACTAATTATAGGTTCAAATAAAAGGGTGGAAGAGCCATGTTTAGGAAAATCAGAACTGAGCCCAACTCTGTCACACTGAGGAGCATAAATTCCAAAGTAGGGCCCACTGGCAAGGCATCAAACTCCTGTGCTATCTGCCCTGACTATAGTGTCTGGATGTTTCCAGAGACCTCAAAAGCCCCACTATTTGATGTAGTATTTACTTTGGTAGTCAATGAGATCCAGCTGAAACATGCATAAGCGTTAACTCTGGAATGACCTCCTGACTCACTTTGAAGTCTCTCAGCCATGTAAGCTCATTTGTGTTTACCTTTTGCCCGTTTTGGCAAAGGTCTTTGTCCAGTTGCATTACTAGTTGGTGCTTGGTAGTAATCCCTCGATGCCAGGGAGGCTCATCCCCAGGAGTCATATCCTATGCTGGAGAGAAGGTAATGTATTTATATGCTGAGTTTGGCTTAGAGCAAAGCCACATTTGAGCAAGAAAGAGGCTCTCAGGAGGTAACTCTTAGGCACCCTATAATACTAGGCTAAGTTTCAATTTCAAGAGTATATGTTCATAAGTACAATCATCAATATTAAAGGCCCAAAATGGACCATCCTGTTTCACTAGTCATTGCCCCTATACTCAAGGGATTCTTGCTGTTCCATTAGAGAATGTGGCAGAGCTCCCCAGGATGGGAATTTGATATTTCTTCGGTTATTGTGTGAATCTCCACCCACTGTGGCAATGCCCAATGAACAATTGAACACATTTATATGCCTTATATGTATGCTCAGGTGTCCCTTCTCCCATGTATCCCCCATCACTGATACCCCACATAAATAATCCTCCCCTGTCATAGTTTTAACCCTTTTGTGATCCAAAACTTCTTCAAAAATGAATCCAACAAAATAGCCAAATACAATTAATAAGAAAATGAAATAATAATGATAGTTTTAAAAATAAGAAATACAATACAAAAATTTTTTTAAAAATTAAGATTTGGGATAATTAATAATGAAAAAATATTTTTAAAAAAATTTTGACATTATGTCTTTCATAATTGTAAGATTGTTGTATGTATAGTGACATTTTCTTCTCTTTATTCCCCTGTCTTACTTTTTTCATTTAGTCTTCAAAGAAGTTTTAGGTTTCAGAGAAGTCACATACAGAATATAAGGGATTCCCATATACCCAAAATCCTCCCCATTTCCCCCTTTCCCCTATTAATAACATTTTATATTTGGATGGTACATTTGTTACAATTGATGTACAAATATTGGAACACAGATACTAACCATGGTCAATGGTTTATATTATGATTTACATTTTGGACCATACACTATTATAAATCTTGATGGAATTTAACATGGCCTGTATCCATCATTGTCAGATCATGTAGAACACTTCCATCATCCCCAAAATGCCCCGAGTTCCGTCTATTGTATTCCTTCCTCCTCCTGCCCTTAGGACCCATGGCACCCACCAGTCTTCACTCCTTGAAGAACAAGATTCATAATTAGTTGCAACAACACTGAGGGCTTGACACACTGCTCTGTCCTCCCCTTTTAAGCACTGCCTCTGCTCTCGAGATAATCCCACCCCTCTATTTGAGAATATAGCAGGACTCCCCAGGATGGGAGTCCAACACCTTCCTCCTCATTATGTGGGTCACCACCCACTGATACAACCTATTATAACAAAATGAACACTCACACATTCCCTAGAAACTCTCCCCAGGTGCACCCTGTCCCACATGCCTTCCATATCCAACACCCTAAACCAGTAAACCTCCCCTACCATATTTCCAAAATAACATTCCCAATGTTGTAGTTTTAACCACATGCCCTCCAATCTCCAGTGTTCATTCACCTGCTCCCTCCCTAACCATACCCCCAGTTTCATGAATATCCCAGCCTACCCTCCCTACTCTCTACCCCCCAACAAACAAGCACCACCCAACTCAAAGGTATCACTGTACCACTGTCATGACCCTTCACTGCACAACTATACACTTCCACCTTATCATAGATTTTACCCATATGGGCATTGGCTCACAACCTTCTTCTTACTTTCTAACTCTTGTAAATCTATCTTCCAGAATCAAGCTCTGGGAGTCTGCTCAATTTACTTAATTCATATCAGTGAGGTCATGTAATATTTTCCTGGCTTGCTTCACTCAACATAAGGTCTTCAAGATTCATTCATGTTATCCCATGTGTTAATCCTGCATTCCTTCTTAAAGCTGAGTAATATTCCATTGTATGTATATATCACAATTTGTTTATCCATTCATCTGTTGATTGGCATTTGGGTTGATTCCAAGTTTTGGCAATAGTGAATAATACCTCTATGAACATTGGTGTGCATATATCTGTTCATGTCCTTGCTTTCAATTCCTCTGGGTATATACCCAGCAGTGGAATTGCTGGATCATATGTCAGTTCTATAGCTGGCTTTCTGAGAAACTGCCACAATGTCCTCCACAATGGTTGCACCATTCTACGTTCCCAACAGCAGTGCATGAGGGATCCCATTTCTCCACATCCTCTACAACACTTGTAGTCTTCTGTTTTTTTTAATAGCCACCAGTCTAATGGATATAAGATGATATCTCATTGTAGTTTTGTTTTGTATTTCCCTAATAGCTAGTGCTGTTGAGCATTTTTCATATGCATTTTAGCCATTTGTATTTCTTCTTTAGGGAAGTGTCTACTCAAATCACTTGCCCACTTTTAAAATGAGTTGTTTGTCTTTTTATTTTTGAGGTGTAGGATTTCTTTTTATATGCTGGATATTAGACCCAATCAGATATATGGTTACTAAATATTTTCTCCTATTGAGAAGGCTGCTTTTTTTACTTTCTTGAGAAACTCCTTTGAGGTGCAAAGGTTTTTAATTTTGAGGAGGTCCCATTTATTTATTTTTTCTTTCATTGCTTGTGTTTTGGGTATAATGTTCATGAAACCATTTCCTACTATAAGATCTTGTAGATGCTTCTCTACATTATCTTCCAAGATCTTTATGGACTTGGCTCTTATATTTAGATCTTTGATCATCTTGAGTTAATTTTTGTATAAGGTGTGAGATGGTGTTCCTCATTCATTATTTTGGACATGGATGTCCAGTTCTCCAGCACCATTTGTTGAAGATGCCATTCTCTCCCAGTTGAATGAGTTTTGTGGCCTTGTCAAATATCTGTTGACTGTGTATGTGAGGATCTATATCAGAACTCTTAATTTGGTTCCATTGTTCATTATGTCTATCCTTGTGCCAATATCATGCAGTTTTGACCACTGTAGCTTTGCAATATGTTTTAAAGTCAGGTAGTGTGATTCCTCCAATTTCATTTTTTTTTTTCAATATGTCTTTGGCTATTTGGGGCCTCTTGCCCTTCCAAATAAATTTCATATTTAGCTTTTCCAATTCAGTTAAAAATGCTACGGTGAAATTTTATTGGTATTGTGTTAAATTTGTATAACAGTTTGGGTAGGATAGACATCTTAATGATGTTTAGTCTTCCTATCAATGAACAGGGAATATTCTTCCATTTATTTAGGTTTACTTTGATTTCCTTAAACAGTGTTGCATATTTTCTGCATACAAGTCATTTACATGTTTAATTAAATTTATTCCTATGTATTTGATTCTTTTAGTTGCTATGGTAAATGGGATTTTTAAAATTGATTTCTTCCTCAGATTGCTCATTATTGGTGTACAGAAATGCTACTGATTTTTGCACATTAATCTTATAACCTGCCACTTTACTGAAATTGTTTATAAATTCTAGAAGCTTTGATGTAGATTTGTCAAAGCTTTCAATGTATAAGATCATATTATCTGCAAATAGTGAATTTTTTACCATTTCCTTTCCAATTTGGATGCTTTCTATATCTTTTTCTTGCCTAAATGCTAGAGCAAGTACTTCTAAATCAATGTTAAATAAGAGTGGTGACAGTAGGCATTCTTGTCTTGTTCCACATCTTAGTGGGAAACCTGTTTATGTGGTGTATTACATTGATTGATTTTCTTATGTTGAGCCATCCTTGCATACCAGGGATGAAACCCCCTTGATCATGGTGTATAATTCATTTGATGTATTATTGAATATGATTAGCAAGTATTTTGTTGAGGATTTTAGCATCTAGGTTCATTAGAGAAATTGATGTATAGGTTTCCGTTCTGGTGGCGTCTTTGTTTGGCTTTGGTATTAGGGTGATGTTGGCATCAAAGAATGAGTTAGGCAATTTTCCCTCCACTTCTATTGTTTGGAAGAGTTTTAGCAGGATTGCTATTAGTTCTTTCTGGAATGTTTGGTAGATTTCACCTGTGAAGCCATCTAGTCCTGCGCTCTTCTTAGTTGGGAGGCTTTTGATGACTAATTCTATCTTGTTACTTGTGATTGGTCTGTTAAGTTCATCAATTTCTTTTGTCAATGTAGGCGGCTTGTGTGTTTCTAGGTATTTGTCCTTTCCTCTAAATTATTCATCTTGCTGGCATACAATTTTTCAAAGTATCCTCTTATGAAACTCTTTATTTTTGTGGGGTCATTATTGATATCTCCTTCCTCATTTCTTATTTGTGTATTTGCATCTTCTCTCTGTTTTCTTTTTGTTAGTCTAGCTAAGGGCTAGAATAACCGATTTCATCTTTTTGATGAACCAGCTTTTGGTTTTGTTAATTTTTTCTAGTGCTTTATTTTCAATTTCATTTAGCTCTGCTCTACTCTTTGTTATTTCTTTCTTTCTACTTCCTTTGGAGTTAGTTTGTTGTTCTTTTTCTAATTCCCCCAGGAATTAGTTAGGTCTTTGATTTTAGCTCTTTCTCCTTTTTAAATATGGGGATTTATGGCTATGAATTTTCCTCTCAGTACAGCTTTTGCTGCATCCCATAGGTTTTGCTATGTTGCATTGTCATTTTCATTTGTTGCAAGGTAGTTACTGATTTCTTTTTTTATTTTCTTCTTCACCCACTGTTTTTCCAAGAGTGTGCTGTTTAACTTCCATATCTTTGTGCCTAATCCAGTTCTCTTCCCCTTACTGATTTCCATCTTCATTCCATTGTGGCCAGAGAAATTACTTTGTATAATTTCAGTCTTTCTGCATTGAGAGTTGTTCTGTGGCCTACCATGTTGTCTATCCTGGAGAATGATCCATGTGCACTTGAGAAGAATCTATACCCTGCTGTATTTGGGTGTAATGTTCTGTATTTGTGTATTAGGTTGAGATCCTCTAATGTATTATCCAAAGTTTTTGTTTCTTTATTGATTTTCTGTCAAAATATTTGTCTAATGGTGTATTAAAGTCCCCCACTATAATCATAGAATCATCAATTTCTCCACTTAATTTTTCCAGTGTTTTCCTCATATATTTTGAGATTCCCTGGTTAGGTGCATAAATGTTTATGATTGTTCTTTCTTCTTGATATTAATATCTTTCTTCTTTTATTAATATATAGTGGACTTTTTTGTATCTTATAATATTTTTGCATTTAATGTCTATTTTGTCCAATATTAGTATTGCTACTCCTGCACTTTTTTGGTTATTGTTTGCTTTAAAATTGTTTTCCAACCATTCACTTTCAGCATCCTTGCATCCCTGTGTCTAAGGTGGATTTCTTGTAGACAGCATATAGATGGGTCATATTCCCTTATCCATTTTGCCAGTTGGTGTCTCTTGACTGGTGAGGTTAATCCATTAACATTCAATGCTATTACTGTCAAGGAATTACTTACGTAAGCCATATTTCCTTTAGGTTCATGTATGTCATATGTTGTTTATATTTCTCTTTTTATTTTTTTAGTTGCTCTTACACTCTTCCTCCAACTCTCTCTCTCCTGTTTGTTCTTTTCGACTTGCAGAACTCCATTTAGTATTTCTTGAAGATTAGGTTTCTTATTGACATACTCTCTAAATTTCTGTTTTTCTGTGAATATTTTGAACTCCCCCTCATTTAAAAAAATATATATTTTTTAAAAAATACTTAGATTACACAAATGTTACACAAAAACTGTAGGGATTCACATATGTCCTGCTCCCCAACACTCCCCTATCCTCCCACATAATCAACATCCTTCATTAGTGTGGCACATTCACTGCAATTGATAAGTACATCCTGGGGCATTGCCATTGAGCATGGACCATGGTTCACATTGTAGTTTATACTCTCTCTCACACAATTCTGCAGGTTTTGGGAAGATATATAATGGCATATATCTGTCATTGCAATGCCATTCAGGATGAATACTGAAATGACCCCTGCATTACACCTGTCTTTCCCTCCCCCTCCCCCCAGAGTCTCCAGTGGCCACTGCCTCCACATCAATGCTGTAATTTCTTCCATTGCTGGAATCACAAGTCTATAGTAGAATACCAGTAAGTCCACTCTAGTCCATAGTTCATTCCCCAATCCTGAGGATTCTGGGATGGTGATGTCCACTCCACCTCTAACTGAGAGGGATCTTCTATCCCATACAGCTGATGGATGGGACTCTCTTGCTTGCAGTTGTAGGCTCTCTCATTTCCTTGGTAGGGTGATTGTCAATCCTCACCTCCTTTTTAATTATCTTGGGTAGGTCAAATGAACAAGAGAGTAGATGTTGCAACTCTGCTGAGGCTCAGGGTCCAGCTGGCACATGGACAGCCCAAAGATTCAAGTCTCTTGGATGTACACCTACCAAATCCAGCACCATGTATAGGTTCAAATAGAAGGGACAGATGAACCATGTGTAGGGAAGCCATAACTGAGTCCAACTTTGTTGCTCTCAGGAACACAAACTCCAAAGTAGGGCCAACTGGCAAGGCACCAAACTCTGGAGCTCTCTGCCCTGACCATAGGACCTGGGTGACTCCAGAGCCCTCAGGAGCTCCACTATTTGAGGTAGTATCCAATTTGGCAGTCTATGAGATCCTGCTGAGATGTGTATAAGCATTACCTCTGGGATGACCTCCTGACTCACTTTGAAGTCTCTTAGCCTATTTACCTTTTCCCCTTTTTATTTGAAGTCTTTTCCCAGTTGCATTGCTAGTTGGTGCTTTGTAATAATACCTCGGTGCCAAGGAGGCTCATTCCTGGGAGTCATGTCCCATGCTGGGGGGTCTCCCTCATTTTTGAATGCCAGCCTTGCTGGAGAGAATTCTTGGCTGGAAGTTTTTTCTTTTAGCACCTTAACTATGTCATACCACTGCTTTCTTGCCTCCATGGTTTCAGATGAGAAATCAGCACTTGATCTTATCGAGCTTCCCTTGTATGTGATGAATCTCTTTTCTCTTGCTGCTTCCTGTATTCTCTCTTTGTCTTGAGCATTGGACAGTTTGAAAAGTATATATCTTAGAGTAGGCCTGTTGGGATTTATACTGTTTGGGTTGTGCAGCGCTTCCTGGACTTGTGCACCCATCTCCCTCACTAGGGTTGGGAAGTTTTCAGCCATTATTTCCTCCAACACACTTTCTGTCCCCTTTCCACTCTCTTCTCCATCTTGGATGCTTATAATGTGTATGTTTCTGTGTTTCATGTTGTCATTAAAATGCCTAAGTCCCTGCTGGATTTTTTCTCTCTTTTTATCTATCTGTTCTACAGTCTGTTTGATTTCAGATGTACTCTCTTCCACATTGCTGATTCTTTCCTCTACCTGTTCAAATCTGCTGTTATATGCTTCCAGTGTATTTTTGATTTCTTGGATTGTGCCTTTCAACACCATCATATCTGTTATCTTTCTATGTATTCTTATGATTTCTTCAGTATCTTCTCCCAGTTTCTTCTTAATATCCTTAATCTCTTCCTTCACTTCATTACGTTGATTCATGATAATTGTTTGGACATCTCTGATTAGTTGTTCCATGTTCTGCATCTTCTCCTGGTTTTTAGTTTGGTCATTGGACTGGGCCATATCTTCTGTTTCTTAGCATGACTCGTAATTTTTTGTTGATGTCCATGCATATGTTTATCTTGATGGGTTTATTCAGCTGATTAGATTTTCTGTCTACTCTAGGGTTTTATTTTGTTGTCATTTTTGTGTGTGTGGTAAGGTTTCACTTTGACACTACATTCCTCTTATTCTATTCCTTGCTGTAGTCTATGTTCCCTTGAGGAAAAAAATAGGACCATAGAAAAAGATAGTGGTAAGAAGAGAAAAAGAATAATAGCAATAATAATAGTAAAAGGTAGGAGAGAAACCATACAAGACCTTGGAAAATGAGTAATCAACACAAGTAAAAACTACAGAGGAATATGTTTTAAAAAGTGGAATAGGAGCAATGAAACAAGACAGAATAGAGAAAAATATATAGAATGAATTAAAAGGCCAGAATGATGAGAAGAGAGGAAAAGACAAAAGAGAATGATAAAAATGTAGAAAAGAAAGAAAATGGAGAAAAAAGGAGAGACAGAGAAATAAAAACAAGAAAAATTGAAGACCTTACAAAAAGAGGTGGAATGAAAGAACAACAATAGAAAACAGAAGACAGAACATGAAGGTGAGAAAAGAAATAATGTAGGTAGAGAAAATTAGTAAGCAAAACAAAACAAAAACAAAACAGGGAAACAAAGGCAGGGGAAGCTCAACAAACAAGAAACAAGACAGCAGCAACTCATTTAAAAGAAAGAGAAAGAGAGAGAAAGAAGAACAAAAACCAAAAATAGACACAGAAAAACAACCTTCCCTTTTAGACCCTTAAGGATCTTCTTGGGCTGCTGGTTTTCTTCAGTCAATCACCCTGCAGCCTGCCTTCTGCATGTTTTGAACAGGGTTTAGTGATTAAAATAAGGAAAATAAAAAAGGAACCTTTATTTTAAAATTAAGAGATCCAGTAAATACTAATACAAAGAGAATGTCTATATGTGCCCTGTCATATATTTTCAGCTGGATGCCTGATAATCCAGTGGATCACTTCTCCAAGAAGAGCTGGGAATCGAACCAGCAACCTCTTATATGCAGGACAGGAATTCTTTCACATAGCTAACCTGTCCTCTTAGGTTAGTTAGCCTTTCAGAAGGCTATCCACCCTCTTTCCCTTGAGCAAGTTAGATTCCTTGCAGTTTGGTAGAGTCCTGCCAATTAGGCATCTGTCTGTCCCTGCCTTCTCTCTGATCTACTTCCTTTCTTTATCTGGGCAGCTGGCATGACAGTCTGCTTAAGGAGATCCCCTTCTCTTCTCCCTGTTGAGTCGGGGTCTCTTCCAATATTCAAGGGGGGCTTAGCTGGCCAAATTCACCACAGAGAATCCACTCTCTACCCTCCCATACCCCTCTTCCTTCCCAAGAATCCACCCACACACTCGATTTGGAGCTGGGAGCCAGAGGCTTCACCTAAGCTATTTGCGCCAAGGGTGGAGTATATGTGCCTCTTCCAGCCACAGGGGTGAGCAACTCACAGTTTTCCTTAGGCTTCTTTAACTTTCCAGTACTCTCCTAGATGACTAAGAATACCTTCTGTTCTATTTATAACCAAAGCAGCTGGCAGAGAGGAAGACATCTCCTCTCCTGTCATTCAGATGTAATTTGCCAGGAGTTTTACCCTCACTTAATATCTCAGGAATGGGGGAGGGGAGACCTTCCTAGCTGCTGGGAGGTTTAATAACTCACAATTAGTTGTTTGGGCTTCTTCATCGCTCTGTCCCTCACTCTCCTGGGTGTTGTGAATCAGGGTCTTGGTCTGCTGTACCCAAAATCAGGTTCCCAAGGCAGCCTTTGGCTCTTTCTCTGTTGTTTTAGTGAGAGCTGAGCCTTATTTGCTTGGCCTGACAGCCATGTTCCCACAATTCCCCTGAGCATATCATTTTTTATAACTCTGATTCTTAGAAACATAGTAATGTTGTTCAGATATTTCTTACCTCCTAAATAACCAAGATATTGGGGCAACCAAAATAGAATATAAACACTGAAAAATATACCTATGCTGGGCAAAGTGTAAACTATAATTTAAACTATAGTCCACGGTTAGTAGCTCTGCTTCAATATGTGTTCATCTATTGTAACAAATGTACCACACTAATGAAAGATGTTGTTAATGTGGGAAAGTGTGGGAGGGGGAGGGGTTGGAGTATATGGGAATCCCCTATATTTTTTATGTAACATTTATGTAATCTAAAGCTTCTTTACAAATAAAAATAAAAATAAAAAAAATAAAAAAAAATATATACCTAACTAAATTACAAGTTAATAAAGATAACTACACTAAAATATGTGTATATATATATATATATATATAACTACACTGAAGATGGTGAGGAAAAAAATTAATTTTATTAACTTTGAAAAACAGTATCTTCTCTTGATACTGTAAGTCTAAATACAAAAAGAAATACAAATATATGCTACAATGCTATCATCTAGTAGTAAATGTGTTTCTCACAGATAGCTTCATAGCTAAACAGATACATAAATATAGATGTGTACTTATGCATGGTTTAGCATACATGCATATATTTCATAAGTATGTCTGCTAAGAGGGCCTAGAAGTAATCACACCCCAGTAACAATGAGCATACCTAGTACCAAGATTTTGGATTCTAAATATCATTCTCCAATAAAATAAACCAGATATTCTGTTAGGACTAGTTGATTCCAAGACTGAGGCAGGAAATATAATACAACCTGGAATATCTTGGCCGGAAAGTACAAACTTGCTCAACAAAATGTGGAGGCTTCTTAGAAGAACACAGGAGCCAACCACAAGAATTCCTAATGATCAAATCTGGAACAATTTGAGGAATAAAACAATGATAAATTGGAATTTAACCCATAGAATAAAATGAGTGTACATGTATCCATAATTATATTAAATGAATAAATACATAAGGGAAGAAACAACATCTATTTCTTACAATAGAATCCCAACTAATAAATGTAGACAGAAAGAGAGAAGGAGAAAATTACCATTAGGCAACAAAGACATAGAAATAATTGTTGCATTCAAAATTCATCAATGGATGCTAAAATTTGAGTGTAAAAAATTTGAGGAGATATGGGGTTGTCATAATTTCCAAGTATCTCCCCCAAGCTTTCCATTAAATACAAAAAGTAATTTGTAACTTTACAATGGAGAAACCCAGTGGATACCAACTTAACTAAATCAACAAGATTAATCTCACCAATAATACATGTCAACATCATGAACCCCTGATACATATAATTTACTGAGAAAGACACTCTCAGTTCTGGTATATTCTTGCCAAAAATGTATAACCTCATTCTGGTAATGAGAAAAGGTCAATTAAACAAAATTGAGAGACATTTTACAAAATAACTTATCAGTACTCTTCAAAAGTATCAAGAACATGAAAGACAATGAACAACTGACAAACTGTTACAGAATGGTGTAGTAAAGAGAAATAGTAAATGCACAGTGTGATTCTTGACAGAATTCTGGAACAGAAATAAGACATAAGTGGAAAAATTTGTGAAATTCAAATAAAGCTGGTAGTTTAGTTAATAGTATTTTACCAATGTTATTTTCCTGGTTTTAATCATTTTTTTTACGTTTATATAAGATGTCAATATTAGGCGAAGCTTGTGAGAGGTATATGGGAATTTTTGTACTGCTTTTAGATAGCAGTACAAAGTGCTTTTAAAACTTTTCTCCAAGTCTAAACTTCAAAATAAAGAGCAAATTGATAAACATCAAAGATATACACAATTGCTATTATTAAGGATTCAGTTTTTCTTCAAACTTCTTGGCATCTCGATTCAAAGGTGGCACGATAAGGGCACATTGGATTCACCAGGAAGCATATTTTGAGACCGAAATTAGCATTCAGGAGGTTTAAAAGGGAATCCCTTTGGGATCAACACCTGTGTTAAAAAGGGAAGCAAACAGAATTGGGCAGACGGAAAAACTGAGCTTCAATGCCATGTCAATTGTAGACTTTGTCAACCTTATGTGGTGTTCTGAAGATGGTATGATGCTTCAGAATTGTCCTTAGATGGGGTTAGAAGTCCACACCCTCACTGTGGCAATCCCTGAAAGGGGTTGATAGCTAAGGACTGTTTGTTAGTGGCATTCCCAGTATCTGAGGTAATGCAGCTTTATTCTTGAAGAGGGATATGGACATTGCATCACAGTGTCCCATTGCAGTGTCCATCACTTTTAGAGAAGAAAAAAACCACAATATTTATTTGGAAAAGACCCAATTTCCCCTGACAAACTCTGAGGAAAATTTCTCATATAAGAAGTATATAAGAGAATTTATTGATATATTATCCAATATTCCTTCAAAATTGTGACATCATTCCCATTGCTGATCTTTGCCTTTGACCTTCAACAAAAATTGAAGACAAAATATTAAAATGAAATCCTAAAGATGATGCTGGGACATCCTAAAGATGATCCAAGTGTGAGTGGTGCTAGTAGTCTGATATGAGTCACAGACAGAACTTATAGGTCACAATTAGGTATGTGAATAACATATGTCATCCTACAACATGATTTCCCTTGAATGAATTCTTGGTAGGAATTGGATATCTAATCATTCAAGATCTCATATCACTTTGGTTAAGAGCTCAGGTTTAGAATCAAACATGAAACATTCAACTCCCATCTTTGCCATGAAGTAGTTGTATGAACTTGAGCACATTTCTTAAACTCTCTAAACTACAAATTACATTTATGTAGAGTGGGAATTATAATGCCTATCATAAAAGGGATATTTTGAGAATTAAATGAGACAGTGAATCTAGAGAACTTAGAAAATGTCTGTTGTCAATGGCATATGTTAGTTATTATTTTACTTTCTGATAAAGAGGATTCCTGGATTTCTGAAGCACAAGTTGAAGAGAAATCACTAAGCTCTAGTAACAGGGAGGTTTTGTTAACATATGAATTTACCATTGACAAGATTTCTTGCTTGGATAGAGATGAATTTCAAGGAAGTCTACAGGAATTACTTGTGTTTCCCTGTGCAAGTTATTTAGGGTCCATAGCAGTCCTTCAATAAGTGATTATAAATATTATTACTTGGATTTTAAAGATGTTTGGTGTCTAATGGAGATATTTGTACCTAGAAGGCTTTTGAGGCAATCATTATCAGTCATCCACTGTCACTGGAGAATGTTTTATCCATGGGACAAAAAATTCTGAGCAAAAGGCCTGCTGATATGTATGTAAAACACACCCCTTAGTAACTTAAAGACTTATTCTCATGTAAGGATTCATTTGATTTTGGATGAGATAGAATATATGGACTACCTGTTAAGGCATTTTCATTGCAAGTGACTAACAAAACAAAGGAGAGTTTACTGACCTATAGAACTGGGAAATCCAGTGGGGGGACATCTAACTTCAAGCACAGCTGCATCAACAGGCTAAAACAATGTCAATCAGGGTCCGTTTCTCTTTCTCTCTTTCTCCATCATTCAGTTCTGATTGTCTCTACTTGGATTCATTCTTTAAATATGGTTTCCCAATGTCTAAATAAAAACTAGTCTTTTGGAAAGGGAGAAGTTGAAACAACACACAGTGACCACCTGCACATGTTCTCATGTATTTTGGGACAGGGAGAGCAAACTGGACTGAATGTCTCAGCCACCCAATTAAGTTTTCCTCGTTTTATTCTTTTGTGAGAGTTTCTATTGCTTATAGTCTCCAATGGCCATACCTGAGTGGATAAGTGGAGGTGTCTTGGAAATATCCTACAATCAGTGTGGAATTTTTTGTTTTTAACATATGGCTGAAATATCTAGCCATATTTTTTTTAACTGAACTATTACTTTAGTGCATACGAAAACATATATAGGTAACTATAGAACTAAATTATCCATTGCCATTCAATGAATGAGACACACGATAACTGCATTTTCAGACTTGTCTATTACGATACTATAATAAATAATATATTGCATGATTTGAATATTGATTTTTAAGGGACACTCTATATAATTCAGTCAGCTGCCATTAGATGGAGAAGCGATAGAAATAGAGCATCAAGTATCATTTTAAGTTCTCCTTAATGAAACTTAAAGACAAATAACTATCAATAGTTGTTTTTCAACAGAAATTAAATTCAAGTCTATAATCATAAACTAAATGAAATATCGTTTAAAAACAAAATTCAGTAAAAGAAATTATTTTTTAAAAACTGAATCTATATTTGAAATTTTTAATCGATTTCATATTACCTATTTAGAACAACATTACATTACAACTAGGTAAAAATCATGTCTTTTTCTATCATTCTTCAATGTCAAAAGAAACTAGGGATAATTTTTAGCAGTTATATATATATATTCACATAGCATATAATCCATAAAACATATACCTTACAATATAAAGTAAAGTTTATATTTACTTTAGGACTTTGGATTTCAACCAACATGTGCTTGCCAGCTCTGCTTTTGGAAAATCTCATGCCACTTTGATTATTTAAGAATGATAAATTTTCATGTTCCATATCTTGCTATATCCCTGTTAAATAGCCTATTCTTAATGTATTTTGCTGGCCTCATTTCTTAGCATCTTAAAAATTCTTGACAGACTACTTGTCTCTCACTATCTCATGTTGCAATTTTTCCATAGTAACAGTTACAACTGGCCATATGGTTGCCCAAAATAAAAATTATGTTTCTTAGCCTCCCATGCATCTGGGTATAGATCTTTGACTAAGTTCTGATCTGTAGATAATAAAGGAAGAGCTCTGAGCTTAAAAGGAACAATCATGTGCTTCTTAACTCCTTTTTTGCTGACAGGTGATAAAAACAGAGCATCCTCCTTTTGGACCAGACATGGAAGTTACATAGTGAGCATGCCAGTGCCACCCGCCACCCTACTAGCCTTGGACTTATTACCAGACTTTAATGTAAGAAAGAATGAACTTCTATTCTATTTAAGCTACTAGTCTATCACCTCTATTTAAAGCAGCCTAACCAATATCCTAACTAATATATATATATACACACCAAGTACTTAAATTCAGTGCTTGGATAGCACTTCATGTACATACGTTCTGTGAATATAAGGGATCTAAGGTCTACGGAGAAAAATTTATTTTTCAATATACACCATCTTTTCTTATCCTTGCTTTTGATACAAAGATGTTAAAATTGATCAGTTGATTAAACATCATCTGTTCTATAGTAACCACCTTTTAGGATAGTTTCTTGGTTTAAAAATTCTCCATTTTTCCCTTGACAAGCAATCATGGTTCCTCAGGCAGCCATCTGTGTTAATGTGACTCAAATTATAACAGAATGGTCCAGCAGAGAAATTCTGCCACATCCTCCTTCAGTCTCTATCCTGGTAATTTGAAAATTTGAATATAGTGTCTAAAACAAGGAAGTATTGAGCATGATTTATGCAATATTTCCTTGGATTGGTGAACTACTTCTTTATCTCCAGATAAATTAGTGGTATCAGTGACTTGCAGTCAAATAAACAATATCATATTCAAGACCTAATTCTAAGTTTTGTGTTGCCTAGGAAATCCTAGCTCTCTTTGTGTTATGTGTGGTTTTTTAATAGTGGTCATTTTTCTCTAATATACTCTCAGATTCCATCTCCTAATTTCTAAGATGTAAAGCCTGTCCAAATATCTTTACATTCTGCTGTGTTCCTTCATCTTAAAGAAGCTTGTTAGCATGTCTTTTCTTTACTACCCACCACTTCTGTTTTCCTCCTGGGGCTCTTTTATTTTATAAATTCTATATGTTACTTTTTAAAAAACAGATACTTAAATTTTATTGAAAAGTAGTTTGAAATAGTATAAATAGATTCTATCAACTTCCAGAACAATAGTCACAATGGCACCCAAAAGACATATTTTTAGTGCTAGGCTATAAATGTGTATGTGTAAGTGAACATATATGAAGGTATAGAAATAAACACAAGTAAATCCATCTTATGTTGGCAAAATTAAATAACAAAAAGAAATGAAATAGCTATCACAGAAAAGGTTCTATTTTAAATATCATTCTCATGTTACAACAAAAGAAAAGGGAAAATATTTTGAGTGACTTCATATGTAATTTTTCTTTTGATTATAGGACCTCTTATTTTGAACATCATTATAACATAAGTCTATATTAGAAAAGTGCTGTGAAAGGATAGCAAAGTACTGAACACTAATGAGCAACATTAGCCAGAGATACCATATCCTATCTTGGGTAGGAACAGCACTTCCTATTTCATATTGTTTAATGTTTCACTTTTAAAATGTATTAAAATTTCAATGAGCTGCTACTTTAATTTCAGTTTAGATGGTTATTTTTAATTTTTTTCATGGTAGGGGAATTTAAAATATTAAAGTAACATAAATGTGCATATTTATAGTCCATAATATTTGTAGCATCGATGATAATAATAATCACTATATTTGAACTGGTCACTTTTTATTTTTCAATACTTATTTTGAATAATTATCAAAATCCTAGAGTCTTTATACTAGTAATATTGTATTTTACACATATTTCATCTAATTCTTACAAACATGTTTTAAGTGATATTATTATGGCTATTTGAAAACAGAAAAATGCTTCTCTAGTAGAAGAAGAAACTAGAGTTTACAATGTTTAAGTTATGTAATGAGAGCCACACAGTTAGGAAATAGCTATCAGGATTTAATACATGTTTTTCTTGTTCCAAAGACTACGCTAATATGAAATGGTATGTCACAGCATTTTAACCATAGTTTTACGTTTCTCTGCATTCCACAATGAGTTCAAAAGAGAAAGTACTATCTATTAAACATAATTTCTTATCCAGGACATAGTAAAATACTTGGTACTTTATGTGTTCAATAAATGTATGTTAAAAATGTATTCATGTAAACTTGAATGCTCACATGAATGAATATATTTGTGCATGAATCATATTGGATCATCCTTTTCAGTTATGGAAACATTTCTGATATTGATAATCTGTCATATTTTAAGAGTGATTTCTGTTAACCCAATTATCTTATATTTAATACAGTTCTATCATAATAACTCAATGATATTTGCAAACCGAATATAAAAAGTTTTATCTAGACTCTGAGAGCAAACAAGACAGAAAAACTCCCAACTCTGACTATACAAATTCTGCTGGATGCAAACTATAAACATGGGTTATGATTGTTGAATTTCTCTCAATTACATAGAATGAGAAAAGTGTTACAAACTCATGTATCAATTCAAAATTATTTAATGGTATTGCTACAGATTAGATTCTTATTCTTATCAAATAAAACATTTCTCCAGTTACTGTACTAAGACAAGGTAAAAAAATGGTATGAGGAATATTTTACATTTAGGTAAATCATATTCTCTTGAAAAGTGTTTAGAAGATGTAAACACTAAATTTATGAAGCTGTACACATTTTTAGTGATTAAAAGCATTTCTTAAAAAATCTTCCTCAAATTGAGGTTACTGTTTGCCGTGCTTCTCAATTGCCTGGAATTATAACAAATGTATTTATAAATTGCACTGATAAATATTACAGGCTTTATTTTTAGCTACATGAGTGCTATGAAAATGTCACTGAAGTGTCCTTTATTAGAATACTTTGAAAATCCTTAAAAGATGCTTCCACAGTCACCAATCCTAGAGAATTATACTAGACATGGTTATAGGTATGTTCTGGCCACTATCCTTTATATTGTTGCTGACACGTTTGGTACTCTGATTTGGCCAAACTCATACCACACTGCTCTAAGATGAAAAACCTCACTCCATGGTTTCAGTCCCAAACACTGGCAATTCTGCTGGAGATAACGTGTATTTTCTCTTGTTCCAAATGTGAAATGGACTTCGTGACTATTCCTCTCTCTTTCTCCAGGTTCCTTCTCTCTTAGGTCAGCCCAAGGCGCTGACTTCTCCTATTTTTTCCTGTGTTGAGTAAAGTGAAATACCCAGGGCGGTGAATGCCAATCACTCTTACTTACAGCTACTGTCTTTTTATATAACTGATTTCTTCTAGGGAAGCAGTTCATTCTTTATCTAGTCCAGATATTTCTCAAGCAAGATGATACTTTGTCTCTGGTATAAAATATTTTCAGATTAAAAAAAAAGTTATCTCTAATATATGGAAAGTCTTTGGGGACTGATGTAGAGATGATTAGCCTTCTTTTTTTTTTTTCTTTTGAATAAGTCAATTGCATTGATACATATTAATAAAGCATACAATTCACCCAAAATGTACACTCAATTGTATTTTGTATAATAACATAGTTGTGCTTTCACCACTTCATCATTATTAGAGCATTTTCATTATTTCAATAATAATAATTATAATAAACAAAAATCAGACAAACAAGAAAATTCTTCACCTTTCAATCTCTCTCTGTTTCCCCTGCTGTACATAACTGCTATTTCTGGCTATTCTTGCACAATTATTTATTTATTTATTAAGCAGTTTTATTGAGATATATTCATATGCCATATAATCTATCCAAAGTGTATGATCAATGACTTTTAGTATAATTGCAAAAAAATTTAGAACCATTTCATTACGCCAGAAAGAAAAACTCTTATGATGGAATTGGATTGGTGGTTGTGGGAAGGCATACTAAAAGATGAGTAGTCTTTTAACTGAAAATGTAGGTGGATGGTATGTGTGTGTATGTGTGTGCATTTAAAACCTTTCCCAGAAATCTTTGGGGCATTACAAGTGAGTTGAAAGGTAGAACGATTTTCATACCTTTCCTCTCTGTTGCTCTCCCCTCTACTCCCACACTCTTATGGGATTGGCCCTTTTTAAAAAGGCTCATGGGAGAGGTGAGAATTTTTTTATTATGCTAATTTCCTTATCTCCCAAGAGAGTAGAGAAAGATCTCAGTCTCTTTTGAGCTTTCAGAGGTTTTGGGGGTACATTTCTGGAAATGAAGGGATGGTTGGAGGCATTTGTTCATAGGAGGAATGATTTCCAACACTTTCCCTCATACTCTTTATTACCACCCACCTCAGATTCTTTATTTTCCGTGTTCCATAAAAGCATTTTTCTTCCTTTACGGATGTCTTGATGCCATTATTTGATGATTCCTATTGGGTCCAGGAATAGATGAAGAGGCTTTCTCCAATAATTCTACAAACAGTAGAATATTTTAGAAAATTGATTGTCTGCCTCATTCATTACTATATTTCAAGCAAATTCAACAATGCCTGATTATAATGGACACCAAATATTAAATGAACGAATAAATGAATTGAATGGAATTTCCTAAGAGAGGGAATTACATGATACAAATGTTGATTGGTATCATGTTCTAATCTAGTGATACTCCATTAATGGGACATATGGCAAGTAGAGTCCAAAAGTGATGACATCCTCCTCCCTGAGAAATTCTAAGCACTAATTCTCAACTTTTCCTCTGTCTACGTACCTACTCTATCACATAGTCACCAATCTCCCTTTCTGTTGTTACTTTGTCTAGGTTTGTTATTATTCGAAATTACATTAGTTTCACACTCAAATTCCTTGAGCATCTTTCTCAGTCTCTTTCTACTTCTCTTGTTTTACAACATTTCATCTATTTTTCAATAATCTGTTGACTTTGTCATCCATCTTTATTTAGAGAGGCAGCATATGATAGGAGGAAAGACAGAGCCTGAAAGACTCTGGAGCCTGATTTCTGCTGGTTTAATTCCCAGGTCTGCCATTTACTAGCTGTTTGGAGTATGGTAATATCTTTGTGCCTCAGTTTTCTCAAAAGTAAAATGGGGATAATAATAGTATGCATATCATATAATAATTAAATGAGTTAATGCCTATAAATAACTTAAAATAAGGTCTAAGAGGACAAATCAATAATGTTAGCTGATTCTCCTTTCAATTATCTGATGTCATTCATTGTAAGTTGTTTTTTCTTATTTATCCCAGGGCTTGGGAGGATTGCTGGAATATCTTGGTATGGCCTTCACATTTCTTACAAATGTTTGTAACAGTCATAACAATATTAAACATATCTATATATAATGTGCCAAACCTTGTGTAAAGTTTGCTGCCTTGTGTAAAGTTTCCCTTTCAATCCTCAAAAACACTTTATTAACCAGAAGGAAATTGATGCTTATATAACTGTTAATAATGTATCTGAAATTTAAACAAAGATCTATGTTACCCAAAAAATATATACTTAAATCTAAGTATAGAACTACCATATGACGCAGCAATCCCACTACTAAGCATATAGCCAAAATAAATGAAAGCAGGGACTCAAACAAATTGCACACCAATGTTCATAGTAGCATAATTCACAAATGCCAAAGGAAGGAGACAAACCAAGTGTCATCAACTGATGAATGGATTAACAAAATGTTGTATAACATACAATTAAATATTATTCAGCTGTAAAAAGAATTGAGGCCCTTATACATATGAGAACATGGATGAACTTTGAAGATATCATGTTGAGTTAAATAAGCCATGCACAAAATAACAAATATGATGTGATCTCACTGATTTGAAACAATTAGAATTATAAACTAATAGAGTCAGAATCTAGAATCTACGTTACTAGGGGATGGGGTGGGAATAGGAATTGGAAGTTAATGCTTAAAACATAATTGCACTGGAATATATATCTGAATATGATTACCACAGTATCTGATTTTGTTTAGCAGGTAAATTGCTTAATATATCTTATTGAAAATATCATTGCTTTTATTTAACTGTGCCTAGGAAATTATATTTTCTTATGTTTGCATTAAAAAGTCAAGAAAAATATGTTGCATAGAGGAAAAATGCACTTAAGCATATTAATATGTGCTTAATATAATATGTTATTATGTTAAAAAGTGAAAACCACATATTAAGGATATTACAAAGATCATTTCCACGTTGCAATGTAGATTGGACATATAACCTGTAAATTCCTTCCAACATTATAGCACTATGGTTGTAACCCAATTTGTATAGAGGTTCACATGTACTTAAATCAAGCACTATTTTCAAAATATAATCATTCAGAATAAAGTTTATATAGCAAGTTGGATTAAGTCCTTTTTTATCATATGATAGTATAGCTATGATTAAACTCCAATGCATTGGCAATCAGTATATTTATTTATATATTATATTTATATCTATCATCTATCTACCTACACGTATCTATCATCTTGATTGTTTAGTTATTATAGCTGAACATGTTTAATGGTTCATAAATGAATATTTTTTAAAAATTACTTCCTCTTGTTCATAGGGTTTTGTAATTTTTACTTTAGTAATATGTTTACAAAATACATATTATCAACAGTATCCTTCTACAGAATTTTTCTTCCTAAAGTTTGTGCCACAAAATACATCTGAAAACCTTTGGAAGTTCACAAAGAACATTACCATATGGAAGACTTTGAGAAGTTCTGCAATGAAGAAATATTCTATCCCTTTATTTCAAACACTACTTGACCTTAAGACTGTTTTAAGTTTTACAATCTATGGCCTTGGAATTCATAGGGAATTTTGGTTCAGGTATTTGTTACCAGAAGTATGTTTTAATAATTTATTAGCTTTAATGTTATTAATGTGTTAAGTACATGACCTCAGTTAAAATTGTAATTTTGAGTTTTAATGATGTAGTTAAATTTTCATTTTTATTTTTACTCTTTGGTGTATGAAAATATAATAAAGTGTAAAGTGTTTGGACTGAGTAAAAAAATCACAGAGGGATCATAGTTTTCAGGGTATAAAACTACAAATCATTAAAGTAGTGAAAATTATGTTAGTGTAACAGCATAAATTATAGATATTTCATATACTTCAAAAACAGTCATTGTGTGTAGAATTTTAAAGCAGACTATAGCAGCATTTGAATGTAAAATCTATGTTTTTTGAGTTTATGATAGATATTATGTATTAATAAGATCATATACCTATCAATTTTTGGTAGACCTCCTGGTTCCAGGTACCAAAGTCCTTTTATTACATAGAAAATTAATAAATTCACCATTTTTATAGCATTGTTCTTACCCTGCCTTGTTGAAAATCCTGTAATAACTATACATAAGGCAGTACCATGACAAGGAGAATGCGTATTTTTTCTCAAGACCATTCACTTCTTGTGGTCATTTGATTCATAACTAGGGTCAGATCTCAGCCTGCTTCAGGATGATTAGTACAAATTTTCAGCCTGGAAGACAAGGTGTAAACTCCAAAATAATTTCAAATATGATCATATTTAGTTTTATGACTTAAAATGTTTTCTATATGCATTTAATTTCCAAATTTTTGTTTTAAGCGTGTACCTCTCTCATCATATCCAACTTTTCACACAACATCTCTACTTTGGTGTTTATTAAACTTCTCAAACTTAACATGTCAGGAAATGAACTACTTATTTTCTCTCCCAAACCTGTGCCCCCTGCAATCTTTCTAATATTAGTACATGAGAACTTTCCTTTTCCAGTAGGTCAGAAAAAGAATGAAGGAAGGAAGGAAGGAAGGAAGGAAGGAAGGAAGGAAGGAAGGAA
>JAKSZT010054350.1:3213126-3338629 GCA_026826555.1 Tolypeutes matacus
AGGAAGGAAGGAAGGAAGGAAGGAAGGAAGGAAGGAAGGAAGGAAGGGAAAAAAGAAAGAAGAACACTTAAATTCATACTTGGCTCCCTTCTTTCTCCCTTACCTCATCACTAATCCATCCTTTCTGCATCACAGTCAACAGAATCACACCCTTAGCACTACTAACAATCCTACAATCCTAGTACATGTCGCCACCATCATTTCTTCCCTGAATTTTTATAGTATTCCTGCTAGTTGGTCTCCCTGCTTCCATCATTTCTCTCTTTCATCCTATTCCCAACTATAGCCAGAATGATACTTTTAAAATGTCAGGGAAGGTGACATCATCAGAATGACAACATGAGACACTCCATATCTTCGTCCTCCCACAGAAGCTTTAAGCAACAAACAAGAACTGGCAGAACCAGTTTTATTTCTATTTCTAAAAATAGAAAAAAAAAACAAGTGCTGATGAGGAATAGGAGAAATGGTAATTATCATACATTATTGGTGGGAATGTAAAATGGTACAGCCACTGTGGAAAACTGATTGTTCCTCAAAAAATTAAACTACCATATGACCGAGCAATTCCACGTTTAGGTATACTTGAAAGAATAAAACTCAGGGATTCAGACAGATAGCTGTAATAATATTCATTGCAGGATTATTCACAATAGCCAAAAGGTACAAGACACCCATATGTCCATGATGAATGGATAAACAAAATGTGGAATCTTATTCAGTCTCAAAAAGGAATGAAGTTCTGATATATGCCACTACTTGGATGAAATTTGAAGACGTCCTGTTGAGTGAAATAAGTCAGATACAAAGGGGTATTTTATGATTTCACTTATATGAAATAACTAGAATATACAAATTTATAAAGACAAAAAGTAGAATACAGGTTACTTGGGGTAGGCAGCAGAGGGAATGGGGGTTAATGCAAAATGGGTACAGAGTTTCTGTTTGGGGTGATAGGAAATTTCTGGTGATGAAAGTTGGTGAGGGTAGCGCAACATTGTGAAGGTGATTAATCCCAATGAATTTTATACTTGTGAGTGGTTTTAATGGGAAATTTGATGTTATATACCTGTTTCACAACTGAAAGGGAAAGACTAAAAAGTGAATGATAATTCAATGCAATACATGATCCTACACTGAATGTAATAATGGAGGAGAAAATGTCTAAAGGACATTATTAAGGCATATGACAAAAAATTGGAATATGTACTGTAAGCTTTATGTCAGTGTAAATATCTTGTACTAGATAATCATACTTAAGGTGGTTACATAAGTGAATATTTTTGTTTTTAGGAAATATCCCCAGATAGATATGGATAGAGATAGATGATTAGATAGATAGATGATAGGAGAGAGACAGGCAGAGAGAGAGAGAGAGAGAGAGAGAGAGAGAGAGAGAGAGAGAATGATATGGCAAATGTGGCAAAATATTGCAAGCTGGTGGATCTGGGGATTTGGGTAGGGATATGTTAGAGTTCTCAGTGTGGATTTTGCATTATTTTTATAAGTTTGAAATTATTTCGAAATAAGTTTTTAAAAATGTCAAACAGCTCATGCCTTTCTCTGGCTAAAAGCCATTCTTTGTTTTTTCATCCTCCTTGTAGAAAAAGACTTTGAAATGGAGAGAACAACCTACACAATATGCTCTCCTCTAACCCTTCAGGGTTGCTAATTTAGCCAAATAAAGCAAAACAACAACAACAAAAAACGAACAAAGCTAGTGCTCAGTTAAATTAGAATTACAGATAAACAACAATTTTTTTTAGTGTAATTAGTCCCATTCAATATTGGGGACATACTTAGATTAAAAGTATTAAGTTTATCTGAAATTCATATTTAACTGTATGACCTTGGTTTTATCTGGCAATCCTGCCCCACTCTACCCACCATCCCTGCCCCATCCCAAAATAAATTTAATTGATCTCACCTCCTACTAATCTCTTCCTTGGCCACTTTTGGACTTTAGTCTAGCCACAATTGCTATGATGGGATTATTTTCTTCCTTTCCTACATCATAAGAAGTTATTTTTGTGATTGTGACATTTTCGGGTTTGAGTACATGGAATATCTGTATTTCTAAACAAGACAACCTCTATACTGTTTTTAACTGCAAATAATGCCTAAGATCCTGTTTTTAATGTTCTCCATGCCTTAACAAAGCTTTTTTTTTTGTGTTTGGATTTTTAGTAACTATGAATCTTTTCAGATTTCTTAGGATCTTTGCATACATTAAGTACTTTGTTTTAATCTTCATCATCACTATCATCATCATTATCTTATTATGAACAGTCTAGTACCTAAATATATTAGGTTACATAGATTATAAATATCTAGAGCCTTATAATTACCTGGATTATCAATATTATTTTCATCTTTGAATTTAAAAATCAAGAATTCGAATTGAACTCTTATTCAGATTATAGGAATGATAGCCACAGGGAATTACATAAGCAGAAAAACAAACTTTTAGACTTTACCATGTGGCTTTAAGAATATTGAGGTTGTGTAGGTAAAATACTATAAACATTTTTAATGGCTATATTAACATCTTTGATGGAGGCATGGATAGATATAATAATGGCTATTTATTAGGATATGAAAAAAAATACAATCTGTGGGTATTATTGGATCATATAATCTCACATAAAGTAGGACTCTCAGAAAAATTCGAATATTAGGCTTTTGGAAAACTTCATTTGGACTTCAGAGAAGTGCTAAAGGAAGAGCTAAATTTAACCTCATTCAAAAGCAGTATATTCTAACTTCACTAAGAGAGCACTTTCTCCCTGAGGACCGCAATCACCAAATGGTGACAAACCCAGAACTCTGGAGTGGTGTGGGTTTGGACAGCCTAATCTTTGCTTCAGAACAAGATAAATGAAAGCAAAAGAATAGAGAAAGGAGAGGTAGCAGAAGTTACAGTTTGGACCAGGAGAAGTATAATCTTCTATGCTTTTCACAACTATTGTACTTCCTATTACGTTTTTCATTAAAGGTTAAAGGGAGTGTAGGAGAGATTGTCAGAACACTGAAATTTGCTACTAGGACATTCAGGGACAATAAATCATTATGAGCTTTAGCTTTGGTTAGGGGATTATAGGATGGAATTGATACCTAATGCTACCAGATTGCTATATTGGAAAAAATGTGGTAGAACAAACTAACTCAGATTTCAGTGGCATACAAAAATAAGCCCAATATTTTGACTTGAGGGGAGACAAACTTTGAAATGCTAATATATGCAGAGTTCCCCAGGGTATCAGGCAGTGTCTGGGACTAAGAAATCACAGTCTGCTTGGTTTCTTCCATTTCCTTATGGTACTTCCAACACTCCTTTGCTGGTTTCTGCTGTAAACACCTTGATAATTCACTATACCTGAATGTTAGACTCAGAGCTTGCTTCTGTGAGAACCAGATCTAAGAACACCTCATTAAATTTTTTTTGAGGTAATGACCACAACACCTTTGAATTGGTCTATGCCTTCAGCTATATTTACCTGACATTCCCTTGACTTGCTTGGCCCCCAGTATTTATATTAAATTGAATTTTTATAGGAGTTTCCAACCTAGTAAGTTCCCTATCAGTTTGGTTTGCAAACTGACCACATTTCCCCCCAGAACTTGTCCCTTTTTCAAATTTTAATTTATTAAATGCAGCAAACTAGGTTCTTCCCAGTAACCCTCTATCCCGAAGGTCACGAGATCATTAGGTATCTTTCCTAATTGTCCAAATTTATTGTAGGTGATAGTTTTTTACAAATGTTGGCTATTACATAATACAGGTCTCTCTTTTTCCAGTGTGCTTTAACAGTTTTTGAGGAAGCTAAGTTTTCAGTCTTTTATAACAGTTACTTAGACCCTGGTTACTTGGTTCCATAGTCAATGCTACCTCTTTTTAAACTTTTGGTAGGATGGCACCACACTCCTAGATACCAATTTTGTCACTGCCATCTAAATTCCTGAAAATGCTGTGTAAGAAACCACTCTCAAACGCAGTGGCATACAGTAATAACCCTTTATTTCTCACTCACATTTCTATGGTTTGTTGGGATATGGCAGATGTAAGCTGGGCTCAACTGGGTTGGCTCCAGGTTGACTCTGTTTTGGATATTCTTTAATGATGATCAATTTTTAGGGGCATGTTCTTCTCATGATGGTGGTACAATCATCAGAAAGCAAGCTCAAATAGACAAGCACATTTCAATTCTCTGCTCAAAACATGTTTAGTAACATGTTAATGGCCAAGGAAGTCATATGGTAATATCAATATCAGTGAGATGGGAAATATATGCTGCCACTGGTGTACATAACTGGTGTTATGTACATGACAAACAATATTGTGACAGTTTGAAGTTCTTTTATGAATCCCAAAAAGAGAAGGATTGTTTTTGAATTAATCCTTTTGAAAAAAATTTTTAAAAATTTTATTGAAGTTTATTATTCATACATGAATATTCTTAAATAATAAGTGTATAGTATAAGCTGTGAATTTGTAAAACAAACATGCATTTTGATTGGACTGTGTCAGTGAGAAGTGAGCCAGCTTGGGTCTCTGCTCTCTTGATGGGTTTGCTCTGTGATTTCAGTAGATTTGACTCCACCTTCAATTCTAAGTTGGGACCTTAATAGTTTAAGTCAATTGGGCTAATTCCACCCACCTTGCCACAGTGATAAGTTCAGAATAGGCATGTCATCTAAGTGGTCCCTCAGAGTAAACTTCAGGAGTATTGTTCAAAGGTTAATGATGTGGATGATAGAATATATAATTCAGATTGCTGATGTATACCAAAATGAAGAAAAGGTAGCATAAAGGAGAAGACAAAATCAACATTATCACAGAAAATTTGAAATGGAGCTCAGTTCACATTGTGCATGAATCCTGACCTACATCAGCTTTTTAAATTAGAAAAATCTATCTATAGTCTTTATTGTTTAAGGTATTTGATTATTTTTTACTTCAAAACAACCTAAAGTCATACAAAAAACATGAGTAAAAATAATTAAGTGTTTTAGTTTCTTGGGATGCTCCAGCAAATATCAGGGTATGGGTTGACTTAACCAAAGATAATTTATTAGCTTATAGTTTTGAGGCTGGGGGAAATGTCCAAATCAAAGCATCATCAAGGTAATGCTTTCTTCTTGAAGACCAGCTACTGGCAATCCCTGGCTTGTCTGCCATATGGCACGGCACATGGTGGCATCTGCTGCTCTCTCCCCTTTCTTCTGATTTCATTGATTCCAGCTTCTTGCTTCCATGGATTCCTCTCTTTTCCTTGGTTCCCTTTATAAAGGACTCCAGTAATAGGATTAAGACCCATCTTGATTGAGGTGGGTCATACCTTAACTCATCAAAATGTCCTACTTTCTGTGGGTTCACACCCACAGGAGTGGATTAACCTTAAGAACATGTTTTTGGGGTAGATACCATTCCAAACAACCACACTAAGTATGTATGTTTTCTGAATTATAAAAAATAACTTTTTCTTTTTTTGTGTGTGAATAACTCAATAGTTTGGGGGCAATGTAAGAACAGTACCAAGAACAGGAAAAATTAATTGGTACTGAGTAGTCACACAAAATATAAATATAAGGTCCAATTCTATGTATAAAGATCATGGATTGGCTAAAATCTCAAGTGGAAAGGTGATTGCATGGATGTGGTCCTTTATCATAAGAGATGAAGACTGAGTGATGTTAGTTATTAGGATGAGATATTGATAAGGTATAAGGAAGTGAATAGCAAATTCAGTCAACACAGCAGGTGATCAGGAATTGAGAGACATAGACAAATATCAGAGAAGGTTTGAAGAGACCTGATAAAATCATCATAGATATATCCATTATACATAAGCCAGACTCCCTATTGAATCCCCAAACCAGAGCCAAATAGCAGCTGGTTCCAGGCATACATTGCTGAGCATAATTTATTAATAGAAAAGACTCCTCAGTACATGTGGGGTGACTAGGAAATAGTTTAATGATATGTAGTTTGGGGGTAGTTATTCAGTCCTTGAAACAGCATATTATTTTCCTCATTATTCGTAGTGTTCAAGTCTGACCAGTTTCAACCATTTAAATGTATTGCATGTGCTGTACATTCTCTAGCAGACTTTTCTGTTTCAAACTTTTCTGTTAATATATTTGTCTAGTTCACAAATCATTAACACAGAATTCAATTATACTTTTTATAACTAACATAATATCCTTAAAAATGAGATCAATATAGGATTTATTATTTTATTAGTTTAATGTATTATCTTAGCCTTTTAATTTTTCATTAGATTTTTCTAGTTGTTGAATAAGAATTACACCAAAGGAAACATAAAATAATTTAAATGAATCAACTCTAACCACAGCTGTTGAATATTTTCAAGTTAAATAATTTTAGCGTATAAGAAGCTGTGGCTATATTGTGGTATAAGCCTTGTCCTGTTTGCCATGACAAGATCTAAAGTGCAATTTTTCAGTCCTGACACTTAATCTATGAGTATATGTTACTCCAGGGACCAATCAGTGTTTTGTTACTTAATTGCAGCGCTAAATGTAATGTTAGATTGCCTTTGTGCTACAGGATCCTGTTCGCTGCTTTTAAATAGTCTTCTATCATGCCAAAATTCATCGGAAACAGACAGACTAATGAGATTAACAATTTTTCAAGGTGAAGGAAAATATCTTCTTAATAGCCATGCTATTAAGTGGTATGTAAATGGGATCATTCTAAAAGCTGTGCTTTTCTAACTTTTAAAAAAGCTTTATTGGATTTCAGATACAGGATTAATGAACAACACGAGCAGCTAATATTTAGTGTCCCAAGCTCAAAAGTATAGACCACAAATCTCAGATAATAAACAATGCAACAATGCTTTCAGGAAAAATACCTAATTTGTCAGTTCCAGATAAAATTGATTATTTCAGATTTATACTGTGTTAGTTTATTTTCTTTCAGTTCTTATACCCAGATTGTCTTTTAAGATCTACTGGTCTAAAGCAGCTTTGTGGTATTGTATTGGCAAGAAATATTATTAGCTACGTTTACAATTCCAGCTGGTCTTCATTGCGATGACTCATTTGCCAACCAGCCCCTGAATATATGACCCAGATGGGCCACTCTGGTTCTTTTTCTTGTCAAAATTTTGAGATATCTTTAGGTCTATATGCACTTTATTCCTTTCAACTTACTTCCATACCTTCCTTCAGAAGTCAGGTAGATTTGACTGCTCTCTAAAACTCCTCTGTGTCCCCAGGATGTTCACTAGGGCAACCCTGCCCACTACCTCCCTCTGGCCCCAAGCATCCCAAACACCTTCTCCACTTTAATACCCTATGTGATAGCATGAAGACTATAAAGAAAATGCTACCTTGTAGTGGAGCTGCTGGTAAGTAGGCACTCCTTCCCTTTAATCTCTGGTTTGTAAAAATCTTTGCTGACTTCTAACACTTTGCATAACCTCCAACTTCTTTTCCTACCCTAGGTCAGTGTGCGCTTTTCTTTGCTGTCAGGTGAGAAGCACTGGCACATAAGCATTATTCCAAACCATTCCATCTTATATCAGGGCTGAGGCTTTTGGTAGACCTTGCTTTGGTGTACCATACCAGATCTTCCTTAGTATAGTAGATTTCATGGCATGATATGAGCAATATCAGGGGGAAGGGGATTGTTAAGGCTAAATAAATAAATACTTCACAAAAACATCTGATCCCTAGTAATACCTATGTGCACTGCGCAAAGTATTTTGTATTCATTGCCCCACTTACTCTTTGCAATCTCACTATATGCACTTAGTGTGCACAGTAATTTTGTATATTTCTGTCCCTTTTATCAGGCTATTAACTTATAAGCACAAGAAGGCTTATTCATCTTTGAACCTCAAAAGCCTAATCCAATGTTTGGCAATTAGGAGGTGCTAAATGCATGTTAAGTGAGAAAGTAATTTATCAAAATTCCCCAAACTAAAATTTGAATATTAATGTGACCAGAGTTTACTAGATCTTGTTTAGGAAGAACAATGATTATATCATATTTATTCTCACATAAGATAAGAAGGAAAGGTTTATTTTTAATTGGATAAGGAGGGAAGGGGCAGAAAATTTTTTTAGTTTATGATGCTATTTTAATTTACAACACTCACTGAACTCAGTTCCACTTAAAAAATACGATTATGTGCTGTGCCTTGTTTTTGTTACTGGATATAAATTGTAGATCTCCCCCCTCCCCTCCCTTCTTTTCTCCTTCCATTGATCCATTCTGTTTCCTTCCCTCCCTCCCTTCCTGTCTTGTATATCCCATTCAAAACCAGATAAAATGATAACGAATGTTTCTTGTTGAAAGAAGAGAAATGGCTGTTTTAGGGATAAAAGACTCAAAAGTCCTATGACATCCACTGAAGCACTTCTGAAAAGTCAATTTTGCCGGGGGAATGGGGTCATTAGATGAACCTAAGAGTTTAAGATTATTTATTAGGCCTTAAACACTGTTTTAAATCATAAACACAAATATCTTTACTAAATGAGTATTAATTATAATATTAATGATGTATTAGTCAAGGTTCTCTAGGGAAAAAGAACCAACAGTATGTGTGTGTGTATATATAATATAAAATGTAAATATTATGAAATTTTTTATAGGAATTGGCTCATGCATCTGTGGGAATAGGCAAATCCAAATTCCATAGGGCAGGACTGTAAGTTGGGAACTCCTGTGAAGGTTTTTGATGAATTCCCCAGGAGAAGCTGGCTGTTGGAAGTAGAAATGAAAATATTCTCTTCTGACAGCTGAAATCATCGCTTCTCCTTTTAAGGCCTTCAACTGATTGGATGAGATTTCTCTCTTTGTTAAAGGCAATCTCTTCAGTTGATTGTAGATGTAATCAGCCATAGATGCAATCATCTTACTGATGATATAGATCCATGAAATATCCTGAGAGTAACAACAATCAGGTCAGTGCTTGCTTGACCAAACAACTAGACAGCATGAACTTAACCATCACAAGTGGCAAGAATAAAAAAATAAAATTTCTGAATTTAGGCACCCTTATAGGTAAGCTTTTCCTGCTCTTCCTCTTCTACACTTTTCTGCCATTGAGCTTTAACTACGAAGCTGAAGTCAGGGAGAGACTATGAATGGATTGTGTTTGGGGGGGAGATGTGCAGGAAATAAGTAAAGACTTGACATATATGTATTAAGTAATTTGAGGGGAATGAAGGCAGGTGCCTTTTGACCTATTTATATTTTGCACTCTTGGAAGAGATGACAGTTTGACTTTCCCTGCAAACATAATCTACTCCACATTAACCTGAGGAATATCACACCAAGATTTGGTTTTAAAGTATAAGCAGTGGAGGGAAGGAATTTAAGTTTCCCATTTTTTTCTGGATGATTATTTGTTGGAGGCAGCCAGAAAGAGGTGAAGCTAAAATGGCTGACCGACAACAAAGAACAAGCCTGATCCTATATTTAGCCTTCTTTGAGGAAGTAGCTCACCCTGCTCCCGCGCCCGCGAAACCTTCCCGCCTTCCACAGATAGCAAACCCTCCCTAGCAACCAACTGTGCCCAATACCAGCCTGCCATATATGCCTTACACGTACTTCCTCTTTTTTCATGCCCTACCCCCTACACCACCCCTCACCCTACTTATAAAAGGCTGTGCACTTCCTCAATAAATTAGACCTGCGTACTTACCTCGTCTCCGCGGTGGTCTTTCCTCCGGGCGCCCTCCACGCCGTCTGGGCCCCCGAACGCTGGTTGCTGCTCAGCGTTCCTCTTCCGCCAACAAGTGGTTCGGAACAACCACAATTATTCAGCAGGAGAAGACAGCAGAATTTGATGTCAGTGGATCTTCCTTAAAGTTTACCATGGTTAGGGGTGAAGTGACTCCAAAGCAAAAGCTATATGAAAATATTCAGTGGTGAGCCTTGGTAAGAGATGAATTGAAATGGAGTCAGGTGGGGATAAACCTCAGGCTCTGAGCAAATTTGCAACACACTGCTAATTAAACCTGCTTCCAAATGGCTATGGGGATCAGTAGAACAAGCTGAAATCAGGTGTTTACCAGTTGTATTACCAAAATGCTGATAGGTTTCTGGGGTACCATACTTACTTAAAAAGAGCTTTTTATTATACATTTACTTAGTATATTATACATATACTTAGTCATTATGGCATTCCTGAGAGATAGGCATTATTATTATTATTTCCATTGATTGATGAGAAGTATAACATGAGCATTAGAAAGGTTGATTAAGTAAATTGATCAATTTAATACAGCTAGTAAGAGGAAAGTCAGAATTTAAACTCATGTCTACCTGACTCCATGAGTAATGTAAGTGAACTTTAAGTCACCTTAAGGTCACTTAAATGAATTAGAGTGGGGATGAAAGAGTGTGAGAGAAGCAAAGGGGAAATTGGCATTTTATTTATATTTATATAGGTGAAGATTCTTTTTTAGTCTAAGAAAAAAGGAATTATAATATATTTCCTGATTTCATCTTTAAAAGGATAATGTTTATTATAATATATTTAAGTATTACTTTCTATTAAAATAATCTATTAAATGTATGTTCAATTTTAAAATACTTTAATTTTAATTACAAAGTTACCTAAAACCTGATAATACTTAAGGAATCCAAAGACTCAAATGTTTTTTTCTTAAATAAAGAGAATATACAGATTTTGAAATCAAATAAATTATTAGCACTATATTTAAATAAAAATCAGCAAAAATACTTTCTTGAATTTTAGAAAATAAAGGGAAAATTCATTGAATAAAACTTTAACCAACTAAGTTTTATGTAACTTGTCTCATTAGTTGATTATCACAATTTCTGTTTGTTATTCTTCATTAATGCCGTGTCAAGACTTCTTTTCCTCAGCATTTTGAATAGGAAATTCAATGTGTGTCTTATATCCACTTTTGACAGGCCATCACAGTCAAAGTGTGACTCTCTCCCTGCCTTTTGCATCACATTTTGAAATTTAGTGACATATCTATCAAATTATAGATCATTCTCTGTGGCTGCAAACAACTTCTTTCCATACCTGGAGTGCCAGCCACATTACCCTCTCTAAAAATTATGGGGATTCTCAAAGAAGAGAGGTATAATGTAGGCAGTGAGAAACCCAACACATTCCGTGCTTCCTGAAGTCATACGCTCTACTCCTCCATGATTAAAGGCCATAAAAATGAAAGGATATTTTCCTTGGAAAATAGCTCTCTAGCTTCTGCTTTTTATCAAAAATCAATCAAACAAACAAACAAAGAAACTATCCCCAAAGCAAAAGCAACACAAGTTCTCTTGCTAAGTGACAAGGCGATCTCTGGAAATTCACTTTCTTTTCCAGTTGAAAGATTCACAATAGTTTCTATCATGAAGGTGTGAACTATGTGCTTACCTTTGTCTGGTATTTATGTAAATTAAAATGTGAACACCACAATTTCAATTTTGGTTCAATATTTCTAAAATTACTTCTTTCCTTTTCTTTTGTTTCTCATTATATTTGTTTGAAAATAAACAAAACACCCTTGTCTCATTCCCTCTGTAGTGAATATTACACAAATATATCTAGTGTGTGTAAATACATCTCTCTCTCTCTCTCTCTCTCTCTATATATATATATATATATATATATATATATAAAATTTATTCCAGTGTGATTGGGTCTATAATTATCTCATTATCAACATAAGATCTGTCCTTTCTCCCAACTTGAAACCATCTAACTAAAGTATAAGTTGGACCTTGTCTCTGTACAGAGTAGAGTTTCTCAACCACAGTGTATTGACATTTTGGGCCAGATAATTCTTTGTTGTGAGGGGTTCTCTTGTGCATTATATTTTAAGCAGCATACCTGCTTTCAACACACAAGATGCCAGGAGAACCACCCCCTCTTCCCCTAGTTGTAACAGCTTAAATGTCTCCAGACATTGCCAAGTGACTACTGGGTAGCAAAATCTGCACTGGATGAGAACCACTGATCTAGAGATGAATGATAATAACTGCACCATGTCTGTTACAGTTGAATAGTTCAGCAAGTACTCTCCTGTAATTCTCTGTGGGATAGTTTAGAGGGAGATCTCAGCAAGTCTCAGCTATTGATGTGATATAATTTTCCAGAATATTAGCTGAGAGGAAAATATATTCCCTAAGGAGAAGTATCCTTGCAACTGGTGGGCACAAGACCTGAGATGTCACTTTATTCAGTAGTCATTTCCTTGCCCATTCTTCTTCAAGACCTGCACACCATGGTTGGAAATAAGTACCTTTCTGGAAACTATAATATGACTCTCAGAATAAATATTGGTTAGTGTAGCCATTGGGCAATTTGATGTAATTATGAATTCCAAAAATATATATTGGATTATGTTTGTAAACTTATCTGTTCATCTGGGCATGATTAAGTTATGATTAGGGCATTGACTGGGCCATTAGGGTGTTGAGCCCCACCCCTTGGTGGGTGGGGAATAAGTATAAAAGCATCACAAAGAACAGAGTTGCAGCATTTTTTGAGTTGCAGTTTTGATGTTGGAGAGAAGGCCCCAGGAGAGGAGAAGCGAGCCGTTCGCCTGATAGTCTACAGTTGACCTTGTGGAGGAAACAGAGGAGCTAAGCCTGGAGAGAAATGTAGCCCTGGGAGGAGAGGAACCCAAGAAGCCTGAACCCTGGCAAACATCGGCAGCTGCCTTATTCCAACACGTGGCAATAGACTTTGGTGAGAGAAGAAATTTATGCTTTATGGCCTGGTAACTGTGGACTTCTACCCCAAATAAATACCCTTTATAAAGACCAACCCATTTCTGGTATTTCGCATTAGCACCTCTTTGGCTGACTAATACAGTCAGTTTTGCAAACTTATTTATTTCATTTTTCCACTAGCAAGAGGGCAATAAAGATAAGAAATCTCTGCTTGGAAATGTTAGACACTGCATGTAGTTCAAATAATCCAAATTTCTCTGATTTGTACCAGCTGTCTCCATGTAACTATGGAGAGTTCCTTTCAATTTGAGAATCAAATTTAATAATGTAAAGTCATATGTTTATGAAATAAGATCATGAAACTAAAAATAACTACATAATTTTAGACACACAGTAAATGTTTCATAAGCTTTGTCAAAAATGGATAATCTTAAGGAAACAAATTGTGATATGAGGCAAAATGCTATACTTGAAATTAAAGCAGATACTAATTAAAAATATACACAGAATCTTGAAATTTGTAAATGATTAGTATTATTTGTTTCTTTTATTTATTTATTTTTCATTATAATAGATTTTTAAAGAAAAGTTTTAAATTTATGGAAAAATCGAGCAGTTAGTACAGAGTTCCCATATAATCCTCATATAGTATTCCCTTTTATTAATATCTTAACATGAATATGGTATATTTGCTTCAATTAATGTACCAATATTAACACATTATAAGTAAAAAGAACATAGAGTATTTAGATTTTCTTAATTTTTACCTAATGTCCATTTTCTGTTCCAAGATTCCAATTTCATTTAATTGTCATATCTCTTAGGGCTCCTCTTAACTATGTTTCTCAGAAGTTCTTGTTTTTTACATGAGCTTCACAGTTTGGGTCAGGTATTTTGTAGAATGCCACTCTATTAAAATTTTTCTGATTTTTTTCTTATGATAGAGTGAGAAAATGGTTTATTGGGGGGAAGACCAAAGATACAAAATGCCATTTCCATCACATGATATCAATGGTACATGCTATTAACATGACTTCTGGCTGTTGATGTTGGCCTGGCTCATGTGACTGAAGTAGAGTTTGTCAGGATTCTCCACAGTAAAGTTGCTTACCCCCGCCCCCTTTCCATAGTGCATACTTTGGAACGAATGCACTGTGCACAGCCCATGCTAGGAGTGGGGAGTTATGCTCCCCCTTTTTGAGGGCAGAGTATCAACATAAATTATTTTTATTTTTCTGCATGGGAGATTTTTCTTCTCTCTGATTTGTTAGTTTATGTCATCTCCTATATCATTATGTACTTATGGATATTTATTTTATACTTTCTGTATTTATATTGTTGATTAAATGGTTTCAGCTTTGGCCATTAGGAGCTCTTTCAGTTGGCTGCTGTGCTCCTTTGACATACCTCATTACTTTGTTTTTCCCTCCTTCACTCCATCCCTCTGTCCCTCCCTCCCCCTTCCCTTTTTCTTTCCCTCCTTCCCTCCCCCTTTCTCTCTCCCCTCCCTTTTCTTTTTCTCTCTTTCATTTCAGTACTTCCTTAGTTTTTGCACTACAAGTTGCTCCAGGCTTATCTTGTATATTAGCTGTCCCAGTCATAGAATCAGCTATTTCTCCAAGGAGTCCTGATTCTTTTTATTGGAGAGTGGTGTGATAAACCATAGAGCCAAGTTCAGGGCTCTAGGCATGCTTGTTAATACTGGGGTATTGTTTGTTTTAGGCTCTTTGAACTGAAAGAACAAAAAAATATGTCTTTATACTAACCTGTGTGTGTGTGTGTGTGTGTGTATATATATATATATATATTTCTATATGGTAAACAATTGTATCTATATTAAGCTAAATATGAGTTCATATTAATGTCTCCAACAATTATCTATCACCACATGGAGCATTCTAACTTCCTCCCCTTGCTTATCTGTAAACTCCCAACTCCAGCAGTGAGAAACCTGGCTCTCACTATCCACCATTCAGTTAGTAAATTGTTCCATTCCGTACGTACTATACATGTATACCAGTTTCAGAATTGTTAGCTATTATCCCATGGAAACAAGTATATCAACTTGTTATAGCTCTTACATGCAGTTTTGTTTGTCTTTAATCTTACAGACTCCATTCATTCCAAAGGTACTTATGTCATCACCTTTATCACTCCTCCCTTCAGTGATATTGTTTCATACATTTTAATAGATTCTCTTGTCACAGTCCGCATTTCTCCCTGTGATCCCACAAATTCCCAAATATATATATACATATCTTTTATTTTATTTGGCATTTAAAAAAATTTATTGAAGTATATCACACATAAACATACCTAAACATTAAGTGTATAATAATAGTTGTGCACTTATAAAACAAACATATATAACATCATACAGGGACATCATACCTCATCCTACCGACCATACCTTGCATTGTTGTGAAACATTTTTAACTAATGATTAAAAAACATCTTAAAAATATTACTACCAACCAAAGTATCTTACATTTGGTGTATTTTTCCCCCAACCCATGCTATTATTATTATTTTTATATCATTTATATATGAATATACATAAACAACAAGAGTATAGTAAAACTTGTGAACTTACAAAGCAAACATGCGTAATATCATACAGGGGTTCCACACATCAACCCACTACCAACACCTTGCATTGTTGTGAGATATTTGTTACAAATGATGAAAGAATATTGTCAAAATCTTACTACTAACTATAGTCCTTACCTTATATTTAGTGTATTTCCCCCCATCACACCCTATTATTATTTTTTAAAAAATATTTTTATAACAGAAGTTGTAAACTGACAAAACAATCATGCACATGTGTAGGATTCTCGTACAACACCCCTCTATCAATACACCGCACAATGGTGGAACATTTGTTACAGATTATGAGATAATATAGTCAGACTATTACCAGGTCTGTAGCATATATTTGGCAAACTTTTTCCATACTCTGCCATTATCAAAACAGTACATCTTTGGCATAAATGCATGAATATTACAGTATTGCTGTTAACCACAGTCCATAGGTCACTCCAGTTGTATTTTTTCCATGCTTCTCCACATTCCCACCACCCTGCAATACTGATGTTCACCTGCTCTAGCTCACAAAGGACACTCCTGCATCTATACCATCAACCACAATTCTCATCCACCTCTGGGTTTACTGTGTTATTCAGTCCCTAGATTATTCTCTAGCTTTCTTTTCATTGGCATTTACATCCTTAGACTACCCTTTTCAGCCACATTCTGATTTATAAACCAGTTGTTACTCACTATAATGTGTTAACACCAACTCTATACATTGCCACACCTTTACAATAAAGTTAATTAAAACTTCTACATACATTCATATCAGTAGTCCATCTCAGTCTTCCTCTTATCTCCTTTAAGAATCCTCCAACTACCACCAGGTCTTAAAATATTTTCCTATATTTTCTTCTAGAAGATTTATGATTCTTGCTTTTATATTTAGGTTTTTTTTTAAATCCATTTTGGGTTAATTTTTGTATAAGATGTGAGATAGGGGTCCTCTTTCCTTCTTTTGGCTAAGGGTATCAAGTACTCTCAGCACCATTTTTTGAATGGACTGTTCTGCCTGAGATAGGTGGGTTTGACAGACTTGTCAAATATCACTTAACCATAGATGTGAGGGTCTCTTTCTTAATCATCAGTTCAGTTCCATTGGTCTATGTGTCTATCTTTATGCCAGTACCATGCTGTTTTTACCACTGTAGCTAGGTAATATGATTTAAAGTCCAGAAGTGAGAGCCTTCCAACTTCACTTTTCCTTTTTAAGATGTTTCTGGCTATTTGGGACCCCTTACCCTTCCAAATAAAATTAATAATCATGTTTTCCATTTATTTAAAATTTGCTGGTGGAATTTTTATCAAGATTCCATTGGATGTGTATATCAATTTGGGTAGAATTGACATCTTAATGATATTTAGCCTTCCAATCTGTGAGTATGGAATGTTCTTCCAATTATTTATGTCTTTTAAAATTTCTTTTAACAATGAGTTGTAATTTTCTGAATATAAGTGCTTTACATTGTTGGCTAAATTTAATCCTAAATATTTGATTCTTTTAGTCGTTATTGTAAATGGAATTTTTCCCATGACTTCCTCCTCAGATAGCTTATTACTAGTGTCTTTTAAAGTCTATTTCATTTAATATAAGTATAGGTACTCTGGCTATTTATTTATTTATTTAATTATATTTTTTGGTTACTGAATGTATGAAATATCTTTTTCCAGCCTTTTACTTTCAATCTATTGGTATCCTTGGGTCTAAGATGAGTCTCTTGCAGACAGCATATAAGTGGCTCATATTTTCTTATCCATTCTGCCAGTCTGTGTCTTTTGATTGGGGAGTTTAATCCATTAACATTCAATGTTATTATTGTAAAGGCAGCTGTTATTTCACCCATTTTGACCTTTGGGTTTTATCTGTTGCATTTTATTTTCACCACTCTTTTGACACTTTTAGTTACTTTTACTGATATAATCTTCATTTCTAGACTGTCTTCCAAGCCTCTCTCTCCTGTCTTTTCTTTTCAGACTGTAGCACACCCTTTAGTATTTCCTGCAAAGCCAGGCTCTTGCTTACAAAGTCTCTCAGTTTCTGTTATTCCATGAATATTCTAAACTTGCCCTCATTTTTGAAAGACAATCTTGCTGGATGTAAGATTCTTGGCTGGAGGTTTTTCTCTTGCAGTATCTTAAATATATCATACCACTGTCTTCTTGCCTCCATGGTTTCTAGTGAGAAATTGGCATTTAATCTTATTGGGTATCCCTTATATGTTATGCATTGCTTTTCTCTTGCTGCTCTCAGAATTCTCTCTTTGTGTTTGACACTTGACATTCTGATTAGTATGTGTCTTGGAGTTGGTCTATTCGGATTTATCCAGATGGGAGTGTGTTGTGCTTCTTGGACATCTATATCCATTTCCTTCAATAGGGTTGGGAAATTTTCTACCATTATTTCTTCAAATATTCCTCCTGCGCCTTTTCCTTTCTCTTCTCCTTCTGGGACACTCATGACACATATGTTTGCACGTCTCTTGCTGCTGTTTAGTTCCCTGAGACCTTGTTCAATTCTTCCCATTCTTTTCTTCATCTGTCCTTTTTTATGTTCACTTTTGGAGGCCATTTCTTCAAGCTTACCAATCCTTTATTTTGCCTCCTCAAATCTGCTATATGATTCCAGTGTATTTTTAATTTCATTTATTGCACTTTTCATTCCCATAAGATCTGCTATTTTTCTATGTATGCCTTGAAATTATTCTTTGTGCTCATCAAATGTCTTCTTAATATCGTTAATTTCTTTAGCCATCTCATTGAATTTATTAAGGAGATTTGTTTGAACATCTATAATTAGTTGTCTCAACTCCTTTATGTCATCTGGAGTCTTCTCTCTTTTTTTCTCTCTCTCTTTTTCCTTTTTTCTCTTTTTCCAAGAAACAGGAAGACTGGGTCATGTCTTCTTGTTTCTAGGTGTTGATTGAAAATTTTTGTTGGCGTCTTGGCATCTGGCTCACTAGATATATTTATTATGGGTGCAGTTTCTCTCTTTAATTTAGGGTTTTCTTGCCCCTTCTCCCTTGCTGGTTGTGTAGTAGGAGCCAAGGATGTAGTTGGTGCTGTAAGCTGTGGAGGCTCAAACTGCTTGCATTGCCCAAGGGACAGATGAAGCTTCTCCCAACTTTCTCCTTTGCCAGGAGTAGGGCCAGAACCACAGCCGTATGTAATAATCCAAGTTTTTCAGGCCTAGACTCTACTTGCCCAGAGAGACTGATGAAGCTTCATGCCCCTTCCTCTCCTGCCTGGGGCAGGGATGGAGCTGCAGGTGTGGGCAGCAGTCTATGCCATGCAGGTCCAAAATGACTGCAGTTACTCTGGCAGACTTTAAACTATTCAGTCTGTGCCACCCAAATATACATGCAGTTACCCGGAAAGCCTTGTGCAGGGCCTGCCAACATCCTCCATGCTAGAGGTGGGACTGAAGCCTAGGCTAGGGCTGCAGTCAAATCTGGGTGAAAGAAAGCTGGTCCCTACCATCACTGTGATTTTCAGTCAGCCCACCTTACCCTCATGCTGGGGACAGAGTCAAAATGGCAGCTACTGGACTTTTTGACTTGGACAGGTTCAAACTTTAGCTGTTCTTAGGGCTATACTTTAGCCAGCTGACTTTACTAATCAGTAGCTGAAGTTGGTGCCCATCTCTTTTCCTCCCCCGTTTTGGGGAAGTGAAGCTTCCAATTCCAGCAGCGGAATAGCTCCTGAGGTGTCTTGTGCTGCCAGTGGGGGATGGGCACTGGCCTCTGGGCCTGGAGTGCTCTACTTATGAGTCTTCTCTGCAGATGGGCAGTCTCCTCCTTCCATTCTTTCAAGGATGTTGCAGGATGCTCTTCTGGTCTCCTGTAGCCCCCAAACAGGTGATTTAGGTGGCTCTGGCTGATTACTAATTGCCTTGTAGTACGAGCTGACTCTAGGAGCTCCTTACTCTACTGCCATCTTGCTGGTTGCCATATATATATATTTAATTTGCATGCAATAAAGTTCACTTGTGCCTTACAGTTCTATGGGTTTTGGTGAATGCATAATGTCTTGTATCTACCACAACAGTATCATATGGAAATTTTTACTGTCCTAAAAATCCCCATTGTTCATTTATTTATCCCTTCTCCTTCCTGACAAATCCCTGGCAAATTCTGATCACTTTACTGTCTCTATAGTTGTTTGTTTTCCAGAATGTCATGTAATTGAAATCATAGGAAATTTAGCCTTTTCATACTGGCTTCATTCACTTAGCAATATGTATTTAACTTACCTCCATGAGTTTTTGTTGCTTAATATCTCTTTTCTTTTTACTGATGAAAAACATTTCATTCTATGAATGTACCAGAGATTGTTTATCCATTAATCTATGGAAAGATATCTTGGTTGCTTCCAGTACTGAGCAATTATGAATAAAGCTGCCTGTAAACATTTACACTCAGGTTTTACGTGTACTTAAGTTTTCAAATCAACTGTGTAAATACCTAGGATGGCAAATATTGGATCATATAAGAACATGTTTAGCTTGGTAAGAGACTGCCAAACTTTCTTTTTAAATGCTGTAACATTTTGCATCTCTGCCAACAATGAATGAGAGTCCCTGTTGCTCCACATCCTCACCAGTAATTGATATTTTCAGTTTTACGATTTTAGCGTTTCTAAGAGATGTGTGGTGATATCTCATTGCTGTTTGAATTTGCAGTTCTATAATTACAACTCATCATAGACATCTTTTCATATACTTATTTGCCATCTATACAACTTCCTTAGTGAGGTGTCCAGATTTTTAATAATTTTTTAAATCGAGTCATTTGTTTTCTTGTTGTTAAGTTGTAGGGGTTCTTTATATTTTCGATACAAGGCCTTTATGGGTACGTGTTTCATAAATATTTTCTCCCAGTCTGTGGCTTGTCTTTTGATTCTCTTAAACTATTAACTTAAACTAGTGTCTTTCACTCAGCATATGTTTTCAGCTTTAATACAGTCTAATATATCATTTTTTTTTCTTTCATGGGTCATACTGTTTGTTGATTCTAGAAACTCATTTTTAAACACAAAGTCACAGATATTGCCTATGATTTTTTCTAGAATTTTTATGGTATTGCTTTTTATATTTAGATCTATGATCTATTTTTAGTCAATTATTATGAAAGGTGTAAGATTTGTGTATAGATTCATGTTTTTGCATATGAATGTCTAATTTTTATTTCTTATTACGTAAATCTCTGGAAAAGATAATCAACAACAATAAAAAATATATTGTTGGATATATAGCAACTGTATAATGTATAACATTAATAACCAAGACTGAGAAGGGAGAAATTAAAATAAAGATTTTTAAGGTTCAGAAATATGTAGTGGTATAATATCACATTAATATAAATCGAGATAAGTTAAAGATATATCTAATAAACCTTTAAGCAACCAATAAGATAACAAATCAAAAACTTGTAGCTAATCAGCCAAAAAAATAGATATAATGATATCCTAAAAATATCCAAAAGAAGGAAGAAAAAGAGGAACAGAGGAAAACAAAAACAAAAACAAAAACAAAACCCAGATGAGACAAACTGAAAACAAATCAAATGTAAATGGTCTAAAGATTCCAATTGCAAGAATGTACTTTAAATATAAGGACACAAATTCATTAAAACTAAAATGGTAAATAAAGATAAACCATGCTAATACTAATGAAAAGAAAGCTCATATGGCTATATTAACAGACAAAGTAAGTTTCAGAGCCACAATATTACCAGGGATAAAAAAGATCATTTCTTAATTACAAATTCATCAAGAGAATATAACAATCCTAAGCTTTTATGTTTATAAAAATAAAGCTCTAAAATACTTGAAGCAAATACCCATAGAACTTCTTGCCCATAAAACAAGTGTCAATAAATTTAAAAGAATTGAACTCATATAAAATATGTTCTCTGACCATTATGGAATTAACTTATAAATCAAGTACAGAAAGAAAATAGGAAAATATAGAGTATTTGGAATATAAATAATACACTTCTAAATTACATAGGGTCAACAAAAAATGAAAAGGGAAATTAGAAAGCAATTTGAACTGAATGAAAATGAAATCATGGTATATCAATATTTGTGGGATTCCACTAACTATGAAATACTTAGAGATACATCTGACAAATAGTGTGAAAGACTGAACACTGAAAACTACAAAACATTGCTGAGATAAAATAAAGAAAACCTGAATGATTTGGAAGTCTCAATATTTTTGTCAGTTCTTCCCAAATGGAGCTCTAAATTCAATGCAATCTTAATGGAAACCCTAGAAGTCATTTTTTTTTTTTTTTGAGAAATTGAAAATTAGATTTAAAAAATCATATGGCTCTATGAGGTGAAAAATACTTTTTTAAAAAATGACAGGAATTGTGGGAAGATGACATCAGATTAGGCAAGCAAAGCTCAGCTCTCTCATAAAAACAACAGAGAAAGAGCCAAAGCTGTCTGAGTGACCTGCTTTGGGGTAGGCAGACCAGGACAGTGCTTCACAACTCCCAGGAGGGTTAGCGACAGAGAGGGGAAGAACCTGAAACAACAAACTGTGAGTTACCAAACTTTCCGGCAGCAGGGAAGGGCTCCCCGCCCCCCCAAGTTATTAAGCTGAGGTAAAACCTCTGGCTCACTGCAGCTGACTAAGAGAGGAAAAGACATCTTCCTCCTTGTTAACTGTTACAAGGGAAAAAGGAGGGGGAATCGGGGGGCTTTTCTTCAGTGAATTAAGCCAGCAGTGTCCGCTTTGAATCTTGCCTCTGGATAGACCAAAACGAAGGAAAAAGGAGCGAGATATACCTCTGTGGAAAGGTGCACTGTTGAGTGCCATCTGCTGTCCGGTCTAGAAATTGTGTGGGAAAAACTGCTTTTGAGTGTCTCTGTTCTCTATCTTCTGGAAGAAAATCTGCACCCCAATAATGAGTTCCTGGCATGATTTTGATAACTTAAGCTGGGCAAATTTAAAGACATAAGATAAGGTGAATCAAATATCAGAGAAGAGCTGTGAAAACAATAATAGCAGGCAAGAGAGAGAAATTGACCATTAGAGTAAATTTACTAACATATTCAGATGTCTAGACATCAGAAAAAAATTATAAGCCATACTAGAAAACAGGAAGAGATGGCCCAGCCAAAGAAACAAACCAAATATCCTGAAGAGATACAGGATTTAAGACAATTAATCAATAATAATCACACAACTCTCCTAAATCAATTCAAAGAATTGAAAGAATATATGACTAAAGAGATAAAGGATATTAAGAAGACATGGGTGATCACAAGAAACAATATGAAAATCTGCAAGGAAAAGTAACAAACCTTATGGGAATGAAAGATATAACAGATGAGATAAAAATACAATAAAGGCACACAAGATCAGATTTGAATTGCTCAAAGACAGAATTAGTGATTTCTAAGACCAAACATCTGAACAGACAGGAGAACAGAGAGGACAGACAGAGAGAACAGAGAGAATAGACAGGAGAACAGAAAGAGAAGAGAATGGAAAAAATGGAACAGGATCTCAGGGAACTGAAAGACAACATGAAATGTGCAAACATTTGCATTATCAGTGTCCCAGAAGGAGAAGAGAATGGAAAAGGGGCAGAAGGAATACTTGAGGAAATAATGAATGACAACTTCCCAACCCTTATGGAAGACATAAATATTAGTATCCAAGAAGAACAATGCACCCGAAACAGAATAAACATGGATAAACCTACCCCGAGACACCTACTATTCAGAATGAGAAATATCAGAGATAAAGAGATTTTGAAAGCAGCAAGGGAAAAGCAAAGCACCACATACAAGGGAACCTTGGTAAGATTAAGTGCTGATCTCTCATCACAAACCATGGATGCGAGAAGAAAGAGGTATGATGTATTTAAAGTAATGAAAGAGAAAAACTACCAGCCAAGAATTCTGTATCTGGCAAAGCTATCATTCAAAATTGAGGGTGAGTTCCAAGTCTTCACAGACAAACAAAAACTGACAGGATATGTTACCAAAAGACAAGAATTACAAGAGATACTAAAGGTAGTGCTGCAGCCTGAAAGGAAAAAGCAAGGGTGAGAGATTTGGAAAAGAGTGTAGGAATGAAGATTAATAGAAAGCATAAATTAAAGGATAAAAAGACAGACAATAATACAATATTACAACAGAAAGCCAAAGATCAAAATGGATGAAGTAAGTAATGCCTTTACAGTAATAACAGTGAATGTTAATGACTTGAACTTCCTAATCAAAGGACACAGACTGATAGAATGGTTAAAAAATATGAGCCTTCTATATTTTGTCTTCAAGAGACCCACCTCAGATGTAAGGACACAACCAGGTTAAAAGTGAAAGTTTGGAAAAAGATATTCCCTGCAAATAGTAACCAAAAAAGAGCTGGAGTAGTGATATTAATATCAAACAAAATAGATTTTAAATGCAAAACTATTATAAGAAATGAAGATGGTCATTATATATTAATAAAAGGGGCAATTCAGAAAGAAGAAATAACTATACTAAATATTTATGCACTTAACTTCAGTGCTGCAAGATATATGACACACACACTTGCAAAGCTGAAGGGAGAAATAGATGTCTCTCCAATAATAGTTGGAGAATTCAATACACAACTCTCAGTATTGGATAGAACATCTGGACAGAGAAAAATAAAGAAATAGAGATCTTGAATAATATGATAAATGAACTAGAACTAACAGACATCTATAGAACATTGCACTCCAAAACAGCTGGATATACTATCTTTTCAAGTGCTTATGGATCATTCTCCAAGATAGACCATCAGTTGGGTCACAAGACAAGTCTCAATAAATTTATAAAAATTGAAATTATGCAAAGCACTTTTTCTGATCATAATGGAATGAAGCTGGAAATCAATAATGGAAGGAAAAAGGGAAAATTCATAAATATGTAGAGATTAAACAACACACTCTTAAATAACCAGTGGGTCAAAGAAGAAATTGCAGAAGAATTCAGCAAATATCTTGAGACAAATGAATCAAGAACTCAGAAATAGAATCTCACATCTACAGTCAAGTGATTTTTGACAAGGCTGTTAAGCCCACCCAGCTGGGTCAGAATAGTCTATTCAGCAAATGGTGTTAGGAGAACTGAATATCCACATCCAAAGGAAAGAAAGAAGACCCCTATCTCACACCTTATACAAAATTAACTCAGAATGGATAAGAACCTAAATATAAAAGCGACAACTGTAAAACTCCTAGAAGAAAATGTAGGAGAATATCTTCAAGGTCTTGTGAAAGGTGGTAGTTTTTTAAACCTTACACTGAAAGCACGAGCAACAAAAGAAAAAATAGATAAATGGGACCTCCTCAAAATTGAGCACTTTTGCACCTCAAAGGTACTTTGTTAAATGGGTGAAAAAGCAGCTAACCCAATGGGAGAAAATATTTGGCAATCATATATCTGGTAAAGGTTTATATATATATAAAGAAATCATACAACTCAACAATAAAAAGATGAACTATCTGATTAATAAATGGGCAAAAGACTTGAAAACACAACTGTCTAAAGGAGAAATACAAATGGCAAAGAAACACATGAAAAAATATTCAACATCACTAATGATTAAGGAAATGCAAATCAAAACTACAACAAGATATCATTTCACACCTATTAGACTGGCTTCTATTAAAAAGTCAGAAAATTGTAAATGTTGGAGCAGATATTGAGATATAGGAACGCTTATTCACTGTTAGTGGTAATGTAGAATAGTACATACAGCCACTGTGGAGGACTGTTTGGCCATTCCTAAGGAAGTTGAATATAGATTTGCCATGTATCTTGGCAATATCATTGATAGGTATATACCCAGAAGAACTGAGAGCAGTGACATGAATAGACATCTGCACACTGATGCTCATAGCAGCATTATTCATGATAGCCAAAAGTGGAAACAACTCAGGTGTCCATCAACTAATGAATGCATAAACAAATTTTGGTGTATACACGTGATGAAATATTATGCAGCAGTAAGAAGAAATGAAGTTGTGAAACATATGGCAACATGGATGAACCTGGGGAACATTATGTTGAGAGAAGTAAGCCTGACACAAAAGGACAAATACTGTATGATTGTGCTGTTATGAACTAAATATATTATGTGAAATATAAATATATTATGTGGAATATGAATATGGGTGAAATTGCATATATAAGACTTTTTTCTTTGATGCTAAACAAATGTAGGTCAATATTATAAAATGTTAATATCAGACAAAAACAAACAAACAAACCCGTTATACTAAGTGAAGGAGACCAGACATGGACTATTACATATTGTATAAGTCCATTTATATAAAATGTAAATATAAATCAATTTATAAAGATGAAATTAGATTAGTGGTTATGTACAGCTGGAGGAGGAATGCTAATGAGTCTGGAGTCTTTCATTATGGAGTAAAGAAACTGTTCTAAAATTTTTGAGGTGATGAATGTGTATTGTGAGTATACTAAAAGCCATTGATTTTACACTTTGGATAGATCAAATATATCTCAATAAAACTGCTTAATAAAGAAATAAGTAATTGTGCAAGAATAGCAAGAAAGAGAAGCTATATACGGCAGAGGAAATATAGAGAGATTGAGAAGTGAGGAATCTTCTCATTTGTTTGTCTGTTTTTTGTTTATTATTATTATTGAAATGATGAAAATGATCTATTGGTGATTGAAGTGATGAATGCACAGCTACGTGATTGTACACTTTGGCTGAATTGTATGCTTTATTAATATGTTTCAATAAAATTGATTAAAAAATGAGAAATATCACTACCTGACTTAAATATTTATGTAGCTATAGTAGTCAAGGCAGTGCGTATTATTATCATCATGATTAGCAAATAAATTAATGGAACGGCATAGAGATTCCTGAAAGAGTTCCACATATATCTGAACTGATTTTGAGAAAGATTCACAGGCAATTCAGAGAAGAAAGGATAGTCTTTTCAATAAAAGTTAGTAGAAAAATTATATAGCAACATGCAAGAAAATGACCTTTGATCCATACCTCACACTATATACAAAAATTAACTCAAAATGAATCATAGATCTGAATAAAAAATATAAATCAATAAGAATTTTACAAGAAAATATGGACAAAAATCTTTATTACCTTGGATTAGGAAAAAACTTCTTAAATGCAACAACGAGAGCATGATTCATAAAATAAAATTTGGTAAATTGGTGTTCACCAAAATTTAAACCTTCTGCTTTTCAGAAGGTAATGTAAAGAAAATTAAAATAAATTCCATAGTCTGTGAAAAAATATTGCAAAGGATGTGTTTGATTAAAGTTTTATTCAGACTATATAAAGGACTCTCACAACTTAAGAAAACAACTCAATTTTTAAAATGGGCAAATATTTGAATGGCCATTTCATTAAAGATGATATGTGGAAGACAAATGCATGAAAAGATGCTCATCACTGTTAGTCATTATTGAATTACAAATCAATTTTAAACCACAGTGAGACACTATGGTATACCTATCACGATGGCCAAAATAAAGAATTGAGCATACAATGTTTTGGTGAGGATTTTGAAAAACTGGAACTGTCACTGATGGCAGGAATGCAAAATATCACCACTGTGCAAAGCATTCTGGTTGTTTCTTAAAAAGTTAAACATACATCTTACTTCATCATTACACTCTTAGGTATCTACTAAAGCAAATATCCATACGAAGATGTGATGGTCAGTTTTATGTCAGTTTAATCTGTCAGTTTGTCTAGTATATTGCCCCAGTTATTCAAACACTGAGGTGTTGCTATGAACATATTTTGTAGATGTGATTAATTTCTATAGTAAATTGATTTTGAGTAAAGATTAGCTTCTGGGTCCATGATTCAATCAGTTGGAAGGACTTATTGCAGAACTGAGCTACTATCACCCATCCACTGCCAAACCACCCCTATTCCCACGACACTCTATTCCTTTTCTATCTCCTGATAAGTATGGGGTGTTGTCTCTGTGGATGGAGTCCCACAGAATAACCCATAGAATATTGACATCCCATACTGTGAGTCCTGCTACATTCTCTCATAGAGTGGTGAGAATCTCTGTAATACAAGGGCTGTGCCTAACAATAGATGGCAGACCAAAGCATCAGGTCCTTGATATTGATGCTTGTATTTATGAACCTTGTTCATGTGAGATCAAAACTTAGTCTGGTAATATATATTGCCTAAGAGTTACCTCCTAAGGGCTTCCTTGTTGCTCAAATGTGGCCTCTCTCTAAGCCAAGCTCAGCATATAAATCACTGCCTTCCTCCTGATGTGGAACATGATTCTAGGGTATGAGCCTCCCTGGCAGCAAGGGATTAATACCAAGCACCAACTAATGATGCATTTAGAGAAAGACCTAAACCAAAAGGGGAAAACATTAACTGCAAATGAGTTTTTATGGCTAAGAGATTTCAAAGGGAGTTGGGAGGTCATTCCAGAGGTTATGCTTATGCACATCTCAGGAGGATCTCAGTGTCTGCCACAGTAAACAGTGCCTCAAGTTGTGGTACTGTTTTGCATTTCTACTAGCAATAAATGATACTTCCTATTGCTCTGCATTCTCAACAGCAATTGGTATGATCAGTTTTTAGGCTTTAGCCATTCTAATAGATATGTACTGATATGCTATTTTTGTCAATTTGCATTTCCCAAATGACAAATGAGGCAGAGTACTTTTTTATATGCTCATTTGTTAACTGTATATAATCTTTTATATGAGGTTCAGATTTGGGCCCATTCTAAAATTGGGCTGTTTTCTTATTGTTGAATTTTAAAGAGCTTTTTGTGTATTCCTTATACAAGTACTGATTTCAGTCGTGTTTCTTTGCAAATATTTTCTCCCAGTTTGTGGCATGCCTTAATTTAACAGTGTATTTCTCAGAGAAAAGAGTTTTTAATTTTAAGAAAGTCCAATTTATCAATATTTTTCCTTCATGGATTATGATTTTTATGTTATGTCTTAAATCTCATCCAAACCCAAGGTTTTCATAGATTTTCTTCTATATGTTCTTCTAGAAGTTTTATCGCTGTGGATTAAGTTGCTACACAGTATGCCATGGGAACACATGCTCAGGCACAGCAATGACTTTCAACAAATGACTGTGTTATCACTTACATAGCACAGATGTCCACCAGAGCAAAGAAAGAGATTCCACTGTGGCTGGTCCCCAGGAGGCTCAGGTCTGGGTAGATGGGGTTCTGCATGCTGGCTGTGGTAGATGCGATTTGCATCAGAGATGAGAGATGCCTGTACTCTCTGAGAATATGTATTTATTCACCCCAAGGGGATTGGGCCCTGCTACTGAGAGTTCCAGCCCTGATAAGCAGTTAGAACTGCTTGTACTGGTTTCTTGTTTAAGGTATGGTCAACTCATTCTAGTGGATTTAACATCTCCCCTAAGCTGAAGAATGGAAACATATCGAAACATAATAGAAAAGGATGGGGAGATTAATTAAAAAGCTAAGTTGATTAATTAAAAAGCTAAGTTGGGGAAGGTAGAAAAAAAGAAGAGATTCTCCAAGAAGCAATGTGTATGTGTGTGTGTATGCACACATGTGTTTACACAGTTGTAGAATTCTTGTGCTGTTAATGCCAAATGCAAGGCTCTTCATAACTTGAATCAATATTTTGCTTTGAGATGTTTAACAGAATGGGGTTTGGGGGCATGGGATATACAATAAAAAATACAATGGGAAAATAAATCATGCTATTTGTCCCAGTAGCCCTTTTCATTTTATAAGCATCCTTTGGTATTAAGCCAAGTTCTTTTCCAGGATATTTTTCAAACTTTCACTTAATGCTCAAGACGAAACCTATTTGCTTTAGGATGTATTAACTGTTTCAAATTCATATCAATAATGGCTATGCCAGGATTTTTCCATCATTTTAATTTAGCAATCCACTTCTTTAGTTTGAAGAAATGTTTTAACACACAGGTTGCAGTGGAAAGACAAGAGAGTTGTAAGTTGAATTTGAATCCAAATTTCAGCATCTCCAATTACTAACTTCATGGGAAAAAGAATAAGACTTAAACTTTCTGAGACGGTTTTATTTTCTGTTAAATGGGGATGTGATTGCTGTGAAGAAATGAGAAACCACATATTAAGAGTTCTAAGCTACATAAATGTTAGTTCTTTCTCTATTTTTTTCTCAAATTGATTGTATTCTCATGGAATAGTGACCATTAATTTTTAAAATTGTTTTTACAAATTTGTGATTAAAAATTTCCCTATTCCAAGTTACAATATTGTAAAATTAAAATTCACCTGAATATGTTAGTTGAGGATAGCTACTAGAAAGACCTTCTTGTGATCATCCCTTGAATTTAATATTTTGTTGACGTTGGAATGAAGTTATTTTTAAGGAACTATTTGCCTACTATTGAATAGTGTCCAGTAGACTAATATTTTATCATCAACATTTGAAAGAAATCTTCAATTGCTAATACATATATTTCAATATATTTTGCTACTGTTTTGTGCAAACAGATTTTATCTTAAGAACATGTAGAAAGGGATAAAAGTTTATTTCATTTTTGGGTCTTACTTTGTAAGTATACCTGTAAATAAATTCCAAAGACTTTTCTCAGGTTTCATTATTAAATTTTAGCATAGACCACATTATCATTATCATTTTATTTGGTTAAAACTGCTTCATTTATTCCTATGTCTTTTTATTAATAAAGTTTAACTCTTAGAACAGTTTTAGATTATAGAAAAATTGACAAGATAGTACAGAGAGTTTCCCTGCATGTACATGTATATAACAACAAATTCCCCTATTATTAACATCTTATATTAGTATTGTACATTTGTTTCAATTAACTGATATTGACATATTATTAAGAGAGTCTATATTTTATTCAGATTTCCTTAGATTTTGTCTAATGCCATTTTTTGTTTCAATATTCCATCCAAGATACCACATTACATTTAACTGTCATGTTTTTTCCATTATACAGTTACCTTCCCCCACTTTCTAAACTGTATTCTTTGGAACAAAATCACTATCAGCAGCCCACACTTAAGGACTGGGGAATTATAATCCTTCTTTAGGATGGAATAATTACCAATTTAAAAGTATTTATTAATAACTAAAGAGCACACATTCTTTCCCCATGTGTTTTGGAAAAAATATAAATCTGGCTTTAAGGTGAAATGAACAATGGTCAAAGAGAACAAGAGTTCTTTTGAGGATTTTGATTCCATCTCCTCCTGCTTGGGTTCCGCAGATTGTTTCTTTTTGTTTCCAATTTCTTCCACAGTCCCCAGACTTGTGCCTAGAAAAGGTTTCTGAACTTCAGCAATATTGATATTTTGGTCTTGATAATTCCTGTGTGGGACTTCCTTGTGCATTATAGAATGTTTATCAGCAACCCTGGTCTTTACCCACTAGATAGATATTAGTAACATCATCTTTTCTTCCAGCTGTGACAACCACAAAAATGCCCCCAAACATTTCTAAATGTTCCACGGAGGACAAAATCATTCCACTTAATAAATACTGCTCTGGACAATTACTAATCTTCTGAATTAGCATCTAATTCTTTCAATTACACATTTTACAAATCTATGCAGCTTCCAATAATATCTCCAAAATTAAATTTGTCCTAGGTTATTTATATTCTCTAAATCTTATTCAGAAGCACTCACTACCCTTTTGAATGCAGGATTTTGCCTGATATTCCCATATCATAAAGAACATACATTAAAGAGATAGTCCTGACTCTTCACAAATACTTTTTTTAATCAGTTTTTTTTCCCTGTTATTTAAAAATCCCTCCACTTTGAAGATCAAATTGTCTCATTATACCAGCATCTTCTCACATTCTACCTCATATTTATTTATGTCCCAATCACTTCCTTGCATTCACTGAGGGGTTTGATACTGACTCTTCCTTCACTTCAACCCCTTCCAGCTCTAAAGGAACATCAACAACAGTGATTGTCATGTCTAACCAAGGACCAAAAATGCGTCACCTGAAGTTCTGACTGAGCATCTACTTCCTTGTATCCATTGACTCATTCAATATGTCCTGCGAAATTACCCTTATATGTTTCTTTAAACCAACAATACCATTTTAGTTTGCCAGGCTGCTATGAAAAACACCACACAATGGGTTGGCTTAAACAACAGGAATTTATTGACCCATGGTTTTGAGACTTCTGGTTTCTGGCTCCTCCACATGGCTATTTGTCTCTGTCTGAATTTCTTCTACATATAAAGGACTCCAGTAATCCAGATTAAAAGCCACCCTTATTCGTTTGGACCACACCTTAACTAAAATAATATCTTCAAGATGTCCTATTTACAATGGGTTCAGACCCAGAGGACTGCAGATTGATAGAGAACCTGTGTAAGGTTGGCATCGTAATTCAATCTACTACACTGTCACTTTCCACATCTTTACGCTTCAGTTCATCATCTCAAACAGTTTTACCAATCTTTATCCTTAGCCTCTAACCTCTTTAATTGTTCTGCTACTTCTCTGTCAGTGTAATCTTTTAAGATTAGACTGGATTTTTACCACAGCACTTAAAAAATCTTCTATTGTTTCCCATTGCCTTAAAAACTAAAGTATAAACATTTTACTATGGCTATTCAAATTCCTTTCTAATTTGGTCCTTATCTAATTTTGAACTCATCTACATATGCTCTCCTACCTATAGAAACTCTTCATGGTAGACATTTTTATGAGCAGCTTTTCCAATGAATATTTGTGCTGTAATAATAAGATTTTGTTGCATAAAACAAAACCGGAAAATTTCAGGAACCTACAAATATGCTCATTTCTTACATATAAATTTTTGCGTTGACTTAGGCATCTCTCCTCTAGGCTGTAGCTTTTAAATGTCTGGGCCTGCTATGGATGTCTTCATTCTCTTTCAACCAACTAGTTAGCAGGGGATATTCTTCCCATAGAGAGGGTAAATGTATATGGAAGTGATGGGAAATATATGATGCCTCTTAAGGCATAGGCACTATCATTCCATCACATATTTCCTTGGTCAATTGAGCCCATAGCCAAAGCTTGGAGAAGTACCTTCTGCCCCAAATGTGGCCATAGCCAGGGTATCCAGCTGCTGAAAAATTCCATGCACTTTGTATCTCTGCTCCTTTGCATATGCTATTCTTTCCACCCCAAAACTCTTCCATCACTATACTTGCAACCTGGTAAACTCTTAATCATCAATAAAACATCCAGTTAAATAGCATTATTTGTGAAGCTACGCTCATTTCAAACAGGCAGACTGAATTGCTACTGAATTCTTTCTTACTGTCATATTTTCTGAGAGCTGCCATACCAAAGTACCACAAACAGTGTGGCTTAAAATGGTGGAATTGTATTGTCTTACAGTTTTGGGGGCTGGAAGTCCTAAATCAAGGTATTGGTGGAGACAAGCTTCCTCTGTTACATGCCTCTTTCTTGGCTTCTGTCAGTGGCTGTCAGCAATCCCTGGGATTTTCTGCCTCAGTCATCACATGTTATTGTCTCCAGTCTGTGTTTAGTTTTCTGCTTATTATAAGGACCCCCTTATATTGAATTAGAGCTTATCCTTATCCAGTTTGTTCTCATTTTTTAACAAATCTTTAAAGACCCTATTTTCAAATGAAGTCACATTCAGCACCTGGGTTTCTGACTTGGCCATATGTTTTGGGGGGATAAAATTCAATTCATAACACTTACTGTAACAGTTTATACATTATTCAGCAGCTATGTTACTAAATCATTAAAATGCAGAAAGACCATTATTTTCATGTACCAGACTCTTCCATTGAACAAATAGAAGATCCTTTGAGTTAGGGGATAGATAGTCCCTTTACTGGGCCCCATGATTTTTACCCAGTAAAAACTGTCGAATGATTAGATAAATTTAACTCCACAAAGAAAGGGAAAATTGCTGATGTTTTACCTTGAAACTACACTTCTATCTTGATTACTCAGTCAGATAATTTCATCTCCTTTTTCCTATCTCTAACCTTTAGTGACGCTAAGACATCTAGCAAACAAGTATTTGACTTCCAAAATAAAGCCAGAAAACAAACAAATCTGGGAGAAGCTCTGAAATAAAAATATTTAGCAATTTTATTCCACATTTGTTAAAATAGAGAACCGCATCTAGGTTGGCTACCTTCTGAGAGATGACTATTTCATGATAACAGGAATAAGAGATGTAAGCAATATATATGTAAAGGTGCAATTACCTTTATCACTGTGGTAATGAACCTGGCTAGTAACTAAGTGGAACAATTAGTTAGAACCATGAAAAAAATTAAATTAGTAACATACAGAAACATATGGTGTTTTTTATTTATGTTTTTGTATGTAATTTAGTTACCTTCACATAGCTTAAAAACTACCCTCACATGAAAGTAATTTGAAGAGAATATCCAAACTTCCATAACAATATTGATATTAAGGAATGTGAAACGTTTTAAGTTTATTCATTAATTTTACATCATTCTGTTATACTGCTTTTCCTAAGAGCAACAATAGTTTCTTCCTATTTTCAGTTTTAAGTAATAAAACAACATTTGCATCAAATTAACTGTCTTACTTGAATATTGAATCAGTGTCTGTGACTAAATAGATTATAGTCAGGCTGCATATTTATCTGTAAGTAAAATCAATATGAACTACAAAGTTACTGGATTTATGGTTCCAACTAATTTGTAATGGTGCACAGGTGACTACGTGATAGTGTTAGGTCTCATATTTACTCCATTATAAGATGAATATATTACGATTGGTTATTGATTTATTCAAACTTTCATACATTATTTTCTTTTGTTACAAATGAGACCTGTTCTGATCATTCTTTTTTCCAAAACTATATATTATATTCTTCATCTTTAATATATTGTACCCTAGACAAATTTTAGAATATAATGAGCTAAATGAAGGGCAAATAATTTTTCAGTAATAAAATATTGAATAAAAATTTTCACCTCATCATAACTACCAAAAAAATTCCTATTTTCTAAGGCAAGTAAAGGAGTGATACAAACCAGAATCATCTCATTAAACTTAATTCTGAGATTAGACAATTGTTATAATAGTTACTTTAATAATCATCATTATGGTTGCATAGGCAAAATTATACAATTCAGTGAGAACTGACAGAAGAGCCTAAGATGCTGCACATTCAAATGTGAATGAGAAACAAAAGGACATGCAATGAATAACTCTTACATCATCAACATCCCTGAAGTCTTACTAAATCCCACAGATAATTACTTTAATGAAATTTAAGACATTGCTTTAAAGGAACTATGTAGTTTTATATAAATTCTTTCAAATTATTTGCAGTTAAATGGCTTGAGGGGAAAAATGTTTTTGTAATAGAAAAAACAATGCTGGTCATTACCACATGATACATATGATTTCTGAAAAGATTCTGCTTCACTGGATAGATCATTTTTATTCAAACTTTCTACAACTATATACTTATACAAACTTAGTTATAGCTAGCCAAATTTTACATAGTATATGTTTCAAATACATGCAGTTAACTTGAGTGTATTGCATACTTCTTGTCAATTCATCAAAAAAAATAATAAAGTTTTGTTATTTTTGTTCTAGAATTTTCGTTTTTTCATTTTATTGCTCTTGCAAACACTTAGATTTGTTTTAAAACTGTTTACAACTTTTTAAATATCACATTAGTTTAATCTTGGTATTAATCAACTTTACTAAATGAATTAATACAGCTTCCTAAGGAATATTAAAATATATTTATATCAAGGATGATACAATATAACCCCAAAGAATAAAATAATACTTCATAATAATTTAAGTTATCATTCCAGAATTTCCTAAAATATATAGAATTAAGTATCACCAGTATGAACTAATTTGGAGCAACAATTCTAATAAAATAAATAAAAATAGATTTATAATAAAAACAGTTTTAAGTATTTAATTATTTAGGAAATCATTTGATATAGTCCCCTGTATGTATAAATCAGCCTGGATTTAAAGAACACAAAGTACAACATTCTTAATTCTAGAATTTCTGCTGATGCCTCAATTAGGATCATAATTCATCTAGGTAGTAAAATATATTATGTCCTAGAATTACTCAACTCACTCTCTGCTTCCACCATCATCATGGTGAGGTCAAATTACCAGTTGGAGCAAGACTTCATTGATGCTCACAAGGATGGGCTTAAAAAATATTTCATAAGACTGACCATAACAGTATTACGATCTTATGCAATTCAGTTACTCAACTCAATGACTCCCCCTTTATCCCTGAATTTAGAGTTTCTGTCTACCCTAACTAAACGCCCCTGAGAGAAGGAGGTGTGGTGAATAGATTTGTGTATCTATTGGCCATCGATTTTTCATACTGTGTAGTAGATGAATTAGTCAGCCAAAGGGGTGCTGATGCAAAGTACCATAAATCTGTTAGCTTTTATAAAGGGTTTTTCTTTGGGGTAGAAGCTTACAGTTACAAGGCCCTGAAGTGTCCAACTCAAGGTACCATAAGAGGTACTTTCTCACCAAGATGGTTGCCGATCTCTGCGAAGCTTCAGCCTTCCTTCTTATTCTTAAGCCTCTGTGGACCTAGCTTCTGATTTCAGCTGTAGGCTGGAGGACTTGTTTCTTTCTGGGCCTTCTCAACTGCAAACTACCAGGCAAATGGCTCAGCTCTCCCCAGGGCTTTAGCAGTTTGAGTCTTCTCCTTTCTGTCACATGACAGGACAGAAATGACCAAGTTCTCTCCTCTTCCATATCTTCTTTTGTGTGTCTTCTTGAGTGAGTGTCCATTTATATCAGCCCACCAAGGGGCTAGGGACTCAACTCTGAGTCAAGCTCTACTGACATGGTCAAATCAAAACCCTAATCTTGATTTGATCAAATAAATGTAAAACCTTTGAATTTAATATAATCAAAGGGTATCATGTCCAGAGGAACAGACCAGTTTACAAACATAAACAATATATTTTTTGGAATTCATAAATAATATCAGACTGTTACAGTAGGGAAGAGTGTCAATGCACTGGTCCCAAGCACAAATAAAACCCATGCTTGGGATCAGATATATCAGGCTGGCACCTAGTGCAGATGATGGACGTGAGCTGACTCCCTTCTTAGAGTGCATTGACATAAAACACATTGTGAACTGTGGTCTATGGTTGGTGGCAAGGCTCCAGGATGTGTAAGTTCATTGAGGGTGGTGGGCCACACTTGTGGGAGATGTTTGGGTGGGATGTGGTGGGAGGTGTGGGAGGTGGGCAACATGGGAATCCCAGTGGGTTCCGTGTAATATTTTGGGTAATCTAAGCACCTCTTAAAATATATGTATATATATATATATAAATAACATTTTTGTAAGCAAATACACATATATGCATATATATTTATATATCATTTTGCAAATGTTTGTATGTATTGTGAGAATTTTGATTTTTACCCACAATAAAAATAAATTAAAACAAAACAAAACAAAACAAAAAAAACACACACACACAAAAAACACATACCTAGCAGACAGTGTCCTGCCAGCACTTTCCTTCCCCTTTTGCCCGACCATATGTAAACATTCACTGGAGACAGTCTGGCTAAAGTATATACATGTTTTGGCATCTAGGCCCTCCCCTCCTGCTATATCTGTTCCTAGCAGAGATAGAGTGGTGTCAGTCATCTTGCAGCACAAGATGGGTTTGTACATACCATTTCCCTGCATTGGCTGTGATGGAGAACCAACATCCACTAGTGAAGCTGACCTTGCTTTGTCTCTCCTCTATGTGAGTAAATGTTGTTCCATCTATTACCTATGCACTTCTTCTGACAGCCTGTCACCACTATTGATGTGAATTGACATTGATGTGGGTAAGACTTCTCTCCTGGTGATGGTAATGGGTATCTTTCCCCTGACATTCTGTCTCTATAACACACAGATATATTTTCCCAAAGTTTAGCTGGATGGGGATGCTTCCCCCAGGAAATAGTGTAGTGAGGTGATAATTTGTGACTGTTCAGAAGAATCTCATGTTGTTTTTGAATACTTATTTATTGGGTCTTTAAAAAGGAATTTTCCATCTAAGTACTAACCAGGCATGACCTTCCTTAGCTTCTGAGATCAGTCGAGAGCAGATGAATTCAGGGTGGTATGGCCATAGACAAATCCATTTCCCCAATATAACACCCCAATATAATAGAGATAGTCTCCATTTATAATACCCCTTTTATTTGAACCTTTAATTTTCACTATACCCATTAAACATGTGTCTCAGAGACATAAATTTTTGGACTGTTCATATGCCAGTTGAGCCTTGAATCCCAGCAGAATTGTGGCCAAAATTGCTCTAAAGTTCTTCAGACTCGCCTAGGATAAGTAACAAAATGATGATGATGGGCAAGACCCATCCCCCCCAAAATGGAAAATCTACAACTGCAAGCAAAACATTTCCTTCCATCTGCCCATAATATCTAAGCTCCCTCTCAATCTGAAGCAGTCAGAGAGGACATCATTCCAAATTCCTCAAGACTGAGTAATGAACAAATATAACAGGTGGGGAGGTTAACCATGGCAATGTACATTTATTGTTATTGTGGATATTATCATGTGGTAAGAAAAGAGCTTGTAACATTGATATAAAAATAGTGGTTACCAGAGGTTCAGAGGGGAAGGGAAGGGATGAATAGGTGGAAGATAGGGCATTTTTATGGCATTGGAATTGTTCTGTATGTTACTGCAATGATGGATACATGATATTATATGTTTGTCAAAGTCTATAAAACTGTACAGTGCAAAGTGTAACCATAAACTATAGACCTTGATTAGTAGCAGTGCTTCAATGTGATTCATCAATTGTAACAAATGCACCTCACTAATTTAAGATGTGAATAATAGGGGAAATGTGTATGTGGGTAGGTGAGGGTAATATGGGAATCTCCTAAACTTTTGATGTAACTTTTCTGTAATCTAAAACTCTAAAAATAAAGTTTATAATGATTTAAAATTTTTAATTTTTTTTCTACTGGCATTAGATATACTAACTGATTTGTATTCATGTATTTATTCAGAGAAAAAAAAGAAAATAAAAATAGGTTGTATTATGCAATGCTTTTTAAAGTTTCTGCTCCATCACTTCCACTGACTTTTCATGGATAAAAAGTAATATGATCAGCCTCCCCCTCTAGCTTCACACCCCCTGGTCAGTAGGCCCGGAAAGAATTCTCCTTTCAGTCCAAGTCACATGACAATGTATAAAAAAACTTTATAGATCATGACTGAATGAAAATGGGTGGAAAAGTGTAATAATGACATATACTTTGAATAAGAGAACCAGACATCTGTGAACAGATAAAAAATTATTATATAGTTCTTTGAGTTGTTGGCAAAAACTTTTTGTTAAGGACAACAGTTGAAATATTTGTTTGGAAACAATCCTACAATAGAAAATTATATAAGTCACATTCAGTTTGTAGATTAGCAACAAATTCAGACTTTACTTTTTTAAAGATTATTTAAAATCTTTGGGAAAAATGACATTTTATTAGGGAGTTTCATACATAAATTGATTGTAGATTGAAAACTATGTCTAAAGATTTTCTCATGTTTTGTAAGATTTAAAATTTATTCCTCTTAAATGAAGCCTTTTTTCATATGTAGATTTATAAACTTTGAAATTATCCAGTAATTTCTTCTTTCATAGTAATTTTGGCAGACATTGTTGGTGAGACAACCGAAGAACTATTCCCAACATCTTCTTTATTGCTAATTTTGAAGTACTGAGGCCAAAATAAACATAAGATTCAAAATAATTCTTTGAGTTGCAGCTATGTTTGGCCATGGTATAGCAGTTTTGGTAGATTAGATGGATCTACAAGGGGAAAGTCTGCTTCAGAGTCTTGTGGATATTATTCTTTCTCTCTCTGATAAAAAGAGGATGCTATTTCTTTTTTTAAAATTTTTTAGTTTTATTTTTAAAGAAGCTTTAGATTACATAAATGTTACATAAAAATATAGGGGATTCCCATATGCCCCACCCCCTCCCCCTTCCATACTTTCCCACATTAACAACATTCTTCACTAGTGTGGTACTTTTACTATAATTGATGAACACGTATTGAAGCGTTGCTACTAACTGTGGACTATAGTTTACATTATAATTTAGACTCTTTCCCACACAATTTTGTAGGTTATGACAAAATATATAATGGTCTGTATCCATCAGTGCAATGTCATGCAGGACAATTCCAATGTCCCCAAAATGCCTCATATTACACCTATTTTTCCCTCTACCTCCCCTCAGAACCTCTGGTGGCCACTGCCTTTATATTGACGATAAAAGTTCTTCCATTGCTAGAATAATAGTAAATCTATAATAGAATAATTATATGTCTACTTTGTTGTTAATTCCCCAATCTTGAGGACTTTGGGATGGTGATGCCCACTCTGCTTCTAATTGAGGGAGGGCTTAGGTCCCATGGGGCAGATGGATGGAACTGTCTTGCTTGTAGTTGCATATTCCATATATCCTCCCACACCAGACGTCCTACACCAGTAACCCTCCCCTGCCATATTTGCCAAAAGAACATTCCTAGGTAGTTTTAGCCACAACCTGCAAATCCCTGGAGTTCACCTGGTCCTTCCTCCAACTCTCCCCCCCAGTTCCATGGATAGATCAACTCAACCCCCAACCCTACTCCCCCTCAGAGACCAGTACCACCCATCCCAACCACATCACTGCACCACTCTCACACCCATCCGCTGCCCAATCATTCTCTTCCACCTTATCATAGATTTTGCCCATATGGGTATCAGCTCACCACCCTCTACTCCCTTTCTGTCTCCTGTAAACCTATTTTCCAGACTCTATCTCTGTGAGTCTGCTCAATTTGCTTGAGTCATATCAATGAAGTCATACAATATTTGTCCTTCAGTTACTTGGCTTACTTCACTTAACATAAAGTCTTTAAGATTTATCCATGTTATATGCCCCATCTCGTCTGATTTCAGAAGCTAAGCAGGGTCCGATCTGGTTAGTACTTTGGTGGGAAGAATGACATTTCTATGCAAAACCTCAATTTGCTTCTGTTCCCACCCCATTCCTGCTTTTGAATGCCTTCATCAGTTATGGTACCAGGGCCTGGAGAAGTCTCATTTCAACTATGGAACAAAAGCACATTGGAAAAGAGGACAGAGAAAGACTTTTATTTCTTAATGATATTGACGAGCTGAATTAATGCTTAGAACACCCTACTTACATATTAATTTTTATGTAAGAAAAATATCCCCTAATTTTTTAAAATCCCTGCTACTATTTTTCATTTTATTCAGTTACTTTTATTCATAAGCATTGCTGTCTAATACACTGTCTTCAGAAACTTGTGCCTATCAAAAAACCATCTCTGTAGGCATTTGGCTATTTTGCTGAAACAAAATCACAATTTCCACTAATTTCTAAAAAGCTGTAACTGGTTCATTTTCATGAATCTATATCTTACTTCTGGCTTTTCACTTCTCTTACAAGTTTTCCCAATATATGTACAATATAGGTATGGCATGTCATATTATATATGTAATAGCAAGTAAATATTAAAATATTGTCAAAACAAATTATCTTCATTTGAAATATGGTTTCTTTATCTTACTGGTTTTACGTAAAAAAGAAATAAGCTATGATTCTATTCTATGGAAAATAATCAACATTAAAATAAGCACTACTCTTTAGAAGCCCCTGGCATATTTTATACTTGTGTTCATATCATTAAAATACTCAATAAAATCACAAATTCTTGACTTAGAGGTTATTGATCTAGTGCTTCTTCAACTATCACTAATGCATTTTCTTTACCTGAAGTGATGTAGAAATTGTACCTTATTAAAAAGAATAATGGTTTTCACAATGCAGAAAATGGCCTCCTTTATTTCTGCCAGTTGTTGTCTGGATTAGGCTGGATTTATAAAGTGAAGCAAAGGGTGAATTGAGATAATTTAGGTGCTTTGATCAGAACACAAAATATTTTCATTCAAATTTGTTTCTTCCAAAAGCATTTTATATTTGTCTTGGACACTTATCCTTTTCAAAAGGCTTTCATGTATATTACCACCTTAAGTATAAGAACAATTTTATAGTTATTTGAACTATTAACTTTATTTAGCAGTTGAGGAAATTGAGGTCTCAGAAACCCTGAGAATTTACTGAATCATCTCTTGTTAGTAAGAGGCAGACTAAACCTGGAATTAAGAACTTTCACTCCTAGCCCTGCAATCATACTGGAAGCAAAATAACTTTGTGAAGAAATTATGTTTAATAGCGTGATTTTATTTGTAGATAGGACTAAAGTAAAATGAGGGCTAATAATTTTATTAGAGGTTAACAAAAAACACTGTAATGAATCAAAATTTTGCGTATAGTTCTGTTGTGAATAATGTAATTTAATTTAGATATGTGTCTATGTTTTCAGTGGACGTGAAAATATAAAGTGAATCTCTGATTAAAAATAGAAATATACAAATTTTGAAATTATTTGTGGAAATTTAAATATTCTGTAATTTTTAAACAGAATGATGATTAAGGCATGATAAATCAATTTAAAAAATAAATTATTCTAATTGGCAATAGATGTGTAAATTAGTTTTTATGCATGCTTTTATTTTTCTTTCTTTCACTAACTTCTGTCAAATTTTAATCTTTAAATTAATCAAAATTTAATCTTTGGTATAGGTATTAAATCTGTTCTGTTAGATGTCTGTAACTCATTTTTAAAAAGGCATCTCTTTTTACCGAGTCAAGCCAGGGGGTTGCTGTGGGCCCTGGGGAGATAGGGTGGGAGGAATAGAATAGATCAAACACAGGATATTTAGTGGTCAGTGGAAATGTTCTTCATTATCATACAGTGATGGACACAGGACATGGTAAATATCATCAAAATTTATAAAAATGTATCGTCTAAAATGTAAACCATAGTGTAAACCATTGACAATGTTTAGTAGCTATGTTTCACTATTTGTATATCATTTATAACAATGCTACCATCCACATATAAAAAGGTATTAATATGGGGGGGGGAAAGGGGGAGGATGTTGGGTATATAAGAGTCTGTGTGTGACTTTGTGTATTCTGTGTGTGACTTTGCTGTGACCTAAAATTTCTTTGAAAACAAAATGAAAAATAGTGAGACACTGAGGAATAAGGAGGGGAAAGTGCCACGGTACAGACTGGACACCAGATATTGCAGTGATGAAAGGCAAAAAAAAAAAAAAATTTTTTTGATATTTTTCATTTTTTTAAATATCCCAATCTTTTATTTTATTTTTAGTTAAAAATTTTTTTAAAATGTATTTTATCTCCTACATTTATACTTATCATTATTATTTCATTTTCCTATTAACTGTATTCAACTATTGTAATGGCTTTATCTTTGATGAAGCTTTGGATCTCAGAAGGGTTATAACTGGGGCGGGGGAGGATCATTGGTGTGGGGTGTCAGGGATGGGGATGCATGGGAGGAAGTTCACCTGAGCATAAATATAAGGTATATAAAAATGTTCAAATGTTCACAGGACATTGTCACAGTGGGTAGAGAATCACTAAATAAATGAGAGAATACTGAATTCCCATCCTGGAGAGTTCTGCCACATTCTCTAAGGGAGAATATCAAGGGCCCATCAGTCAATCATCCTCCTTCACCAGTCACTGCCCCTGATATTGATGACTAGGCTTATGAGTCTTTGCTCTTGAAATTGAAACTTAGCTTATTGTTATGGGGTGCTTAAGGGTTGCCTCCTGAAAACCTCCTTGTTGCTCAAATGTGGTCTCTCTCTAAGCCAAACTCAACATAAGAATGCATTACCTTCGTCCCAGTATGGGACATGACTCCCAGGGATGAGCCTCCCTGGCACTGAGGGATCGCTACCAAGCACCAACTGGCAATGCAACTGGAAAAAGACCTTAAATAAAAGAGGGAAAAGGTAAAGACAAATGAGTTTATATGGCTAAGAGACTTCAAAATGAGTTGGGAGGTAATCCCAGAGGTAACGCTTACACACTTCTCAATAGGATCTCATAGACTTTCAAAGTGGATATCACCCCAAATAATGGGGCTCCTGAGGGCTCTGGAGACATCCAGAACCTATGTCAGGGTGGATAGCTCTGGAGTTTGGTTCCTTACCAGTGGGCCCTACTTTGGAGTTTGTGCTCCTGAGAGTGACAGAGTTGGACTCAATTATGTGTTCACTGCACATGGCTCATCTGTCCCTTCTATTCAAACCTATACTTGGTGCTGGAGTTTCTAGGTGTACATCCAGGGACTTGAGTCTTTGGGCTATCCATGTGCCAGCTGGGCTCGGAACCTTGGTTGAGCAGCAACTCGTACTCTACACAGCTCATTGAATTCACCCAGGACAACTGGAGGGGAGATAATGATGGACAACGGCCAACCCAGGGAATGGACAGTGTCTGCAGGTGCAGTCAGTACAATCCCATCCATCTTCCCCATGGGATATCTTATATCAATTGGAGGTGGAGTGGACATCACCATCCCAAGATGGGGGAAAGAGCTATGGACTAGAGTGGACTTACTGGTATTCTACTATAGACATATTGTGATTCAAACAATGGAAGAAATTGCAACATCAATGTGGAGCCAGAGGCGACTGTAGGCTCTGGGGGCAGGGAGAGGGAAAAGCAGTTGTAATACAGGGGCATTTTCGGGACTTGGGAATTGTCCTGCTTGACATTGCAATGACAGATATAGGCCATTTTATATCATCATATAATATGCAGAACTGTGTGGGAGAGAGTGTGGTCTACAATGTGAACTATAGTCCATGCGTAATGGCAAAGCCCTAGGATGTGTTTAAAAATTGCAATTAATGTGCCACACTAATGAAGGATGTTTATGTGGGAGGTTGTGGGAGGTGTGGAAGGTGGGGCGTATGGGAATCCTTATATTTTTTTGTGTAACATTTATAAATCTAAGTATCTTTTTAAAAATTTTAAAAAATTTTAAAAAAAGAAAAATATAAGTAAAAGCAACTAAAACTCAGGGTGATTTCTTAAAAAAATATTACAGTGAACAATAGGTTCTAATTTTGTTTCAATATTGTAATTACAAATTTATTTTTATAAATCAGAGTCTCAGCCATATTTTAGTCTAAATTCTGCTAACACAAACATGTTCCAACCAATTCCAGGTATTAGAGTGAACTGTAAAAATAACCTCCAAAAGTTAGTTTTTTTATTCTATTTAATTTTCATTTAAATCCAATGGGAAATATTACATAATAAATTAATAATAAAATAAATAATATTTACATAGTTTTCATAAACCATTTTATATATATTATTTAAGCTTACCAACAATTATGTGACTGATATTGTTAAGATATTTATTTATTTGGCTACCATGAAATGCTTACTATCATTAATACAACATGTAATTGAACTTTTTCTAAAAGAGGTTGTATATTAGGTTCCTGCAAAAACCATTGCAGAATAATATATTACCTCTACTAAAAGGAGCTGCTAGTAAACTGGACAGTATATATATCTATATAGCTTTATAATGTATATATGTAAATTATATGCAAGATTATATATATGCAAGATATATCTATGCAAGTTAAAAACTGACCAATATTACATAGAATTTAAATAGATTTTCTCCCACTTTAGTCCTAAGGTTGTTGTCATTATAGAGCTAAAGATAGATAAGCAGCACCAATTGCATATGACTCACTATAGCTAATACATATTATATTTTATTTATTTTAATAATTTAACATTGATTCCACCTGAATCAATAAACATTTAAAAATCTTTATTTCATTTTAAAATTCAATAGAAATACTGTCAGTCACAATATTTGAAACTATCAAATCTGCAGTTTTGTTTATTTAATAGATTAGATTCCTACAGTTATAACTTTTAAGAAAAACACACTAGAGTAGATCATTTGAAAATCACAACCAACCCAAGTTGTGGGTCATTATTATGCCTACTTAAAAAGAAAAGTGTATATTTCCCAATCATACAGCTAGTAAGTCATAAAATACGTTCAGTATGGCTTCAGAGTCTCTGCTCTTCCCCCAACAATGCAAAGCCTGTGACCTGTGACACAGATATTTCTACTATTGTGGATGCCTTCATTGCATATATCTTTGGAAGCTAGGCTGATCTTTTCATAACTCAATTTCCCCCCCTTTTTTTTTGTTTGAGTTACTTAATCATGGAGTGGGGAAGAGCCTCTTTCATTTTATCAACAGCAGCCTAAATCCTATGTCATTTCTAAATGAGGAGGTAGAGTAAATAATTTAAGACCATGATCCATGCATGGGGATATAGAAATCATGATTATTTCTTTGAACTTCATCAGTATAGGCAGGTAAATGATTTTTTTCCTTTATGACTCATGTTGTTTACCAATGATGAAGATAATCCCTTCTCAACACTTGAACTGCTTCAACCTAAGCTATCATTATGTTTGCCGTTATTAGTATTGTAATAGTCTCCTGCTTCTTTTCACTGCTTCCATATTTGTCCACTTTTAGTCTATATAAAACCTTTTACAAAAGTAATTATGTTAAGAGGATATCACATCATTCCACTACTCAAAACTCTACAATGCATTTACATATAACTCAGGATAAAAACCTGCCTGCCCCCTTCTTCCATCCTTCCTCTGCTGCTATCCTCCCCCAGGTTGGCTTCCTTACAATTCCCTTGTGCTTGCCAGGCCCACTCATGATTTTGGGCCTTTGTTCCTTGTTCTTCCAGTTGTAAGGAATGCACTTTTCCCATATATCTCATATTTCACACCAGCTTTGTCTTCAGGACTTTATGCATGAATTTCCTCAGCAACCCATTCCATCTCTGTCTAAAATATACCCTGAAGACTGCAATTGCTATCCTGCTTTCCAGCTTCATTTTTTTCTTTAGAAAATATCATTATCTGATATTTATATATTTCACATATTTATCTTGCTTCCTTGTGTATAATGTTCATGAAGGTAAGGGACTGTTTTTGTTTTGTTCATAGCTGGAGCCTCAGCATGGACAACAAAAGCAATCACGTAATAAGAGAGCTTAATATTGGCAGAGTGAATAATGTGCCATCAGACAGACAAAACTGAGCTGTGATGACATGCTCTAAAACAATATATTTGAAATCAATTAGAAAAAAAATCATTTTACCCCATGACAGTTTGAAGCTTTTGTGAACCCCTGAAAATCATCTCTTTAGGGTTAATCCATTCCTGTGTATGTAAACGTACTGTAGGTGGGATCTTTTGATTAAATTTCTTCAGTTAAGAGTCTTTGATTAAATTGCATGACCCAGGGTGTGTCTTAATCCTCCTACTGGACTGGACTCCTATATAAACAGAAGAATAAAAAGCCACAAATACAGAAAAAAGTTGCAGAGATAAGAGCAACCCAGAAGTTGAGAGAGCAGGTCCAGGGAGCCAGAAGCTGAAATCAATAGAACACAGAAGCTGAGAGGAAGACACTTTAGCCAGAAGCTGAAAGCAATGAGCCCTGGAGGAGAGGATAGAGATGAGCATTTCTACCATGTGCCTCATCACCCATAGCTGGAGCTCAGGGAGAATATATCTCCTGATTTTGCCATGGTTTGGACACTTTCATAGCTATGGAACATAATATATCCCCATTGTAAAAGCCAACCCACTTTTGGTACATTGCTCCCAGAAAATTTTAGCAAACTAAAAGATACCCATTCAAGTAAAAACGTCAGATTGTTTAATTCTGCTTAAATGTGATCCATATCACAGGTATATTTTATATCTTTTTATATAACTTTTTATATATGCTTTTTACATAACTTTTATATAACTTTTTCTCGTAACTGTTTTTTTTTTTTTAAGATTTATTTTATTTATTTCTCCCCTCCTCCTTCATTGTCCTGCGCTTGCTGTTCACTCTGCTTGCTGTCTGCCCTCTGTGTGCTCCTCTGTGTCTGCCTGTCCTCCCCTCAGGTGGCACCGGGAACCAACTCTGGGACCCTCTGGAGTGGGAGAGAGGCGCTTAATCTCCTGTGCCACCCCAGCTCCTTGCTCTGCCACGTCTCCCATTGTCTCTCCTCTGTGTCTCCCCCTGTTGTGCCATCTTGCTGTGCCAGCTCTCCACTTGTGCCAGCCCTCTGCTCAGTCCAGCTCGCTGGGCATGCCCTCTTGCCCCTCACCAGGGGGTCCCAGGAATGGAACTCTGGACCTCCCACATGGCAGACAGGAGCCGAATCACTTGAGCCAATCCCTTTCCCTTGTAATGGTTATACTGCTGCTGAAGTTTGTATAGTGAAATCCCACCCAGGGGAGTACACAAGAATTATGAGATTTGCTCATAGAATGTCCCAACTGGCTAATCTTGGCCAGTGATTCCTTCCCTACTTAACTATGCTCAGCAAATCCAAATCATAGACTACTTACCTGTTAGAAAAATTTATTCCATTCACACTATAGAAACCCCATTAAGGACAGTCCACTAAATGATTCTATACTAATTTTTCTGTGGAGCACTTAGTGCTCCCACCATACTCTATGGTCCCTATGTCCTCAAAAGAAATAACAGCAACACAAAATAAAACAAAAAACCCAAACCTTTCTGGTGTCCATGCATATCATAGTTTCTATAGCTTTAAAATTCTGAATATGTCCTTGGTCTAGTCTTGATTTCCCTCCCCTCCTATCTCTCCTCCCACCTGCCAGGTCTTTCCTGTCAACCTGTAAAGCCTATATTTGCTTTATTTACCACTAGATCCTTTGTCAAGGATCCAGAATGTGAGTGATTGTATTAGTCTGCCAAAGGGCTGCTGATGCAAAGTACCAGAAATATATTGGCTTTTATAAAGGGTATTTATTTGGGGTAAAAGCTTACAGTTACAAGGCAATAAAAAGTCTAACTCAAAGTTGCTTTCTCACCAAAGTCAGTTGCCATGTGTTGAAGCAATATGGTCCCTGATTTCTGTCTTCCCCTCTAGGCTTCTTCTGTCTCTTCAGGCTCTGTGGGTCTAGCTTCTAACCGATTTCAGCTGCAGACTGGCATAGGGTGTCCTCTACGAGTCTTGGCTATAAACTATCAGGCAAAATGACTCATCTTTCCCCAAGGCTTCAGCTGTTTGAGCCTTCTTCTTCTTCCACATGGCCAGATCAAAAATGACTAAGCTCTCTTGCCTTCTTGAGTGAGTGTCCATTTATGTCAGACTCAGCAAGGGGGTGAGGACTCAACCTGAGTCATGCCCTCTGACATAGTGAAATCAAGATTGTAATCTTAACAGGTAATCTAATCAAAGACACCTCAGCTGAATTTAATACAATTAAAGTGTATCACACCCAAAGGGATTCATAAAATAACCTCAAACTTCCACAGTGATTAATTAATATTTGTTGACTTCAGCATTGAAGTCTCAGGAGGACTCACGTGCCTCAGGTTCTTTGTTTTGTGCCCATCATGACTGTAGCAATATTTGCAGACATGGTTTTAACTTCCTATACTTGAAACTTTTGAGAAAGTCACTTTTTTAAAACTGACTTTACACTTCATGATCAGTAAATATTAGCTATGTGAAAGAACAAATGTTATAATCACATGCAAAATTTAGAAATAACAAATGTGAAAGAGAATATGTTTTCCCATAAAATAGGGCTTTAAAACTATTTAGAGTATAACAGGTAAATTTATAATCAGGCTTCCTTAAAAAAGCCATTGCAATAACACAAGCATTTTTGCATAAAAATATCACCTTCTATAAGCAGTGTGACTTTCCAAAAAGAGAATGATTATATATTGAGCACAAAATAGAGGGAAACAAACGGTAAAACATAGGGGAAAAAAGGGACTGGAGAGGAAAAATAAAGAAAATCTTAAAGTGAAAGAAAAAAATATAGAGTTTGAGAGCAAGAACCAATGATACAGTCTAATATAAGGGAAATATGACAATGGTTCTTTTGTGGCAGAACTAAAAAAAAAAAATCCTCTCCATAGCTTATATTTAAAAATAAATTATAAAGTAGCATTAATTACATTTTCTTTTAACATACTTCCTGGTAAAACCAAACATTTATCCAAATCACTTCATATTTTTTAGACTAAAAGTAACAATTTTAATGATTTTATCTATAAATATAAGAAAAGCCCTATTCTTTTAGACATAGATTAAGCTTGGTGAATACCACGCTGTATTTCAGCAATATAAATATCATTAATGTGTAAAGCTCAAACCTGCATTCATTTTCCACTGGGTTTTATATGCATTATAGAAATTCTTAGGGTATAGCATAGAGGACGAGTTTTTCGTTGTGTAGCTTTCAATTACATCAATTCATAGGAATGTCAGAACTATAATTTTATCTAACAATCTTTGCACAAAACTAAATTCGGGTTCAGATATGCTTCACACAAATGTTTCAAACAATCAAAATCAAGTGTTCCTTCCTACTCCTACGATCTTTCTGTTCAAAATATTACTAAACACAACATTTAATTCACTTTTATGATGAGCTCTAAGAATCTTATTAGAAATCCAGGGTTTTTATTAAGCACCTTTTATGTGCTAAGCCTTGAGTTAGGGGCTAGGGAAATAAACAATAATGAAATTCAGTCCTTAATTTTTAAGAGCTCAATCATTATTGGAAGAAGTAATATGTAGATATGTAAGTTGCAGCATCATGTGGTATGTACAAACGTATGATTAAGCTCTTACAAGAGTTGGAGAGGATAAAAACAGCCCTTTTATAACCTATTAGGTTAAGAAATGGAATTGGAGTCCAGAGTTATCATATACTTATTAAGGATTCCCATTTGATACTCTCACTTGGACGTTTTCAATATCTGGCATGAAGGTAGGATCAGTGGAGTTTTTATATGACATTAGATTTCTGAGATCCATTGCATAGCTGGCTTTCTAGATACTCGTACCTGAAGTTGAAATGATCAAAAGTACTTGAATCAAGATAATGTAATTGTTTTTAAAAAGCAACACTAATGCAAATATTGTAACCTAATTTATCATGAATAAGTGTGTTTAATCATGAGCTAACACGTTTATGCATGTAATCATGTTTGAAGAAATATTAGTGTTTAGTAATAGCCTAAAACCAAATCATAAGATTTTGGAGTTACCATGGTAATTTGTTTTCTTGGAAAATCCAAAAGATGCATGAATACCTGCAGTGATTGCTTATCAGCTATTGTGGAAAAAGCACTGCACATTATTTTTTTAAAGTAATATGTCTTATAAGGTATGCATAAGATGTTTATGGGGAAAATTATAAAATATTCCTGAATGGAATGAGAGCAGTCTAAATTAATTGAAGCAAAAACCAGTTGAATAGATGCAAACCTCTATAATTTAAAGATATCAATTATTTTACAAGTGATTCTATAAAGTTAATACCATCCCAATCATGTTTCTAACAGTTTCTTTTTGGAAACTGAATGGAACCCTGAATTCTTGTTCTTAAATTCACAGGTAAAAGGACAATTGTTCAATTACAGGCAAGATAAATTGTAGAAAGAAGAAAATGCAGGGTAGGAAGAGGAAGAGGATGGACTTGAATTAGTCCAAACCATCAAAACTTTCATACTGAGGGACAGATCAAGCAGTGCCACATTATGGAAAATGAGATAAACACATAAAAAGAGTTAGTATGTGATGAAGATGACTTTCAAATTGGGGAAGAGATGGAATATTTAATAAGCAAAATCAGGACAATTCATAACCCATTTAGACAAAAATTAAAATGGGGTCTGAACTTCAACAAATATTAAAACCTATGTTTTAAAAAAACTTTGTAAATATCTGAGGGAAAATGTAAACTCTATTTAGAACCCTTATATTTTCTTCTATAACTTTAAAGATTGAAGAATAGATTCTGACCTCTGTCACAGGAAAGGCCTTATTACATAAGAGAAAAAAATTATAGAAAGGAAAATTGAAGGGGCAATACACTTTTTTTTTTTTTTTTTTTTTATTATAATTACTTTTATTGATAGATCATTCCTCTCATGAAAAAAAAAATTTTGAAAACTTTTCTAAGAAATTATAAACAACCTAGCCTTAATAATATAATAGGAAGAAAATTAAATGTTTTTAATTCATATTATTGTTTTATCATCTTTTTAGGGAGCAATTCCTATTTGGAGCTAGAATAGTGATGATTTAAGGCATAAGACAGCAAGCAACATTTGAAATAAGCAATGAAATAAGCAATAAGATTTAACTTGGGTTTTGAACAAAATACTTCTGGAGCAACTTAAGTAAAAGAATGGAGGCATAAAATTGTTTGTTGTGTGTCCTATGAAAGTTTTTGTGTGCTGTCTTGACATCCATCTCACTACACTGACCCACTTGTCTGAACACTGATTTGTGACCTAGTTGAATAGCTTTTTACTCCTGGGAACTATACTCCCCCAGAGCTCAAACCCACATCTGTGGCTACCACCCACATAACACAGCCTCACCCCAAACCCACAGCTGGCTCCAAATGATAAGCTAACCATCCCCATCACTGTTGGATCCTCAGTCTCTTCTCCTTTTTGAGCATGTTTGCTTTGCACTAACTAATCCTTGACTCCTGCAGAAAATTTATTTACCTCCACCTCTGGACCACAATAAAAATACAAAGCCGGAGTCCCTTTCCCTCTGCTTGCATGCTCCCATCTGCTGGTTTAGCTACCCCAGCTGATGATGCTTCCTGTTGAAGTCTCATGGCACCCCTCTTTCCCTGGGACCAATGAGTAATAAACTAACTTATCCCATCCATTATGGCCTTGGTCTCCCATTGTGTCATAACTGACCTCCATCCCGACCCAAATTCAAAATCTAACTTAACTGATTAACATCACGTTTGACAAAATTTTCAGAGTGGCCAGAGTCTAGATTGGCCAGGAGGAGTCTATATTTTAAGACATTAGTAGTGGGGTACATTCCATTCAATTCCTAATCTTATTTCTCTAATAATTTTAAGATTATACATATTCATTTAATTTTAATAATACTGTATAGAAAAACAGTAAGTTATTCACTCTAAGATGGATCCATTAATTTGAGCTGTGTCTTTAGATAGTTTACTTGGGTCTTAAAAAATAAAACAAAAGCAATCAGATGGTATGGGATTTTATATGGCTTTAGTAATCAGCTTCAGAATAAGGTTATATTTTCTTTATCTCAGTTTCTAGAACAGACCTTCTCTTCAGTTATTGCAAAGGCTCTGACACTTATCTGTATTTCAGAAATGGCAAGCAAGAAGGAGTTTTAACTTGGTTTCATTTACCTTTACTTCCATCCTGGTAATCTCAAACCTACCCAATTTCAGGTTTTAGCATGAAGGTAACAAAATATTGTTTTTTTTTCAGCTCTGTTAGAATAAAAGGGCCGTATCTAAAGCCCATAATTTAATATCTTAAAGGGCAATTTTCTGCTGTTGAAATTAGTACTCTTACCTACTGAGTCAATGTTTGATTATGACAAATCTCAAAGTATTTAGAAATTATCATATTTAGACAAAAATATTTAGCAATAAGTCAAGATTGGATTGGTTTGTATTTTAATATCATAGCTTGCAACATGTGTGTCCCATGACTCTTATGAGTCAGCTAAAATTCCTATAGGTCTCTTTGGCATTCTGATTATCTGCATTGCATAAATGGAGGTATTAAATGAATTTTATTTTTTGCCAGACTAATAATGCATATTTAATTCAAATATGTTTCCATCTAAAATTTTGATTTAGATAATAGCTAATATCCTACAGAAATATTTTAAATAAAATAAATTTATAAATATAAAATCTTGACATCAGCAGATACAATATATGCATGCCCTTTTCTTGTAGGCTAAATTGAAATTTTTTGGAGCCATTTATATCCACCTATTTGTGAAGGTATATTTAACCATAATAGATGTATTAATGCCATGAAATATATTAATTTTTAATTTTGTGTACCCAACCACATCTAACAATTATCATATGCCTATAATTGTTCTAAGTACATTACAAATATTAACTTACATAATTACTGCAACACACTTATGAGATCAGTTTTAGTATCCTCATTTTCTGATGAGAAAACAGAGACACAGAGATTTAGTACTTTATCTCATGGTGCATGAAAGTGGTAAAGCTGAAATTATAACCTAGTCATGCTGTCTGGGATCTGTTCTTAACACTACCACACTATATTGCTTTTCATATTTTGCATGAAAATTTGACTTTAAATTATTTGCCAAACCACTCATACATTCTGCAGAATGATGTGTCAACTGTATATTTAAAAAAATCAATATTACATTCTTTTTATTCAAAAAATACAGAATTTTATTTCACTTCCTCTTAAGGCTAACTGCATTATCTACTTAATACTCTAGAGGTCACTCTAAAAATTTAATACAGTTCAGAAATATGCAAATTTCATTATTTGAGTAATAAACTATGATGTAAAATACTTTAAGAAAATTTTATCTTCCATTTGATATTCTTTCCTTTCTTTGTAATTTATTTGAATATCCATAATCTACAATATGTTAAGCTAAGTTTTAAACAGATGTTTCAAATGTCACTCTGATATAAATGCAAAAACAGATAAGCTGTAGATAACAGATGATGTATCTGTAAAAAACTGCAAAATATCTAACAGCTGTCATTTCAAATATGAAATTAAATGGAGAACAATGGGGCAAATTTAATTTATTTTAAAATTTGTATTTCAAGGATAAGACTTTGATACTGTGTGGGCCTTCCTAGGATCAGAAAGTTGAAGTAGAAACTACCTTGTAATGAATTCAAGGTAGAACCTAATTTTCCCTCTAAACCTGGAGGTGTCTGAGATTATCTGTATAGTTAGAGAAAAAAGACAGCAATAAAGCACTTGGAGAGAAACAGAGGAAATATATATTAGGGCATTTTAAAATTTATTCCACTGAATATAGGAAAGGTACACAGAGTCAGCATGTAGTATGTGTAACAGCAGTATTACCACATCTGGATAAACAATCTGTTTTTCCTCTTGTGTTCTCTGAGGATGTGATACTAAATGAAGAAAAATAGCAGAATAGAAACATCAATGTGTTTAAGTCCTGGAGGACAGAGTCTGATATAGAAGTTGTGGTTGGAAGAGGGAGATATCTCATTGATCAAAGAGAAAGACTGCTAAATTTTATATGGTATTTTACTGGGGGGAAATAATAAAAGAGAGGGCAGAAAGCAGCAAGTATATTTTTGTCAACCATGGACATCCCCAGGGAAGAAACGAAGTAGGTTTATTCTTGTAATAAATACACTGTGACCAATAAAAATGCAAGATTTAATCAGGTATAGTTTGAGTAGCACTTTTATATATGTCATAAGGCTCAAGGATGACTAATTTGAGGAACTCAGTGCAAAATGAAAATGTGAGACCCTTTGTTCAAAAAACAGGAAAAAAATGACATAAAAGATAGTAAAATATAAAGCTTTTTCCTTTTCCCACAGTCTCTCTCTTGACCTGTGCTGTTGTTTTTACTTGCTATTTAATGTTCTAAAAAATTAAATAAGCATGAATTTTACTATTAATCTTTATATTAAGGAATGCTAGTTTTAAATGCAAATATAATAACTTTTAACTCATATGCAAAATCACCAAATTAAACAATTCTGTTTCATAGCTTGAACTTGCATATGCATTTTGTTCTTACCAGAAGAGTAGAAATGCCGAATAAAACCAACTCAACTGTGTTCATTTCACTTGATACAGGCACATTTTGCTAACAATTTCTACCTCAGCATATTCTGATAGGTAAGGAAGGAGTGAGAGGAAAAGGAACTGTGATTACCCTATCTTTCCCTTTCCTTTTATGCCATCATTTTCAGCATAAGTGGTTGGCTAATACCAGTAAGTAACACAAGTGTGAAAGACTATAAAAGAATTCCTTTGTCATTCACATTTCTTATAATGCCATTGCCTTTCTGCTTTTGAAGTAAGTTTCAGTTCTAACTCTAACAGAAAAACCTGGCTTCTATGGATTGCCAAGGTCCCTACTTGTTCACTCAGTTATGGATATAATGAACTCATATTGTACTCACTTTGAGTCTCACTGAACTCCCACACTTTGTGTGTCCACCACAATTCTGAAGTATTTTGAATGTGAACAGGTTAGCAAAGAACTGTGCTTATGGTGAGTAGCTTTTCTGCTCATGGGCATGCTCCATTGACCTATTAGAATTCACTTCAAATCACAAGTTCAAAGCTGAAAATCATTAAGAATTTCAAGATGGTGAAAGCAGAACATTTAAACCAAGAATGATGCCCTTCTAAGTGTGGGCTCTGTGCAACTGTGCCAGTTGCACGCCCATGAAAACAGTGCAGTTAAGGATGTTATTACCTATTACATAAGTATATGAGTCTGTATTACTTACTTTGGTTTTTTTAGGAGGTACTGGGAATTGAACCTGGACTCTCATATATGGGAAGCAGGCACTCAACCACAAGCGTCATCCACTCCCCTGGATCCCAGTACTTTTTGAGGCTAGTATTTTATTCTAATACATGATTTTCAGGAAAACAATTAAAATATTACTCATTTGAAGCTAAAGCAATAAAAAGGTGGTAGAGCTATAGCACATCATCAGCACTAAATTACAGGGAGGGAAAAAGCCAATAGCAGAAGGACAGGCATGAGATGGAGGAGAGAGTTTAAGGCACAGAGGATAAAAAGCCATCCCTGGTGTTAGAATGGACAAACTGGAATGAAGTAAGGTACAGCAGAGGCAAATCTACTTGATCATCATTGGGAACAACATGTGGATAGAAGTTGATTTCTGCTTGATCTAAGTCTCCTCTCAATTAGAAAAAGAGTGGGCATCACCACCCCAAAATCCTCAAGATTGGGGAATGAACAATGGGTTAAAGTAGACTATTATTATTTTATAATAGACATTATTATTCTAGCAATGGAAGAACTTTTATCTTTGATATAAAGGCAGTGGTCACCAGAGGTTCTGAGGGGAGGGAGACGGAAGATTAGGTGTAACATGGGGCATTTTCAGGACATTGGAATTATCCTGCATAACATTGCAATGATGGATACAGGCCATTATACATTTTGTCATAACCTGTAAAATTGTGCGGGGGCAGAGTGTAAACTATAATGTAAACCATAGTCCATGGTTAGCAGAAATGCTTCATATGTGTTCATCAATTGTAACAAATGTATCACACTAATGAAAAATATTAATGGGGGAAGTGGGGGGGAGGAGGGGGCCTATGGGAATCTCCTATATTTTCATGTAACATTTTTATAATCTAAATCTTTAAAAATAAAAAAAAAATTAAAAAAAAATTAAATTGAAAAAAAAAAAAAAAAAAAAAAAAAAAGAGGCACTGTAACAGAAAAGCTAATGGGAAGTAATTAGGGTACATTGGTTCTAAATCTGGAGAGTCATTGGACTACTCAGTAGAATAACCAGGTTGTCAACAAGGTATGGAATCATGATAAAAACATAATTCATAAGAAGGAAAGATGTGATAAAGGGAGTATGGAGTGCTGCAGTTTGGATGCTGAACTGGCACCTAGAACTCACTCTGAATGAAGCATATATTGGATATGAATGGAGTTAAATCTTCAGGGTGGTATAAGGTTGATTGTAATAGTCTTTCGGGAGCCTTGGAGTCATAGATAGCTTAATAGTTATTAATTCTAGGAAGTGTACTGTATTAGTCAGCCAAAAGGATGCTGATGCAAAGTACCAGAAATCTGTTGAGTTTTTATAAAGGGTATTTATTTGGGGTAGAGGCTTACAGTCACAAGGCCATGAAGCGTAAGTTACTTCTCTCACCAAAGTCTGTTGCCATGTGTTGGAGCAAGATGGCTGCAGGTCTCTGTGAGGGTTCAGCCTTCCTCTTCCTCCTAAGGGTCCACAGTTCCATCCCCTTCCTTTCTCAGCTGTAGGCTAGCATAAGGCTTGTCTCTCTTCTCGGGGCTTGTTTCTCTCTGGGCTCAGCTGCTCTGCTCTCTCCACAAGGTCAGATGTAAACTGTCAGGAGAATGGCTCATCTCTCTTCCCGGAGCCTCTGCCATGTCTAATGGAGCCTTCTCTCTTTCGTCACATTTCTACTTCTCTGTGTGCTTACTTCCCGAGACTCCAGTATCAAAAACTCAAACTCTCTCCTCTGCCTTGTTGTTTTCTCCTACTGACATGGCCGAATCAAAACCCCAATCTTAATTTAATTAAGTAAAAGTGAAGCCTCTGAATCTAATACAATCTAATATGCCCAGAGGAACAGACCAATTTACAAGCATAATCTAATATCTATTTTTGGAATTAATAAATAATATCAACCTGCTACATGTGCCTAAATTCCAAGCCATAAAGATTGGTATGTTTGAGGCTAACTTTACTATCCTGCTTAAACAGAATTGTCTTAAGTACTGGTAATTTCTGTTACCTATAGAAGTGTATCATGTGTAAAAGGTACTAAGGTGGTTGGGGAAGGCAGTGATAATGGGAAAAAGATATGACACCATATCTGAATATTGCAGTAAAATTGTTCTGGGAGTAAATTATCCAGATAAATGCCTTCATGTTTCTCTTCCCTTTTTGGTATAGATATTAATTTAAGTATATTAGATATTCTATTAAATAAGTGGAAAGAAGGAATAAGAAGTTCAGTTGCTGACTTTACCAAATATTATTTGAGAAAATGAACATGAAATGAGCTGTAATGTTCATGGTGAGTTTTTAAAAGTAAGCCTTGAAATCATTAGATAAAAATAAGTAGGCAACTTTGGTAAAGGAAAATGTTTTTCCTATACACACACACATGCATTACCAGCCATCTGCTTAGCTCCTTCCTACATGAGACTAAATTTAGAGCTACAGTACAGTAACATTTTTTACCACCTTAAAGATTCTAGCCATTAAAAAAAAAAACATTTGTAATTTATAATAATCATTTCCTAAAGTTTATGAAATGAAATAATTAGAATATATAAATAAGCCAATATATCAAAACTGCTGTAATATGTGAAACTAACATTTTAACAAATAAAAATTTCATTCATGTATAATTTGATATGAATATTGCAATTTACCAGTGAGGAAACTGAAGTTAATAGGAGTTACATAATTAAATATAACAGAAATAGGACTTAAGTTTCTAGAACTTAATATGTATTCATAATAAGATATTTTTGCCTGTTTTATGATAATATGTAGAGATTTTAAGGTTAAATGTATACTTTTATTATGGATGTATAATATGCACACATAGCAGAAAATAGTCTTGATGATGCAAGATTCTGTAAGGAAGTTTCCCCATCTACCTTGTCTGTGCTAAACAAGATAATGTTGTAGCCTTATTCAGGCAGAGTTCTGTGTAATATCATTAAAACCCCTAGTTGTTTGCCGTCTACCACATTAGCTCAGAGGGTGTTCCTGTTTAAATGCTTAAGCCATATGCCAACAGTCTTTTCATTGTTTAAGACAGAGAGGTCACCTATTTTTATACAATTAATAGAGTGTCATGGGGATTTGCTTTAATGTTTAAGACAATTGTTCACGCATTTTCCTGGGTCACCTTTCACCGTACTTTCTAGTTACGTCACAAGAGGGAAAATACAGAACACTCTGATTGTTTAATTGGAGAAAACCAATATTTTGGTAGGAAAAGCTTTATTCAATATAATTGAAGAGAATAATTTGAAAGAAGCACATTCCTGAAATATTTCTTTAGGTAAACACATTCCATCTATGAAATATTGCTATTCAGATTGAGGGACAGTTTCAAAATGTGTGCCTTTAAAAACATTTTCCAATATGTAGCCATAGTCAAAGAAAAATCCAATTACCCCAAAACCATAACCAACTTTAAGGAATTGGGGCTTACCTTTACCTGATATTTTTAGAAAGATGAATAATAAGTTGTACATCTTGGAAATTACCAAGAGAAATTTTGCAACTTCCCTGGAAGTTAGGCAGAACTACCTGGAAAGGAATCACAATTTCTTAGTCCTAGAATAAGAATATGTAGGATAACAATTAATCTATGTGACAAATTCTACATATTGTTCTTTATACATGTTTTTTTTTTAATTTTTTTTTTATTATGGGTAAAAATCAAAATTCTCACAATACATACAAACATTTGCAAAATGATATATAAATATATATGCATATATGTGTATTTGCTCACAAAAATGTTATTTATATATATATATATACATATATTTTAAGAGGTGCTTAGATTACCCAAAATATTACACGGAACCCACTGGGATTCCCATGTTGCCCACCTCCCACACCTCCCACCACATCCCACACAAACATCTCCCACAAGTGTGGCCCACCACCCTCAATGAACTTACACATCCTGGAGCCTTGCCACCAACCATGTTTTAAACTATATTGATTTTCTGGATAATTTTGAGAGGTTTAGAAAATTAGTGAAAAATTCTAGAAAAGATAAACTGAAGGCATATACAATGATTTATGCCATAAATATAGAGGTTATTTTTAAGAAAAATCCCATTTCCAAAACAGTGTTATGGAGAGGGATATAATAGACATGAAATAACAAATTTATTTGTGGGATTATGAGTATTTTAATGAAAATATTTGACTTTGGGGTATATTTTAAGCTTTAGAGGTATTGAGCTAATTCTTGAGAACTAGTCTGTCAATTTTTCTGTCTATGTGAATTAGGCTAATTTTAAAAACAATTTATAATGGGATTTTCAGGTAGATTACCAAAATACATGTACAATTTTAAAGTCTTTGAGGCAATTCTAAATTCCTCAAGCTTGTTCTGAAAATAATTGACATTTTCATGGGTCATTAAATCATATTAGTTAAGTATTTTAAATACACAGTAAGCTCATGTTCACACAGAATGGTAAACTGGAATTAACTTGGTGAATGAGAGTTATAGTATATTCCATATATACATTATAAATTTTTCAAGAATTGTAATACAGTGAAATATATTTGACATAAAATCTATACTAATGTAATCTGACTTTTTTCATTTGGCTTTTGCTTCTTTGATGATACAATGTGTATGGTATTGGGCAGAAGACTAACAGAAATGGTAAATTTCTTTTAAAAACTAAACCATGGTAGCTTATTAACTACATTTACCCCCAAATTTTTATTGCCACTTTATGCTTTGCATTTTTTAGGCTATCAGATATGTTAAGATTTCTTATTCAGCTTCTTTTTCCTATTTTTTCAGGACATATTTCCACTTTCTACATTACATGTACTTATGTGTATATGTATATATGTATGTATGAATGTATGTATATATACAGGCAGACAGACATGGGCTTCCTTAATATTTTTAAATTTACTTGCAATTTCAGGTGTATCTCTATATCTCTACTCATCTTTTTTTCCTCTCATTCTCTTTACCATATTTGCATGCATTATCCTAAATTCACTAATTTTGCATTATCTAGATCATTGATTCATCAACGTTATCCTTCTTTCTCGCATACCATTAATTTCTCCCTCTATATTTGTCCATTTCCAAGGTGTACAAGTACTTTCAAACCATCCTCAATTCTAAAAACAAAGATAAATCAAATCTTTCTATTATCCTTGTCTTCCTCTCTGATTAATTTCTTAGTTATATTTTTAGACTGCAAAACTCTTTGGAACAAAGCCTGCCCCACCCAACACCAATCTCCAGTTCCTCAACTTCCTTTTGGGCTTCGCCCTTACTACTTTAATCAAACTGCCTTCTTAGCATTCATCAAAGACTATCTAATTCTCAAATCCAACAGCCTATTTTCAAAGAGTAAGAGACTAAGAAAAATCAGACGAAGCATCCCACTTCTATAAAGAACTTTTGTATTAGGTAGGGTGCCACCAGCTGCTGCAGCAAACAGCTAAACAACGATTTAAACTCAGAAATTCACTTATAATTCTTGTAAAGCCCCAAATGAAGGTTCCTTTTTGTCATCTGCCTCTCCTCCAAAGCATGAACCAAGGACCCAGACGTATTCCAACTTGTGGCTCTGCCATTTTCAGCACAGGGATCCACAGTCACTGTGCTCACCTGTATAAAGCTTTTGGAAATATTAAGAGCACAGAAGATTGTGTGTAAAGAGTTTTACTCATCAGTTCCACTCGTATTCAATTGAATAGAACTTAGCCTTTGACCGCATCTAATTGTAATGTAGTCAAGACCAGAAATAACAGGAAATGAATTTGTTGAGTATCTGTCCAGTCCATGCTACATCAAGATTTACCTTCTGAGCTTTTCTTTCTTCCATTCACATCCTTAATCTTTGTAATCTCTCATTAAGTATGAATGCTTCAATTAGGACTATCTTTAAAACTGAAGAGCAATCCTCCATTAAGAAAAGCAACCAAAACTATAGATATTGGTTGAATAATCACCCAGAAAGTAATGAAGGTTTTACAAAATAGAGGTTGATTTTAGGTTCACGTTATCATATACAATCTATAGGAACTGGGGAATCCACAGGAGCTCCTCTATTATTCACTTTCTCATTAACTGCAAAACGTATATGGCAAGACTTTATTCTCAATTGTAGGTACTTTCTGTCTGATACTCTTTCCTTGCCTATCCCCCTGCTTCCACTCCTTTTAAAAACATTTCCAATATGTAGAGCTATGGGTACATATGGGAGACCCATGGATGGACTATAATGGTTTGCCTAGATGAAATATTGGGATATAGCTATTGGGAATGCAGAGAAGGGGAAAGGCAAAGTTTTCTGGATGTTGCTTATCTTATTTTAGAAAATTTTCTGAAGAAAAAGGACAATAACTTAACTTCCAGAGGGTGGAGATGCCAGAAGAGCAGTCAATGAGTGTGATCTGGTAGACTGGCGACACTCCACTCAGCTCCACTCAGATAGGTGCAGGTGGGAGTAATCCAGAGAGATGTTTTGGGAAAGAAAATATTGGGAAGCCCAGAGAAGGCAGATATTTGTCCCCTTCTACTTTGGAAGTGGTATTTACTTATATCTTCAAAGTGGGAGAAATATTTTCTTCTGAATATTCAGGATAGTGACTATCTCTGCCTCAATTGGTTGTTATTTTTGAGGACCCACACACTGATCAAAAAGTGGGTCCTGTGGTTTTGGGTCACATTGTTGCTATCACAGATAGTTGTGGACTTGTTTCCATGGGGAGCTACATCAGTTAATTTACATCAGTAAATCTATTATGACATGGCTTATAAAAACATGGACAGAGAGGACTGAGAAACTACCCATTGCAGAATAAACACTGTTTAAAATAGGCTCTTTATTCAGTGAACCACTGTGATAAAATACATAAGATTTTGTCATGTCTCAACATGATCTTCCTAGATTCCACATGACCCACTAATGGTGTTTTTTTTTTTTTTAATATCCAATAATATTTCATGGGATCCAATGCATGAGAAGGAGAAAAATTTATGAAAGAGGTGGGCATGATAGCCTCAGTCTACACTGAGCCTATTCACCCTGCTTTGCCAGGTCTGGGATTACATCTTTCTGGTGCTCCCAACTATGTCTGCTTTTGCAAACCCTAAGCACCAGCTAGGTAATGACTGTTGAGTTATTCATCAGGAACAATGTATGTGTGGTAGATTAAAGATGGTTACAATGTCTTTATACTTCTCCAATGGAGAGGTGGGGTGAATATCCTCTCTCCTTTAACCTGGTAGGCTTTGACAATGCTTTGAATATGGTGGAATTGATGCCTTTCCAGTTTCTGGTCCAAGCCTTAAGAGATTGGCAGCTTCCACTTCCTCCTGTTTCTTAACCCTGATCCACCTCCTAAGAAGCCCTACTACCTAGATAGAGAGATGACATAGAAAGGACCTGAGACACAGGTAGAAGGATCAGGGCCCAGTTGAGTCTAGCCTTCCAGTCACCTCCAACAAAGCTCTTGCTAAGAAGTCAGCTGAATACCACATAACTCTAGTCAATGCCATGCAAAGCTCCCACATAATTGTTTAAAAAAATTAAATGGTGGAATAAGTTTTTATACAGCAATAGGTAGCTGGGAAAGGGTTCCAAAAGGGGAGTCTAGTGGGACATTTATGGAATTAGGAAGGAATAAAAACATGTCAGATTAAGAGAGAATGGAAATATGTAGGATTATGAAGGTAGAAAATAAAGCTTGTATGATTAGTAGGCAATATAACTCAATAAACAGAAAGGAGAAACTTACCAGTAAAAAGATCACTAGGGGTTGTGTTGTGACAGCATGGAGTGGTCAAACATGAGAACCCTAATTAGGAACTGTAAATAAAAACAAGGAATAAAAGAGAGGACCAATTGCCCAATCTTAACCTTAAAACCTATAGCTAGCTTCAAAGTTTATAGGTTTATATCACTGAGTTGCACTAATTCAGGAGGAGCATTTAATGGTGATTTTACCCAGGGGTATGGAGTATAATAGAATGCCCAGATTTGGGATAGACAGAAATCCAGACTAAAATTACTGTGGCTTCACAGAATCATGGAAGAGTGAAAAATGGTATTATTAAGTGTTATAAATTTTAATGTTAGGCAAATATTGGCAAAAAGAACATATTCGTTTCTTAATTCCAGAAAATAAGGCATTAGAAGGGGTGGGATGAAATATATCACTTTCTTAATCATGGAGATAGGAGAATTGGAGTCCTGGTAAACATCAAATACTACAAAAAGCCAGTTTTACTCACAAAATGTTCTGATGCATCTTAAATTAAAGAAACTTTTACAATATGAAGTGGACAAAGGCAGTATCTCAGAATTTGAAGTTTTTAAAATGACCATTACAGTAGAACCATATCTCAATCACTGGGGATTGGCATAGGGTAATTGATTTGACCAAACTCTTTCATCTCTATTCATCAGAGGTTAGGCAAGCCCATTTAATTTTTAACTACAGTATTGCCATAAGTATATTAAAATTCACTGGATTACTACCAAAATATAGAAATGAGAGCTCAGGAAAATCTTTATTTTCTTACACCTTGATGATATTTCTGAAATAAGGAAAGAAGGACATCACCAAATTCTTGAAAGTTTCGTAGGTCTCATGGGTATAAGGGTGGTAAATTAATCTAAAATATACAAAGTCCTTGCAAGTTATTAAAGTTCCAGGGAGTCTCTTCATATGAACATACCCACAGTATTGGGGCAGAGTCCAATTGCGCAAATAGTTAAGGAGTATTTGAGCTTTGGAGCACATATATGAACCCATTCATAGACACTACTTGCATTCTTATATGAAGTGAACTAGAAGTTATAGCAATTTAAGAAGAAGATAGTACAAGCCACTGCCCCGAAGGGACTTAAAAAAAGGCAGTTCAAAAAAGGCTTTTCCCAGTTACCCTATGACTCTGAGAAGTATACTACAACTTTGGAGGTTTTGGTTGTCAATACTCAGGTATTTTGGCAACTGTGGAAAACCCCTGTGAGGGGAAACAACTGATGGACTCAGGGTTTTGGAGTAGGCACTACCCGGAAACAAGGTTGTGTTACAGACTGAACTTACGTTCAGGAAGTGCTTCACCTTTACTGCTTTAATCAAACTGCTTTTCCTACCATTCATCAATGGCTACCCAGCTAGTCAGCTATAATAATTGTTAAATATTGAAGTTTTTCTGTAATTACTTCAAACCATGTAGCTGCTATCAAAGGGCCTACCTGTTATGCTTTAATTAAAGAGATAATGTCTGTAACCTCCAGGATCATGCTCTATCTCTGTGTTTTGTGTCTCTTTTGTTTGGTCAGTGTTTATGCTGATTGTTAAATATTTTATACATATCGAGAATTCATTGTCACTGGAAATCTGAGAAGATAATTCCTTTAAGGTATCCTAATTTGGAAAGGATGAGGACTGGACTGTAAGACCTTTGGAGCAGATGTAATTTGGCCGATTTTGAGTCAGTTATTTTTTCTTTGCCAGAGATCTGCATCAATTTGAGTTTATAAGTGATGGCAAGGTTAGTATTAAGAGTGAAATACATTCAATTTTTATCTTTGAGTGGAAGGATCTACATATCACTTATTTCTTTTAATTATAATACTTCTATTATTGACATTTTATTTTTATGATTAGTGACGTTAAATGGCCATTCCAATTAGTAAAGAAGCAAACACAGTTATTGCGATTTTACTTCATTTTCACTCTGTCCTTCTGGAAGTGCTGTGATTCGAATTAGAGCAAAAATGTATTAAGTACAGAAAATTTAACCTTTATTGTATTAATTAGTGTACAATAAGAACAGCTTATGATGTATTCTGATTGGAAAATTATCAATAACACAAAGTATGTGTTTAAGTTATATCTATAACTGAATTACTATAAAATATCTGGAAAGTTGTATGGAAATCATTCTAATGTTATAGTTCTTCCTTAAATATAAGTATCCATTATAAGCTATTGACAAAAGCAATTACTTACTGAAAGTAGGTTTGTTCCAAGGCAAAAATATTTGACAATTTATTGTTCTAAATGGTAGGACTTCCACAAATAATGCAAAAATATTGATTTCTTTAGGTAAGAAAAAATGTACTAGTATTTCTGCAGTTAATCTTGTAATAAAAACCAACTATACTAGGAGATGAATATACCTATTCTTGCTTTTGATGTATTTTATAGTCAGTTCACATGATCCATCCCAGGTCTCATATTTTTATTATGTTCATAACGCTGACCTTAAGTGAATAATATGTTTTAACCACAGGAGAGGGTTAGAAAGTTATGACATTCTGAACTGAGGAGATATTATGTTTTTCTTTAAAATTTAAGGCATGGAAAGATGTCAGAAGAGCAAACACTAGAGAAATCTTGCAATAAGAAAGAAATCACTAGAAAACTCTTTAATAAAGTTCACTCAGGAACTATTCTTTAGGGCCCATTTATTCAAATCCCATAGAAAAAGAAATGATGACTTGACTTTTGTTTAACTATAATAGTAACCTTTGCTCAATGTAGGTACAACCATAGACTGCACCATTGCATTTTATCAGTTATCCAATGTGAATTACTAAAATTTTAACTATGCACTGGAGGGGAGATAAAAAGAATAATCACCATTCTAAAATGTATTATCCAGTGAAATGTTGTTAACTTTTTAACAAATCACCCTAAATTAGTTTTGTTATAAAATCCTATCCATTGGAAGCACTGCTAGTGTTCACTGTTCTTAGGTAATTTTATATTTTATTGAGTAGTCCTGATATTTCACTCTTACAATATTTGTGTATTCTGGAGTATGTTTCAGGGTTATATATATTAGAATAATTTTCTCTTTCCATTTCTACCTCTCTGTCCTAACTATGCATCTCCCCCAAAGATGACAAATGTTCTCTCACTTTAGATATAATTTCCCGTAGTTTAAAACTCTTTTCATCAAGCAGTCACACTATTTACCCCTAATCTTTTCAAAGTATATAATGCAACTATTGAGAGCTGAAAACAGCCTCTATGTATATATTAAAAGTTTGATCCTCATTTATTCTTCTTGACAACAGAAAGTATGATATATTTATGTTTTTTTTCATTGTCAAGTTTATATTAATTATCTAACTCTGTAGAATACAGAATGATTATCACACTTTTAATTATCACTTTTGCACCTATTTAGAAGTGAATGATACTATTTTCCACCTTAGGCTATTTTTGAATAAGTGCTAATGATTTAAGGTAAATGTTCATCTGCGATTATTTAAGAAACATAAGCTCCTATTGCTATGAAGTAAAACAATAAAAATGAAAAAAATCTCCAGAATTAATATATCATACTAACTCCAAAATCTCTGCTACCCATTTAAAATTGATTACTCTAAATCTTCACCATTCATTCACATATTAGCAAGATGTGACAATATAACTTCACATTAATAAAAAATAAATATAATTAGAAATTAAGTTCTTCAGCCACATTAGCCATTTCTCAAGTGCTTAATAACCACATCTGGCTATGGTTACTATATTGGACAAGACAGAGTTAAGATGTTTCCATCATCTCAGAAAGTTCAATTGGATAACACTACTCTAATCATCATTACACAATTTAAAATCTTGAACTTTGGATGCAGCATCAAGTTTGAAGTAGATAATTTACAAAAGAAAATTATGATCACTTCATATTAGGGGTACATATTATCAATGACTTATCACTGTTGATGTTAGTCTTGATCACCTGGCTGAAGCAGTGCTTTCAAGTTTATCTATTATAAAATCACTCATTTCCCATTTTTCCATACTACTCTTTAGAAGAAAGTTACCATGCTCAGCCAACATTTAAGAAATGGGGAATGATGATCAGCCTGTTTCAGAGCAGAACATCTACATGCATTATATGTAATTCTTCTTCATGGAAGACTGTCTGTGTTATGACAATATATTGACTTCTTTCTAAGTGAAAGCAAAAAAATCCATTTTAGTTTGTATTGGCTCTCTACTTTCTAGAAAATAATTTGCCTACTAGACTCTGAGCATTTATTTATAAGGGATACATTTGACTCTATGAATCACAAACATATGAATGTGGAAATATTTGCACAAATCTTGGCCATTTTTCCTGGATCATGGTTCTACTGAAACTCATGTATTTATTTAATTACTTAATAGATATTTATTGAGTCCCCAATATATGCCAGAAGCACTTTTAGGGTTTGGAAATATATATTTTTTAAAGCAACAACAGAAAAAATTCCTGCCTTCTTAGAATTTATTACTAGTGGGAGTTGAGACTACAAATAAGTAAGTATAAAATAGCATGTCAGATGGTGTTAAGTGTTACGGAGAATATAAATTAGAGAACTTGTAGGGAGTATTGGGGTGGTACTTTAAACAATATATGGTGAGGTAACTTTTGTGTAGATAACGTATAAGGATGATGGAGGGTACCCAGGAATATCTAGAGAAAGTATTTTGTGCAGAGAGAACAACAATAAAAAGCCCATGTCTGTTCTAGTACCAATAAGGTGAGAGTATAGCTACACTAGTATAAGCAAAGGGGAGAAAATGAGGTCAGAATTGTAGTGGGAGGATCATGTGGCCTTTTAGGCAATTGTGAGAACTTTGGATTTAAATTCGAGGGAGATATGAGACCATTGGATGGTTTTGAGTACAGGGGAGATGTGATCTGGCTTACATTTTAAAGGATTACTATGATTGTTGGTTGGAATTTAAATGTAGGGATATCAGAGATATCACTTTGTACACTATTGCAACTATCTAGACTAGACTATGATAGTGCCTTTGACCTATGTTTAGCATACATCCTACTTAGCCTGTGAGGTTACCTATTTATATTTATTTTACTGGCAAATTATAACTAGAGTCTTATCCCTGAAAATGTATCAGTTACAATAGATTTCAAGGTTATCTTATATAAGACTAGGGTAAAAACAGGTTATATTTGTTTATACTTTAAAGGTGATAGCAAAAGGATAGGCTGATGGCTTGGGGAAAGGCTGAGAGAGAAAAGGGTCAGGAAAAACTTCTGGACTTTTCGACCCAGTAATTGAAAGTATAACTTTGCCATTAATTGAGATCATGGTAGCCATGTGAAGAACAAGATGGGTAAGAATTTTAGTCAGATTGAATTTGAGATGTCCATAAGAGAACTAGGTAAGCAGTTGTAAATATTTGTTAGTGGGAATCCCCTATATTTTTGATGTAACTTTTCTGTAATCTAAAACTTCTTTGAAAATAAAGTTAAAAAAAGAGTGAAGGAGTTAGTTGGAGATATAAATTTTTCACTATCATGTAGTGGAGAAGAAAAAGAAAACATTGGGGTTGATTCAAGGGAGAACTGAAGAAAAGTAATTGAAACATGAATTAGTGATACCACTTTCAAGGAATTTTGCTATAATAGGATATTAGCAATAGTTACCTCATAGGGTTTTTTTTGAGTATTGAGTGTTCTTGGAAGAGTGCCAGTGTATTGGAAGAGTTGTCTATGTAGGAATCAATATCACCAAATATTATGACAGAAGTAAGCATTATAACATGAAATTCCAAATTGGGATATGGAAGAGACGGAAGGAAGAATTATTTAGACACTGTAATGAGGTTTCAAGGAGGTCACTTCTTCCAAATTCAGGGCAGGAATATTAGCTGTTGGGAAAGAAAACAGTCTTTATTTGAGACAGTCACTGGCAAATTACTGTTTACAGGACTGAAACGGGTTTTGGTAATAAGCAAGAGAAAGTCTGAAGATAATATAAAAGAAGTAGTTGGGAATAGAGGTGATTCTGGTGGTGAAGAACCGTGAGTTTCAGAAGGCAGAGTAAAAATGGGAGTTTGGAAGAAGGAAGACTGGGAATCAGAGCTCAATGACCTAAGACATTTTGTATCCATTGACTAAGCTAATGGGCAGAATGAAAAATAAAATCCTCAAGATCACAAGGCAGGTAGTGGTTATGTGACTGTTATAGTGGCTGCAAGTGGAAGGAAAGGACGGAGGTTACTGGGTAAAAATCAGTCTTCTCAGGCCCCTCCACTTCTGTGCCAGAGGAGTAGAGACAAACAATCACAGTCTGACTCCAAATGGAATCCCAGCATCCTGATTCTATCATGCTTTGAGGATATGGAGTAGGTACATTGCATCACTGCACTGTGATTTCTTTTTTATTCTAAGATCACATAGAATTGTACTGTTGGCTCTTCATTACTGCCAATAAAGAAGCAAAGTCCAGGCACATGCCTGGGAGCCCACCAGAGCATATAAGTATTCTGTATGTTAACTGCCCCCATCAAATGTCACCAAATGAAATTTAATTATATGGATAATTTTATTTCCCTGATTTTTGGGGTAAGAGTGGCTGATTCTCAAGAAAATCAGTTGAGTGGAAGGAAATTAATTTTTTCCAAAGACCTTTATATGGCAGATCGTATGTCACAGGTTTCAGGAGTATGTATCAAGACACAGAGGAAGAAGAACTCGGATCTGTAGTAATGTGGCAATGAGTAAACTGCACTGGTATAAGAGAGAAGTAGCAATTGCAATGATTGCTAAAAAATTGCAAATACTGAGAAGAGGGAGAGATTTTTTTCTAAAGGGCTTTTAGAACATTTGATATGTAATGACCTGTGTAAACCCATTTTCTATCCTTCAATAAAAGCCATGGAAAAAAGCTATATTAGTCAAGATTTTTATATTTTGATTGATAATGAGGAGATACAGCTCCATGTAATTTTAAATCTGTATTCTGTACTGTCTGCTTCAAGGGAGAAATTCCTGTTTCTCTTTTTCTATCTCTTCATAGAATCCCCATGCATATTAGAGTGTCCAGCACACAATAGATTTTATTAATATTTCAAATGAACAAATAAGTGGTGAAATCGCTCCCTCCCGTCATCTAGCCTCCATTTCAAACACATGCTCCCAGAAAACAAGCCACTATTTCTAATTGAATTTTAGTTTTTTTTCGTTCAAATTTAAAACAGGAAACTATACATTCAAAAAAGTAGTGGAACACTTAGATAAACTATCAGGTCAAACAGTCGTGTCAAAATTTCACTGAGAAGAGGGATACTTATAATTCTCAAGTGAGTTAAAGCTGACTCCATCTCAGTCTTCCATTTTCCTCATTTAGAAAACAATTTATATTCAGTTAATAATAAGATATTCCCTTCACAGACAACTTGGAAGAAGACTTTGCATACAACAAAGGAAGCTAGGGTTTTGGAATATTATTTAAGAAGTTGAGAATAATTTTAATACATTACCGTGGTACTTCCTACAGGATGCTTATTCTTAATGTTTAGTTTATTTGGTGGCCATCATAAATGTGTGCACAAAGATTCAGAATTGTTCTAGATGTCAGAAGGCCCTTTGCAGCATTAATTCCCAAGTAGTGTATTCAAGAAACAATATAAATTTGAATGTTAATAAAGACGTGTAAATTACATTCACAACTCTTAATTGGTGCTAATGGCAAGAGAAATATAAGCTTAAAATATCTGACTAGCTAAGGCAATAAAGCAGAAATTTTATATCATTTAAAATAGAATCCTAGGAATCAACTGACATTCCTTTATAAATTAAACTAAATATAAAAACAAAATTACATTTAACAAGCCAATAAGCAAATAATAAAGAGACTACTTTCTTCTAAATGTTTGTTTGGCTACTGTTTATCTTTGAAGAATTCCAGCTTATTCATACTAAAATTTTTTTTACTGCTTTCACTACCTTAGTTCTAAATTAGTATTTAGCTCCAGAATAGAGAATTCTTTGCTGGAGACTAGTTTATAAAACTACACATGGATATGAAAGTATTTAATTATCAGATATACTTTTAAATTTTTTAATAATTCCAGAGATCTTCCACATTTAAATAAAGAACTCTTGCCACAACCAACCTTAACCTAGACATTTCAAATTTCTGTAGATGTTTCCTCAGAATGAAAAATAATTAAATCAATAAATATCTGAGTAATAAAGACAAATATGTGTCATTTGTCTTTCCTTTCCTGTGCTTTTTTGTATTTTCCAGATTTTAAAAATTTACCATGAATTTATTTTTATACTACAGGAAGATTTAGCTTGTAAATTAATAAATGCTTGTTATTAATTATGGATGGTAACACAACATTTTGAACATAATTAAAAGCACTGAAATAGATACCTGAATGTGATTAAAAGGGAAAATGTTAGATTGTATATATGGTAATAGAATACATTTATTTTAAATCTATGACTCTACACTACACAAATATTGAACGGAAAGTTAAACCATGGACTATAGTTAGTAGTACAATTATAATAATGTGCCATCATCAATTGTAACAAATATTCTACACTAATGCAAGGTGTTAATGACAGGGTTAAGATATAGGAATCCTGCATTTTATGCATGATTGGTCTGTAAATCCACAACTTCTCTAATAAAGGAAAAAAAAGGTACACACGCAAATATTACATCAACATTTTATGTAAGATAAGGCTTGTTCATTTCTCAAATTTTCAATAAATAACACCTCTAAAATATATCAATTACTCATTGTGCTCTCTTTGTGAACAGATTTTTCACTAGTGTTCTATTTTTAAATAATTTTAGTCTCTTCAGATTTTCTCTGTCTTGACTATGACTCGTTTTATTTATTAGACTTTTTGATGAACTATTATTTGATTTTGTTGATATCTCTTATTTCTTTACTTTCCATTTTCTGTTTTTATCATTATATTTCCCTATGTTTTTTTCATATTGGTTTTCTCCAATTTCCTTGCTTATCTTTTTAATTTTATAACTTTTGATTTTTTTCTAATGTTAGTAATAATGCTACTATACCCTAAATATCCCATTAGGTGCATTCTCATTTTTTAAAATAGTTTTCCATCTTCATTTATGTCTGCACACTTAATGGTTTAATCTATGATTTCATCTTTCACTTTTGAATTATTTAGAATTTAAATAATTTAGAATTTAAATTTTCAAACCATAAGGCTTTATTTCTGTTATTTGTATTAGAGAAAGCTAAACAGCTATAACTGAAAGAGCAAAAATTTAGTGTTTTTAGTCCAGAGAAGTTTATTTCTTGCTTACCAGGAATCAATGGGGTGACTCTTCTCCCATGGTGATCTAAAAACTTCTTCTCCACCTTCTGCCTAAACTCTATTCCAGAGAGTGATTTGAATCCACATTTAGCAGAAGTGTTAGGACAATGTAGAAGTGTGTAAGAGTAGGCCTGGAAATGGCACTTGTCACTTATGTTCACATTCCATTGTAGAAAATTTAGATACATGGCCACATGTAACTGCAAGGATTGTAGTTTATTTATGTGCCAAAATCAGAGAAAATTATTTGGATGATTAATGGCTCATTATATTTTCTATTTTTCCAACATGGTCTGTATAATTTCAATAACTTGGTGCTTTTTAAGATAAAGTTGAAAACGAAGTTTCAAATTTTAGAAATGTTGCATGTTTGACTCTTGAAGAGGGTCCTAAAGTTTTATGGAGGGTTCTTATGTATCTATGAGATGCAGTTTGTGTTGTCTGAATCTTCTATACACTAGTTTTTTATTTCTATTCGATAAATCATTTGGAGAATGGTGTTAAAAAGTATGCCCCTGTAAATATGGGTTTATTGATTTCTTCATGGTATTCTTTCAATATTTGTTTTCCATTCTAACGAGGTTATGTTGTTGTTTGGAACAGGCATGTCCAACTTTGTTTTTCCATTATGATAAAAATTTCTCTGGTAACATTAACTCATTAGACTTCATCTTTACTTGGTTTTGCCTAAAGTCTGTTTTGTCCAACACTGATAAGTTTACACACATTTTTTGCTTAGTATTCTGTGTGTTTTATTTTCTCTATCCCTTTACATTCAAAGTTTGTTTCAACATGATTATGTTTTAAATAGAAAACATCTGTACTTTTCTTTCAATTTTCTTTATAATTAGTAGATCTATGTACTTTCCAAGCTCATTTTAATACTTTATAAGAAATATATTTGGTAAATATTTCACATGACTATTGCTTACTATCTTATATACTTATGTGCTTTTTTTTGTCTTCATGTGCTTTGTGTTTTTTTTTTGTTGTTGTTTGTTTGTTTGTTTATTTATTTCCTGAAAGAGATCCCCATCCAGAATTCTATCTATATGCATAATTTTAGTGTTTTCTTTTATTACGGTTGTATTTTTTCCTTTCTTTCTTTTTCTCTCCTAATTTGATTTTTTTTATCATTTCCATTCTATTTATATTATTTTAATGTTTATGCTTAAGCATTTTAACATTCTCAATTGACCTAAATAAAAAAAAAAAATCAATTTCATAATCACTTGTTTTTAGCAAATAAAAGAAAGCCTTAGAAAACTTTATATAGTTTTAATCACCTTCCTCTCATCTAACATATGGTTTAGTGTTTGATTTTACCTTATTTTAAAATTCCCTCCCTGCTATTTTTAATTATCCATTTGCCTCTTGTTTTATTTAATAATATGTTTATCAGTTTTTTTTGCTCATCCTGCTTCCAGCATTTTATTGCTCTCATGGTTCAATTTCTAATTTCTTTCTTATTAAGTATATTCTTGTATTGTAAAAGTTGGAGCTTTTACTTTGTTTTCTTTCATGATAGTTCAGTCCTCTTGTATTTTGAAAGTGACCCTACAGTTTGCTTTTGCTTCTTTTAGGGCCCCTGGGGACTTTTTGGCCCAAACTCTGGTTTAACAGTAATATTCTAAGTCATGATTCCTATAATTGTCAGGTCACAGATTTTTTATTTCTCTGATGTTACATTTCTCTTTACTATACTACATTTTTAATCAGCATTTACTTAGGCTGGTGAGTGGATGGGTTCTTATCACCTTTCCTGGAAGTGAGCATCTGTCAAGAATTCCATCTTTGTGTATAACTTTCAATTCCAACTTCATGTTTCACATGTTCCAAGTTCATGTTCTCTGGCACATAGAGGTCAGAACTCAAATCCTTGGCCACCACTGCTTATATCTAGGGCTGAAATTCCTCATGGTCCTTGTGGCATTTTGTTTACTTCCTTGCCCTTGAATGTCACCTCATTTCTGTCATGGAAAAGGTTAATTTTCTTCCTTTTCATTTTACTTATACCTTTTTAAAATTTTACATATATCCAGGTGATGTAGTTTGGAACTCTATGTACACCAGTAAATCATATTATATTCTTAAGGCTAATACATTTCTGTGGGTGTAAACCTATTGTAAATAGGGCCTTTTGATGAGGTTACTTCACTTAAGGTGTGGCCAAGTGTGGGTCTTAATCCTTTCACTGGAGTTCTTTATAAACCAGATGAATACACAGAGAGAGGGAGAGAGAGAGAGAGAGAGAGAGAGAGAGAGAGAGAGAGAGAGAGAGAATCCACAGAAGCAAGAAGGTAAAAGCAACAAAACTCAGAAGAGAGGAGAGAGAGACCAGCAGACACTGCCTTGTGCCTTGCCATGTGGCAGAAGAGTCAAGGATCAACAGTAGCCAGTCTTTGGGAAGAAAGCATCAACTTAATCTGGACATTTTTCTCAGCCTCAAAACTGTAAGTTAAGGATTGTGGGAAGATGGCAATGGACTAACAGGCAGAGCTGAATGCTCTCACATAAACAATGGAGAAAGAGCCAAAAGCTGTCTGAGGGACCTGCTTTGAGGGTCAGCAACCAAGGACAGTGCTTCACAACTCCCAGAAGGGTGAAGGACAGAGAGAGGAAGAACCTGAAACAACAAATGTGAGTTACCAAGCTCCCCCCAACCCATAGCGGCAGGAAGGGCAACCCTCTGCCACCACCAAGATATTAAGCTGGGGTAAAACCCTTGCGTCACTACAACTGACTGAAAGGGAAACATCTTCCTCCCTGTCAGCTGTTTCAAGGAAAAAGGGAGAGGAAGTCTGGATACTTTTCTTCAGTGAAATCGGTTAGCAGAGACTGTTTTTTTGCATCTCTGATCTGGACATTCAACATAGGAACACAGGAAAGCCCAGGCTGAAACACCTTCTTGGAAAGGTGTGCTGACACATGCCATCTGCAGGCTGGTCTGGAAATTGCATGGACAAAAACTGTTCTCTGCACTCTCTGTATCCTACCCTGGGAGAAAATCTGTGCCACATTTGTGAGTCCCTGGCCTGATTTGATAACTTAAGCTGGGCAATTTTAAAGATGTAGCATAAGTTAAACCAAATATTAGAGAAGCTGTGAAAAAAACTAAGCAAGAGAGAGAAAATGGCCATCAGAATAAATTCATCAACATATTCAGATGCCTAGACATCAACAAAAAATTACAAGCCATACTAGGAAACAGGAAGAAATGGCCCAGTCAAAGGAACAAATCAAGTATCCTGAAGAGATACAGGATTTAAGACAATTAATCAGTGATAATCACACAAATTTCCTAAATCAATTCAAAGAATTTAAAGAAAATATGACTAAAGAAATAAAAGATATTAAGAATACATTGGGTGAGCATAAAGAACACTTTGAAATCTTGTAAAGAAAAGTAACAGAACTTATGGGAATGAAAGACATGTTGGATGAGATTAGAAATACATTAGAGTCACATAAGAGCAGATTTGAATTGCTCAAAGACAGAATTAGTGATTTCAAAGACAAAACATCTGAACTGGAAAAGACAGGAGAACAGAAAGAGAAGAAAATGGAAAAAAGGAAACAGAGTCTCAGGAAATTGAATGACAACAAGGAATGAACAAACATTTGCATTATTGATGTCCCAGAAGGAAATGAGAATGGAAAAGGGGCAAAAAAAATATTTGAGGAAATCATGACCAAAAACTTCTCAACCCTTATGAAAGACATAAATATAAATGTCCAGGAAGGACAACACACCCCAAACAGAATAAATCTGAATAGACTAACCCTGAGACACCTACAAATAACAAATATCAAAGATAAAGAGAAGATTCTGAAAGCACCAAGAGAAAAGCAAAGCATCACATATAAGGGAAACTCAATAAGATTAAGTGCCAACCTCTCTTCAGAAACCATGGAGGCAAGAAGAAGGTGGTATGAAGTATTTAAGGTACTGAAAGAAAAAACCTGCCAGCCAAGAATTCTGTATCTGGCAAAATTATCCTTCAAAAATGAGGGTGAGTTCAAAGTCTTCACAGAGAAACAAAAACTGATAGAATATGTTACCAAAAGACCAGAATTACAAAAGATACTAAAAGGAGTGCTGCAACTTGAAAGGAAAAAACAAGGGTGAGAGATTTGGAAAAGAGTTTAGAAATGAAGATTATTAGGAAGGATAAGAAGACAGACAATAGAATAATATAACAACAGAGAGCCGAAGGACAAAATGGATGGAGTAAGAATGTCTTTACGGTAATAGCGTTGGCAGTTAATGGCTTAAATTCCCCAGTCAAAAGATATAAACTGAAAGAGTGGGAAAAAAATAAGCCATCTATGTGTTGTGTACAAAAGACCCACCTCAGATGTAAAGACACAACCAGGTTAAAAGTATAAGATTGGAAAAAGGTATTCCATGTAAATAGTAACTAAAATAAAAGCTGAAGCAGTGATAGTAATATTAGACAAAATAGATTTCAAATGCAAAACTGTTATAAGGGATGAAGAAGGTCTTTATAAATTAATAAAAGGGGCAATTCACCAAGAGGAAATAACTATACTAAATATTTATGCACCTAACCTAATATCCCAAGATACATGAGGCACACACTAGCAATACTGAAGGGAAAAATAGATGTCTGTAAAACAATAGTTGGATACTTCAATACAACACTAGTACTGGGTAGAACATCTGGACAGATGATAAGGAAAGAAACAGAGACATTGAATAATATGATAAATGATAATGACCTAACAGACATCTATAGAGAATTGCACCCCTAAAGAGCATGATATATTTTCTTTTCAAGTGTTCATGAATCCTTCTCCAAGATAGACCACAGGTTGGGTCACAAGACCAATCTCAATAAATTAAAAAGTTTGAAATTATACAAAACACTTTCTCTGATCATAACATAATGAAGTTGAAAATCAATATTGGATGAAAAAAGGGAAAATTTATAAATATATGAAGATTAAATAATACACTCTTAAATAATCAGTAGGTCTAAGAAAAATTACTAGAGAATTCAGCAAATATCTTGAGATGAACGAAAATGAGATCACAACATATCAAAATCTATGGGACATTCTTTTTTTTCCTTTCTCCCCAGGATGTGTAAGTCCAATGAGGGTGGTGGGCCACACTTGTGGGAGATGTTTGTGTGGGATGTGGTGGGAGGTGTGGGAGGTGGGCAACATGGGAATCCCAGTAGGTTCCGTGTAATATTTTGGGTAATCTAAGCACCTCTTAAAATATATTTATATATATACATAAATAACATTTTTGTAAGCAAATGCACATATATGCATATACATTTATATATCATTTTGCAAATGTTGGTATGTATTGTGAAAATTTTGATTTTTACCCACAATAAAAAAAAAAAAAAAAAAAGAAAATCTATGGGACACAAAATCTATGTCAGCAAAGAAAATGCTGAGAGGGAAATTTATAGCCCTCAATGCTTACATTAAAAAGGAAGATAGCTAGAATGAAAGATCTGACTGCACAGAGGAATATAGAGGAACTATAAAAAGAATAGCAAACTAATCCCAAGCCAAGCCAAGCCAAAGGGAAGAAATAGTAAAGATCAGAGCAGAAATAAATGAAATCAAGACCAAAGAAAAAAAATAGAATCAACAAAACCAAAAGTTGGTTCTTTAAGAAGATCAAGAAAAATTGACAAATCCTTAGCAAGACTGACAAAGAAAAAAAGAAAGAAGACTCAAATAAATAAATTCAGAAATGAGAGGGGGACATTACCACTGACCCCACAAAAATAAGAGAGATCATAAGATGATATTATGAACAACTGCATACCAAAAACCTAGAAAATGTAGACAAGATGGACAAATTCCTGGAAAACACAAACCATCTACACTGACCTTAGAAGAAATAGAAGACATCAACAAACCAATCACAAGTGAAGAGATTCCAACAGTCATCAAATACCTACCACAGTTGAAAAGCCCAGGTCTAGATGGCTTCACAGATGAATTCTACCAATGATTCAAAGATCATGTAAATCCAATATGGCTCAAGCTCTTCCAAAAAATTGATCTGGTAAGAACAGCACCAAACTCATTCTATGAAGCCAACATCACCTTAATACTGAAACCAGGTAAAGATACTATGAAAAAACAAAATTACAGACCAATAACTCTAATGAATATAGATGCAAAAATCTTTGACAAAATACTTGCAAACAAATCTAAACACACATTAAAAGAATTATACACCATGATCAAGTGGATTTTATCCCAGATGTGCAAGGATGGTTCAACACAAGAAAATCAATTACATAGTGTAATAAACCACATTGATAAATTGAAGAAGAAAAAATCACATGATCCTCTCAACTGATGCAGAAAAGGCATTTGACAAAATACAGCACCCTTTCTTAATAAAAACATTCCAAATAATAGGAATAGAAGGAAGTTTTCTCAATATGGTAAAATCCATATATGAAAAACCAACAGCTAGAATACTACTCAATGGTGAAAGGCTGAAGGCTTTCCCGCTGAGATCAGGAACAAGACAAGGATGCACACTGTCACTATTATTATTCAATATTGTGCTAGAGGTTCTAGCTAGAGCAATTAGGCTAGATAAAGAAATAAAAGTCGCCCAAATAGGAAAGGAAGAAGTAAAACTGTCACTATTCACTGATGATGTGATCCTATATCTAGAATCTCCTGAAAAATCCACAAGAAAGCTACTAGAACTAATAAACGAGTTCAGCAAAGTGACAGGATATAAGATTAGTACACAAAAATCAATCCGTTTCTATACACTATTAATGTGCAATCTGAGGAGGAAATCAGAAAGAAAATTCCATTTAAAATACCAACTATACAATCAAATATTTACGAATAAACTTAATCAAGGACATAAAGGAACTGTATTCAGAAAACTACAAAACATTGCTAAAAGAAACAGAAGAAGACTTAAATAAATAGACAAACATTCCATGTTCATGGATTGGAAGACTAAATATCATTAAGATTTCAATTCTACCCAAATTGATGTACAGATTCAATACAATCCCAATAAAATTCCAAACAGCCTTCTTTGCAGATGTGGAAAAACAAATTATCAAATTTATTTGGAAGGCTAAGTGGCCCCAAATACCCAAAAAGATCTTAAAAAAGAAGAATGAAGTTGGAGGACTCTCACTTCAAAAATTTAAAACATATTACCTAGCTACAGTGGTAAAAACAACACAGTACTTGCATAAATACCAACACACTAAACACTGGAACTAAATTGAGAACTCAGAAATAGATATCTACAGTCCAGTGATCTTTGACAAAGCTGTCAAACCCTCCCAGCTGGGCAAGAACAGTCTATTGAACAAATGGTGCTGGGAGAACTAGATAGCCATATCCAAAAGAAAGAAAGAAGACCTCTATCTCACACCTTATACAAAAATTAAATCAAAATGGATAAGGACCTAAATATAAAAGTGACAACCATAAAACTCCTAGAAGAAAATGTTGAAAAACATCTTCAAGTTCTTATGGTAGGCAGTAGATTCTTAAACCTTACACCCAAAGCATGAGCAACAAAAGAAAAATTAAATAAATGGAACGTCCTCAAAATTAAACAACTTTTGCACCTCAAAGGACTTTGTCAAAAGGGAGAAAAGGCAGCCAACTCAATGGGAGAAAATATTTATTTGGCAACCACGTATCCAAGAATGGTTTAATATCTATGATATACAGAGATCATACAACTCAACAATAAAAAGACAAATGACCTGATTAAAAAATGGACAAAAGACTTGAAAAGACAAATGTCCAGAGAAGAAGTAGAAATGGTGAAGAAACACATGAAAAAATGTTCAACATCACTAGCGATTAGGGAAATGCATATCAAAACTATAGTGAGATAGCATTTCACACCTGTTAGACCGGCCCCTATTAAAACGTCAAAAATCTGTAAATGTTGGAGAGGATTGGAGAGATCGGAACACTTACTGTTGGTGGGGATGTACAATGGTACAGCCACTGTGGAGTGCTGTTTGGCAGTTCCTAAGGAAGTTGAATATAGACTTGCCATGTGACCTGGCAGTACCATTAGTATGTATATACCCAGAAGAATTTAGAGCAGAGCCACAAGTAGACATCTGCACACCAATGTTCATTGTGGTATTATTCACAATTGCCACAAGTTGGAAACAACCCAGGTGTCCATCAACAGATGAATGGATAAACAAACTGTGTGGTATACACATGATGGGATATTATGCAGCAGTAAGAATAAATGAAGTCATGAAGCATATGAAAACATGGCTAAACCTAGAGGACATTATATTGAGTGAAGCAAGCCAAACACAAAAGGACAATACTGTATGATTGTGTTATTATGAACTAAATATACTGTGTAAATTCATGGAGTTAATAATTAAAATATAGGTCACCAAAAATAACAGGAAGGTAGAGAATGGAAAGCTGAACGTTAATCTGTTCAGAATTATTAAAGAGGTTATTTGTAAATCTTTGGAAATGAGTAGAATTATTTAAAGCATGTCATGTTGTTTGTGACTAGCAGTGCTATTGTATGCGCATGACAGTGGTTGAAATGGAAAGTCTAAGGTCATGTATATTACTAGAAAGAAAGCTAAAAACTTTAACATGGCACTGTATAAGATAGTAAAACCTCATGTAAAACTTGAATATGGGAGGTATTGCATATATAAGACTGTTTTTACAAATTATAAATGCAAATATACTAGTGAGAAGGAAAAGGAACAGCAGCTATGAATGTATGGCAAACAAGGCATAGAGATTTAAAGGTGATGAGTTTTGATTGTATGTTTGTTTTTTATTTATTATAATTATTGTAATAATGAAAGTGCTCTGGTAGTGATTGGGGTGGTGAGTGCACAAGCATGTGATTATAACAAATACCATTTATTGTACTCTGGATGGATTTATGCTTCATTAATATATATATCAATAAAATTGAAAAAACAAAACAAAACACAAAAAAGTCAAAGGACATATCACATATCCCAGATGAACAGTAAAAAAAAAAGTGTTTTGTGTTCTCTAAGAAAATTTGGCGCAGTACACTTTCTTTCATAACTGTGCTACTACTGGTGCAACCACCCAACTCCACGAGCCTTCCCATTACATCTAGACAGAGGCAAGTTAGTATAGGGAGAGGGAAGATGTCGGTGACAGCTGAAGACCTGGCAGACAACATGGTCATGAAGCCCTGCCCGGAAACCTCCTGAGGGGAAGCCTGCTGGAAAGATCCCATGAGCCCCTGGCCATGAAGTCCCATTTGGAACTATTTCTGGGGTCAAGGGGAAGCCCCAGATACCTTCAAAACAAAAGGCCTCGCTCACCATTGACACCCTGAAAGCTAAGAGGTATGGTAACCAATCAGAACAGCAAACAGCTGGGGCCACTGCCCTAACATTAAGAAGAGGGAAGAGAAAAGACTTTAAAAAGGCCTGACCTCGGGAACCATGGGCACAACTCACTCTGAAGAGTGCCCACAGTCTATGTCTCAGATTTTGTACTTTTCTAGGTTTCTCGTTTCTTAATAAACTCTTTACTCCCTTGCCTACCCTAAAAGCAAACTGTAAGCTAATAAATTTTCATTGTTAAGCCAACTTATTTTATGTATCTGCTTTCAGCAGCCTACGAAACTAAAATACCAGGTTTTCTATGTATTAGCATCTGGAGGAAAATTGAAGTTAGTGCAATACAATATATTTCTTCAGGTCTTACATTGATTTCATAAGGAAAACCAATACGTTTTTGGTTTAATATGGTATGCATTGCATTCTTTGCATTGACTTGATCCAACCTCATCTATGTATATACCCTTTAAGCAAGTCTTCTAAGCAATGTTTCTAATGGTAGGTGAGTGTTACAGCTTTTTTTTTTTTTTTTTTTTTTTTGAGTATCAGTGCTTTTAAAAAATAACCATGCCTGGGCAAAACTCTTCCACTCCATGCAATTGTCTTGCATAGAATCTGGGAATTGATGTTTTTATAATATCCCTATGAGTTTCTAATTTGAACAGATTTTGGAATTGGTGATTTTACCATTCTCAAACTAATATTTCTTCTGCTTTGTTCTTACAATGGAGGATATATCTAATTATCAGTCTTGTTATCATGAAGAAATAAAATTATGCATCAAAGTTTGTTTGAAAACTATAAAGAGTCATATTCCAATTTATTAGGTATCATACACACTGTATGAGTTAAGAAATTATACCTCTAGGAGAAAGACAAATCAATTTACTTGTCCTTAAGAGTTCTTTATCATGGGAACTTTACTGACATGTATGCCTCTAAATTTTGTGTTTTAAAGTCCTCTATTTTGAGTCAAATAGTTTCCAGTTGTTTCTCTGTTCAAGTGGTGTAAAAAATATTGTACTTGTATTCCTCAATAGTTGTGTCTTCTTTGGTTTTTCCACATCTGCAAAAAAGGCTGTTGAGATTTTTATTGGGATTGTATTGGATCTGTATATCAATTTGGGTAGAATTGAAATCTTAATGATATTTAGTCTTCAAATCCATGAACAAGGAATATCCTTCCATTTATTTAAGTCTTCTTCAGTTTCTTTGAGCAACATTTTGTAGTTTCTGAATACAGGTCCCTTATGTCCTTCATTAAATTTATTTCTATCTTAAAGGTAGGACTGCTATGTCAATGGTATTTGTTTTTGAAATTTGTAGAGATACTGCTGATCAAACTCTCACCAACAATAAATGAGGATATTCATTTTCCTTCAATTTCTACAGCTTGTAAGATTTCAGAGAAATTCTGGAAAGTAGGTTTTCAGGGATTGAATCTTATGCTTCAGATTCAGTTCTCCACAAAGAAACAAAAAAAATCTGGGTTATAAATGTATATTCTCCTTTATCATTTACCCTGGAAAACTGTTGTAGTCATAAATATTATTTGCCTTCTGCCTATTTCTCTGATCTAATTTCTTCCTATTCTCCTTATTTATTAATTCACTGCAGCTACAATGGTTTTTAGTTGCACAAAATACAACTTAAGTACCTTTCTGTCTCAGAGCCATTGAACTTTGTTGATCAAAGTTCTCACCCAAGAGAGCCCTTCCCTGACAACCCTTAGAAAATAGAACCTTCTGTTACTCTCCATGCTCTCATACCCCTTCCCTAGTCTTTACATTTAATCCCTTCTTGATATCAATTTGCTTGTTTATAAACCATCATTTCCACTAGAAATATAAGCTTTATGAAGACCCCAGCTTTTCCAGTTTTATTCAATGATGCATTCCCAAGGCCTAGAAATATGCTCAGCTTTTATTATGTCCTCAGAAATCATGTGTAAAATGTTGAAAGAAAAACATAAATTATGGCTGGTATGAGAATATGCAAGAGAGTGTGGTGAATACATTAGCAGTTCATTATCCAACTGAGTTTTTCAACTTCTGTGCCTGGAATTTAACTCAGAGTATGTTGCCAAGGGATCAAATGGCTTTACTTTTGCTTTGTAAATATTTGCATTAAATCAGCTTAATTATTTCCTGTTTTTTATTTCTTCTATATCCCCTCATATTTGATCTATGACTGTGATCTCATTTCTATCCACTTAGCTAAGCTTATCTTAGTAGCACTGATAATTAGACATTTGAATTTAGTCCTATAGTTGACTTAGCCCTTTGGAAATGGAAGATGCTATAATTTATATTTTTCCATATCATGCTAAGGATGACCTCTCTATCCAAGAGCACTTTAGGATTCTGATATCATGAATTTTATTTTATTTTTTTAAGTGGACTATCTTCCAATGAATTATTTAGATTTTCTGAGGTATATAACTCATTAAACATTAAAGATAATTTCTCTCTGATTTTAATCATAGCTTACTGAATCTATATTTATCTATCTATTCATCACTTTATTTATATATCTCTATCACAGAAACTTTTTTTTGCAAAATGAACATAACATTTTGCATAACCGTTGTCAGAATTTATTGCTCAATGTTTTGTAACTGTAAGTGGACTGACTACATGCTTTGTTTTTATAAAGATATGTACCAGTCATGTTAATAATAATAATCACATATTAGCTCAAATGTTATTAAAATAACTGTTTTCCATTTTACAAAGATGAGCTAAATTATCCAGGATAAAGCCCTTAACATCCATCAATAAATAAAATTATCCATAGATATTAAGTTTTCAAAATATTTTGGAGCTATACATTGAAACACAGACACACTCACCACCATTCCAAAATTGTTTAAGTTTTGACACTTAAAATGTAGCTGAGTTCCTGATCATGTCATAGGTCATAAATTATCCTTAGATGTGAAAATATTTTTATGATTTTTATGCTATGTGATTTGTTATACTAACTGAAAATATGAAATGCCATACTGCTCACTTCATACTTGTGAGGAAAACATGTAGTGCATATGTGAGTGAAAAATTAGTTGAACCAGATGGCTTTTACAGGTGAAAACTAAATAATGAAAAGATTTCTAAATTATATGAAATGATTTATGCTACAAAATTTGATTAAATTCCTTCCAGGAAGCAGAAAACACTTAGAAATATATAGCTTTTGAAGTTTGTAGGAAAAGCTTTACATATGAAAAAAGAATACCTGTCCTTTCATCATCCATTCAGTTGGTTACAGGGAAAATTCTGTAATCAATTAACATAGATTAAATGAAATACACATCTCAAAACAATAACTTACAAATTAAAGCTTAGTACAATTTAATTTGTGTACATACTACTTAAGACAGGTCTTACTGGCTAAAGCATCAGTGTCATATCAATTATTTTTTCCTTTGGTGACTAGAATTAGCTATTTCTTATGATATTAAATATATAAGAAAGATAGGTTATGGGATGCTTCATTTTTCTCCATTTTTTAGTGGTTCACTTTAAATAAATTTGATCTGAAACATAACCTTACATTAATATCTGAATGGATATAAATATGTGATAATCTTGTAACTCTTGTGATGAATCTAATTTATAAATAAAGAGAATATATTTCATAATTTAGGTCTTAAACATGAGAAAGCCTTATAAATATATGCTGCATTGAACAAAGATCATACTCATGCATTTAAATCACTTAATCTTACTCTTTTATGGTCAAATTTTGAATTATGATCATTTGAAATTGTAATTCGTGTGGGTAGAACAGATGTGTAAGGCTTAGTTGAAAATGAAATGTCCATAAAAGTAATCTCAATTGTCAAGTGACTGCTCACCTCCTAAAGAGGTTTTATTCACTGCAGTAGATTTAAAACCACCTTGAACTATATTTCTTTAAATGCAATCATATAAAGCCAAGTGATTTACTAAGAAAGGATCTCTTCTTTTGCAAGTTACTTTCAAAATTAGCATGTGAATGAAGGAATTTATGAAATAAACATGTATGAAAAATTATATCTTAGAGTTGAATCTTATAACCCTAAAAAATGATATTTTAGTATTACCAAAAAAGAACGTAAAATTTAAACATTTTTGAAAATAATTACATATTTAGTCCTACACAATTTAAAAAACTTGACTAAAAGCAATTTATATTGGCTTTCATGCCTAAGAATTTTCTCAATTGCTAATGAAATTATTTTTCTTGGGTCAAAATTTCACTTGAACCATCCATGCGATTCTTTAGTGATCACTTCTGCTTAGAGTCAAACATTTTCTTAAACAGAAAAAGTCTAAAGTCTTCAAGACATGCAAGGAATTTGGAGGGACAGGGGTACCATTTACTGAATAACTTTGCTTAGAATTAGATAATTTACATATTATCTCATTTATCTCTAAAACCCCCAGTGAAGAAAATAAAGGTCCTAAGTAACAGGCAGGAATCAGACACAGGACTCTCTGACTCCAAAGTTGGATTTTTTCTAATATTTGTTTTATAAAAAGACTAGGAAATCATATTTTGTCAAGAAGACTATAGCCCTGAATGAGTTGAGGCTTTGGGGGGTGGGGAGGATAAAATGGCTCAGGAAAACTAAGCAAACATTTAAGGATTTATTTAAGGCACAAAAAGATAAATAAGGATGACAGATTCTATGCACTGCTTAGAATATGTGTTATATTAGAAGAAAAAAAGGAAAGCACCTATAATAATAGTTATTTTGGTCCTATATATATATTTATATATATAGAAAATATATTTAGGAATTACTCAGCTTCAGTAAGGAAAAGATAACCTAATTCTGTTCCCATTCCCCTTACTTTTTACCTTTTTCCCACTCAACTCATCTTGTATAGCTTATTAAATTCATTTATTTCTGAGTTATGTTTCTTGTGGCTCTTTTGCATTTGTGAGCAAATATGTGTATATTTTCTTACCTCTTCTTCTTTTTTTTTTTTTTACTGTAAATAGCAAGTTAATTTTATTTATTTATTTTTAATATATATGCATATATGTGTATTTGCTTACAAAAATGTTATTTTTATATATATATATACATATATTTTAAGAGGTGCTTAGATTACCTAAAATATTACACGGAACTACCTCTTCTTTCTTTCTTACATTTTACAATTACAAACAATGCCATAAAGAAAAGCCATGTGCATATGCACATTTGTGTTGTTGGAGGTGTCACTTCAGGAAGAATTCCTAGAAAAGGGATTGCTGGGTCAAAAATTAAATGTAGCTATAACTTTGTTAGTTTATTGGTAAATCTCCCCTCCAGAAGGATTCTGGCACTTGCCTTCTCATTAGCAATGGATGTGAGTGCAAAGTTTCCCACAGCCTTGCAACAGAATGTGATATCATTCTTTCTCATTTTCAACAATCTGATAGATGACACATGGTATTTTAATCAACTTTTAATATGCATTTCTCTAATTATGAGTGAAGATGAACATCTATACATGTTTAAGGGCTATTTTTATGTCTTCTATGTGAATTATTTTTGTGTCTTTTTCCTAAATTTCTATTGGATTTTCGGTCCAGTATCTAATTTTTAAAGATATATTAGGAACAATAGCCCTTTATCTGTAGTATATATTCCTTTCAAATCTTCCAGTTGTCTTTTAACTTTGTCTTTTAACTAAGGTCTTTTGTTGCCTTGAAATTTTTATGTACAGTTTTCAATCATTGATTGTTTCTGGCTATTGGGTTACATTTAGAAGGTCTTTCTTGTACCCTGAGGTTAAAGAGGAATTCATGCATGTTTACTTCTAGTATCCCTATGATTTCTTATTTTACATTTAGATCTGTGGTGCATTTGGAATTAAGTTCTTGAGCTTGGTGGTTGTTTCAAATTAGTTACACTGGCTTTTAAATTTGGATCCAGACAGAGGTCCTTTGGGAAACAATGGGTAAATGAGACCATAATGGCATGAGAAAAGATAATTATCACAGGTTCCAGAGGAAGAGGGATGTCATGAGGGTCTAGGGGAAGTATGATGGGCTCTGGTGGCTCAGCCAGCAGGCAGGGAGAAGGAGATGGAATCATGGGCTTGTGCTTTTATTGTGGTCTAGTGATGGAGGTTAGAAGAGTTACCATGGAAGTAAAGGATTGTTTAGTTTGAAGCAACCATGTGCTAAAAGGTGAAGGTACTGGGAGATTGGAGGCATTGGGGATAGTGATCTTATCATTTGGTACCAGCTGTGGGTTTTGGGTGAAGTGTGTGGGTGGTGGCTGCAGATGTGGGCTTGGGGAGTTTATGCTACTTATTAACTAGGCCAAAAGCCAGTGTTGAGGTAAGTAGCTTAAGCAAAGTAAGATGGATGCTGTGGTAACAACCAAAAGTTTTAATAGTTATGACAGTGGTGAAGTTGGACCTAATTTCACCTTTCCTAAACGGCTAATAAATTGTCCCTGCACCATTTATTAAAATTTCCTTCTTTGTTCTGGTGATTTGAAATACCAATTTTATCATATACTATATGATAAGTTTCTATATGTACTTGGGTGTATTTCTGGACCTATGTTCTGTTCCAATGATCTGCTTGTTTATTCATGCACCAGTGCCACATAGTTTCAGTTAATAGAATACTCAGCATAATTTTTTTGATATTGATCCAGTTTGTTGCATGTATCAATAGTTTGTTCTTTTCATTCCTAATAGTATTCCATTGAAAGAATATATCACATTTTTAGGCATTTTCCTGTTGATGGATACCTGGCCTGTTTCAGGTTTGGCTATTTTGAATAAACTGTTAGGAACATTCTTATAAAAATATTTTTTTCAGATATAGATTTCAAATTCCATTGGGGAAGGAGTGGGTGTAGCTCAGTGGTTGAGTAACTGCTTTGCATGTGGGAGGTCCCAGGTTCAATCTCTGGTACCTCCTTAAAAAAACAAAAAACTTTTGGGTAAATACCTGGGAGTGGAATTGCTATGATAGAAGATAATTTTGTTTGTTTTAGTTAGTTTTTATTAAAAGTTTTATAAGAAACTGCCATACTTTCCCAACATAGTTTACCATTTTTCCAGTCCCATCAATAAAGTATGAGAGTTACAATTTTTCCACATTTTTACCTATATTTGGGAATGTTAGTTTGTTTTTATTTTTAGCCTTCTTGATAGATGTGTAATAGGATCCCATTGTGGATTTATTTTTCATAACCCTGATTACAAATGATGTATAGCATTTTAAAAATGTTTATTGACATTTTGCGTGTCTTCTTTTGTGAGGTGTCTATTAAAATATTTTGCTCTTTAGTTCTTTGGCTTTTGATACTGAGGTGTTGCGGTGCTGTATATACTGGATGTTGACACTCTGTCAGCTATATTTTCTGTGGATATTTTCCCCAGTCTTTGACTTATCTTTCATTTTTTTTAATGGTATCTTTTTATGCTAAGATTTTGAGTATTCTCTCAGAGATCTTTGCCCATCTGCATCACTAAGATATTCTCCTATGCTTTTTTCTAAAAGCGTTACAGATTTAACTTTTAGATCTAATATCTATTTCAAATTAATTTTTCAATATATATTAGTTAGTGGTCAGGGTTCACTTTCATTCCTATAGATATTCAAAGGTTGCATATCTTTTATTTTAATTTCTTTCCTTTACCCATTGGATTGCTTGTTTATTTTTGTCAAAAAAATTTACAGCAAAAATGGGGGTCTATTTCTGGGCTCTACTCTGTTCTATTGATCTATTTCTCAGTCTTTATGCCGGTGGCACACTGTCTTGACTACTGTAACTTTGCACTAAATCTTGAAGCCTTGTAGTACATGTCCTCCAACTTAGTCCTTTCTCTATAGGATTGCTTTAATGGTTCATTGTTATTTTTTTCCATGTAAATTTTAAGATCAGCATATCAAATTCTCAAGGAAAATATCCTGTTAGGATTATGAATGGGATTGGGTTGAATCTACAGGTAAATTTGGAATTTATAGTTTATCTATATTGAGGTTAGTACTCTGAACCTGGTATATCTCTCTCTGTCTTCATTCGTTTTTCTTAGGCATGTTTTGTCCTTTACAGTTTAGGGATCTTGAACATTTTTGGTTAAATTTATTCCTAAGTATTTTACATCTTTGGTACTGTTGCATATGGGATTAAAAAAATATTTTCCAATTATTGGATGCTAAGAATAAGTATACAATTATTATTTTTATTAACTGTATTGACCAAGGTAATTTCACATAATTATAGTGGCATTGTTAGTATCTTCGGATTTTTCTTATAAATGAACAATCATATTGTCTTCACAAAAGAGATTTGGGGGTTCCCTCTCCTTTTTTTATACCTATATCTTTCTCTTCTTTTTATCATTTCTCTTTTTTTAATTGTTTAATTGTGATGCCTAGGAACAATATTGAATAAAATTGGTGACAATAGATATAATTGTTTTGTTCCTGATGGGAGTGGAGGGGAATAGTTCAATATTTAATGCATGTAAGTTTTTCATGCATGCCCTTTATCAATATATCTATTCCAAATAGGCTGAGTTATTAATCAAGATAAGCATTGCATTTTCATAAATTCTTTTTCTAGATTTATTGCAAGAGCCATATGATTTCCCCCTTTAACCTCTCGGTGCCCATGAGCACAAATAAGAGCATAGGTTTCAAATGTTAAAACAAACTTGCCTCATGGTTTATTATCCTCTTTATTTTTACTGAAATTTTTGCTAACATTTTGTTAAATATTTTTACATCCATATTCATGAGGGATATTGTTACAATTTTATTTTAATGTCTGCTAGATTTTGATAACAAGTCATACTGGCCTCATAGATAATGAATTTGGAAGTGTTTCCTCATCCTATATTTTCTGAAGATTCTTTGTAATATTAGTGATATATATTCAAACTGTGTGTTAGAATCCACTACTGAAATCAGGGAGGCCTGGAGGTTTATTTGTGTGATGGTTTTGATAACAAATTCAATCTTTTAAAAATAGAAACAGTCTTTGATGGTTAGGTTCATGTGTCAACTTGACCAGGTAATGGTGTCCAGTTGATTGCTTAAACAAGCACTGGCCTGATTATTATTGTGAGGACATCTCATGGGCTTAAATCATCAGTAAGTTGATTGCATCTATGGCTGATTACATCTACAATCCACTGAGGAAATTGCCTTTAACAATGAGAGATGTCTTTTCTAATCAGTTGAAGGCTTTAAAAGGAGAAGTGATGATTTCTACAGTATAAGAGATAATTTCCATCTCTCCTTCAGCCAGACAGCTTCTCCTGTGAAAACTTTCATTGGAATTCCTAGCTTGCAGCCTGCCCTACAGAATTTGGGCTTGTGCATCTCCACAGCTTTGTAAGACAGTTTTTATAAAGATCTCAAACTATTTACAGATATATCCTGTCCGTTCTGTTTCCCTAGGGAATCTTGACTAATCCAGAGGCTCAGATTTCTATCTCATCATGTGTCAGTTTTGGTAAGTTATGTTCGGAAAAATGTTTTCCATCTCCTTTAAGTTGTCATTATGGTTTTTGAAATAAAGTTTTTCTTGATATTCACTGATTATCTGTTTAATATCTAAAGAAGTGGTAGTGATATCCCTATTTCATTCTAGAATTTGTTAATTTGCATTCCTTTCTCTTCATCTCGATCAATATAGTGAGGTGGTTATTGATCTGTTGTATTTCTGAAAAAAAATTTTGACTTTAGTGTTCTATATAATTTTTCTGTTTTCTATTTCAATCATTTCTACTTTTATCTATATTATTTTCTTCCTTCTACTTATTTTGGATATACTTTTCTCTTCATTCACTATTAAAAACAGGAAGGAAACAGCATGTCACTTCCAGTTCCTTTCTGCCTTTCCAAATTTATAGAGCCTACTAGAAGGCCAAATACCCCCTTAATCAACTCTAGTTATTTCTTTATAGTATTTATTTTTTCCAGACATTATGTATATGGGTTTGTTTACTTATTCTTCAGTAATATAAGCCCCAGAAGAATGTATATATATATAAATATATGTACATATATGGGTTTTTTTTTCTGTTTTATCCATTCCTATTTCCCTACTTCTTTGAAAATGAATTTCATCTGGTAGATAGTCAATAAATATTTGTAAATGAAGGAAGGAAAGGGTACTAGATAGCTCTCTTTGATGCCAGTTCTTCAGTTCTTCATTCTGGGATCCCATTCATTTCTTATTACAGAGCCCCTGACTTCTAAACTTCTCTCTGTTTCTGACTTTCTGCTTTATATACCATCGTTTGCCATAAGAGAAAATAAAGTTACCTTCCCTGATCTGATCTCACTTGCGGGTACCAGTTATTTCCTGCTAGAGTTATCTCACCATTTTGCCTACAATGGATATGTAAGAATGACTGAATAATGAATTTTTATGGGGATATGAGTTATAAAATTATGACATTTTAAAATTATAATGTCTTAAATTGGTTGAGCATGGACCCAAACAAATGGAATATGGCCTGAATTTATTTACTTTTTTATAAACTAAAAACTTTGACAATTTAGGCTGTCATAATTTATATTGCAATAATAATCTTATGAAAATTTAAATATGTTGAGAGAGAATGAAGTCTCTTACTTTAATGAATGAAACCACATGCTGCCAGAAAAACCCACAATGTATAACATCATCCAGTCATGATTTCATTGTTTGTAGTATATGATATTTTCCTTGAAATATAATCCTTACTCTGAGTAACAAACCAACTTCTCTCCTCATGTTATTCAAAATATACTTCTCTACTAATAATAAGATGTTTTCACTGGTGCATGCTTTATGAGCTGAACTGAGGCCACTTTGTACCAGGATCTATGTAGAGAAGAATTCTCTGTGGGAGGCCATATATTTCAGATAATGGTGGCATAATTTATTCTTTTCCATTGTGAGAAGATATCCTGGCAATCCTACCAACCAATGTATAAAACACTGAAACAGACAAGTTGACATTTTTACTAGAGCTCTCTAGTCTCATAATTTTTTTCCTTGGCAGTTCTTCCACTTGAGATCTTTAAAAGGACTATTTTTCTTAAATAGTTTCTCCTCCTTAACTTATTACTAATATTGGAACATAAAATAATGCATAAAAATTTTTTACCTTTTCCTGCAAGGTCTGGGTAGTACTTGGCAAGCTGTCCTAGAGTTATTAATGCTGCAAACAACATTTGTGTGTTGAAATTTGGTAAATAAGAATGTATTTTTCTGATTCTAAAACTTCTATATTTGTTGGGGCTAGAAGAAAATATTGGATCTAAGTAGAAAAATTTCATTTTTACTAGAAACCAATATTATCATTATTTTAATACATTGCAGTATTACAAAGAATTATCAATCTGAAATAATATAAATGCAAAATATACCACTCATACAATCAAGTCTCTAATTTTCATTGTGTAAATTTTACACTGCATAATATTGGAAAGATAATTTTAGAAGTATTTTGTGTCTCTTGTTGATTGCTTCACACTTTCTCCTTCCATTTCAAGTGGTATAATTTATAGCTTAGAGAATTCATTAATTTGAAAATGAGTATTAAGTATCTACCAAGTTCAAGGCATAGACTTTCACATTTCCTGCCTTTGAGCAGATAAATATTTGGTGTGGCTAATAATAAAACAAGCAAACAAAACAGTGTAATATTGAATAGAATAAGGAGTTATAAACCATATGCATTTAGAATTATTTAATGTTCCATTTGGTTGAGGATGGAGAATGGTTCCCAGAGTGTTCTTTAAATTAAGGCAGGTTTTTGAAAGGCAGAATTTGTGGCTAAAAAAAATGATATGTTATTAGAAAATATTGGGTTGAACAATATTACAATAAGATATAGGAGAGAGCACACTTTCAACTGTGATTGAGTGTGAACAGGGAAAAAAACGAGTGTCAAGTGATTGAATATAGTAAATTATACAGAAAGGAAAGTTAAAAACACATTGATTTCATGCTAATTTAACTGGAAAAACAGTGGTGCTAGTAGCAGTCAGGAGATGGGCAAAGATGTATTAGATGTGTTCAAAAGGAATTTGGAAATGATAATCTGGGATTTGGGAGAGATAAGTAATTGATTTGTCTATTCCTACAAAGCTTATATTTAAAATCTTGAGAATGGTTGGCATGGAAACTTTAAGTTGAAGAAAAGATAATTATTTTAGAAGATTGATTTTCAGTTTTTCTTTTATTCCCATATTAGGTGTGTTAGCTTTTGTTGATTTCCTATATCACTTTGTACAACATTTACTGCACTTATCATTGTTTGTTTTGTCTCACAGTTATTTGTGAATTTAACTCACCATTGCATTTGTTTGGATGTTCCTTAGAAGGAGAAACATTTACTCAACTTTCTTTTTTCCTTCAGCGCCTTTAGTAATGCTTTACACATAAAAAGAAGCACACAAACATTACAGACCATAAAAAAAACAGAACTAGAACATTCAAAGCTGGAAATTCATACATAAACTATTTAAATCCTATTATCTTTAAGCTCACCAATTAAAACTTCAGGGTATCAATACTCTTATTTGGATTAAAAGTAAGACTACTTACTGCTTGCATTCTGGTAGGCCTCTTCTGTGTCCTGGGACAAGGATAGAAAGGTAGGAAGGCCTTGGAGTCAGGTGGAAGGGAGTCCAGGCCATCTCACTGGCTTTCTGGAACGTCTAAAACCATACCATCTCTTTTGAGTTCATTTGCCCAAATGATTGTGGCTAGACCATCCTACTGCACGGAGCTTCATTTGCTTCTCCAGAAAAACTTAGATATGGCTTTTGTCAAAGGCTTGTTGCCAGGATTAAACATTATGTGCAAAGTACCCAGAATAGTGCCTGGCATATAGTATATACTGGTAGTGATTTTTATTAGAGTGACCAATTTTTCCGGTTTGCCCAGGACTCTCCTGGTTTTAGCAGCTTGGTAAACCTCTTCCTTCCTGGGCAAACCAGAACAGCTGGTTGCCCTATTTTCAACCCTTTCTTCTCGACTGTCCAAATATAAGACAAAATCCAACCATCCCATATCCTCATTTGTTTGACTCATAAACCAATCTACTTCTGTATTCTAATCAAAATACTGAGTCAATCACCCTGTATGCTGACTTCACCTGAGCCCAGCGGGCCAGGGAAACTAGGTCCTGCCTATAGTGAGCTAGACCATGTGTTTCAGAGCAAGGCTGAAGAAGGCTTAGCTGAGGCCCACAGTAATGACCATCTCAAGAATTCTTTGAAGATGAAATGAAATGTATGCTTAGCTCTTAGCTGCCAGAAAGAAAAGGAGTCTTAAGTTTTGCAAAAATACATAAGTCTAACAACAACAACCAAAAATGTAAGACCACTTAGAAACCTGAACAGAAACAACTAATATAGAAGTAAGAGAAAGCATGAAATAAAAAAAATGTGTAACCTTGGTTTCCCCATTTCTCACCAGCACCTTTTCACTATCAAGTTCAATTGTGCTGGTTACCAGGGATCATCATTCAGGCATCAGAGTTTATCTTCTATGGGCTACTGTGCTTCTATTGCATATGGGCATTTCCCTCCCTGCTCAAGATACAACTGCTTGTGTTGAGCTAAACCATTACTCCAGTGGTGCTCAGCTCTTTAACTTCTCCCACTGCCTTCCAGAATCACCTACTAACCGAAGAGCACTACTTCTGGGAAACACTGCTCATGTCTAATGGTGAAAGCAAGCATTAATCTGTATCAGGTGATTAATGACAGCTTTCAAATGACAGGTAGGTTTAAGACAAATACAACGGTGGATTTCACCAAATCCTGTTTTATATTCTTTTCTTCTGGGCTCAAGCAAACACTTGGTTTCCTTGGGTCCACTGCAGTTTGGTGAGGTGGTGTAATTTAACTATGAGAATGAATTATGAGTGAAAGGGATATGAGGCCCTTCTGAGTTGAGGCAGTAAGAATTGGTGTGACTTTATCAGTCATCTTTTGTTCCCCTAATATTGTGTCCTTAAAGGTCACATGATCCAAATGTTCTAGCTATAAATTGGAGAAAGATTTTCACATGATTTATGTGTTTATCTCTTATATAGCATAGCCTAAGTTATCTTGACAAAATATATAGGTGAGTGTTTTTTTCCTTTTAAAATTACATCATTAAAAAGATCTTTAAAGAATTCTGTGTGTACCCAAAGGCTTTAAAGGGTTTAGTGAATTATCTTTTTCAGTTTTTAATCCCTAACCCCTGCCTGCCACCAATAGGACTAAGAGTTAAATCCATGGAAGGCTAAGCCAAGAATTAAACTGCCTGGTAGATGTCACAGTGTATGCACATTTTCCCTGCAACTAAGTCTAAGGGCTGGTATTATGTTAATTTTGTTGTGCCTGTCTCCTCCAACCTTAGGACTCCTCTCTGTATAGAGCTCTATTGAAAGTTCATCAGACTGTACTTTAGCAACAAGCAGAGCATAGGTGCAAATTACCACCCTAGTTTCACAAAAAGAAACTTATAGTCATGAACATTGGTAAATGATATGTTTGAATAAATTGCATAATAGATTCTGAAGGTCTTCTTAGTACAGATGAAATTAGAAATTGTCTGTTAAAGTAGTCATGATTTCTTGGCTGGTGTAACTTGAAACATTTTTACATTCATTCTGTGAATAACGTAATAGGAAAATACTGGAAATAAATAGTGGCATAAATGTCCTAAAATTACAGGGATTATTTTACTAGTAATGTTTATTGTATATTTTAGCCCTTAATGTTGAATAAGTTTTAAGATCTCAGTTTTAAAGTTTTTACTTTTCTCTACTCATTGGTAAGAATCTCTGAGAATGCATTGAATTTAATATTTTAAATTCTTATGTTAACGTACCACATCATCCTTGTTAATATGATATTAATCAGAGCATTTCTAGTAATTTCCCTGATTAGGATAGTTTTTAGGTAGTCAAAGCATTTTCTTTTCTCTTTAAGATTGTGGGTTAAATCTTAATTAATAACATTAAAATCCATCCAGATTTGTCTGGAATAAAATATGTTTTTCTTCTGCTCCTTCTTCCCAGTTACAAGATACATCCCTCCTTTATTATCCCTTTCCTGGCTCCACTCTTCCATTTTTCTCCACTGTGTCCTAGGTCTTTTTCTATAAAAATGCCCATGGTTTACATTTTGCTCATTGAGATAGAAATTGTGTCATGTTATTCTTTCTATACCTCAAGTATATCACGATGCCTGACAAACAGAAGTATTGACACATTTTTTTTTTTTGAAAGAAGAGTGGGTGAGCTATTGCATGAATGAATTAAACTATAATCACTGGTTAGTGATCTAAGTGTCATCAATAATTACTTCCATATTCCTAAATCTATTATTGGAAAACAGCATAGGGAATCTAGAGTTAGAACAAGTTGTTCTGGCCCACCCCGTTCTATTACATTATTGGTTTAAACTTGGACTAACATATAGAAGGCATATTAAAACTTGTATGAATTCCAGTTAAATTTAAATGATCATTATCCTCATGTCATTATAACAACCTCATTCCTATGGTCACAACCCAGAACTCATTTCCTGAAACCTCTTCAGATTTGAAATATTGTACTCTTTGAACACAGTCTCTTATTTTTGCTATTCTATCACTTTCTCAATATCAATAGCTATCTTTTCAGTTTTGTCAAGATCTCTAATTCCTTTTCTATGTGTTATTTCACTTCAAGCCTCTTTTTTATCCTATCCAGCCCTGACCCCATCATCTATGACTTTAGTCAATCTCTTACCATAATACACAATTTTATTGCCTTTTCTATTCTTGGGTTGCAACTGTTCTGCAGACCCCATTCAGATACACATACTGCAAATCCACTCCAAGGTAGTAACTTCAAATTTTTTTTAAAATTTATTTATTTTTTATTGTGGGTAAAAATCAAAATTTTCACAATACATACCAATATTTGTAAAATGATATATAAATATATATGCACATATGTGCATTTGCTTACAAAAATGTTATTTATATATATATAAATATATTTTAAGAGGTGCTTAGATTACCTAAAATATTACAGGGAACCCGCCGGGATTCACATGTTGCCCACCTCCCACACTGCCCACCACATCCCACACAAACATCTCCCACAAGTGTGGCCCACCACCCTCAATGGACTTACACATCCTGGGGCCTTGCCACCAACCATAGACCACAGTTCACATCGTAGACCACACTCTCCCACACAGTTCTGAGTGGTGTGTGCTGATTTAAAATGGCCTACATCTGTTGCCAAAATGGACAACCTCCAAATCCTAAAGAAGCCCCTGTATTTCAACTGCACATCCCCTCCCTGCCCCAAAAATGTCAAGTGGCCACTGGTTCCACCTCATTGTTATAATTTCTTCCATTGCTAGAATCACCATATGTGTACAACAGAATACCATCAAGTCCACTCTAGTTCATAGTTCTTCCCCCAGTCCTGAGGGGACTGGGATGGTGATGTCCACTCCACCTCCAAGTGAGAGAGGGCTTATATGTCATGGATATGGTGGGTGAGATGATCCTGCCTGCAGATGCAGGCCCTCTCCATTTCCTGGGATGGCCGTTGCCCATCATTGTCTCTTCGCCAGGTGACCTGGATGAGTCCATTGAGCTACACGGTAGGAGTTGCAGCTCCACCGAGATTCCACGCACACCTGGCACATAGGTAGGCCAGAGGCTCCAGTCTCTGGAAGTATACCTAAAAACTTCTGCATCACATATAGGTTTGAATAGAAGGGACTGATGAACCATGTGCAGGGAGGACTTATTTGAGTCCAATTCTGTCACTCTCAGGAGCACAGATTCCAAAATAGAGCCCACTAATAAGGCATCAGTCTCTGGGGCTATCTCCCTTATATAGGACCTGGGTGTCTCCAGAGCTCTCAGGAGCCCCTCTGTGTGGGGTGATAGGCACTTTGACGTTCTATGAGCTCCTACTGAGGTGTGCGTAAGAGTTGCCTCTGGGATGACCTCCCGACTCTCTTTGAAGTCTCTTAGCCACTTGAACTCATTTGTCTTTACCTTTCCCCCCCTTTATTCAAGGTCTTTTTCCAGTTGTGTTGCCAGTTGGCACTTGGTATTAATCCCTCGTTGCCAGGGAGACTCATCCCCAGGAGTCATGTCCCACGCTGGGGGGAAGGCAATGCATTCATATGCTGAATTTGGCTTAGAGAGAGGCCACATTTGAGCAACAAGGAGGCTCTCAGGTGGCAACCCTTAGGCACCCCACAATAGCAAGCTAAGTCTCAGTTATAAGAGCAAAGACTCACAAGGGTAGTCATCAATAAAAAGAACTCATCAGTGGGTCATCCTCTTTTGACAGACACTGTCCCTGCACTCAGAGGACTATTGCTGCTCTCTTGGAGACTGTGGCAGAGCTCTCCAGGCTAGGAATTCAGATTCCCTCATTTATTGTGTTATTGTCCACCCATCGTGACCATGCCCCATCTTTTGATCTTTTGAACAATTTTGTATATCTTTCATGTATATTCAGATGAACTAACTCCCATGAACCCCCCCTCCCAGACACCCCCCACCAATAATCCCCTGCATTACCCATTGTAACCCTTCTGTGATCCAAATCCTCCATGAACATGTAGTCCATAAAATAATCAAATACACTTAATAGGAAAAAGAAACAACAATGATAAGCTTACATGCAAGAGACAAACACAAGGAAACTCAGGAAAAAAAAACAAAAAGCAAATAATCAAACAAAAAAACAAAACAAAAAAAAATTTAATTAGCGATTGGGACATTCAAAAAAATGCGGAAAAAAGCAAAAGTAATGCCTTAAAAAATACATATATATATATATATATATTCTTTTTTTCCTTTTATCACTGTGTTATCGGATGTCCGGTGTGCCGTGACACCTTCCCCCTCTCAATCCCCATTGTCTCCCAAATTTTCATTTAATTTTCAAAGAAGTTTTAGGTCACAGCAAAGTCACACATGGAGTACCAGAGACTCCCAGATACCAAACCACCCCCCCTTCCCCACCCCATATTAAACCCCCTCTTTTTTTTGGATGTTAGCATTGTTATAACTGTTATACAGATAGTAAAATATAGCAACTAAATATTGTCAATGATTTACAGTATAGTTTACAATTTAGATGATACAGTTTAATAATTTTGATATTTACCATGTCCTGTGTCCATTACTGTAAGGTAATGAAAAACCTTTCCCATGACCACCAAACACCCCATTAGATCTTGACTGTTCCCTTTCCCCCAGCCCCCCAGGGTTTAAATTATTTTGGATAAAAAATACAACTGTGCACCTAGATACAACTAAAATTTTTAGTCTCCAATTTCAAGGGGACTATCAACTCCATCTTCTATTGCCCTAATTTCTGAAAACCCTTCACTCTTTCTTTAAGGATTTTACCTCGTCACTTCCTCCATTATGTAACATTTTGTCTAATTTCACTGAGAAGGTTTTAGGTCACTATGCAAATAATCTTTTCTGCTACAAATGATCAGCTTCTTTTAGTTTTTTCTCATTGCTCATTATCAGTAGTAGAAATATCCCTTCCTTCTGGTCAACACAAATATCCATCTTTGTTTTGGATGCCGTTTTTTTTTCTTGCATTACATCATATATTCTACATTTTATTTATGAAATAAAATATTTTATTATTTGACAATTAACTAATTCAACTAAATTTGAATTTTAGAATGCATGAATTTGAAATCCAGAAAGCTATAATGTCTAAAGGTATAAATTCTGTTGGTCAACAGCCAACTAGGGAATACTTACATAATACATGTGACTCCCTCCAAACTGTATCTACAGAACAAATACTCCAGGTTTAGGACAAATAGCAGATTGATTAGTTTCAGTACGGCCATTTGATTAAAAAGACACTGATATTTTTGCTAAATCTTATGGGAAATAAACTTGTAAATTTATAAATAAACTTAAATGAGAAAGAATCAGAACTGGTACTGTAGCACCTATCTTGAAAGCTTGAGTGGAAATCTGTCTTAAATCAGAGGCTTTTAGCAAGAGAAAGGAGATGGGAAAGAGAGAAAACAAATTTATTCCTGATGACAAAATATTATTTGAGCACCTTTTAAACCCTGCCTTAAGTCACCCTTAATCACTTGCTTAAGTCAATTTGGTACAAGTTTTCTGTACTTGGAACTGCAACAGAATTCACTTATATAGTATTTAGTATGTACTTAATGCTTATTTATACTTGAGAATAATTACTGATTATTATTTCAGTTAAATATGTCTAATCATAAACCTTACCATTCAATTTTAATTATTTTAATTTTATAAAACTTTTCCGTAACTGTACAACACCTTCACAGTATTTTTAAAATCAATTTCCTGGCCACTCACAAATATTACTTTTACTTGATAAAATTTATATTCATTTATAAAGCTTATAAAAAGAACAATGACAACAACAACAAGTTAAGTGTCAAACAAAACAAGAAAATAAACAAATTGTATTGATCAGGATCACAATTAATTTCCACATAAATTTGGTAGGGATTTATGTATTTCCATTTTTGAGGTATCTTACAGAAAAGCCCAGGATTTTTCTATACTTGTTTCAATGTCCTTTTTGTGTCAGTGCATCTGTATGATATCTCACAATATAATAATCACATTCCTAGTTTATTTGTTCTTTGCTTTTTCATATAGTGGTTTTAAAAACTTGGTCTTTTTTAATTATATTGCTAACTAAGGTATTGGTTTTTATCTAGAAGACATATTTTTTATATATTGATATTGTAATTGGTCATCTCACTGAACTTTCTATGATCCTATTGAATGATAATAATCAGAAAAAAATTGCATTAATTAATCACCAAATTTAGGGAAACTGTGATTGGTTGTAAGATATATGAAAATAAGTTTCCTATTAATTGTATTTGGCTATTGTATTGGCTTCATCTTTAAAGAAGATTTGGATCACAGAAAGGTTACAACTGGAGCAGGAGAGGATCATTGGTGGGGGGAGTCAGGGATTGGAGGTGCATGGGAAGAAGTTCACCTGAACATACATAAAAGGCATATAAAATTGTTCAAATGTTCATGGGGCATGGTCACAGGGGATGGAGAACCACTCAATAAATGAGAGTTCCCATCCTGGAGAGCTCTGCCATATTTTTCAAGGGAGTAGCAACAGTCCCCCAAGTGCAGGGGCAGTGTCTGGCAAAGGAGGATGATCCACTGATGGGCTCTTGTTATTGATGACTAGCCTTATGAGTCTTTACTCTTGAAATTTAAACTTAGCCTATTGTTATGGGTTGCCTAAGGGTTGCCTCCTGAAACCGCCTTGTTGCTCAAATGTGGCCTCTCTCTAAGCCAAACTCAACATATGAATGCATTACCTTCCTCCCAGTGTGGGACATGACTCCCGGGGATGAGCCTCCCTGGCAACGAGGGATTACTAACAAGTGCCAATGGGCAATACGACTGGAAAAAGACCTCGAATAAAAGGGGGAAAAGGTAAAGACAAATGAGTTCATATGGCTAAGAGACTTCAAAGGTCATCCCAGAGTTAACGCTTATGCACATCTCAATAGGGCCTCATAGGCTTCCAATGTGGATATCACCCCAAACAGAGGGGTTCCTGAGGGCTCTGGAGACACCCAGGTCCTATATCAGGGCAGATAGCCCCAGAGTTTTGTGCCTTATCAGTGAGCCCTACTTTGGAATCCTTGTTCCTGAGAGTGACAGAGTTGAACCCAAATATGTCTTCCCTGCACATGGTCCACCTGTCCCTTCTATTCAAACCTATATGTGGTGCCAGAGTTTGCAGGTATACTTCCAGAGACCGGAGTCCTTGGGCTGTCCATGTGCCAGCTGGGCCCAGAACCTTGGTGGAGCTGCAACTCCTACTCTACAGCTCAATGGACTCACCCTGGATACCTGGTGGGGAGATGATGATGGACAATGGCCATCCCAGGGAATGGAGAGAGTCTGCAGTTGCAGGCAGGACAATCCCATCTATCTTATCCATGGGATATAAGGCCCCTCTCACTTGGAGGTGGAGTGGACATCACCATCTCAGACTCCTCAGGATTGGGGGAAGAGCTATGGACTAGAGTGGACTTACAGGTATTCTGTTATAGCCATATTGTGATTCATGCAATGGAAGTAATTGCAGCATTAATGTGTAGCCAGGGGCCATTGGATGCTTTAGGGGAAGGGAGAGAGAAAAGCAGTTGTAATATAGGGGCTTTTTCGGGACTTGGGAATTGTACTGAGTGACATTGCAATGACAGATATAGGCCATTTTATATCATCATATAACAAGCAGAACTGTGTGGGAGAGAGTATGGTCTACAATGTGAACTATGGTCCATGCTCAGTGGCAAAGCCCCAAGATGTGTATATCTATTGCAGGTGATATGCCACACTAATGAAGGATGTTTCCGTGGGAGGTTGTGGGAGGAGTGGGAGGTGGGGCATATGGGAATCCCTACAATTTTTTGTAACATTTATGTAATCTAAGTATCTTTTAAAAAATAAAAATAATTATTAAAAAAAAAAAAAAGAAAAGAAGTCAGAAGAAATGGATGGGGGCGCTGCAGTGTGTTTATCAAATTGAGAGCTCACAGGTGGGAGTAGTTAAGAGTACATTTGCAGTTTGCAAAGTAGAGTGAAAGGTTCAACTAAAACAGATTGTCACAAGTCTGTTCATATTAATGATATTATAATGAGCCAAAGGTGTTCATTAGTCAAAGAAGTTAAACAACAGTCAGTGGTGTCTGACTCTACATTGGGAACGGGTGGATTGTTGAGAAATGTTTATTGCTTTTCACTTGAAAAAGGATATCAGATGTGAATGGATGTGATTGTAGATGATTGGGATTATACTACATTTGTGAGCTTGAAGATTAGGAGTACAGCAGAATTCTCGTTCTTCTTGTTGATGTGTTTTTAATTTCTGTAAAATATATTAGGCTTTCATAATTTCACATCTCTTTTTCTGCTTTCCATTGCCATCATATGAAAGGAAGGAAATCTGGGAGGTATAGACACAGGGCTGAGGAAGCAAGACTGTCCTATAAAATTTCATTTCATTTTATAGATATTTATATAATATGTTGCTTTTAAGTAATCAGTGTTTCCACAGATATATTGGCACATAGAAATGTTAAAAAATTCCCTGGAAACATAAACTTGAAATATGATATGTTCCTAAAGAATATGATCAACACAAACTTTACATATCAGCCAAGTTCTCATCTCCATGTATTTTGACTGCCGTTATTCTCTCTCTCTCCTGGTAAAATTACCCTAATTACCTAAATATTAAAGAAGATTAAGTAAACTAAAAGTTAATATAAAAATAATCCTCATTCTTTGAGGAAATAAATTTACATTGATTATATATCACTAATTTGTGAAACAATGATATTCTAAATGCAATATATACAATTATACAGTTTGTATTGAAATAAACTTGAAAATATTATACTGATATTTACAACATATTTACCTTATTGATGAAAATACTAAACCTAGTAGACATTAGACTAATTATTTTATCTTTCTTTCTTTTTTTTTTTTTTTTTTTTGACTAAATAAAGACTTTTGAAAAACTACCCCTAATCATTAAATAAATAATGGTTGCATATTTCTCTGGTAATTTTTTAAAGGAAATATGTGATAATGATGCAATATCTTGAGGAGACACAAGAACATACTATACTGATTTGAATTATATCTTGGTTTACAGCAAAAATAACCTTTAGCACAATGGTATTTAAATGTGAGGAATACTGTAATATAATATGATAATGTTATATGTGAATAAGTTAAAAAAAATTTAATTTTGACATTAACATTTTCCATGGCTTCTACATTCAGATCAGTCCTGAAATGTATTGATGCAAATGAAAAACTTATTTTTTGCTCTTACATATAATACCCAATTTTCTTCAAATTGCCAATATTTCACCTTTTATTTTTTTCTGAATGCAGTGAACATCAGACAGTTTTTTGGTGAATTTACAAAGAAATAAAAAGGAGAGATACATGGATTAAACAAACATTTAATCATGAAATCTAATTCTTTGAAATTCAATGTACTTTAAGAACGTGTTGTAGAGGAAACTTTGATTTCAGGGTAGTTTATAAAAAAGGAATCCTCATGTATATAGAAAACATGTAACTAAATGTTTAATGCCTTATGTTTTAGTTTTCTTGAGCTTTACTCATAATTGAGACTGTCTGTGGTAGTTTGAGATTATTTTATTAATCCTAGACAGAAAAGATTATGTTTGTAAACTAATCTATTCCTCTGGGTGTGGTACCCTTTGATTACATTAATTCAAGTGAGGGGCCTTTAATTAGATTACCTGGTAAGATAACTTTAGGGCTTTCGATTGGACTGCATCAGTGAGGTGTGACTCAGATTGAGTCTCTACCCCCTTGCTGGGTCTGATATAAACCCAGGGACACAGAGAGACACAAAGAAACGCAGGAAAAAGAAGTCGCCATGTTTGACCTGCAATATAAGAGAGAAACAGGGAGACAGAGGAAAAGGGAGCTGGCATATTTAATTCTGCAATGTGAGAGAGAGGACTGCAGGAAAGCAGTAGCCCCTGAAAGGCTCAAAGAGGCTGGGCCCACAGAGAAGTTCAAGTGGAGATAAGCCCTGCTATATGCCTGGTTTCCCTCAGCTTAGCTCAAACCTTGGGAAGAAATTGAATAGTCAACACTTAAACAAGAGGCCTGGAAAGAGACAAGCCTTATGCCTTAGATGTGCTCAGCTGAGCTCAAGAATTGGCAGAGATCTTGTTTCAATACATGGCAACTGACTTTGGTGAGAAAGCAACTTTGACGTTGCCTCAATTTGGACTTTTCACAGTCTTGGAACTGTGAGATTATATCCCAAATAAATCCCCTTTATCAAAGACAACCCATTCCTGGTATTTTGCATAAGCAACCCTTTGTCAAACTAAAAAAGAAATTGGTACCAGGAGAGTGGGGCCATGCTGCCTGCAATTACCAAAAATGCAGGAAGAGTTTTATAAATGGCCAAAGGATATTTTTTGGAGGAATTGTGAAATGCTTGATAGAAAAGACCTAGATTGCTTTGACAAGATCGTTGGTAGGAATATAGACCCTAATGTTATTTCTGTAAGACCTTAGAAGGAAATGATGAAGCTATTATTGGAAATTGGAGGAAAGGCAATCCTTTTTTAAAAAGTGCAGAGAATTTGGCAAAATTGAATCCTGATGTTAGATGGAAGGCAGAATTTGAAAATGATAAACTTGGACATTTAGCTGAGGAGATTTCCAAAGTAAATGTGGAAACTGTGGCCTGGTTTCTCCTTGCAGCTTATAGTAAAATTCAAAATGAAAGAGATAAGATGAGTACTAAACTGCTGGGCACAAAGAAACCAGAGACTAATAATTTGGGAAATCCCATCCTTCTGAAAAACAATCTCCCAGAGGGTAGTGTCTCCTGTGAGGACTTAACTAATCTTGGAACTTGCAAGTCAGTATCAAAATTGCACTTATCCAGGAAGGACTTGTGGAAAGTCTTAAGGTCTAATGGCTTGGGCCTGTTTCTTGCATGCTAAAAGAACAAGCTTTTTGGGAGATCTATGTAAACAAAACCACTGTCAGCCTGGACTAAAAGGGACAGTGAAGGGAGAAATTAAAGGGAAAATGGCTTCAAGAGGAAAACTGTGGAAGCTAAGGTCTGGAATTAAGACATTTCCTCAGGCCAAGAGAGGGACTCCACACACGTGTTCAGAATGGGTGAGTTTACCCTGGCATTTGAAGAGGGTGGATCATCCAGCCTATTATTCAGGGAGAGTTTGGCAGCCCAGCCTATGGAGAGGGAGGAGCACATTCTCCAGTGGTTGCAGAGAATTGGGTTGTCACTCCACTGCTCTGAGGGTGTATTAGTCAGGGTTCTCTAGGGAAAAAGGATCAACAGGAGATATCTGTAAATAGTATGAGATTTTTATAAGAGTCACTCACATGACTGTGGGGATGCACAGGTCCAGGTTCTGCAGGCAGGCTGCAAACCAGGGTTTCCGATGAAAGTCCAATGAAGGTCCTTGATGAGTTTCTGGAAGATGTTGGCTGTCCAAAGATGAGCTGGGAAAATTCTCTGAATGCTGAAATCACTTACCCTTTTAAGGCATTCAACTGATTGGATAAAGCATCACTCATTGCTGATGGCAATCTCCCTGGTTGATGTAGATGTAATCAACCATCTATGCAGTAAACTCACTGATGACTAACATCCATAAATGTCCTTGTATTACAATTAGTCCAGTGCTTGCTTGATCAAACAACTGGGCACAATTACCTGGCCTAGTTGATACATTAGCCTAACAATCACAGAGGGTATGAGTCTAGTCCAGTAGATTAGAGAGTCAGGTCACCAACCCACTGTTCTCAGGGGTTGGGCCTGTATGTCAGATTAAGGAGAAAATTGCCAACACCTCACTGTAATAAAGGGGTTGAGACTGTCCTCCGTAAATTGGGGACAGTGTGGCCATAACCCCAATGTTCTTGAAAGGTGAGGTCTGGAGCTCACTTGCCACTCACATGCTTAAAGAGGGTGGAACTGAAAGTATGACCATTGGGCAAACCCATGGAAAGGGTGGGCCCCCATGAGACCCCAAGGATAAGAAGACATCATTTTAAGGATGACTCTTTGACTTTGAAATCTAGTGTATCGTGCAGGTTTTTGGAACTTTGGTTTTACAGTTCTACAACCAGAGGGGAATATCTGCCCCAAGAAAAACTGCATGCCTGTGACTGATGTTTATGTTATTTTGTACTTAACATTGCTACTGAAATTATTTAAGTTTTTTGGAATATTGTATTGTAATGAATGTATTTTGCATATGGAAAGACATGTCTTTTTGGGATTCAGAGGGTGAAGTATAGCTGATTGAGATTATTTTATGAATCCCAAAAAGTGAAAGATTATATTTGTAAACTAATCTATTCCTCTAGGTGTGATACCCTTTGACTGCATTAAATTTGGTTGTGGGCCTTTTGATTAGATTACTTGATAAGATCAATTTAGTGCTTTTGATTCAGCTATGTCAGTGAGGCATGAGCCAGCTTGAATCTCCACTCTCCTGCTGTGTCTGATAAAATTGGAGGCACAGAGAGACAGACAGATAATGAAAAGGAAGCCATCATATTTGATCCTGACATGTGAGAGAGGAGTAGAGGATTGCTTGAGCACAAAGTTGACCACAGAGCAGCTCAAGAATAGACAGTGAGCCAGGAGGGGAAGACTAAGACCTTGACAGAGATCACCAGCCCTCTTGCTTTGCCACATGCAAGGACAACAGAATCAATAGTAGATGACTTCGGTGAGAAAGCATCTTGTATGGTGCCTCAGTTTGGACTTTTCACAGCTTTGGAACTGTAAGCTTTTACCCCAAATAAGTCCCCTTTTTATAAGCCAACCCATTTCTGATACTTTGCATTGGCAGCCCTTTGGCAAACTAAGATATGGACCAAAAAATGGAATTTATGTTTTGTGAGATATTAGTATAGCCACTCCTGACTATTTTAATATTTGAATGGTGTATTTTTCATACTTTAAGCTTTTTAACAGGCTTTAATTTTTAGAACACTTTTAGATTTACAGAAAAATTGAGAAAAGATAGTACAGAGAGTTCTCATGTACCTCACACCATTTCTCTATCATTCATATTTTACCATAGAATGGCTTATATGTTGCAATAGGGAACCAATATTGATACATCATCTTTAATTAAAATCAATACTTTTTTTTTTCAGATTCCCTTAGTTTCTTACCTAATGTCTCTTTTCTCTGTTCTAGGATCCCAACCAAGATATAACATTAGATTTAATTGTCATGTTTCCTTAGGCTTCTCTTGGCATTGACAGTTTCTCAGACTTTCTTTGTTTTTTGACTACCTTAACAGTTTTGTGGAATACTGATTTTGTACAATGCAGCTCTATTGTAATTTGTCTGGTGTTTTTCTCATGCTTAGATTGGGTTTTTAGTATTTTGGAATGAGAACATAGATCATTTTCATTACATCATATCAAAGGTATATGCTATCAACATGATTTATCAGTGTTCATGTTGATCTTGATTACCTGGTTGAGGTAGTGTTTATCAGGTTTCTCCATTGTAAAGCTACTTTTTATCCCCTTTCCTTCCTTTATTTTTTGGGAGGAAATCAGTATGCTTAGACCATACTTAAGGAGTTCTGGGGAAAAGAATATCTACATAAATTATTAGGAATGCTTCTGCATGGGAGATTTATCCCTTCTAACTCATTTATTTATTTACTCAATCATTTATATCTGTATGGACCCGTGCATATTTATTTTATACTTTGGGTTATAATACAATGATACTTAATTTGTTGTTCAGATTGCTCCAGCTTTGGCCCTTGGAAGCTTTTTCAGTTGGCTCCTGTGTCCTTTTGACACATTCTATGAAAGTAGGTTATATTTATTTACTTTTTCATTTTCTTACTTTCTGACACTAAATGATTCTGCAGGCTCATCATGAATATTTCCTGCTCCAGCCCTAGGACCAATCATTTCTCAAAGATTTCTTTTTATTGGAGAATGGTATTTAAATCCAAGGTCTAAGCTGTATTCATTGCTCCTGGAATGTCATTGTTCCTAGGCCATCTCAGTTGATAGAATGAGGGGATTCATGTGTATATGATAACCTGTATATATGCACATATCTACAAAAAATTCTAAACATAAACACATGTATCTATATTAAGCTGAAAATGAGTTCATACTGATGTCTACAAGTGTAATCCATTACAACATGGATCATCCTAACTCCCTTCACTTGCTTTACAAATTGCTACTTCAACAGTGAGAAACCTAGGGGAGGTAATCCAAGAAGGTATCAGAATAGCTCAGGCAGGGAGCAGCTCTCTTGCAACAGGAAAGAAGACAGGGAGCTAGTGTGAGGGAGCTGCTGTGGAGAACTCTGCAGGCCAGAAAATTGCTGCATGCCTTGTCCTGGAGAGACTGGTGACACAGAGATGGAGAGGCCAATGGGAAAACTATGAGTTGATACTCCTGAAGCTGGGAACACTGCCACCCCCCACCTAAGAGGTGAACTGTCTTGGTAAAGCCTTTGGCTGAGTGGCCACTGGAAAGAAGCAAGGACAGATTCCTACCAGTGAAGGGAGGAGGTCATAGGAAGGCTGACTGTGGTTTCTTTTCAGTGAATGTAACTATTATAACTTTCTAGCTCAAAAGAGGTCATGGAAATTGAAGGATTCATCTCTGTTGAAGGGTTTGCTGAGCGATACCATTTGTCAGCCATCTGGGAAAGTGAAGGAAGACAGACTGGTCTTTCCTGAGTCTTTCCCAGGCAAGTCAGACCTTTTCAGACCCCATTAGTGGCTCTCTGCTACTGTTTTGACTACTTAATCAGGGCAAAATTAAAGTTTTAGAAAAATTAAACTAAAAATCAAAGAAGAACTTGAAATAAAACCACTAAGCAAGAAAGAGAAATTGACAAACAGAGCAAAATTATCAACATAAGCAGATGTCTAGGTATCAACAAAAGATGACAACCCACACTAAGAAACAGTAAGATATGGCACATTCAAAGAAACAAGCCAAGACTCTAGGTGAGACTCAGGATTTAAGACAACTAATAAATGGAATTCTTCATTTTTGTATTTTTTTGCATGGGGGATTTATCTCTTCTAACTCATTTATTTATTCAGTCATTTATATCTGTATGTTCTCACAAATATTTATTTTGAACTTTGGGTTATTAAACAATGCTACTTAATTTTGTTGTTCAAATTAAGGAGATAAAGAAAAATATGACTAAAGAGATAAAGAATATTAAGGTGACACTGTGTGAGCATGAAGAACAATTTGAGATCCTGCAAAAAAAAAAAAAAAAAAAAAAATCCAACAGAGCTTATGGGAATGAAAGTCACAATAGATGTGATTAAAATTACATTAGAGGCATATAACAGCAGATTTGAAATGTTAGAAGAATGGGTAAGTGAATTAAAGGAGAAGACATTTGAAATAGAAAAGATAGGATAAAAAATAGAGAAAAGAAGGCAAAAAATTTAACAGGGTCTTGGGGAACTGAATGACAACATGAAACACACAAACATATGCATTATAGATGTCCCACAGGGAGAAGAGAATGGAAAAAGGGTTGAAAGACTATTTGAGGAAATAATGACTGAAAATTTTCCAACCCTTATGAAAGACATGAATATCAATATTCAAGAAGGACAATGTACTCCAAACATAATAAATCCTAATAGACTTACTCTAAGCCATCTACTATTCAGATTGATAAATGCCAAAGATAGAGGATTTTGAGAGCAGCAAGATAAAATTATTTACAAGAGAGGCTTTATAAGTCTAGTGCTCATCTCTTTTCAGAAACCATAGAGGTGAGAAGGCAGTGATACAATATCTTTAAGATACTGAAAGAGAAAAACTGCCAGCCAATAATTCTTTATCCTGAAAAGCTATCCTTCAAAAATGAAGGTGTTTTTTAAAGTCTTTCCAGACAAACAAAAACTGAAAGAATATGTTACCAAGAGACTGAATCTACAAATGATATTAAAGGGTATGTTACAGCCTTACAGGAAAGACAAGGAAGCAAGGCTTGGAGAAAAGTGTAGAAATGAAGAATGTAAGTAAGACAATTTGAAAAGGGTTAAAAGACAGACAATAGTAAGATATGACAACAGAAAGTCAAGGAATAAGATGGTGGAAGTAAATAACGTCTTTATAGTAGTAATGATGAAGAATAATGGATTGAACTACCCAATTAAAAGACATAAACTGGTAGAATGGATTTTAAAAAAACCACAAACCATCTATTTGTTATCTACAAGAGATTCACCTTAGATGCAAGGACACAATCAGGCTGAAAGTGAAAGGTTGGAAGAAGATATCCCACGATTATAGCAATAAAAAAATAGTGGGGGCAATGATATTAATATCAGATTAAAAATATTTAAAATGAAAAACTATTATAAGCAATGAAGTAGGTTACTATATATAAACAAAAGGGACAATTTACCAAGAAGAAATAACAATACTAAATATTTCTCCACTCAAAATACATGAGACATACACTGGCAAAATTGAAGGGAGAAATAAATGTCTCTACAATAAGAGTTGGAGACTTCAACACTCCAGTCCCAGCATTACCTAGAACATCTGGACAGAGGATAAACAAGGTAACTGAAAGCTTAAATAATATGATGAATGACCTGGATCTAATAGACATTTATAGAGCATTACACCCCCAAACAGCAAGATATATATTCTTCTCAAGTGCTCATGTATCTTCCTACAGGTTGGAAGATATTTTGGGACATAAATCATATTTCAATAAATTCAAAAATATTGAAATTATACAAAACACTTTCTCTGAGCATAATGAAATTAAGTTGGAAATTAATAACAGGTGGGAAAAAGGGAAATCCATAAATATAAGGAGATTAAAAAATAGAATCTTAAATAATCAATGGGTTAAAGAAGAATTTTCAAGAGAAATCAGTGAATAACTCAAGATAAATGAAAATGAGAACTCAATATACCAAATCTTATGGAATACAGCAAAGACAATGCTGAGATGGAAATTTACAGGCCCCAATGCTTATATTAAAAAGAAGTTGCAGAGGGTTGTGGGAATATAGCAAGAGAAATAGAACAAAGGGTGGCCTCTTCTCAAACTGAATTCCCTGTTCTCACTTATCTAACCCTCCCACATTCTAAGTGGTCTCTTTTCAGAACTTTTCCCTGTTCCCGCTTATCTAATCCTTCCACATTCTTGTTCAAGTCATTTCCCCAAAGACCCATGTCAGTAAAGGGGATGAACTTGGACACTGAGAACTTACCCTTACACTTTTTGCCTTAGGATTGGGTTAGTTTTTGCACCTAAGATTGTAAGCCCACAACTCTCAGCCAGTGGGAGATGGGTAAGGCTGGGGAGGGAGGGAAATAGGACATTGTGTCAGGGGAATTTTATAATCTTTGTTCTTGCACTGATCCTGTGCACTTGCCCACTTCCATTAGCTTGGGCGTGTGCCCTTTCTCATGAGAAACAAGTTACTGCTGCCTCTAATCCAACTCTCTGCCTTCAGAACTTTTATTTTAAGTAAATGGTCACCGTCCCATGCAATTGGAGTCTCGTCTTTGGGTCATGGGAACGACGAGAGACCCTCAAACCCCTTCTTCAACTGGCAGGACATCCCACCGAGGTTTTATGGTGGCCTTCGGCTTAGGAACAGTCGGGGGTCTCTCCCAGTCACCAGACCTGAAGGAAGCAGAGATTGAAACATCTGTGCAGAGAAAAAGGTCCGGACCTCAAAAATGAGATAAAAGAAGTCACATAAGTCTGTGCACAGACCCAGGTAAGAGAATTTGTGTCTGGGACCTGGGTGACTTGGAGAGGGGGGACTTAGTTCTGAAAGATCCTGTTGAGTCAGTAAGACTGAGTATAATACAAGACATCTCAGGCAAGATACGTTGAACCAGTGCAGGCAAGATACGTTGAGTCAGCAAGATTGAGTATAATAAGAGAAGTCTCAGGCAAGATACAGGGTGTGAAGTAAGGACTAGGGGGCAGTAACTCCTCAGAAATCTCAGGGAAAATGGGAAAGACAATTCTAAAAGCAGCCAGCAAGAAACTTTAACAGAGGCAACGGAGAACAGTCTATTAGGGACAAAGAAAATTAAGATAATCTTCCAAAATATAAAGGAAAAAGTAAAAAACAAAAAACAAACAAAAAAACCCATGATAAAATATTGTTATTTAATCTGGGCTAGAAGCCCCCTTAAGAGTGGAGCTGTTCACTGGCCAAAGTTCAACTCCATGGAAAACTGGGTTTGTCAACTCCTAAATTTGTAAACAATGCCCTCTTAGAGAAGTTCCCCTAGGGTGAGGGGAAATTGGGTTTGTGAATCCTCCCTTGAGTAGTGCTGAAATAAGTTTCAAAAAGGAAATGAAAAATCAATTAGAAAACCCATCGGGCTTAGCTGACCAATTTAATCAGTTTCTCAGCCCAAATGTTTATACTTAGACCAAATTAATGTCCATTTTAGATCATTTCTTCTCTAGAGAAGAATAAGAACAAATTAGAAGAGCGGCTATGAAGGCCTGGGATGATAATCGCCCAAAGGGGACCCAGAGGGGAGCAGAAGTTTCCCCCTCCAGGACCCTAACTGGGATCACAATAACGCTGCTCATAAGAATAACACGAGAGATCTAGGAAGGATAATTGTCCAAGGAATTAGAAATGCTGTCCCTAAGAGTCAGAATTTAAATAAAGCCTCAGAAGCAAAACAAGAAAAAGAGGAAACTCCCACAGCTTTCTTGAATAAGCTAAAAGATTAGGTGATAAAATATTCAGGCTTAGAAATAAACGAGCCAGCCGCCCAAAACCTACTTAAAGTATACTTTGTAACTAACTCATGACCTGATATTAATAGAAAATTTCAAAAGATAGAAAGATGGGCAGGCAAGCCACTGGATGATTTATTATCTGCAGCTCAGCAAGTGTATATAAGAAAGAATGAAGAAGAGAGGAAAGAGCAAACAAGGTTATGATGCAGGCTTTAGAACTGCAACAGGAAAGACAGACTAAGTCAATGTTGCAAACTGTACAAACAATGACTAGTGCTTTACAGAAACCTAGTGCTGGAAGGGGCAAAAGAATTCCCTTTCTGGGACATGGCAATCAAGTCCGGTTCCTGGACCAGAAAGGGAATGCCCTGCGTCTCCTGCTAACTTGCTATGGTTATTGGAAGAAGGTCATATGAGAAGGGATTGCCCAGAGAGGACAATGAAACAAAAGATCTTCTCTTTGATAGAAGCAGAGGACTGAGGGAGTCAAGGGTTCAAGATAGACCCCCACCCAGAACCCTTGATAAATTTAAAGGTGGAGAATAAAAAGGATAACATTACCTTTCTAATTGACACAGGTGCAGCCAGATCCTCCCTTATTACCTTACCTCAAGGGGCCAAACTAAGCGAGAAGAAACTCAGTCTCAAGGGTAAAAGGAGAAAATTTTGTTGTTCCTTTTATAAAACTATTACAAATCGAATGTAATCAAGAAACCTACTTAGAGCAATTTCTTTTCATCCCTGAGGCGGGGATCAACTTATTAGGGAGAAACATGATCACTAAATTAGGCCTAAATATAACAGTCAAAGGAACAAAAATTGTTCCAACCTTACCCCTCTGACTATGTGTTATGAAAGAGGAAATAGAAAGTAGCATTGACCCACAAATCTGAGCTGGACCCTGGAATAGAGAAAAAGTAGACATACACCCCCCCCCTAAGGATCAAGCTAAATGGAACTCAAACAGAAAATAGAAAATAGTTTTTGGAGGATAGAAAAAAATTAATAGATAAAGCCATTGCTAGGGGAATCCTAAATCATCTTCACCAGGACAGCCACTAAGATGTCCAAAATTTATGCGCTGCTGTTCTAACTCATTATGCCTGTATCGGACTGTACAAGTAGTATGCCTGCCAAGTAGTAAATGAATGTATCCGCAGTAGAAAAGTAAATAAACAAAGTCTAAAGAACAAGCCCCTAAGAGGGTGAGCCCCAGAGCTCAAACCTTTTCAAAGCATTCAGGTGGACTTCAGTGAAAACCAAAGTACCTCCTAGTGGTTATTAACCATCTCACTTCATGAGTAGAAGTCTACCCAGTTCCTCAAACGACTGCACAAACTGATTAAAATGCTATTAGAATACCTTATCCCTAAGTACGGACTCATTGAAAATTTTGATTCCGATAATAGGACCCATTTCATAGCTTGAGTTCTACAAAGGCTAATGAATTAGTCTTGCTCATCTAAGGTCTGCTAAAGTCAAAGTGAAAAATAAAGTTCTAAAGCAGAGGAAAATTATCTTAAAGCATTGGGGACATTTATAAGCCAATAATTAAAAAAAAAAAAGGTGTGCAAAACTGCATAGTCACAGTGCAAATGAAAGAAACTAAAAAGTCTTTAAAAAGTTCTTTTAAACGTTATCTTACAGTTAAACTTGTTTTGTAAGAGAAAGAAAATTATAACAGTAAGTCCTATGTTTCTGTGTCAAACTATTCATGTCTGCCTGTTTGTTCAGTGTATGACTCCATACATCGGGATGATATCACATTGGCAAATGAGGGTTCTTAGACGAGCTACATGTGAATAACTATTCCTAGTACCCAAATTGGGCTAAGCAGGATGGAAAAGTAATATAGAAATCTAAATATAGAAACTTGAGAAAGAAAAAGTTTTTCCTAAGCTCTTTGATCCGCATTATCCCCAAGGCCTTCTCTTTACAAGAGCTGTGGGAAAAAGACAAGGTGTAACAGATTGAAACTCTATCTTCTAAACTGGGGAATTAAAAATCATAGTTTATTCTGTAATTCCTTAATTTAAACCTTTTAACAGCCTTAAAATAAGGGTGGTTAAGAATCCTGTTACCAAATATCAACAAGTGAAGAAAAAGTCTTTGAAAGCTATAGAAAGATCTTTAAAAACAGTTTTCCAGAACCTGGCAGTCAATGCTTTTAAGATTATTTACAGTTTATAATTTTAATAAAGGAGTTTTGGCCTCCTATAAAAGGAAGAGGGAGGCATTCCTTGCATAAACTATAACGGTTTCGATTTTATTTAGCTTAAGTGTTATCTCCCTAGGTTTATGAAATACCAAGTATATAAATTTATTAAATCCTTAAAGTAATGAAAGCTAAGTTCATAGCTAATGAAAGTAAGTAAAAGAAATGTAGATTTGCCCTCTTTTAAATAGATAAAGTAAATTCCATTGGTTGCTAATTGTAATCTAAAGTAAATTAACCAGTCTATGTGGTTGTGGTCAATTATGGAGAGTTTATAAAAAGCATCTTCTAAACTGAAGCATTTGAATGCCTAGTTCCAGGAAGCTGTTACTAACTAAAAGCCTGAATTGATGTTAATGGCAAAAAGTGACTTCATAGCAGTGAAACCTGCCAGAGGCCACCTCAATCTACATATTCAAGTAATAGTATCAGAAAAATAATCTTGATTCCATTAGGAATCTTTGGTTTTCTTTTTTAAAAAAATGGAAAGTAGTTTTTCCTGTACTGCTAAAGTAAAATACCTGCTACTTAATGTCTTCACGGTAAAAGTGTAAGAAGTAAAACACATTGCATTGGAAGTGTTTAAAAAGTGTATAAAAATCAAAAGATAGACTTCAGTATTGTCAAATTCTCTTGTGCATTCAAACCAGACTTTCAATACATTGCAGGTTGCCTCTCTATTTGAGTTATTGGCTAGGTTGGTCACTGACCCCTGAAACACTAAAAGTGTTCACTACATCTCTGGTAGTGCTCCTGAAGTAGATGGAGACTATGTTACAGTTTCAAACTCCTGTAGCAGCCCACGATGGCTCAATAGAGCCAAATGTACAATGAATATTGCCTCCAGACTGGCACCATTTCATAGTGCCAAAGAGTGCTATACACCAGGCCAGTAGAGTACTGGAATCTACTTTCCTAGCTTCTCTCTAGAGTCAATGGTGCTGCAGCATGCTGGCTGTGTGAAGGACACACCAAGTGGAGCAATGATCACCAGAGTACTGTGAGTAGAACTTAAACACAATTGGCATTATGACCTGCTCCCATGGAGAGATAACATGTAAGGTATTGCAAACCTAAAACTTAAATCTACTAATTACAGCTCAAAACCAAACCAAACCAAAACAACAACAACAAAAACTTATGCATTGAGTAGTACATTAATAAATATTAAATACTGTACCTATATCCTATTCTAAACATATGCCTGATGATTATAGTTATATATGTTCTATTCTAGATCATATACAGAGGGACATTGAACATGTTAAAAGTCCTGGTAAACTTCATTTTCTAAGTAGTTAATGAATATGCTTAACCCAGGTATCCCTCTTAGCCCTTGTTCCAGAAAGTCTTAGAAATTGACTGGGATTCCCATATTCCTTGGCATCCACCCTCTTCAGGGAAAGTAGAAAAGATAAACCAGTAGCTTAAAAGACAAGTTACCAGACTGATGCTAAAAACTGGCTTGCCTTGAACTAAATGTCTGCCACTTGTACTGTTAAGAGTTAAGGTAAAACCTAGGAAAGACCTAGATTTGCCCCCACATAAAATCCTGTTTAGACACCCTTATCCTGCTAAGATAGGATCTCCTTTTCATAGGAAAGCAAAGATAAATTTTTAAGAAAATATGTGCACTCTCTTGCTTTAACTCTTTCCTCCCTACAGAAAAAATCCCTAATCACCCAGACTCTTCCTTTTGGATTCCTGGTCCACGAGTTCCAGCCTGAAGACTGAGTCTTTGTCTGCACCTGGAAGGAAGATAAACTAACTCTTAACTGAGAGGGTCCATTTCAAGTTTTATTGACCACAGACACTGCTGTAACAACTGCAGAAAAAAAGCTAGACCCATTACACCCGGGTAAAGAATCTATCTCTACTACCATACCTGGACCTGAAACTCCTCCCTCCTAGACTGTGGCCACAGATAAGAAAAACCCTTAACACCTGACCTTCAGATCCTCTAAACCTTAACCCATCCCAAATGAGTTCCCCTTTACTTCTACTCTTACTCAGCCTTTTGTGTAAACAGTCCCTCACTTACACAACTATAACAGTCACTGAGAGAACCAGCTCGCAAGGCATCCAGCTTGATTTCTATGCTCTAAAAGGAGTCTACCCTTCCTGCAAAAGCCTCGGGGACCAAAGGGCACTAAGCTCCTCCGACAAATATCTTTCCCCAGAATCTAAAGAAAAGAAGTAGGAGAGAGACTCATGTTCGGCATGGCAAGATGTTTAGTAGAACACACAGTTCGAAGTTTAGACCTATGCTAACAGAAAAAGGGGAAGTCTGTGTAATGATAGGAGAAAGCTGCTGTACTTATATTCCAAACAATACTGCCCTGGATGGGTCGGTTACCCAAGCCCTGCGAGGTCTCATAGCCTTATCTGAAAAATCAGCCAAAACTTCCGGGATAGACACCAACCTATGGAACAGTTAGACTCTCTCTTTTCTGGGCCTTAGTCTCGTATTATAACTGTTAGTCAGAATCTATAGTATACTCATTATCTTACCCTGCCTAGTCCCTTGTTTTATTTCCCTAATCCAACGAACCATTCAAAAGATGTATGTAATCCCCATGGGGAAAACTGGACAATCTAGACCCATGCATGATGTTGCTTACACAAGCACTCACCAAATTCCAAACAACCCCAATGGAAAATTATCTAGATCTAGAAGAAATGACTAAATTCACATATAATGAGTGGTGTGAGAAGAGTCCAATAAACTCTAAAAAGAAGAAGGGAAATTGAGAGAAATAGACCGAAAGGTGGCCTCTTCTCAAACTGAATTCCCTGTTCTCACTTATCTAACCCTCCCACATTCTAGGTGGTCTCTTTCAGAATTTTTCCCTGTTCCCACTTATCTAATCCTCCCACATTCTTGTTCGAGTCACTTCCCCAAAAACCCACATCAGTAAAGGGGATGAACTTGGACACTGAGAACTTACCCTTACACTTTTTGCCTTAGGATTGAGTTAGTTTTCGCACCTAAGATTGTAAGCCCACAACTCCCAGCCAATGGAAGATTGGTAAGATTGGGGAGGGAGGGAAATAGGACATTGTGTCAGGGAAATGATATAATCTTTGTTCTTGCACTGATTCCATGCACTTGCCCACTTCCATTAGCCTGGGTGTGTGCCCTTTCTCATGAGAAAGAAGTAAATTACTGCTGCCTCTAGTCCAACTCTCTGTCTTCAGAACTTTTATTTTAACTAAGTGGTCACCGTCCCACTCAATGGCATCACACTAACAGGCAGGGCTCAATGTTTTCACAAAAACAGCAGAGAAAAGGCCAAAAGCTGTCTGAAGGACCTGCTTTGGGGGTCAGAAGTCCAGGACAGTGCCTCACAAATCCCAGGAAGGTGAGGAACATGGAGATTAAGAACTTGAAACAACAAACATGAGTTATTTAGCCCTGTGGTGGCCAGGAAGGGCTCCCCTCCCCCACCAAGAATATATTAATCTAGGGTAAAACCTCTGGCTCACTGCAGCTGACTGAGAGGGGAACAGACATCTTCTTCCTGTGAGCTGTTTCAAGGGTACAGGGAGGGGAGTCAGGGGGCTTTTCTTCAGTGGATTTGGCCAGCAAAGCTGCTTTGAATCTCCACTTTGGAGATTCAACAGAGGAACCAAGGAAAACCAAGAATGAAACACTTCTGTGGAAAGGAAAGCATATGAGTGCCATCTGCTGGCTAGTCTTGAAATTGCATGGACAAAAACTATTTTCAGTTCTCTCTGTATCCTAATCCCTGGGAGGAAATCTGTACCCCACTACTAAGTCCATGGTCCGATTTTGATAATTTAAGATGGGCAATTTTTAAGACTTAGAATAAGTCCAACCAAATATCAAAGAAGACCTGTGTGTGTGTGTGTGTGTGGGGGGGAAACAATAGGCAAGAGAGAGAAATTGGCCATCAGAGTAAAACCACCAACATATTCAGATGCCTAGACATCAACAAAAAATTACAAGCCATACTAGGAAACAGGAAGAGATGGCCCAGTCAAAGGAACAAATCAAGTATCCTGAAGAGATATAGGATTTAAGGCAATTAATCAGTGATAATCACACAAATTTCCTAAATCAATTCAAAGAATTTAAAGAAAATATGACTAAAAAAATTAAGGATATTAAGAATACATTGGGTGAGCATAAAGAACAATTTGAAATCCTGTAAAGAAAAGTAACAGAACTTATGGGACTGAAAGACATGTTGGATGAGATTAAAAATACATTAGAGTCACATAAGGGCAGATTTGAATTGCTCAAAGACAAAATTAGTAATTTCAAAGACAAAACATCTGAACTGGAAAAGACAGGAGAACAGAAAGAGAAGAGAATGGCAAAAAGGAAACAGAGTCTCAGGGAACTGAATGACCATGAAAAATGCACAAACATTCAAGTTATTGGTGTCTCAGAAGGAGAGGAGAATGGAAAAGGGCCAGAAAGAATATTTGAACAAATAATGACTGAAAACTTCCCAATCTTATGAAGAACATAAATATGAATATACAAGGAAAAGGCTCCCCAAATAGAAAAAAATCAGAATATTCAGAATATTTAGCCCTACTATTCAGAATGACAAATATCAGAGATAAAGAGAGGATTCTGAGACCATCAAGAGAAAAGCAAAGCATCATATAAACAGGAAATTTGATAAGTTTAAGTGCCTATCTCTCATCAGAAACCATGCAGAAAAGAAAGTGGTATGACGTATTTAAGGCACTGAAAGAGAAAAACTGTCAGCCAAGAATTCTGTATCCCACAAAATTGTCCTTCTAAAATGAGGGTCAGTTCAAAGTTTTCACAGGCAAACAGAAACTGATAGAAAATATTACCAGAATACCAGAATTATAAGAGATACTAAAGGGAGTGTGCAGCCTGAAAGGAAAAAATAAGGGTGAGAGATTTGGAGAAAAGTGTAGAAATGATTATTAAGATAGGTAAACTAAAGTGTAAGAAGACAGACAATAGAACCTTTGACAACAGAGCTGAAGGACAGCATGGATGAAGTAAGTAATGCTTTATGGTAATGACATTGAGTGTTAATGGCTTGAACTCCACAGTCAAAAGACATAGACTGAAAGAACAGATTTAAAAAAATGAGCCATCTATATGTTGTCTGAAAGAGACCCACCTCAGATGTAAGGGCACAACCAGGTTAAAAGTAAAAGATGGAAAAAGATATCCCATGCAAATAGTAGCTGGAGTATCTATATTAATATTGGACAAAATAAATTTTGTCCAATAAAATAAGGGACAAAGAAGGTCATTATATATTTTAAAAAGGGGCAATTCACCAACGAGAAATAAATATACTAAATATTTATACTCCTAACTTAAGTGCCCCAAGATACATGATGTATACACTGGCAAAGTTGAAGGGAGAAATAGGTCTCTCTATAATAATAGTTGGAGACATCAATACACCATCCTTAGTATTGGATAGAACATCTGGACAGAGAATAAATAAAGAAACAGAGAACTTGAATAATATGATAAATGAACTGACCCTAACAGATATCCATAGAATGTTGCACCCCCAAACAACAAGACATATATTCTTTACAAGTGCTCATGAAATCTTCTCCAAGATAGACCATATATAGGTCATAAGGCAAGTCTAAATAATTTTAAAAGATTGAAATTATACAAAACACTTTTACTGATCACAATGAAATGAGGCTGGAAATCAATAAAGGACTGAAAAGGAAAATTCATAAATATATGGATATTAAACAACACATTCTTAAATAATCTGTTGGTCAAAGAAGAAATTGCAAGAGAATTCAGCAAATATCTTGAGATAAATGATAATGAGAACACAACATATTAAAACCTATGGGACACTACAAAGGCTGGCTGAGAGGGGAATTTATAACCCTCAATGCTTACATTAAAAAAGAAGAAGAGCTAAAATGGAAGATCTAACTGCACACCTGGAGGAATTAGAAAAAGAACAGCAAATGAATCCCAAACTAAGCTGAAGGTGAGAAATAGTAAAGACCAGAGCAGAAATAAATGAAATTAAGAACAAAATAAACAATAGAATCAACAAAACCAGAATTTGGTCCTTCAAGAAGATCAACAAAATCAACAAAACCTTAGTTAGACTGAAAAAGAAAAAAAGAGAGAAGATGTAAATAAATAAAATCAGAAACGAGAAAAGGGCATTACCTCTGAAACTGCAGAAATAAGAGAGATCATAAGAGGATACTATGAGCAAATTTATGCCAAAAAACTAGACAATATAGGCGAGATGGACAAATACCTAGAAACACAAAAACCATCTACATTGACCCTAGAAGCAATAGAAGACATCAACTAACCAATCACAAGTGAAGAGATTGAAACAGTCATCAAAAACTTCCCAAAGATGAAAAGCCCAGGTCCAAATGGCTTCACAGGTGAAGTCTACCAATCATTCAAAGATGATGTAAATCCAATCTTGCTCAAGCTCTTCCAAAAAATTGAACAAGTAAGAACACTCCCAAACTCATTCTATGAAGCCAACACCACCTTAATACTGAAATCAGATAAAGATACTATGAAAAAAGAATATTACATACCAGCAACCTTAATGAATATAGATGCAAAAATCTTTGGCAAAATATTTGCAAACAGAATCCAGAAACATATTCAAAAAAATTATACACCACAATCAAGTGGGTTTTATTCCAGGTAGGGATACAGATACAGATTAATACACAAAAATCAATAACATTTCTATACAATACTGATGTACAATCTGAGGATAAAATCAGAAAAAAAAAATCCATTTGTAATTGCAACTAAAACAACCATATATTTTGGAATAAATTTAACCAAGGATATAAAGAACCTGTATTCAGAAAACTGCAAAAAATTGCTTAAAGAAACCATAAAAGACTTAAATAAATGTAAGTACATTCTGTGTCCATGGACTGGAAGACTAAATATCTTTAAGATGTCAATTCTACCCAAATTGATTTACAGATTCAATACAATCCCAATAAAAATCCCCAAAGCCATCTTTGCAGAAATAAAAAAGAAAAATCTCAAACTTTTTTGGAAGGGTAAGGGGTCTGCAATAGCCAAAAATGTCCTTAAAAAGTAGAACGAAGTTGGAAGACTCTCACTTCTTTACTTTAAAGCATATTACTTAGCTATAGTGGTAAAAACAGCATGGTACTAGCAAAAAGACAGACAGATTGACCAATGGAACCATATTGAGAATTCAGAAATAGACCCCCAAATCTACGGTTTTGAAAAGGCTCTTAATCCACCCAGCTGGGCCAGAACAGTCTATTCAACAAATGGTGCTGGGAGAACTGGATAGTTATAACCAAAAGAAAGAAAGAAGACCCCTATCTCACACCTCATACAAAAACTAACTCAAAATGGATCAAGGACCTACATATTAAGGCAAAACACATAAAACTCCTAGAAGAAAATGTAGGAAAACATCTTCAAGATCTTGTGGTACGTGGTAGTTTCTTAAGCCTTACACCCAAAGCATAAGCAACAGAAGAACAAATAATTAAATGGGAACTCCTCAAGATTAAACTCTTTTGCACCTCAAAGGACTTTGTTAAGAGGGTGAAAAGGCAATGGGAGAAAATATTAAGCAATCACATATCCGATAAGGGTCTAATATCTGTGGTATATAAAGATATCATACAATGCAACAATAGAAAAACAAACTACCTAATTTAAAAAATGGGCCAAAGACTTGAAAGGACAGTTGTCCAAGGGAGAAATACAAATGGCAAAGAAACACATGAAAAAATGTTCAACATCACTAGCCATTGGGGAAATGCAAATTAAAACTACAATGAGTTATCATTTCACACCTATTAGACTGGCTGCTATTAAAAAGTCAGAAAACTGTAAATGTTGGAGAGGATGTGGAGAGACAGGAACACTTACTCACTGTTGGTGGGAATGTAGAATGGTACAGCCACTGTGGAGGACTGTTAGGCAGTTCCTAAGGAAGTTGAATATAGACTTGCCATGTGACTTGGCAGTACCATTGCTAGGTATATACCCAGAAGTACTGAGAGTAGTGACATTAATAGACATCTGCATACCGATATTCATAGCAGCATTATTCACAATAGCCAAAAATTGGAAACAACCCAGGTATCCATCAACTGATGGGTGGATAAACAAACTGTGTTGTATACACATGATGGAATATTATGCAGCAGTAAGAACAAATGAAGTCGTGAAGCATATGATAACATGGATGACATTATGTTGAGTGAAGCAAGCCAGACACAAAAAGACAAATACTGTATGATTGTGCTATTATGAACTGAATATATTATGTAAACTCATAGAATTAGTGATTAGAATATAGGTCACCAGAAAATAGAATGAGAGTAGAGAATGGAAAGTTGATGGTTAATCTGTGCAGAATTGGTTAAAATGTTGTTTGTAAATCTTTGGAAACGAAATGAAATACTGAGAGCACATCATCCTGTTTGTGACTAGCAGAGTTAATATTTGGGTATGACAATGGTTGAAAGGGAAAATCTAAGGACATTTATATTAGTAGAAGAAAAGCTAAAAACTGTAACATGGGACTGTATAAGATAGTAAAACCTCATGCAAAACACATATATGACAGTTTTTACAAAATATAAATACAAATATACTAGAGAGAAGGAAAAAGAATAGCAGCTATTTATGGCAAGAAAAGCATAGAGAGATTGAGAGGTGTTGATTTTTGCTTTTTTTGTTGTTGTTGTTAAATACTATTATTGGCACGGGCCCGGG
>JAKSZT010054350.1:3348629-3393050 GCA_026826555.1 Tolypeutes matacus
TTTCCACGGGCCCAGCTAGGGTCCTTTCTGTAAGGGGGTTGGTCTAGAGGAGGAATTATTTTGGGTACTGCATTTCGCTAAAAAAAATAAAAATTAAAAAAAACAAAAAAACAAACAAACAAACAAAAAAATATAATAGACTATCCTTCTCCTCATGAGCTTCTTAAATCATATTTAATGATTGAAGCAAAAGCTGTAACACATGTTTTGGTGTTGAATGAAGGTAAAGGAAATACTTCAGACAATTATATTTAAAAGATTGAGTGGGTAAATGAACCTACATGGGAATACACTTCTTCTCTTCATGTGAAATCATAAAACAATACATGTAAAAACAGGTGTAATATGGAGGCTTTTTCGGGACTTGGGAATCATCCTGAATGACATTGCAATGACAGATATAGGCCATTTTATATCTTCCCATAACCTGCGGAATTTTGTGAGAGTGTAAACTACGATGTGAACTATGGTCCATGCTCAGTGGCAATGCCCAGGATGCATTTTTCAATTTCAGTGAATGTGCCACACTAAAGAAGGATGTTGTTTATGTGGGAGGGTGTGGGAAGTGTGGGGAGTGGGGCATATGGGAATCCCTATATTTTTTGTGCAACATTTATGTAATCTAAGTATCTTTTAAAAAATAAAAAAATTAAAATATTAAAAAAAAATAAATAAATACTATTATTGGAATAATGAAAGTTCTCTAAGAATGATTGAAGTGATGAATGCACAAATATGTGATTACACCGAATACCATTGATTGTATACTTTGCTTGGATTTATGTTTTATTACTATGTATCAATAAAATTGATTTGTTAAAAAAAGTAAAGAAATTGAAACCGTCATAATAAACCTCCCCCAATGGAAAGCCCATGACCAGATGTCTTCACAGATGAATTCTACCGATCATTTAAAGAACACCTAATAACAATCTTGCTTAATCTTTTTCAAAAAATTGAATAGAAAAGAATGTGACCAAATTCATTATATGAAGCTAACATCACCCTAATACCAAAGCTAAATAATGATTTGATGAAAAAAGAAAATTACAGACCAATTTCTTTAATGAATATGGATGCAAAAATCCATAAAAAATATTATACACTATGATCAAGTGGGCTTTATACCAGGTATGCACAGGTGGTTCAACATAAGAAAATCAATCAGTGTAATACACTACATTAATAAATTGAAGAAGAAAAATCACATGATCATTTGAATTGATGCCGAAAAGGCATTTGACAAAACACAACATCCTTCCTTGATAAAAAATACTCTGAAAGATAGAAATAGAAGGAAACTTTCTGAATATGATAAAGTGCCTATATGAAAAATCCACAGCTGACAATGTACATAATGCTGAAAGACTGAAAGCTTTCCCACTGAGATCAGGAATAAGACAGGATGTGCAAGAAAGTAAAAGGCAACCTACTCAATGGGAAAAAATCTTTGGAAACCATACATCTGATAAGGTATTGATCTCCTTGTTATATAAAGAGATTACACAACTTAACAACAAAATGACAAGCAACCCAATTAAAAAATGGGCAAACGAATTGAACAGACATTTTTTCTGACATGGAAATACAAATGGCCAAAAGATAAATGAAAAGATGCTCAACATCACTAACTATTAGGGAAATGAAGATCAAAACTATAATTTGATATCATTTCACACCATACAAGAATGGCCATTGTTAAAAAAAAATAGAAAACTACAACTGGTGGACAGGATAGGGAGAAATAGGAACACTCCTTCATTGTCGGTGGGACTGTAAAATGATGCAGCCTGTGTGGAAGACAGACGATCTGGTGCTTCCTCATGAAACTAAATATAGAACTGCCACATAATTCAGCATTCCCACTACCAGGAATATATTCAGCAGAACTGAAAGCAAGGATGCAAACAGATATTTGCACACCAATGTTCATAGTGGCATTATTCACAGTTGCTAAAATATGGAAACAACCTAAGCGTCCGTGAACCAATGAATGGATAAACAAGATGTGTTATATTCATAAGATGGCATTTTACTCAACTCTAAGTAGAAATCAATTGGGGTAGCACATGACAACATGGAGGTACCTAGAGGATATTATGTTGAATGAAATAAGCCAGACACAAAAACACGAATATTTTATGGTCTCAATGATATGACGACATACAATGAGTTGACCTGTGGAGTTGGACTATGAAGTGTAGGTTGGTGGGAGATAGAATGTGGGATAAGAAAGGGGGAAAAGATGCTGGATATATGTAGAATGCTTAATAAGGTGAAATGTAAATATGTGGTGATGGTTGACCTTGATGGTAGCATATTATATTGAATGTAATGAACACTGTATTTATGGATGTGATTGTGGCTGATATGAGTAGATTAGTGAGATTAATGTTGGTTGGAGGACAGCTGGAGAATAATATTGGGAATGTATAACAATGATTTTGGAAGTAGATGAAGATTGTGTTTAATAATATAAACACAGGAATGTTCTTCTACCACAGGGTGGTAAGAATGTAGTGATATATGGGAAAATATAACTAATGTAATTTGTGGACCGTAGTTAACAACAACATTGTAATGATTTTGTAGCAAAAGCAAACTTGCTACTATATTAATTCTAAAGGTAAAAAAAAAAGAATATGGGGTTTGGTTTTGTGAGATATGAATATGATTAAGCATTTTTTATTTTCATTTTTTTCATTAATAAAGAGACCTTGACTATTTTAATATTTAACATATTAGTTAAATATGTGTGTTTAACTTTCTGAACACTAGAGGAACAACTGAGTTAGCAGTTGGAATTAGAGGAGATAAAAATGCTTGATAAAGAACTTTTTAGGAGTAATGTTTCTATAACTTGTTGAGCTGTCTTTTTTTGTTCTTTTATCTTTGTGAATTTGAAATGAAGTTGTTAATTAAAAAAAAAAAAAAACAACAGTGAGAAACCTAGCTCCCATACCGGTTTCCCATTTACTCATTTGTTCAATTCAAGTATGCATGTTTAGCAGTATGATAATTGTTTTCCTTTGGGAAACAACTTCATCAACTGGACTACAGTGCTTATGTACTCCATTCCTTTCCAAATTTAATGAGGTAGCATCTTCCCCACTCCCAATACCTTCAGTCAGGTTGTCTCGTATATGCATTATACATTAAGATTGTTTTCCACATTCTGACTTCCATCCTGGAATTACCTGATCTCCTAAAAATTTGCATATACTTGAATAAAGTTCATTCATTGTGCTATAAAATTCTATAGATTTTGACAAATGCATGTCATATATCCACCGTTAAAATATTGTATAGTATAGCTTCAGTGTCTTCTATAGCATCACTTACATGCCATATATTCAATCCCTGATCTTTTTACTTATTTATAGTTTTAAATTTTCAGAATTCCACATAATTGTAGTCATATAGTACATTGTCTTTTCTGATTGGCTTCGTTCAATTATCAATATACATTTAAGGTTCATTCTTTTTTTTGTAGTTTAAATGTTCATTTCTTTCAAAAACTGAACAGTATTCCATCGTATGAATATGCAGTAATTTAGTTATCCATTTATTTACTGAAGGACAACTTGGTTGCTGTTAGCCTTTGGTGATTATGACTAAGTGTGTTATTGCTAGATTGTATGATAAATCTATGTTTGGCTTTGTAAGAAACTCTCACTGTCTTCAAATTGGCTGTACCACTTTTGCATACCTACAAGCAATAAATGAAAGCTCTTATTTCTTAGAATCCTTGTAAGCATTTAGTAATGTCAGTTTTGATGGATTTTTGCCATTCTAATATGTATGTAATGGTATCACATTTTTGTTCAATTTGCAATTCCCTAATGTCAATAATGTTGAGTTTATTTTCATATGCTTATTTACCATCCCTATATCTTCTTTGGTGAGGTGTTCAGATTTTTGCCCATTTTTAAATTGGATTATTTATTTACTGTTTAGCTTTAAGATTTCTTTTAAATATTTTGTATGCAAATCCTTAGTGGAATATGTGTTTTGTAAATATTTTATCCCAGTCTGTGGCATGTCATTCTTATAACAGTGTCTTTTTCAAAACAGAAAGTTTTAATTTAAAGTACAACATGTCAAATTTTATTTCATGGATTGTGCTTGTGGTGATGTATCCAAAGACTTATTGCTAAAGGTAACCTATACTTTTTCCTATGTTTTCCTCTAGAAGTTTCATAGTTTTGTGCTTTAAAATTAGTTCTATGAATCATATTGTGTAAATTTTTGTGAAAAATGTAAGGTATGTCTAGGGTCATTTATAATTGTCCAAATGTCTTAATGTCTAATTTTTCCAGGAACATTTGTCGAAGACGCTGTCTTTTCTCCAAGGAATTGCTTTTCTTACTTTGACAAAGATTAGTTAACTATATTTGTGTGGTCTACTTTTGGGTTCTCTATTCTGTGCTATTGATTTGTGTGTCCATAATTTCACCAATATTGTGTTGCCTTGGTTACAGTTGCATTTTAGTAACTCTTGAAATCACATAGTGTTAGCCTTTTAACTTTGTTCTTTTTCTTTGGTATCATGTTGAATGTTCTAGATTGTTTGCCTTTTGATATAAACTTTAGAATCAGTTTGCCTATATCTACAAAATAGTTTACTGGGATTTTTTATCAGGACTTCATTCAATCTATTGATCAAGGAAAGAATGGAATTTTAGCAATATAGATTCTTCAAATCCATGATCATAGAAAACGTCTCCATTTTTAGATCTTTCTTTCATCAAAGTATTGTAATTCTATGCACATAGACTCACACATACTTTGTTGAATTTATACTAAGAATTTACTTCTTGTAAAGGGATTTTAATTTCAATTGTCAGTTTTCTTGGTAGTATAAAGGAATATAATTGACTTTGTATATGAAGATGACATACTGTGACATTGGTATAATGACTTCTTAATTCCAGGAGTACTTTTTGTTGATTCTTTGGGATTTTATACATAGGTAATCATGTTAATTGTGAACAAAGACAGTTTTATTTATTACTTCCCAATCTGTATACTTTTATATCCTTTTCTTGACAGTGCAGTAGCTAGGACTTCTAGTATGATGTTGAATAGTGGTGGTGAAAAGAGTCATGCTTGCCTTATTTCTGTGTTTGGGGAAAAGTACACAGTTTCTTTCCATTAATTACCATGTAAACTGCATGTTTTTTGCATATGTTCATCAAGTTTTTGAAGTGCCCATATATTTATACTTTGCTGAGAGTTTTTATTAAAAAGAGGAATTATTTTTAGAATATTTTTCTGCATTAATTGATAGAGTCATGTAATTTTTCTTCTTTGATCTGAGGATGTGGTGGATTGCATTAATTGATTTTCAACTGTTGAACTAGCTTTGCATATTTGGAATATATCCCACTTGTTGGTACTTGAGGATGATGTGTACTTTAAAAAATATATTGCAGGATTTAATTTGCTAATGTTTTATTCTGTATATTTGAATCTATGTTGTTGAGTAAAATGGCCATATAGTTTTCCTTTCTTGTTTAGTGTTTGTGTCTGATTTTGGTATAATGGTAATTCTTCTATATTCTGTAAGAGATTGTGAAGTATTTGTATCATTCTTTTCTCAAAAGTTTGATAGACTTCACTAGTAAAACCATCTGGACACTGTGCTGTTTTGAAAGTTTATTCATTATTAATTTAATTTTATGTATATATAGGACTACTTAGATTATCTATTTCATCTTATGTGTGAGTTTTAGGTTTGTGTCTTCAAGGTTTTGTCCATATTATCTAAATGATCAAAAATTTGCAAGCATAAAAAGGGTCATAATATTCTTTTATTATCCTTTTATTTTTCATGATTACTGGTTATCTTGTATTTAAAATTTGTGTCTTCTGTATTTCTTGCTTGGTTCATCTATTTAGAGGTTTATCAATTTATGAACCTTTTAAATGAACCATCATTGGTATTTTTATTACCTCTATTGTTTTGCAGTCTTCAATTTCATTAATTTCTAGTCTAAATTTTTATATTTCCTCTTCTTCTGCTTACTTAGGGTTAAATTTCTCTACTTTCTCCAAGGGGAAAACTTAGATTTTTGAATTTATTTCTTTTTTCTTATATATGCATACATGTAATGCTGTTAAATTGTATTTAAACACTGTTTTGCTTCATTCTACAATTTTAAATTAGTTGAATTCTCCTTTTAATTTATTTTGAAATAGTTTAATTTCTGATGAGATGTCTTCTTTGACCCATGTTATTTAGAAGTGTGTCATTTAATCTCCACACATTTGGGATTTTCTCGTTATCTTTGTGTTGTTGATTTTGTTTTAATTTAATTTTTGTGTGAGATCATTATACTTTGTAAAATTTATATAGTTTTAAATTTGTAAAAGTATGTTTTGAAGCCCAGAATGTCGTCTATTTAGGTGAATCTTTATAGTTCATTTGAGATGAATAGATATTCTGCTGTTTTGGGATATAATCCAAATATATAAATAATATCAAGTTAATGGATAGTGTGGGTCAGATGAACTATATCCTTGTTGATTTTTTTCCTGCCTGATCCATCAATTACTGAACGAATATGTTGAAGATTCCACCTATTATAGTGGATTTGTCTATTTCTGTACATAATTTTAGGACTTTTAAAGAATCTGAGAGAAGAAAGGAGATCAAGTACATATTTATAGCTTTTGCTATATTAATCTCATTTATAATTTCTGTTTCTTTACATTTGTTTCTGTATATTTGATTTATTGCCTGGAATCATTTCCTTTGCCCAAGATATTGCTCACAATCACCTCTTTGAGCTATTATTAGAAACTAGATTAGATTTCTATATGTTACAGGCTCCAATATATATACACATATACATATATGCATACATATAGTTTCTTTCAAACCTTTTTTTGTCAGTTACAAGAAGAAAGGAGAAGAAATAGAAGTAATATGCAATCATATTTTCTTTTCTGATTACATAATTATCTTTAGAGGTGCATGGGAAAGTAGTAAGTACTCCAGTAGAAAGGGGAGAGAAATAGTACATTGAAAGAGGAATCCTGGGATACTTTTAAATTATTGTAAATTATTAAAATGGCCACAGATAATGTTTATTGTTCTATTTATGCCCTTGCAACCTGAATTTTTAGTTCTTCCCAGGAAGAGATGGAATCTATTTCTCCAGTCCTTGAATCTGGGATAGCCTTGTGATTTGCTTTGACCAACAGAATATAGCAGAGGTGACATTGTGCTAGTTCCAAGTCTCTGTCTCAAGAGGCCTTTCATGCTTTGTCTTGTTCTTTTTCTGAACCCTGACATTGTTTGCTTGAAAATGAGTGACCACATTGGAGAGAGATGAGCTTTCCCAGCTGAGCTGTTTTGGATGAGTTTGCCTCCAGTTGATGTGACCACTGACATGAACCAATCTAGCAGAGATCAACCAATCCTGGCACAGATGAATAGAACTTTCACTTTGAGCCTAACCCAGATTTTCAGTCCAAAGAACTATAGGCTAAATGAACAGATATTGTTTAAATTTGATAAATTCTGAGATGAATAATAAATGGGTAAATAAAGATGTTAGTAAATTTATACCTGAACCAAAGATGGAATAAGATATTAAAGTGGAATGAAATCTCTCAGATTCTCAAAGTAATGTTAAAAGTCTTTTTGTCATTGAAATTTTACAATTTGATATTAAATTCTGATAACCTCACAAATATATATATACAATGTAATACAATAATATAAGTGGCAAAGATGCATATGAGGAAATGATCCAATGGACTGACAATACATTATAAAAAGAGAACAATGAAGCCCAAATCCCTGGGTTGAAATATTGGTCCCTATGTTTCTCAGCTATGTGATATATAATTAATCTAAGTGTTCTTTAGGATTAGTTAATAGTTGTACTTTGAAAGTTCCTCCTAGGACATAGTAAATACTATGTTTGTGTTTGTTAAATTAAAACAAAATTGAGGGGAGCAAAGGAATAAAGGAAAGAATTGGAGTCAGGGTTGAAACCATGTTTACTATTCATTCACATAATAAGCAGGTGCTGAGCAATGTGTGGAAGGTGTTCCTTCCCATACATAGACTCCAATCCTTTAATCTGCAGGATTTATCATCCCCTCATGTTTTGAGTCGCAGATGAATTCTCTGAGTATGGTGGGCAATCAAGAGAAGAAAGGGAAAGGATGAGAGAACAAAATATCTTAGAAGTCAGATCTGGAGATGGTATTGATTATTTTCTTCCCCAATTACAACTCACCAAAACTCCTTTGGCCAATATCCAGGCAGTACGAATCAAACATTTTAGTAAATAAAATTCTAAGACCACAACTAGAAACAGATACTGTATCACAATTTTGAAACCTGAATCAAATATTTTTAAATAAGCATTTGCTCTTATTTTAAAAAGTAAACACCTCAATTAAAAAACTTAAAACAGAAATGGACAAAAAGCAGGAAAATATGAATTGAGACTTGACTGAGTCCAAGGAGAAATAGATGACGAAGACAAAATCATTTAAAATTGAGTAGTAAATTTCAAGGTGCTAAAATAAGAATAGATTTAAGTGAAAATCTATTTAGGAGAGCTGAGGAAATGAATAAATATAGCCAACAGAATAGAATGAAAAAAAAATTTTTTTGAGAGGTAAAATGTTTCAGAGAGAAAAATATAGATATAATGATAATGTAAGAAAATTCAACACACTTATATTTGCGTTTGTGAAGAATTACAATGAAAGATAGGAAAAAAAGGTAATTTCCAGGGTAAATATAAGATTTCTAAAAACAATAGAAGATTTGAATCTAGATTTTAAAAGGCCCTTTCTGTACCTGGGAAATTTGACTTGGGCTGGTCTACTGCAATACATATAAATAAAACTTTTGGAAATTAAGGTAAAGATTTAATCCTATGGGTGTCAGGGTGAAAAGTTTAAATCACTTACAGAGGACAGAAAATAAAGTAGGCAGCAGATTTTTAACAACAATATACAAGCTGGACAAAAATGGAGTGCATTTTCAAGAAACTCAAGGAGACAAAACATAAGCCAAGAATTTAATAACGACCCAAACTATCCTCAATCAGCACAACAAAAAAACACAAAATGAAAAACACACACAAAAAAAACAAAAAATTACTATACTCTTGAACCTTTCCAGAGGAATCTAGTGAGGATGAACTTTTTCAATTCAGAACTAACTGGAAAATCTTAAGCAAAAGAATAGCTGTAATAGAATATCCAATTTTTCAGAAAATATTGATTCTGGGCCATTTGCACTAAAGACTCCATTTCTTAGCTTCCTTTATGCTTAGTAGTGGCTCTATCACAAATTTGAAGTCAATGAATGGGATTTACGCAGGGACCGTGTGTGCTAATTTATAGTGCATCTTTAAAGTGATTTGTCTTTGTCTCCTTTATTCTTTTCTTATGGCAGTTATGTTGATGTAGCAGCTGGAGCTGGGAGAGCCTTTTTGGACCAGACCAATGCAAAGAGGCCATGTTTTATGGAGAAACAAGTCAGAAGGCGCCCAGATATTAGACAGTATACATTGTACACATAGATGCAAAAGTGCCTACCATCATGGACGTGAGTTAAATACATTTTGAACTTTTAAAAGGTACTCTTATTTTGTATTTTTTATGCTAAAAGTCAAATCTGATTTTAATTAGTGTAGAGCTGATGATACAAACCTTGCTGGTCATAACAACCTGTTGAAGATTGTCTTAATTGTAAGTAGAAACTTGCCTGGCTTTATTGGAAGGAGGAGTCATTTACTAACATAGGGAACAGTGGAAATGGAACAGAACAATTTTTAATGAATCCCTACTAGAGCTTTGGGTATGCCTGAGGGCCTCATCTGTTGAGATTCTTTTGCCAAAAATCAGCATTTTAAATTGAGAAAGTTTAAGTTTTCCCTTGGTTGCTGCAAAACTGATGGCTGCATTTCGGCATGGAACTTGGCCAGAAAGGAAATACTTTACTCTTAAATAATTATGATAGCAATATTTTCTTCTTATTGGGAGTTTGAACATTGAATTTTTTTTCCATAAATCTCATTCTTATATACCTTCATATAGGATTGCAAATGAAAAAATAAGAAAAGAGGATTCTTTCCATTTTAATTTTTGCATGTATTTTGACATAAACGTAGGGTAATAAAAATGAAATGCCAGTACACTAATTCAGGGAATGAGTTTTAGCAACTCAACTTTAAAATACCCTTTTTAAATTGCAAATTTAATATTAACAGTAACCCAATGATGTTGATTTCATTGTCTCTTGATATAATTCAACTTGTTTTCTGTAACTTTCTGAACTGCTCTGCTTACAATGTTTTTTAAATGTTATCTTCTGCACTGTTTCTCCAGGTTTGCTATTAAAATATACTAAACTACTAATAAAAGCTCCAGAGAAAGAACACACTGGATTTAGATAAATTGGCATTTATATCTCATTCAGGAGCTGACAACAGTCTAATTTCTGCCAAATCAAGGTTCTAAATAAAGCAGGCCAGGAAAGGAAGTTCCTTTTTTCTGAGGTCTTGGCCTCAAAAAGCATATATGAAAAAATTCTAGAACAGAGACAAATGGGTTTTAGAGAATTCCTATACAGAAAGTAATATTTTTACTCATTTTATAAATTTCATTCTGGAAACAAATATTTATATCAAATGTTAATATAATCTTTCAAGCCACAAAGGGTAGCATGATTTGCTCCTGTAATCCTTATGCCTATCAAAATATAATGTTTGGAATATTTTTCTATTGATTACTTACTGAAATATGCTGGGTAATTATAATTATAGACCTCTGTTTGTTCAAATAGATTAATGCCTGACGTAAGTTGAATTATAGCAAGGAAAAGAAAGTTCTATAAAGATGACAGTTTCTGTTATGCTTTCATAATAGAATGTGATGAGATACAAAAACCCCAGTGCTTTTTTTCATAAGATTCATGGCCTATAGAAAATTAAAAATGAGCAGTAAATTATAATTCATAGGTGGGTACTTTTGCATGAGAAGACAAACTGATTTGGAATTGTTAAAGTTTTAACAAAGTTTAGAAACTTCAAATCTTTGAGATAGTGACAAGAAATAAAAGCTTTATTATTAGTAAAACAAAAAGTAAAACAAAAAGCCTATTCTCTGCAGGAATGGAGAATGTTTAAAGTTGGCAAGTGAAAGTCAGCGAAAGGGGTGCCAATGTGAAATACCAAAAATGGGTTGGTTTTTATAAAGGGTATTTATTTGGGGCAGAAGTCCACAGATACTAGGCCATAAAGCGTTAAGTTTCTTCTCTCACCACAGTCCATTGTCATGTGTTAGAGCAAGACAGCTTCTGGCGTTTGCCAGGGTTCAGGCTTCTGGGATTCTTCTTTTCCCGGGGCTACGTTTCTCTCCGGGCCTAGCTCCTGTTTCCTCCACAAGGTCAGCTGTAGATGATCAGGTGAACGGCTTGCTTCTCTTCTCCTGGGGCCTTGTTTCCAACATCAAAACTGCTTCTCCAAAGACTGCTTCAACTGTCCTTTGCTTTGCCTTTTATATTCAATTCCCCACCCACCAAGGGGTGGGGCTCAACGCCCTAATCCTAACCTAATCGTGCCCAGATTAACAGATCAGTTTACAAGCATGATTAAATTATATTTTTGGAATTCATAATTACATCAAACTGCCACATTCCACCCTCTGAATTCCAAAAATACATTACAATATTTAAAAAACTTAGATCAGTAACAATTCAACTACAAAATCATATCATAATCATTTTAAAGAAATACAGTTCATCTTGAGGCAAAGTCCCATCTGCTATAGACCTCTGAATCTTACAAAACCATTTAACTGTTTCCAATACACAAGTGGAAAGCCAAAAGATAAACATTTTCAATATCATAAGGAGAAACTGGGATGTTAAACATGAGTCATGGATCTTCCACAGTTCAGTAAACCTGCAGGGCATCCTCGATTTGATTTTAAAGTCTGAGAGTCATTCTTAAGATGATGGTTTCTTCTCCTTGGGGCCACATGGGAACCCACCCTTTCCACAGGCTTGCCCAATGACCATTTTCCTGGTTCCATCCTCATCAAGCATCTGGGTGTCGACCAAGCTTCAGACCTCACACTCCAAGAATGTTGGGATGATTGCCACACCTTACCCAATCCTTGGGTTAGAGTCTTAGCCCCCCTAGTACAGTGAGGTGAAGATAACATTCCCCTTAACCTTTGGCATATAGGTTCAATCCTCTCAGAGCAATGGGGTGACCACCTGGTCTTCTCTAATCCATGGGGGACAGGTACACCCCTCTCAGACCTATGGGATATTGACCTTAACTACCCTAATCTTTGAGGAATGTGCTCCACCCTTTCTGCACCCTGGGGTGGCAAAACTCTCCCAGAACATCGGGTGGGGACATCCACCTTCTTCAACTGGAGGGGCAAACTCACCCTCTCTGTACACATGGGCGGGGTTCCTCTCTTGGCCCAAGGAGATGTCTTAAGTCCAGATCTCTGCTTCCACGGTTTTCTTCTTAAAGCTGAATCTCCTTCAATTTCTCCTTTCCATGTCTTCTTTTGTCCAAGCTGACAGTGGTTTTGTTCATACAGCTTTCTCAAAAACTTTGTTGGTTTAGCATGCAGAAAGCAGGGGTCCAAGCCATCAGACAGTAAGACTTTACACAAGTCTTTCCTAGATAATTGCATCTTAAATTCTGAGTTACGAGTTCCAAGTTTAGTAAAGTCTTCAAATAGGGCATTTTCATCTGGGAATATGATTTCCACAAACTTGGAAGTTCCAGAATCAGTTTCTGTTTTCTTTGTGCCCAAAAGTTCAGTCCTTAGCATCTTTCGCTTATCTAGTATTTTGCTATAAGCTGCAAGGAGAAGCCAAGCCACATTCTCTGAGTTTACCTTGCAAAGTTCTTCAGCTAAATGCTCTGGTTCACCATTTTCAAATTCTTTCTTCCATATAACACCAGGAGTTAATCTTGCTAAGTTCTCTGCAGCTTTAAAACATGGATCACCTTTCCTCCAGTTTCCAATAATAGTTTCATCATTTACTTCTAAGGCATCATAGAAAGTCTCTTTAGCATTCATATTACTATCAACAGTTTCTTCAAAGTGATCTAGGCCTTTTCCATCAAGCATTTCACAGTTCTTCCAAAAAATACCCTTTACCCATTTATAAAAACGTTCCAACATTTTGGTAATTACAAAAGCAGTATCCCACTCCTGGTACCAAATTCTATATTAGTCAGCCAAAGGGGTGCTAATGTGAAATACCAAAAATGGGTTGGTCTTTATAAAGGGTATTTATTTGGGGTAGAAGTCCACAGATACCAGGCCATAAAGCGTTAAGTTTCTTCTCACCCCAAAGTCCATTTCCATGTGTTAGAGCAAGACAGCTGCCGACGTTTGCCAGGGTTCAGGCTTCTGGAGTTCCTCTCTTCCTGGAGCTGTGTTTCTCTCTGGGCTTAGCTCCTGTTTCCTCCACAAGGTCAGCTGTAGATGATCAGGCAAACAACTTGCTTCTCTTCTCTTCTTTCCAACATCAAAACTGCTTCTCAAGGTGTGGGGCTCAACACCCTAATCCTAACCTAATCATGCCCAGATTAACAGATCAGTTAACAAGCATGATTCAATTTTATTTTTGGAATTCATAATTACATCAAACTGCCACAGCAAGTACTTATGGTTTTGTTTGGTAATGAAAGGAGTTTCATATACCATTATATTCATTGCTTTTAAAATTGATATTAACAACAAAAATCATACAAAAATACTTAATATGACCTTGCACTTTGTCTTACTCTCATACCTCCAAAATTTTTTATGTTATTACTACCTTTTCAAGAACACTTTTCAAGAAATTGGAGCAAAATGTAACATTATTCCATAAAACCTATTCATTTACAGGATTTCTGAAAGTTTGGCCTTAAATTAGTTGATTATATAATAGGCAGTCTCCCTTCCCCCCCCCCCTTTTTTTAAGAACAAAAGAACTTCAGATAATTTGAAAACAAGCATTTTTATATGACTTGGGTTAATTTTTAGAAAATTTTAAAAAGGAATGAGATGTACCTTTTAAATCAAGATTCTGCAATCTCTACTTTAGATATGGTTGAGAAATGTTATGGTCTTTAGCCAAGCCATCATTATGGTAGAAGATTTATGGTAGTAGACTTCACGATGACAGAAGGAAAAGTTCTGAAAGAATGAGTTAGGAGTTAGAAATGATTGTCAACTTATTGCAAGCAGAATTCTGCACCCTTTTTGAAACAATGATGATCTCATGGAAGGTTTTGCTTCCTTATATGGCTTTATTATTTAAATGTCATTAAAAAACCCCTTCTTTACTTTCATAGTCAGTCTTCATGAGGCATATTTTCCTAAAGATGATTTTATCCACACAAACCAAAAGGGAGTGAAGTGACTTGAATTGACTCAGCTTTGGAAAATTGCTCATTATTTATCATAGGTCAATCCTGTGGCAGCTGGTACATGGAGATTTGGGATGCCCGATATAATTTACACTCCTAATGTGGATTTAAACTATTTTCAAACACTAGATGTTGAAAAGCAATTATATGTGAAAAATGGTACAAATATTTACACATCATAGATCTCCCTTTACTTTTTTGTTTTGATTCATATCCAAACAAATAGCCTTCAAGTTGAAATTCACTTTTGAGAAAATATACTTTACTCTAAACTTGTATTCCTTTCGATTGATTTTCAGGCAATTGACATTGAATTTTACATGATAAAATAATTGAGACAAATAATTTTAAAAATATGATAAATGTTCTACCTAAATAAAGGAATACAACATATAATATATGAATAGAATTTTATGTAAATGTAACATGTGTGAAATTAAGTGCATTTTTTTCCTAGAGTGAAATTCATAAATTTTTATCATGTTCTCAGAGGTCTGTGACCTTTAAAAACTAAAAGCTTAAGGTATCAAATGCTTGCCTTGTTATTGCTTCCTGTTTTTATGTATGGTTGAATTATCTGAGAGAGAGTGCCAGATTCTTAACTGCCATTTAAAAATAAATAGAATATGTTTTCTTTTTCTAAAGTACCACTTGACCCTGTAAAATGACACTACTTATTGGACTAAAACATTGAATTATGATCAGAATGAATTAATTAAATTATACATTGAGATGAAAATCACATGAAGTTTTCATTTTCCTCACATTTTCTTAATAGTTGAAGTACACTATTAATTGGTTATGGAATGCATCCCTTTTGATTTTTTTTAACACGCATGCAGGCAAAATATATTGTTTTGAGTATTTCTAAAAATCCATTTGTGTTATCTTTAAAATGCAAAGCCTCACTTAAGAATGGAAATCTCTTCCACAAAGTAAGAATAATCTTTTTCAAAGTCTATATTCATAAATGAACTAATTTTGTGGTATGTGCAAGATGTATTTACAGCAAGGTCATATATTTTAAGATACAAGAATTGTACTCTAACATTTCTAGAAAGGAAACTACCCTAATTTCCTTCAATATTAACATTTTCAGATGGCTTACCTAAAATCCTCTATAGCTTTTGGAACACAAAATGACAAAAGATAGTGCTATTTTATATACATTGTGTTGTTAGGAGCAAGAACAATTATAAGAATTATTTCTAAAAAGCGATTTTAGTCTGCTTTTAATGCATTTGAATTCCTAAAGCTATTAGGGGTAAGGAGAAATAAAAACAAGAAACATCATTTATTCTTTATTCTTTAAGTAATTTCATTGTTTATTATAATAGACCATCTGAAATCATTGTTTTCTAATGACATATTTGGGGGAAAACTATTTTCTATAAGTTGCACAAGGTTAACAAAAGAAAACATACTATAAAAACTCAAATATTATTATTAAAATAATTTCTAAATGTTACAGATGGGCTTATAAAAATTCTCTCCTTTACAAAAACTGGAATCTGATTGTCTTGATGCATAAGAGATCTTTATGTTACTTGGCTAAATGGGAGAAAAAGTCATTTTATGTTATTAATTACCATAATATCATTGTTGGTATTTCAGTCTAAGAGTTGTTGGGTTATGCCATGAATAATGAACCAGTATAAATAAGAATAGATTTTTTTAACATAATTGTCCCAGAAGTGTAGGATTCTGTAGTATCACGTAAAAATAGTCAAAATTTATAATTGTGTGGCAGCTAGTGAGAATGCAAAACTAAGCAGACAAAAGCAAAGAACAGATACTCTGTACCAAGTACTTATAAAAAAAGTTAAATAAGTAAATGATATTTATTGAGCACTGTATCTGTAAAATGACATGATTTTTATAATATAAATGTACCATATAGGTTGCACTATAACCAATGCATAACAGAATATTTCCAGAAGATAATTACAGTATAAAAAACTGTTCATTTCAAATGGATTTCTCAGTAGAGACCTTGAATGGATTTTAGTCTCTTACTTGACTTTGGTGCTGGGCTTGCAGTTGATTATATATAAGTATTTTGAAATGTTAAAACAATTTTGTTATTATTTTGTCATCATCATCTTCAAAGCACCAATAACTTCCAATTTTGCTTTCACAACCCCTTCTTGTACTACATCTAATTTATTAAACTTTTCTGAAAATTTGAGCTATCTCATTTGAACAAGTCATTTTTCTTTCTGTTCTATGATTTAAGGACAAGATGAAATGAAAATATCATGGACTTAGAATAAGAGAGAATTGGTATTGAAATCACTTACTATTTATTTATTTATTTTTATTTCTTACTCTGATTTTCATTCTATCATGTCCTGATATACAGTTTTAGAGACCAAAAAATCCCAATCCCTACTTCCATCCAGTCATCGAAATTTTACAAATAAATCCTTCATGTACTCAAATTACAGGAATTATAAGCCTCTCTATTTTCAGAATATTTCCTGCCTATTTGGCAAAAAACGTCCAGATTTTTTCCCGAAGGACAAATGCCATTTGCGTCTGTCTCGTTGCTTGATTCATGATCTAGAGTAGCCACTTCCCGAGAACTTGCAAGTTCTTAACTGCTACTGGAAGCAGGAGACTCTGACTGAGATGCTGCATTGCTGGTATAGCCACAAAGCTAGAGCATCCAAAATGTTGACTATCTAGAGAAATACCCCTAAAATCTAATTCAATTCATAAACACTTTGTCTGTGGGGAAGAAATTCACTGCATATTGAAACTATGAAACTGGTCTAAGTGAAAAACATTTTTTACTTTATCAAAATAGTTCAAAATAAGATAAAGAAATGGTCAGTCTATGATCTGCTGAATTCTTTATAGCATGATAAGTTGTCAGGGTCCTGCTCGGAAAAGATAGTCTCCCATATTACAACAAACTGACCTTTGGTAATTACTAATACAAACACAAAGACAAACATATTTAGAAATACCATTTAAAATGCTATTTTAGCTTAAAATAGTTAAAATAATAAATCCCCAATTAAACATTTGTCTTAATTTTTCCACAAGACTATGGATGACTTTAACTATCTTCAAATTTTTCTCTAACAGTCAAAATTTACAATTTATATAGGCTTCTTTGTTTTAAGGAAATTTCTTTATTTTCAAGAAAGTAAACATGTTTATTTGAAGTATTCTGTTCATGTTTATTGATGCATTGTACAAACACATTTTACAAATATCTATTGGGTTTCTTCTGCATACATGACCCAGGGCTTGGATTGCTCATTGAATAAAGAAGAAGGCACATAGACTTTTGAGGACACAGAGTCTAGTAGAAAAGAGAGACAGTAATTAAATGACCAAGATAAATTGTGTTGCTTTTGGTTTCAGCTCTAACTTGCAAAGAACTTGGAAGTCATCACTCTTGTCCTTAAAACAAAACAGGGCTGGACCAACTGAAATTCAATGATGTTCCTTGGATCCATCAGTGATTTGAATTTACAGAAAAAACTGCATGGCAAAATTTTGAGGAGAGTCAGATTCAAAGAGTCACAGCCAAGAATTGGTTACCTGGATAAGAAGCCAGTGGAGCTATAAACTAATAGTACATTTAATAGGAATTTTGATAGATTGTTGGAGGCTTCGTTTGGGCTAGTCTGAGAAAAAATAAATCATGGGGGCCGCAGATGTAGAGGTTGTACCCCAAAGTTTCATGGATTTTATCTCCAGTAACCCTACTGGTTTCTCATGGTGGAGATCAAAGAGGAACCCCTCCCCACTCCCCGCCATGATTGTAGCAAGGAAATAAGAGTAAACATTGCAAAATAAGTGCAGCGCATTCTCCTTAACAAAGGACTACTCCAGGGGACAAGAATTTACCAGATCCTTTTCCTAGCTAGGGGAAGGGCATTCCTCACACTCTAGCACTCTCTAGAAGTCCTATAATTTCTAAGCAGGTTGGGTATACAACTGGAAAACCACTTGCGAAGGGTACAGACTTGAGAAACAGATCCCCAAAAGGACTAAGTTTTAATCAGAAGATTATAGAATGTATACAATCCCCCACACCTTACCATCATGCCAATAAGACTCCATTATCATAACAGTGGATTACACCTGAAAGAGAGGTAAAACACAGATTGTCTCTGAGGAGGACTACTTAGTGAATTGCAAAAGTTAAGAGAAGAGACAAAAACAATGACATTAGAGGAATTTGAAACTTTTTATACCTAAACCTAAAGTAAACATTAAAACCTAATTCCTAAACAGAATAATATAAATCATCACACTAAGGGTTTATTTACCTCAACTCCTAATATTCCATGCAATATGTCTGGCTTTTAACAAAAAAATTATGATGTATGCAAAAAAGCAAGAAAAATATAGTTTAAAGAGACAAAGCCAGACTCAGATATGATACAAGTGCTGGAATTATCAGACTAGAAATTTAAATAACTATGATTAATAAGGACTAAAGAAAGTAGACAACATACAAGAATGTAAAATAAGCATAGAGATGAAAACTCTAAAAAAGGATAAAATACTAGTTCTAGGAATCGAACATACTGTAACAGAAATGAAGTATGCCTTTAATTGGCTCTTCACTAGATTGGATATGGCAAAGGATAGAATGAATGAGCTTGAAGAAAGATTAGTGTATTAATCAGCCAAAGGGGTGCTGATGCAAATTACCAGAAATCTATTGGCATTTATAAAAGGGTATTTATTTGGGGTAAAAGCTTACAGTTACCAGGCCAGGCCATAAAGCATAAGTTACTTCCCTAACCAAGGTCTATGGCCACGTGTTGGAGCAAGATGGCTGCTTATGTCTGCCAGGGTTTAGGCTTCTGGATTCCTCTCTTCCCGGGGCTTGCCTCTCTCTAGGCTTAGGCTTGCCTGTCTCCACAAGGCCAGATGTAGACTATCAGGAGAATGGCTCATCTCTTCCTGGGGCCTTTTCTCCTTCCTCATGACCAAGCTCCTCTGTGTGCTTGCTTTGCCAGGCTCCAGCATTAAAACTCCAACTTCAAAACTCCAACTAACTCCTCTGTTCTGCCATGTAGTTTTATCTCCAAGTCCCCACCCACCAAGGAGCTGGAAGTCAACGTCCTACTGACGTGGTCCAATCAAAGCCCTAATCATAATTTAATCATGCCCAGAGGAACAGACCAGTTTACAAGCATAATCCAATGTCTATTTTTGGAATTCATAAATAATGCCAAACTTCTACAGGTAGTATAACCACCCAAAGTGAAATGCAAAAAGAAAAAAAAGAACAAAAATAAAAAATGAAAACAGAACAGAATATCCAAGAACTGTGGGGAAATTTCAAAAGGTAATTGGAATAACAGAAGAAGAAACAGAGAATAAAACAGAAGAAATAATTGATGCAATAATGGCTGAGAACTTTCCAAAACTAATGACAGACACTAAAACACAGATATAGGAATGATAAATAAATAACAATCAATCAATCAAACTATATTTAGGCATATCACTCAAGCTGCAGAAAATGAGAAGACAAAGAGAAAATATTTAAAGAATCCAGAGGAAAACAATACTTATCTATAAAGAAACAAGCATAAGAATTACAGGGGACTTCTTGTCAGAAACCATGTAAGCAAGAGACTGGAATGAAATATTTAAAGTGTTTGAAAGAAAAAAAAATGTCATGGATCAAGAATTTCATATTCAGTGAAATTATTCTTCATAATTGAAGGAGAAATAAAGATTGTCTTCAACAAAGAGTCTGAGGGAAATCATCACCAGCAGACCTGTCCTGCAAAAAAGTTAAAATAAGTCCTTTAGAAAAGAAAAATGATCAGAAACCCAGATCTATATACAGAAAGGAAGAGTGTCAGAGAAGAAATTAATGAAGACAAAATAAAATATATTACTTTTCTTATTTATAGTTGATCTAAAAGATTATGGGTAGTAAAAATAATCATAGTAACAATTATTGGATTACTATAGCATATGAATAAGTGAATTAAATGATAGCAATGCCATAAGGGATTGGCAGGGGGAGTAATTGGGAATGTTCAGTTATAAGGTACCTTCACAACATGTGAAGATGTATTGAGTTATTTGGAGGTAGAGTTCATTAGAAATGAGTATTGAAAATTCTAGAAAAACCACTACATTTTTTCAAAGAATCATAATTGTTATACAAAGAGAGAAAATAAAATAGAACAATATAAAATGCTTTATAAAAGCCAGAGAAGATAGAAAAATAGGGGGAAAAAAAGCAAAGAATGAATGCACAGAAGAGAAAACATTTACAAACATGGAAGATATCACTCTTACTATATCAATAATAACTTTAAATTTTAATGGTATAAATATAGCAATTAAAATCAGAGATTGTCAGAGTTGATAAAAATACCCAATTATAAGTTTCTATAAGAAATTTAATAAATAAAGACACAAATATGTTAAAAGTAAAGGGATGAAGAAAGATATACCATGAAACACTAACCAAAAGAAAGCTGAAGTATTTGTATTAATTTCAGTCAAAGCAGACATCAGAACAAGAAAAATTCTTGGGAATAAAAAATGGTATAACATAAATATAAAGGGGTTAATTCTCCAAGAAAACATAACAAATGTTTTTCTAAATGTTTGTGCATCTAACAACTGCCCATCAAAATGCATGAGGCAAAAACTGATATAACTGTGAAATAGACAAATCTATTATTATATTTGGAAACTTCGACACCATTCTTTCAGTAATTGATAGATGAATCATGCAGAAAGTCAGTAAGTACATATTTGACTTGACTTGAATAACATAATCAATCAGCAATGCCTAGTTAACAGTTGTAAATACAATAATCCCTTCCACTTCATGGGGTTTAGAGGCATGGCATCCCCGTGATCTGGAAAATTCTCCTAAAATTTTTTGACCCTCCCTTCATACCAGAGATGAAGTATACTTTTTTCCCCCCTTCTTTCCTTCCTCCCTTCCTCCCTTCCTCCCTCCCTCTTTACTTCCTTCTTTCCTTTTTTCCTTCTCTCTCAATAACATTAAAGGCACAGGCAATATTGAACTCCTTCCACACTTTCATTACATTGTCTTTGTCAGGGTTTCCTTCCATAGTTCCACGATCCTCTCTATTGAGTAGCAGTTGTAGTGTGCCTTAAATGTCCATATTACCTCCGATCAAGAGACTGAATGAGAGACATTGTGTTAGGTGGCATGTAGATGACTGCTTTGCCTTCAATGTAGAATTCATGGGGTTTTGGGTGGCATTTCCAAAAGTAATAATGCTGACAAAGTATTTCTAGTCTCCAGCACAAAACACCATGGAACCAGTCAAGGAAAAATTCTTTGGTAATTGAACATCCAGAAGATAGGTAGCTGGTATTTGTTCTTTTCTTTCAAAGTTCAAGTATTAGCAGCTTTATGTAACAGGGTTGTTTTATTATAAACCCTATGATATTGGCACAAAAGAGCAGGGTTACTCTATTCCTTGTGGCTTTAAATCCTGGGGCTTACTTCTCTTCTTGGCTGATGTATATCCTCTGAGGCATTTTTTCCCCCAATATAGGGCAGTTTCATCAGCATTGAATACTCCACCTGTTCCTTTCTCTTCAATGTTTCTTCCAGTTTCAGGAAACTCCCTAGGTGCCTCTTGATTGGCATATACTGCCTCTCCCATTACTTTTACATTGCGTAGGCTAAAACAGCTTTTGTTGACCTGAAAATCCATAGTGGTAGACCCTTCTCCTTCATTTTCCTTTTGGGAACCATGTAAGTTCTTAGTCTTTTCTCTTATGATATCAGAATGCCTTTTTAATAACACTGCACTGAAAAGAATGTTGCACTTTCTGCATGAGAGAGATTTGGCTCTTGTAGTTTATGCAAATGCTTTGCAGTTGTTGGTGTAGCTGTAGCAACAGGATCATGGATTTCCTTCTCTTTTTTTCTTTATATGCCTTAAAGTTGGCTCATTTCACCACAGTGGTGGCCAACCACAGCAGCCATTCTGCCTGAAGGAAGCATATCTAGCAATTCTACTTTTTCCTTCAAGGTCATCACTTTCTTCTGTTCCTTGGGCAGACATTCTGGAACCACTAGAAACACTCTGCTTGGGAACCCTGATTTTAATAGAGATTATGGCGCTTAAATGACACAAGATATGAGAAACTGGAGATGCAAAGATCACTGCCAGATCACCATGCGAGATGTCATGTGAGAGAGTGCAGTAAACACACTTGGCATCTCCAATCCAGTGAGTGGAACCACAGTTATTTTACTATAAATTTAATTTTAAGAAAAAAACTTTGTGTAGCTGTTCATTTATTTTATTAAACAGTAAAATACATACTATACAGGTAATATTTTACATTACAGTACATATATTTTATGCATTTATGAGTTACTAAACTTTTTAAGATATTTCTATATTTCTAGCCTTTGTGTGTGGTCTGCTGGCTTTTGCGTTTTTTTCCACAAGGTTTAACTTTTTACTTATTTTAAAATTTAAAAAGAAATTGTGTATGTTTATGGTATTAAAAGATGAAATATGATGATATACAACACGATACATATTCTTATGCAATACATATTTCTGAGTTTCTAAACTTTTTCTGTGTCTCCTGCTGACCCTTATGTGTCACCTGCAGCTTCTGCAAAACAACCCCCAAATTACCATTTAAGTTCTTATGTGGACCCTCAATATGTAGAAACCATGATGGGGAAAGTCCCGATGTAGAAGGGATAACTGTACTCTTTCCAGCAACATCAGAATACATATATTTATCAAGCTCCTTTAGCACACTCAGTAAGATAAAATACACTCTGGGTCATAAAACCTACCTTAACAAATTTAGAAATATAGACACCATACAAAGTATGTTGTTAGATTATAGTGGAATTGGACTAGAAATCAATGACTGAAAAAAATAGCTGGAAAATCCTCAAATATTTAGAAATTAAACAACACAGTTCAACATAACATATTGATCAAAGAATATCAATTGTGTAGGAGGGAAAATGTGCTAAAGAAATATACCCAGAGCTTTCTAACCTAGTCATAGATAAAAGAAGATTTCTTTGAGAAGTCCATATGAACAACTAAGGTGACAAATATGTAGGGTCATTCTAGGCAGAGGTCATTACACACTAAGGTATAGATGTTTACAAAACATGAAAAGTTTGAAGAACAGAGGTGAGTCAGCTACATTTGGAACAAAATGCATAAACTTGAGGGATAGAAAATAAGACTTTCAGTGGTAGATTAGTTTGACACATAGTAGATTCAAATGAACCATGGGAAAACCGTTACAGAACTTGTAGCAGTTTGATATTGTTTAGAAAATTCCAAAAATAGATATTGGAATATCTTTGTGAACTGGTGTGTCCCTCTGGGCATATTATATTATATTGGATTCAGAGGTTTCACTTTTATTTGATTAAATAATGATTAAGGCTTTGATTGGGCCACATCAGTAGGACATTGAATCCCTGCCCCCTTGATGGACAGGGACTCACAGAGAAACCACACTGCAGAGAAGTGAAGTGAGAGTTTGAGCTGGAGCCCTGGGAAGTAAATACATAGGAGAACACTGGAAAAGAGACTGTTCCATTAGACACTGCAGAGACCTCAGGAAGAGAAACAAGTCGTTTGCCTGATAGTGTACAGCTGACCTTGTGCAGAGAACAGAGTAGCTGAGCCCAGAGAGGAATGAGCCCCAGGAGAGAGATGAGACTTATCCCAGCCTATTGCTGATATTGGAAGAAGCTGGGACCATGGAAACAAGAGAGGAAGAGGGAGCCTTAACCCTTGAAGACATCGGCAGCCATCTTGCTCCAACATGTGGCAACAGACTTTGGTGAGGGAATTAACTTAAGCTTTATGGCCTGGTAACTGTAAGCTTCTAGCCCAAATAAACACCCTTTATGAAAGACAACAGATTTCTGGTATTTTGCATCAGCAACCCTTTGGCTGACTAATACAATACTGTTGCTGTATTCCATAATCATCTGGAATAGATCAGTGCCAGAAGACAGGTTTAGAGGTGTTGAGGAGGTAGAATTGACCAAGATTGATTGGTAATTGATTAGAATTTGAGGTGAAATAAAAGTAAGGTTCAGAGAAGATTTCTAGGTTTCTGTCTTAGAGAATCATGTATATATAAATATAAGAAACACTAGAAGGAATGCAGATGTTGAAGGTGGAGTAGGGGTTGAGTTAAAGAACTGAACTTTTTTCATGTTTAGATAAGGTGCTTTTATAAAAAAAGTAGTTTTATTGAGATATAGTCACATACCATAAAATCTACCTAAAGTGTACTATCAATGGCTTTTAGTATAATCACAGAGTCGTGCATTCATCACTGCAATTAATTTAAGAACATTTTCATTATTCTATAAAATAAAAACCTCATGCCAATTAGAAGTACTTTTGAGTCATCCTAGTGGAGATAACCAATAGGAAGTCATATAAACATGTCTGTTGCTCATATCATGTCTGAGCAAAACATAGTCTTGATTGCTATTAGCATGCTGAGAATGACCACAGAGAGTCATTTTGAGAAAGGCAAATTTCTAAAGTTTGATTCCCAAGCAAAGAATGGCATTTAAGGAAAGAGTGGAGCAAAAGAAATGGCAAAGGAAATGGAGAATTAGCAGCCAGACTGTTATGGAGGGAAAGGAAGATATAGGATCATATGAGACCAAGAGAAGAATGTGTTTGAAGGAAGGAATGGCCAACAGTGTTGACTGATGCTGAATGGTTGTTCAAATATAACCAAAAATATATTGTTCAGATTTTGTATATTAGAGCTAATTGGTAAATTTGATTAGAATATTTATTGCTCTTTATTTTGTGGTTTCATTTTTATTTTTTGTGAAATGGTAGAAACAAAATGATGGAAGGCAGATTGCATTAGGTTAAACAATGATTTTGAAATATGGAGAAGAATAAAAAGCATATAAACAATTAAGAAGGTTGGCAAATTGGAGAGGAAAGTAAAGAAGTATTAAGGGGAAATCTGGTTTAATGGAGTTTTTCTTTATTTGTTAGATGTAAAGAAATATGTACCTATTTAAGCAGATGGAAAGAAATCTAAAGGTCTGAGAAGTAAAAGTTAACCTATGTTGTTGGAATTGTTATAGATAGACAGAAGAACTTTTAAGGTTCAATTTAAAAACATCGTATATAAACATGTAAAATCTTATTTAGGGTAAAATGTTGACTGAAGTTAACGAACAACCACAGTCTAATTGTTGAAACAATTTGCAAAGACTAAGAAATGTGTTTTTATTGATAGTAAATTGTTATTTTGGAGAAGCAGCCTTTCTCTTATTATGACACAATTGAAAAATGTTGGCCTCAAAATAAATACACAGTTGAAGCATAGAAATATATTTCAGATTCACAATTTATGATCGTGTCTCTAACAACAGAGAAGGCATCTTATGGGAAGATTTTATCATTGAAGTATTCATTTACTAGTTTGTTGAATATACATTTATTTATACAGCAACCTTTTACTCAAGCACAATTCTTGCTACTAAATATAGTTTCAAGATTAGATGGTAAAGTCTCTTTCTTTTTCATTCTGATTCGTATAATACCAATATTGACAATGAATACATTAGTAATAATAGTAAAGATTATTCATTCATCCAATAAATTATCTTGAGCATTTACTGTTTTTCAGGTTGCATAATACAGAAATACAATTTTCAGTTATTGTATGGTATATTAAAAATTCATAAGTTCTATGAAAAAAATTAAGCCTGGGTAAAGGAGAGTGGTAGACCCCACATGTAAAATTTTAAAAAGAATGATTAGCCCTGTTTAACTGGAAAAGTGACCTTTAGGCTTGTTGGAGGTGAGGGAGCCAGACAAGTTTATATCTGAGTGAAGAATATTATTTGCAGATGATACAGTAATTGCAAAGATCTATAAGTGGGAGTACAATTGATCTGAGCAAAGAGTAGAAGAGAGCCTAATAAGGCTAGAGGAGAGAAGACAAAGTGGGGAGTTTTAGGAAACGAGATCAGAGCTGCAGCAAGGGTCAGACCATGTAGTCCTTTCTGGTTCAAAGGAAGGGTGTTTGCTTTTACTGTGAATGAAATGGGATCTCTTAGAGTGTTCAGAGCTCATGTCACATGATCTAAATTTCATTTTAAAAGGAACATTTGGGAAACTATGTTGACGATAAAATGGTAATGTGGACGTAGTGGAAACAAGAAGGAAATTATTGATGTGACTCTGGTAAAACATGACGGTATTGTAATTTTATTAAGACAATAGCAGTGGAAATGATGTGAAGTGAATGTGCTCTAAATATAGTCCGAAGTTTGAGCCAAAAGGATGACATTATGGATTTCCTGCAATATATAAGAGAAAGAAACAAGTTAATCATGATTCAAAGATAATTGCCTTGAACAATTGGAAGATTTAGCTGTTATTAACTAAGAATGGGAAGAGTGTGGTTGAAGCAGGTTTGTGAAAGAATGTTTTAGTCTACTAGGTTGCTGAAATACAATATGCCAGAAATGGGTTGGCTTTTACAATGGAGATTTATTAGCTTACGAGATTATAGTCTGAAGCTATGAAAACATACAAATCATGGCATCATTAGGTGATGCTTTCTCCCCAAAGACTGGCTGCCAGAGATTCTGGACTTCTTTGGCAGTGTCTGCTGATCTCTCCTTTCTCTTCCAGATTTCATTGCTTTCAGCTTCTGGCTTCCATGGCTTTCCGTCTGCTTCTGTGGCGTATTCTTTGCTATCTGTCTCTCTCCCCTTATTCATCCCATTTATAAAGGTCTCCAGTAAGAGGATTAAGCCCACCCTGGACCTCACCTTAACTGAAATAACCTATTCAATATGTCCCACCTACAATAAGTTCACACCCACAGGAATGGACCAACTTTAAGAACATGATTTTCTGGGGTACATATGGCCTCAAACTACCACAAGGTATGTCATGACTCAGATTTAAACACATAAGTTAGAGATATCTAATTGATTTTTAAAGTAGTTGCATATATGAATCTGAAAGGCCAAGGAAAGTATACATGATCAGGAGTTAAACATTTTGAAGTTATTAATCTATAGAGATACTTAAATGTTTTTAATGTATATAAAGGGGGGAGTATAGAAGAGAAGAGGAAAGTTATAGAGTCTGAGCAGTTTTAGAATTAGGAAGAAAAGGATTTAATAAAGGGAATATCAATAAAAAGACTCTGTTGATAGTTCAAGTAAAATAATGACTGAGAATTGACCACTGGGATTTAGCAATGAATGGGTCATTCGTGACCTTGATAAGAACAATTTCAGTGAATTCTGGGAATGAAAGTTTGATTGAATAGGGTATAAGAGAGAATGGGAAAAATGTTATTAGAGAGAAGTATAGACAAATACTTCTCAAATTTTAATATGAATATAAATCATGTTAGAATCTTGTTAAAATGCGGGTTCTGATTTAATTAGTCTGGGATTGAGCTCTAAATTCTGTATTTCTAACAATTACCAAGATTATATTGATGCTACTGTGTAGACCACTCTTTGAGCAGCAAGGTTATAGAAAACTATTTAAAGAGTGTTCATGTCCGAAGATGAGAGAAATGATGGATCACTGAAGGGGGAGATAAGTTTTAGAGATGGATTCCTTAATATGGGAAAAAACATATTTACATGTTTATAAAAATATGATGATGTAAGAGAGGTGATAGGATTATTGGAATGTGCTTCAGTGTGAAAGACAGGATGAGATTTCAGGTATAAGGCTATATTTGCTTTTGGTAACAATGAACAGTTAAATTTCATTAACAGGAAAGAATTTAGAAATATGGATATAAATGTAAGAATATGGTGAGCTATGGAAGTAGGACCTTGTATGCTCTTTTCTTATTGCTTTGATTTTCTTAGTTCAATATGAAGTTGAAATTGAGGGTGGAAAGTAGATTATTGCATTTGTAAAGAATGAAGAGTAGAAATAAGGGTCTAAGCTAGGAAGAGTTTGGATGAATTAGACAGATGTAGTCCAATTGCCACTCAGCAATGAGGGCCCATTTGAAGTTTGGATCACAGTTTTAAAGTGAAACATGCCAATATGGTTGTACTTTTTTTTCAGCTATTTTCAGATATGTAGGTGTGGATGGAGAAAGGGAGGAGAATGAGTAAAATCAAGTATGGGATTTTACTATATGATTATAAGAAATTGACAGACAAATGAATATGCAAGTAAATTCTTATAAAGGTTTTCCATGGAACGTAAGCTAGGAAAGGAAAGGAAATACAAAAAGTTGAGAGGATCAACAAACCTTACTGGTGGGATGAAAGTTGTGTTGAAGTTAGGTACCAGAAAGAATGAGCCAGAGAGATAGGTGTTAATAGTCAGAAGTTGGGATGCTTGAAATAGAAGATTATGGAGGGGTTGCATTTGGTGGTTATAATAAACATTCATGTATGACCAGGAAGTGAATTGCTAAGTAAAGCTGGAGGAAAAATATCCTGAAATAAAATATCATGGGTTGAGAGAAATTCAAGGTGCTGAGTAGCTAAAATGTTGGAAGAGTCATCTATGTGGACAATTATATCAATAATAACAGAGAAAATAAGTGAAGGAATAAAGGATGTTACTTGGGTTTGATATAAGGTTATAAAAAGGAAGGGTGGTGGAATGGATCATTTGATACATGAGATTTGATGCTGTGAGTTTTTATTGCAGAAAATGGTGTGTGCCAATCAGGAACTGATTGGAGATTTACCTGAAATTGAGTACTAGGGAGGTTTGGGGCAAGAAAGCAGCCACAACTTGATAATTATAGTGGTAGCAGCATTTGGGGGGAAGATACAGGTTTAGATAGAACTAAAAAGAGAAGACTCTGAGAAGAGTTTGAAGTTAAAAAGGATACTGCTAATGATGGAATATTATTCCAAAGTTAACAGTGGAAAGATTTTCAGTACCTGGCAGGGTATAGAGGTAAATCAAATGAGGAATATTTTTATATAGGAATAAGAAGGCAAAGCTTTCAGTACTGAGTGAAGGAAGCAGAAGTTGTTTGTGCTCCATCTTCATTCCTAGAGATGGTCATGTGGGCAGGCAAGGTCTTACCTGAATGTGTAAGGTTCAAAATTGATCCTTCCTAGGATATAGCAGTCTTATTTCAAACTTTCTTTGTTAACCCTTGCAGCAGTAAAATAGGGGATCCAAAGGAGTACAATCCTAGTGCATAAAATGACCTTGTTGATTAGTTTTGTTTGAATCAAGAAACCTAAAAGATGTGCTTGTATTCATTCTCAACCCTTCTCAGAAGAGGGTTGAAAGTGGAAGATTGATTAAATTTATGAAAACATTTTAGATAACACTTATAAAGCACTTAATACATTTCAGGTAGCATTTAAGTGCTTTATATGTAATATCTTTTTCAATCCTCATGAAAATTCCATGAGGTAAATAGTATTTTATCCACATTTTACAGATAAAGAAAATAGAAGCACAGAAAATCAAGTAAACTGACCAAAGTCATAAAGATACTAACTTATGGAGTCAAAATTAAAATGCAAAGAACCTTACTACTGAATGTTTTTAGCACTTAGGAAATGCTGCACCATATTCAAGAAATCACTTTCATCAAGGGGATTTATATGGGGTGATGGCTGTCTTTCCTCAGATGGTAGGCCATGATGAGATCTGTGTGCCATGGGGATATCTGTGTTTTGGTTGCCATGAACTTGTCATACAATTCATTGCACAGATATGTTTTCATTTGTCTTGGGTAGATATTTTGGAGTGAAATTGACAAGAATTATGCTATAAACCAGGGGTTCTTAACCTTTTTTGTTCATGGACCCCTTTGCCATTCAGGTGAAAACTATGGATCCCTTACTAAATCCACACTATACCGTGTTTTATTTAATGAATATCACATCCACACCAACACATCCCCACAAGAATAATGTTTTTTGGTATTTGAATTCTAGCTCACAGACCCCTTGTTAAGAACCACTGCTGTAAACCAAAACATAAACAACCAGACATCAACAACATGGGTATTTAAGATACCCCCTGAAAATATCTTCACAGAGATTCAGCAAAATTAAGGACAAATACTACTTGCTTGGAACTCTGGAGAATGGTGGAGACTGGAATAGGACTGTACAATTTCTGAATTGAAGAAAGAGAATAATATCAAATAGATAACTTCTATCCTGGATCAGCCAGTCTTCTTCCCCTTCTGCTCACTTGGTGCCATACAAAGCTTGAGGGTTTTCCAGAGACAGCAGACCATATCCTTCTCACTGGGGACATAGACTATAGAGGAATTCACAGCAGTGAGTTATAATCTCACACATATCCAGACACAGGTACACAAATCCGCAGAGACCCAGGGCAGAACAAAAGCCACTGAGGAATCTGCATATAAAAGGGCCCACAGAGGGGAAAAGAAGAAAATAGGGAAACAGTGGCAGAATTGTGGTTGCCAATTGGTGCAGTCACTCAGTCTAGTTACTGTCAGAGGGACTCCCTAAACACAAATTGGACTTTTCTGGAGAAACGCACTTTCCTGGATTGACCCCATCTGGCTACCCAGGGCAGGGCAATCTAATGGAGAAAAAAACTAAAGTTAGAAATGCCTCACAAAGAAAAAAATAAGTGAGGGGTTAAACTGAACTGCTGTAAGATTGGAAGGTCCCAGAACCAAAATGTGTAATAAAAATGGGGCAATGAGTGAGGGAGAGAATTTACACATATCATAGGAGCAGGGGAGAAAATTCTGCATGAAAACAAACAGAGCAAATGAAGATTCTTGGAGACAGAAAAGAGGAAATGAAGTTTTCTCATAGTGGTGAAACAATTACACAAACATTGCTATCTTAAAAATTGTATTGCAATCTTAAAATTGTACTACATATCAAGTGCAAAAATCATATGAAGAAGAACTGAGAAAATTTGATCAGTTAAACCCAGGCTATTCAAAAGATCCAGAATATGTTAGATGGAGCATCAAAGAAGAGCCTCAACACAAAGCCAATAAACAATAAAACCCAAGACAATAGGAAGAAATGACTTTCAGAGTTAACTCATCAAGATAATCCAATGCCTGGACATCAGCAAAAACTTACAATTCAGAACAAGAAACAGAAATATATGGCTGAGTCAAAGGAACAAATTAAAAATTCATAAAAGACACAAATCTTTTGGAACAAATAATCAGAGAAATTCAAACAAATCTAAACCAATTCAAGTATATAAAGGAAAACCTGCATAAAGAGATAAAAGATATTAAGAAGACAATGTACTCGCATTAAGGAGAATTTGAAAGTATAAAAAACAATAACAGAAATTATGGGGCTGAAAGGCAGAATAGTAGAGATTAAAAATAAGCTAGAGGCATACAACAGCAGATTTGAACAGACAGAAGAAAGAATAAGTGAACTAGAAGACAAGACAATTAAAATAAAAAAGCCAACAGATAGAGAAAAATTTGAGCAGAGGCTCAGGGATTTGAACGACAGCATGACATGCACAATTATACATGCCATAGGTGTCCCAGGGAGAGAAGAGAAAGAAAAGGGGAAGAAGGAATATTTGAGGAAATAATGGCTGAAAATTTCCCAACTTTTATGAAAGACATAAATATACATGTCCAACAAGTGCAACATTTTCCTAACAGGATAAATCTTAATAGACCTACCTGAGACACATACTAATCAGAATGTCAAATGCCAGAAATAAAGAGAGAAATCTGAAAGGAGCAAGAGAAAAGCAATACATCACATACAAGGGGTATTCAATAAGCTGATTTCTCATGAGAAACAATGGAGGTAAGAAGGCAATGGTATGATATTTTTAAGCTACTGGAAGAGCAAAACAACCAGCCCAAAATTCTTTATCTGGCAAAACTGTCCTTTACAAATGAGGGAGAGTTAAAAATATTCATAGATAAACAAAAACAGAGAGTGTGTCAACAAAATGCCTGCCTTATAAGAATTACTAAAGGAACTTCTACAGATTGAAAGGAAAAGACAGTAGAGAGTGACTTGGAGTAGTGTAAAGAAATGAAGATTCAGAGAATAGGTATTCTGTTGAAGCTATGTTGGTATATTTTCAAATTAATAGGTTATAGATGTAGGTTGTACAATATAATATCCCAGGGTAACCAAAAGGAAAATATGTAAAATATATACAGAAAAAGAAATGAGAAATGTATACAGATATATAACAAAAGATGAACTATACAGAAAAGGAGGATTCAATATAGAGAAAGAGAAAAAAATCCAAATATGACATATAAAAACTAAAGAACAAAATAGCTAAAACAAGTACTGCCTCTTAAGTAATAACAATGTATGTTAATGGACTAAACTTTCCAATCAAAAGACACGGACTGGCAGAATGGACAAAAAGCATGATGCAACTGTATGTTATTTACAAGAAACTCATCTTAAACCCAAAGACATATATAGGTTGAAAGTGAAAGGTTGGAAAAAGATATTCCATGCAAACAGTAACCAAAAAAGAGTTGATTTTGATATAGTAATATTGGACAAAATAGACTTTAAGTGAAAAGCCTGTTATAAGAGACAAACAGGGCACTATATAGTAATAAAAGTGACAATCCATTGATAAGAAATAACAGTAATAAACATTTATGCACCTAACAATGGTGCCGAAAAATACATAAAGCAAAAACGTCAAAATGGAAGGGAGAAATAGACACCTCTACCATAATAGTTGGAGACTTCAATATATCCCTCTTATCAATAGATAGAACATCTAGACAGAGGACCAAAAAGGAAACAGACAACTTGAATAATATGAAAAATGAAGTAGACATAACAGACATATACAAAGCATTGCACTCCAGAGCAGCAGGATATAAATTCTTTTCAAGTGCATTCTCCAAGATAGACCACATGTTCATTCACAAAACAAGTATTAATGAATTTTAAAAGATTTAGATTATACAAAGCATCTTCTCTGACCATAATGGAATAAAGCAGGAAATCAATAACAGGGGAAAAAACTGGAAAATTCACAAATATGTGGAAGTTAAATAACAAACTCTTGAACAATCAGTGGGTCAAAGAAGAAATTGGAAGGGGAATCAGTAAATATCTTGAGATGAATGAAAATGAGAATGCAACATATCAAAACTTATGGGTTGCAGATAAAGACAGAACTGAGGGGGAAATTTATAGCCCTATACTCTTACATTACAAAGGAAGAGCTAAAATCAAAGACCTAACTGCACATCTGGAAGAAGTAGAAAAAGAATGAAAACTAATCCCAAAGCAAGCAGGAGGAAAGAAATAACAAAGATTAGAGCAGAAATAAATTAAATTGAGAATAAAAAAGCAATAAAGAGAATTAACAAGCCAAAAAGTCATTCTTTGAAAACATCAATAAAATGGACAAACCCGTAGTTATGCTGACAAAGAAAAAAGAGATAAGACACAATTAAATAAAATCAGAAAAGAGAGAGGGGACATTATGACTGGCCCACAGAAGTAAAAAGGATCATAAGAGAATATTATGGAAAACTGTATGCTAACAAATGATAAAAACAAGATTGAAGGAACAAATTCCTAGAAACACACAAACTATCCTCTAATACGATAAGAAAGAGAAGACCCCAACAGACAAATTACAAGTAAAGAGATTGAAGCAGGTAAAAAAGCCTTCCAACAAATAAAAGCCCAGGACCAGATGGCTTTACAGGTGAATACTACCAATCATTCTAAGAAGAATTACTATCAATCCTGGTCAAACTCTTCCAAAACCTTAAACAGGAGGGAACACTACACAAGTCATTCTATGAGGCCAACCTCACCCTAATACTAAAGCCAGATAAATATAATACAAGAAAAGGAAATTACAATTGCTCTTATGGGTATAGATCCAAAAAATCCTCAAGAAAATATTTGCAAATTGAATCCAACAGCACAATTAAAGAATTATACAACATGATCAAGTGGGTTTTATCCCAGGTGTGCAAGGGTGGTTCAATTTAAGAAAATCAATTAATGTAATACACCACATTAACAAACTGAGGGGAAAAAAAATACATGATCATCTCCACTGATGTAGAAATGGTAATTGACAAAAATCCAGCATCTTTCCTTATAAAAACATTTCAAAATATAGGAATAGATGGAAACTTCTTCAACAGGATAAAGGGCTTCTTCATATAGAAGAACCCACAGCTAACATCAACCTCAGTGGTGAAATACTGAAAGCTTTCATCTAATAACTAGAATAAGGCAAGGATGCCAACAGTCACCACTGTCATTCAACACTGTACTACTGGAAGTTCTAGCCATAGCAGTTAGGTAAGAGAAAGAAATAAAGGGCATGCAAATTGAAAAGGAAGAAGTAAAACTTTCACTATTTGCATACGACATGATCCTATAATTAGAAAACCTCAAAAAAATCTACAACAAAGCTAAAAGAACTAATAAATATATTCAGCCACATGGTGGGATACCAGATCATCATGCAAAATCATTAGTGTTTCTGTATACTGGTAAGAGTGATCTGAGGCAGAAATCAAGAAAATCAAGAGAATAAGACAATTTACAAAAGCAACTAAAATAATCAAATATTTAAGAATAAATTATGCACAAAAAACTGTAAAACAATGCTGAAAGAAATCAAAGAAGATCAATATAAATTGAAGGGCATTCTGTTTTCGTGGATTGGAAGACTATACATCATTAAGAAGTCAATTCTACTCAAAATAATGTAAAGATTCAGTGCAATCCCAACCAAAATCCAACACCCTACTTTGCAGAAATGGAAAAGCCAATTAGCAAATTTATTTGGAAGGGTAAGGGGCCCTGAATAGCCAAAATCATATTGTAAACAAAAATGAAATTGGAGAACTCATAGTTGACATAGTTGACTTTAAAACATATCACAAAGCTAGAGTGGTCAATACAGCAGGGTATGGGCACAAGGATGTTGACTAATGGAATTGAATTGAAGATTCAGAAATAGACCCTCACACCTATGGCCAGTTGAGTTTTGACAAGGCTGCTGAGTCCACTCAATTGAGAAAGAATAGTATTCAATAAATTGTGCTGGGAGAATTGGATATCCATATGCAAAAGAATGAAAGTTGACCCTTATCTCATACCATATACAAAAATTAACTCCAAGTGGATCAAAGACCTAAATATTAGAACCAAGACTTTAAAACTCCTAAAAATAAGTGTAGGAAAACATCTTCAGAATCTTGTTTAGGCAATGGTTTCTTAGACTTTACACCCAAAACACAAGTAATAACAACAAAAAAATAGATAAATGGTACCTCCTCAAAAGCAAAAAATTTGTGCCTCAAAGGATTTTGTCACAAAAGTGAAAAAGCAACCTACTCAATGGGAGAAAATATTTGGAAAGCAGATATCTGATAAGGATTTAATATCCAGGATATATAAAGAAACCCTACAACTTAACAATAAAAAGACAAAGAGCCCAATTAAAAAATGGGCAAAAGCCTTGAATAGACAAGAGGATACACAAATGGTTAAACAGCACATGAAAAGATGCTGAACATCACTAGCTGTTGGGAAATGCAAATCAAAACCACAATGAGATATCATTTCACTCCCACTTGAATGACTACTATTAAAAATAAAATAAAAACTACAAGTGTTAGAGAGGAGGTGGGGAAATAGGTGCATTCGTTCATTGCTGGTGGCAATGTCAAATGGTGTAACTGCTGTGGAATACAGTTTGTCAGTCCTTTAGAAAGGTAAGTTTAGAATTCCCATATATCCCACCAATCCTGGTACTATGTATATACCCAAAAGAACTGAAAGTAGGGACTCATATATATCTGCACACGAATGTTCATAGCAGCATTATTTACAATTGCCAAAAGATGGAGATAACCTAAGTGTCTATCAGCTGTTGAATGGGTAAACAAAATGTGGTATATACATGTAATGGAATACTATTCAGCCATAAAAAGAATGAAGTCCTGATGTATGCAACAACATGGATGAAGTTTGAGGCTATTATGCTGAGTTAAATAAGCCAGACACAAGAGGACAAATATCGTCTGATCTCACTGCTATGAACTAATTATAATAAGCAAATTCAGAGAGTTAGAATCTAGATTATAGGTTACCAGGGCCCAGATTGGATTTAGAAAATGGGGAGTTGATGTTTAATTTGTACAGAATTTCTATTTAGGTTGATGGTTAACGTTTGGAAGTAGATGGTGGTGATTGTAGCAAATTATTGTGAGTGCAGTTAGCAGCACTGGATTATATAGGTGAATGTGGTTAAAAGGGGGGATGATAAGGTCATATGTGTTACTAGAATAAAAAATTAAAAGCAAAACATAGGACTGTATAACATAGTGAACCTTATTATATATGATGGACTATAGTTAATAATACAAATACCAGACAGTTCCTTCATGAATTATAACAAATGTATAAAACTAATACAAGGTGTTAATAATAAAGTGGTGTATGGGGAAAAAAACACCTAATGTAAACTATGGACAATAGTTAGTAATATATTTTAATAATCTTTCATCAATTGTAACACAAGTAACCACTGCTAAAAAATAGTACAATTATTAAAAAATGCTATCATCATTTGTAACAAATGATCCATTCCAAGGTAAGGTGTTGGTGGTAGGGAATCCTGTATTTTAGGCATTGTTGTTCTGTAATCCCACAACTTCTCTAATTAAAAAAGAATATTATGTTATTAATTTATTTTTAGAAATGAGGGTAATTTTCCTACATAGTCATATTTTATGTACTCAAAGCTTCACTAGGAAAACAGAAATTCTTACAATTTGGAAGGTAGAAGTGACCTTAGTGACCCTTTGACTAAGCCCTTATTTTGCCAATGGGCCTGAACCCTCTTCAGAGTTAATTCTGTGTAGGTTCACCCAAGGACTTAGCACTGGAAGTGCTTCCTTGTAGGAACTGAAAAAGCATTAGTTGAGTAAAATGCGAACCAAAAAAATACAAAAGAGACAAAAACGTCCAATCCCCAAACTCATAGTCACTCCATAAACCTTGCATTCTCAAGAACTTGAAAAAAATTCCTCTATATTTTAAATAATCACATTCAAAATAAAAACTGGCTGTAGCACTGTGTGAAACAGAATTGAATATGAAAACAAGAAACAATGATTTATAATAAGAGTAAATAACTGTTTCTTGACCTAGATGGATATGAAGTATTGTGGGTGTATCCACATGTATTTGTAAGCACCACTTGTACTTAACTATTCAAAATTGTCAATTCATGAAAAAACAGTAATAATCAGTAAAATTTTTGAACATTGACACTCATTAGCAATTTGCATGAATTAACTCATTTTATCCTTGCAAAAATCTTGTGAGGTTGATATAAAGAGATTAGAGAGCCAAAGATTGACTAATTTGCACAGGAGTTAATGGTTTGTAATTAGATGGTCTGGAACTAGTAACGACTCTAGATAGAGTACCCAATGTCTCAGAAATGTACTGATTTTATATTTTTAAACAATTTTTGCTTTAATTTTTGCATTTCACCAACTCTTTTCTTGACATAAATTTAAACCATAATGAAACGAAATATTCACTAATCCAGGAATCTACCCACTTTATGAAAATGAACTTCATAAAGTTTAAATACAATTTATTAAATATTTTCTGGGGCACAAATAAAGAAAATTCAAAAAATGTAAAATGTGAAGGAAACTTGGGACTTGATTAGAATAGAGATTTTTCACAAGCTTTGTCAGGCTTTAAGATTTTCACTACGGGAAGCGGCTGTGGCTCAATCAGTAGGGCTCCCGTTTACCATATGGGAGGCCCCAGGTTCGGTTCTCGAGGCCTCCTGGTGAAGGCAAGCCCGCCCGCACGGCGTGGTTAGCTGACCCAGTGAGCACAAGCAGCAAGGGGGGGATAAATGAATGAATAAATAAAAAAAATCTTAAAAAAAAAAAAAAAAGATTTTCACTATTTCTTAGTGAGGAAAAATGATTTTTTTTGTTGAAAACCTGCCAATAACTTTAGATTCTAGTCTGAGACTGTCGAGGGCATATTTTGGCATATTAGACTATCAAAGTGCAGAAATTACTTAATGGATGTCTATTCAAATTCTTTATACCAGAGGAGCCATAGGAAGAAGTGAGGAAAATGTATTTTTAAGCAATTATCATTAAGAAATGGTGCAATGATCTGACAAATATTTGACTAAAATATTTAGGTTATACAGTAGAAAACATAGAAAAGATTTCTTTAACCAATTGTCAGCCTTCCTATTAAAGTAATTTTAGTATAATCCCCAGAAAATATTTATTTGGACTAGAACTTCTTCCTCAAGGGATTTCCGAGTTACTAATGAAATGTTTATCTACTTACTAGAAACATTCAGAGTAATCTAATTAGATGCTGACCTATGTATTCATAAACACAAGGGATGATTTTTGTTTTGCCATTATTCAACCATTCTTCATCACATTTTCAGACCAACAGTTTCTTGGGGAGCAATTTCTTGCATCTGACAAATATTTGACACCTGGTACTTCCCACTCAATAAGGCTGAGGTGACCCACTTGGAGGCTTTCAGAAGTTGTCATGATAAGATGCTAAGCAAAAAAAAAAAAAAAAAAAATTGGAATTATAGACTCCATGAACTTCATTCATAACAACAGTAACTATTTGTATTCTGCCTTGAAATTCTGATGAAATGAAGTCTCTAAATATTCTTAGATGAGAAATCTTAATATCTGAAAAGGACCAATTCTTCTTAAATTATCATATGATAATTTAATTCTATTTGAAACATGATCACCATAGTGGCTTCTTTTAATTTAGATATACTGTATGAAATTTTATATGGAGGGAGAAATATATAAGAATATACAATAAAAGTTTGAAAAAGTTGAATAGCATGAGAGGATTTTACTTACTAGATATTAAATATTAAAATGTAACTTCATCAAAATCTGAAGACCTCACCTTAATGGAGAAAAAGTTAGGTCAAGGATATAGAAAAGAGTCTAGTATTCGATCCCATTACATATGGGAATTTAATACACCACCAAGTGGCATTTCAGTTGAGTGGGGAAGAGAAGGTTTCCCTAATAAATGGGGTCATAATAATTGGTTCTTTAATGGGAAGAAAAACCTTCTACAAAAAACCATAAATAACAATAAAATTTCAGGTAACTAAAGTTTCAACTGTTGAATTTAATTAAATGAAAAAGCATAAAATAAACATCTTAATATTTTAATAGCTATGGGATAATTTTAACTAATATATAAAACTCATGAAGAAATTTGATAATATTTGAAATTATTTGGAAATATATACTATAAAGTAACTTAGGACCTTAATGATAAATTAAAATATTTTCAGAGAATTCAGAAAATAAGAAATTGATATCTATGCTTCACAACAAAATCTTACAAATTAATCAGGAAAAGGCAATAAATAATAGAAGAGAGGCAAATATATAAATAAGCAATTCAATAAAGAGACTAATCAAATGTTCAGTAAATATTTGAATAAATAATCAATTTCACCAGTAATTAGAGAATTGCAAATTAAAGGAGCAATTAAATAATTGTTTTCACTTATCAGATTTGCCAAAATCATAAATAAATAAAAAATTAAAATATCTAATATTGAATAGAATGCTAAAAATGACTAAACTCATATATTAGTAGTGGGAATATAAATTGTTAGAGTCATTTTGAAAAGTAGTATCTCAATATATACATAAACTTAAAAATACACATATTTTACCCATCAATCCTAGAAATGAAATCTATTTCACAAACACACACATATTCATATATTTTTATATAAACATCAAAATCTAAGAATATGTATAGAACAATGGTTCATTGTTGTTAGAGACTAGAGACAAAACCTGGAAACACAATAATATTCAACAATAGAATCAATAAATTCTGTGTTTTCCACTTAGAAAAATATCATGCAGTCAATAATGGCTACGTAATGCCGAAATGCAAAAATGAATTTATTTTTGTAAAATAAAAAGTGTATATACGGATATGCATATATATGTGTATATATTTCTATAAAATTATAAATAGATTACAAGTAAAATAGCCACAAATTTAAATATATAAACACAGACATAGATTTACACACATACACATTTGAAAAATGTATGAAACCTTCAGCACTCAAAAGTTATTTTTCACTAACTTAATATGGTTATATTCCAGGCTACATTAACTTTCCTAAACTTCTTGTACTAGTTGAGCTCATTTAATATAAACAAGTAGTGTATGTAAAATCAGAAAAAAATTAAGATATGTATTGCAAAAATTAAAGAAATTATAATAGGTCAATCTGATGTCTGGCAGCTAGAGTGATTGTGAGATCTTGCTCTTGGCCATCCAGAAAGATGAGTTCATGGAACTGCTCGTCTACAGAAAGAAGAGAAACACAATGAGCTCCAATATCAAACAGAATAAAAGGGGATGCATTATAATTGATTTCTTAATGCTAAAGTTTTTGTTTTATATTGTTATTTATATAAACTGCCTCTAGTTTGAAAGTTTAATTTTTAAACTGCATAGCTAAGTTAAACTGAAGAATGAATTAAACCCATATAATAAAGCAGACAGACTAATAATTTCTCCCTTCCCTGTGTCAAAACAGTCTCTGATATATCAGTTAAACCAGGCAGTCAATCAGCTGGTAAAGCCCTGGCCATAGGCGCAGTCACAGCAAACATTTTAGCAATGGTTCTCCTTGATTACATAGAGAAACATTTTTCTTTCCAGTTTAAACAGAACAAAGTTCTCATCACACACTGAAAGTCTATTTAAGGCAATATATAAAATAAAACAAACAGACAAAGTTGACATAAAAAAGTTCAAGTAGATGTGAATAAGAATCAAGAATTACGGTGGAGGACTTATGCTCCAAAGTTTAGTTTTTAAAATTTTTGTTAAAGAATAGTAAAAATTCTCTTTTATAACAAGTCACTTGTGGTTTCAAGATATTTAAAACATTATCTGTAACAAATGAAGTTTATTATCATTTTTGGAATACAATATACAAAAAAACAACTTTACCTGGAGCATCAGTTGAATGTCACTCATGTTTTCAGTTGTTAAATATGTTGCCATAAATATGCAAAAAGGTTTTCACACATTAGAAACCTATAGAAGAAAATGACCTCTATTAAAAATACATTTAAAATCCTTTTTTATTTGAGAACATTAAAATAATGTATATAAACTAATACTTTGGTTGCTTTCTGTTTTTTTTGTTTTTTTTTTTTTACCTCTTCATCTTTATTAATTTACACTTGTTATCTACTTTTATACATTTTTAGCCCCCTCTCCTCCCTTTTTTGCTGTTTTTGTATCCATTCGCTGGGCAATTCTCTGTGTCTGTTTCTTGCCCTCTCTTCTCATCCTTCTCCTCCTGTCTTAACAGGGATTTGATCCTGGGAACTTCTGATGTGAGAGAGAGGTGTCCTGTCGCCTGTGCCACATCTTGGCTTTCTCTTGTGGCACTCTCCTGTTAAGTCATCATCTTGCTGTGTGGCTTGACTGGGCCTAGGGGGCTTACTCACTCGCGGGGCCTGATGGCGCACTCGCCCACAGGACCTGACAGTGCTCCTTTGCACAGGAACTGGTGATGCTCCCGTGCATGGGGACTGGTGGCCCAGTGCCTTCTATATTTTTCTTTATTTTCACCAGGAGGTCCCAGGGATCGAACCCAAGTCCCTCTTATGGGAGATGGATGCCCAACCATTTGAGCCACATCCGCCCCCCTTCCTTTTTAATTGTATATCAAAGAGAAAAATCTCATAGGTAGAAGAGAGAAGTGTAGTTTAAAAAAAAAAAACACAAAAACCCTGGACTGTTTACCTCCATAAACTAAACATCCCTGTGGGGATGTTTCATTAAAAAAAAAAAAAAATGGGGATAATAATATTTTTTTTTCAGTTTAGAGGATACTTATTTGCGTAATGAAAGTCTGCATTATTATGAGTAAGACAGCATAGACTTGTACTGTGATCACTTCCTTTAGAGTTGGAAAGACTTTATTTACTGCGTTACTTTGAACAAAGTGTTTATCTTGGCCCCTTGTTTCTTATATGTAACATTTTTTATAAGAATAAAAGGGATAATATATGCATATCACAGAATTAGATTCAATAAATGAAGCTGTCTTCCTCCTTCCATTCATTTAATCAGCCTTGAAATATTCAGTTTTAAAATAATCTTAAAGAGGAGAGGTAATAAATATCCATGAAATTAAAACATACTTATCAAGCCATGTTTTATTTGATTTGATTTGAAGGAATATTCTTGTTACCTGTATTTTTTTCATCCCTTTCATCTTTATTTTTATAATATTTCAGCATTTTCCCCATTGCTATTTTGAGTATTTTTCACACAAGTAGCATGGAAATGTAATCCTTTCAGTTGTTTTTTCTCTTCATTTTAACAGGGCAATGCAAAATATCACTTTGTGACAGGTTTATCTTTATTCACAACAACCTAAGAATTTTATAATAAAATAGTTCATTTGGTGTTGGGTAAACAGGATTAAAACTTGTAATTACCCAGATATACAACTGTATGGAATCCAACTAAAATGTATCATTTTAATCAGTCTCTTAATCCCCTAAAATATGAAGATTGAGAGGAAGGGAACAAAATTAAAGAAGAAATGATAATGGCTGTAATTTGTTGAATATTTACTATAGCAAGTTTATGTAATTGATAGTAATATATCTGAATATATTTTGCTAATTTTTATTAGAAGAACAAATAATCAATATGCATTTTTGTGTAATTTTTAGTATTTGCATTTCTTAGTATCTGAGAAATTTGAGGGGAAAATGTCATGTTGCTAATTTCCAAGACTTTAAAAAAATATAGCAACCTTTAAATATGACTTGAAACAACCTTGAATGACTCCAAAGACCTGGCAAGAATTTTGCGGAAGAGGGAACTAACAAACGTCTAATTCAATTTACTCACGAAAATCACTAACTAGAACCAACCAATTTCAGGTTATTTTGGTATTTTTCTTATTAGCTGAATATATCTTACAAAGACACTTTTTGTTGCTTGGCAGTTTATTATTAGGAGGGAAAAAAGCAAGAATTTTCATTTTTAATATATTTAGGTCAAAGTACACACATTATATTTTTATATGTTTTTGTAATTTCATATTTTTATTATAGTAAGGTTTGATTAGCTTCTAAATTTTAATAAAGCCATTACTTGAAAAAGAATCATTAATATTTGAGTGAGTTTTTTTGTTCTATAATTTTTAACAGATCAATTTATTGATACATATTAATAAAACATAAATCCATCCAAAGTGTACAATCAATGGAATTCAGTATATGAGTTTTAAAGCTAAAACATAGTAGGAAATATCAACTAAAACTAAGTGCAATAAGCTTAGCTAAAGAGTAGTAGAGATGGATTGTGTTCCACCTATCCACCTGTATTAGTCAGGTTTCTCTTGGGAAACAGAATCAACAGGAGATATCTGTCAATAATACGAGATTTTAAAAGAGTCTCTCATGCGACCGTGGGGATGAACAAGTCCAGGTTCCGCAGGCAGGCTGCAAACCAGGGGCTCCGATGAAAGTCTGATGAAAGGTCCTTGATGAGTTTCTGGGAGAAGTTGGCTGTCCAACAAAGAGCTGGGAAATTCTCTCTGAATGTTGAAATCACTTCCCCTTTTAAGGCATTCAACTGATTGTATAAAAGCGTCATCCATTGATGATGTAATCTCCCTGATTGATGCAGATGTAATCAGCCATCCACTCAGTAAACTCACTGGTGATCAAAGTCCATTAATGCTTTGGTATTACAATTAGCCCAGTGCTTGCTGGAACAAACACCTGGACACAATTACCTGGCCCAATTGACACATTAGCCTAACCATCACACAATCTAATACGATAATTTTGTTTACCTTGGACAACTACCTTAAAAGATTCATTGATCTATATATATCTATATCTATATCTATATCTATATCTATATCTATATCTATAT
>JAKSZT010054350.1:3393060-3448409 GCA_026826555.1 Tolypeutes matacus
ATATCTATATCTATATCTATATCTATATCTATATCTATATCTATATCATCTATATCTATATCTATATCTATATCTATCTATATCTATATCCATATCTTTATAAATTTTTTTTTTTTGCTCCAGACCAGGTTGGTTTATTATTTCAGTGACAAAGAGCTGCAAAATGTCAGGTCTTACAAAGCAGAACCTGACCCAAGGCCCACAATCCATCATCACCACCACAAAGTAAATATATTCATTGACATGAATATGGCAAATTTGTAATTTTAATTTAGAGAGAGGCTAGGTCTACTTGAGCTTATTTTAGAGCAACTAAATGGTGCTCCTATAATTAATAAATACCTCTTGAGCAATTACTATAAATATACATGATGCTAAATGTAAACATAAACAATGTACAAACCACATTCTCTGAATTTTTTCTCCAATAGGGGCTCAACAATTACAAGAAAATGAAATACCTATTTTATGGTAAAATTTAACTGATATTATTTAAAATTTGTGATCTTGAACTTTGAGGGTTAATATAATATATTATTATGATGAGATCTGAAACATTTATATGAAAAATAACTTTCATCATTTGACATCAATCTCTTAGATATAAAATACTGGTTTTAAATCTACTATTATAAATCTTTTACTTGAAGAAGAATCTTCAATACTTGAATTTTAAAGCTAAAAAGCTAAAAGTAGTTTAACAGCTTATTACTTACATAAAATCGAGTGTCAGAAGAAATTATTTCCAAATGTCAAGTTCTGGAATTGATCCAAGAATTTCATTGTAAGAGGGTTGATTGCAGGGGGGTGGCCTACAAATCTTGTTCTAGAATTTTTAGTCTACAATTCATACTTATTAACCATGAAATTATGATTGCTTAAAACTCCCTTTAAGCCATATAACAGTTTCTAACTCATGTGTGCACAGTCACAAACACTTTAGTTTTCTTATAATTAATTTTAGTATTTACTCCCAACAGAATGGTTTCTTTAGAATAGAAGCTTGTCTTTCAGATATTTGTTTCACCTCAAAGTTTGGGAAATAGTGGTCCATCTACAAATGTTTCTTAAATTGAATTGTGTTGAACTGAATTGACTTAATTTGCTCAAATATGTATATATACATATATATATGTATGTATAGTCAGTTTTAGCCTTTTGAGTCTTCCTTATATCTTGATATCCCAGCATTTGTAAAATATTGAAATTATCATCCTAATATAGCTATTAAAAGAGATAAATAGGCAACATTTATTACTTACCAAATAAGAGATACTATATTAAATGCATAAGTATTATCTTATTTAATTCTGAAAATAATTTTTGAGTTTTAAACATCAAGTTAAGACTTTGGCTGAAATTTACAGGAAATTCAAAGTAACTATAGGTTAAAGCAGGTAAATGCATATTTTTCTCAAACATTGTTGAAGGATTTATGTGATGGTTCATTCCATAAAGTCTTCACAAGCTCAGACTGCTTCCAATGGATTGCTTTGAGGTGAAGATATAGGATGGTGGTGGGTGACATTATCTGGGGTGTGAAAAAAGGGTGGAAAGAAAGGGATGAGGAAGCCAAAAGGAGAACTCTAGCAGTTCCCCAAAAGTGAACACATAGCAGCTTTTAATTTGTCAAAACTTAGTCATACAAATAAATATAATAGTAAGGAAAAATGGGAAATGTATTTGTCATTTTGGGAAACCATGTTTCCAGAAAAAAAACACAACTATTTATATAAAAGCATATTGATATTGGTGGGCAACTAGCATGTTTACAATCTATTTTAAGGGAATGAAATCAGGAGGTGGAAAGTTGTGATTTTCCAAAATTGATACAATTAATAAATGGTGAAGAAAAGCACAGAAAGTTTGTCTGCAGATATAGCTTCACTTTGAAAAAATGTGTTTTTCTTTTTATTTAGATATTACAATGATGTCTCACTAGATGTATTTAAGGCCATGTATTTGTATTTACCAGGATTATAACCGGAAAGAATATTAATTGTAAAAATAAAATAAACACATAAAAATTTTCCAAAGAATAATAAATACCTTAATCATACCAATAAGAAATTACAATTGCTATTGATATTTAGTGCATTACCTTTTAGTCTGTTTATTTGTTGCTTTGTGTGTTCTTCATAGCCAATCAGGCATAGAGAGAAATAAAAACTTAGAGCCAAGTCAGAGTTTTAAATTGTACAGTGCGATTAATTAACCTGGGGCATATATCTATATTACATATAAAGACAACTCTATATACTCCACTTATTGTATTGCTCAAATAATCAATAAAGAAATATGAAATGTAAAAAGGCTAGAGAAAATTAAATGAAGATGAGGTGGAGAGAACAGTTTGGACTAAGTGGTGCTGAGTTAAAAAAGCTAAATAATTCTGTGAATCCAAGTATTTCTTTACTTTCTCAATACCTAGTAAAAATAGTTTGATTTATATTTTTAATTCAATGTATTTTATCTAAATCCCAGGCAAATCAGAGCACATACATTACCAAATCTGTATAAATGTGTTTTGTAGCTTTTGACAATAACTGCTTGCATAAATTTGAGGTGGTTTTGACAGGATCTGCTTGTTCCAATGGCACCTTTTTGAAAGAAGTCTGTTGACAGTAGATAAGAAAATAGATGTATTTTGTACAGGCACTTCAGGGCATAAGATTTAATCAAAGTTCTTTAGTTTGAATGAATATGGCATATTTATTAAATCCACCTTAAAAATGGACAATTAAATTAGTCTTTAGCAATTTGGCCTATGTATTAGATGTTACTAGTGCTTATAGTTACCTGGATTTTTTCCCCTTATTGAGTGTATAGAATATTAAAATTCCAAATTTTCTGCAATATAGTGAGACAATGTGGCCTTTTCTGGCAAATGTGCTATGAAAAGAGTTGTGGGTGACCTTTCTAGGATGAATTATAGAGCAATAGATGGGAGTTACCCATATTCTATCTTTCTGAGCTTTAGCAAATAGCAATCATATTATTGAATCTCTATCAGACTGGGTTTATGAGTGGCTATTTGGAGCATTGTTTCTCACCACTACCGACCTCCCTTGCATTATACATTTAGTGTTGATGAGAAACAAAACAAAACAAAACAAAACAAAACAAAGCCTTTGATTTAAGATCTTGAGAGTTTGGATTGCTATTTATTTATTTGTTGGTAACAAAGCTAGCATATCATGATAAATATGAATTGAAATAATTGACGCTTTAAATTATATTTATTATTTAACTTCTGAAAGCCTTAGGAATTTTAAATATATTATCTTATATCCATTAGTTTCCATATTAGTTTATGAAAATAGAGTTAAAAGTTCAATTGTAAATTAATAGGTATTACTTGTATACATTTTGTTGTTCTACACATAATTACCAATTTATGTGATGTTTTATTTTGTCATAATGTTTAAATGACTATCATTATGGCAACAGAGAGACAGAGAGAAAGCATTTACTTGTTGACACCCTAATAGCTTACAAATTTAGTCACATATCTCTTCCAAACATTTATACGTAAATTGAAACTCTAGTAAATATAACAATGGCAACGTGTTGTTCATCATTTGAAATTTTGTGTTAAGCAACTCGTATAGATACTTAGAAAAGCAGAAATCAAAAAGAGAGAACCAAATTTTCTCACATGTTGCAAAGATCATAAGAAAAAATATCCTAACTTTCAATTCAGAGTCAACATATACTTTTTAAAGTATTGAATTTGAACATAATTTACAAAATCTTGTTTTGTGTATGAGCTGCTGCTTTGAAGATTGGGTACATAAGTTAAAAAGTAGTGACAGGGCTAAACACTCTATTTCAGGCAGTACAATAATCTCTTATGAGATATTTAAGATAATTTTATTAAGAGGCTTCATATTTTGTCTCAGGTAATCTGGTTTGATTCTCTTTGTAAACCTGAGGAAGGAGAAGTATATTGTCCCATTCAAGTTGATTTTCATTTCATAGAATCCTGGTGTAACAGAAGAGTACTATATTTGAAACAAGATTATGCTGTGGTAATGACCATTATAAAATCCTTCAACCTGTCTCAGACAGATTTCAGTGAAAGAAGTAATAGTGAAAATCCTTAGACATCTATTGAATATAATATATTCACTTCTTTCCTATGCATCTCAGTGGTTCTAGTTATGTATTATCTTTGAAGGAAATGGGAAAATAGGCAAGCCATTTTTTGTACTCTGTAAAGTTGAGAAAGCTTGCAAAAATCACTCCATATTATCCATAAAATAGAATCCAAGCTTCTTTAAAAATGGCATAAAAAAGCCTCATTGACTTGGTCCTGGACACCTTGCCAAGATTTATTTGTCACCAGTCCCACACACAGTCATGATTCTTATATTCTCACTTTCACTTTTTGCAATGTTCTTGTCAATTTAATTTGAACAGCTTAACACAAATTCATCTCTTCAAAGAAACTATTAAGGAGATTCTTCCGTAACCGAAAGTTAGTTTATTCCCTGTCTGTTATTCTTCTCAAGACTCGTCCAGCAAAAGCCAGTTGACTCCACAATCCTTTTAATTTATATTGGCCCATATCTGTCAAGTGCTGGAGCATTTGCTATTATGCTTCCACGTATACTTTATCCTTACCTACCACAAGGGAACATCTTAATATTGGGAAGCTACACCATGTAAGAGATTGTCAAATTCTCATTTACACAGATTTTTTCTGGATTGCCCCTACCACTTACTGTAAGACCTTAGTAATGTTCTACCCTACAGAATTCCCTTCAATATTTCTGAGCATTTTTTAGGAGTGCCACATGTAAGTGTATGAAACTGATCTGTCAGATGCTGCTGAAAAACCAGAGTCCTTGAGGTGTTCAACAAATATAGCCATGCGTGGAGAAACAGCATATTGTCCCATTTTGTTTTTATTTTACTGCTGTTTTATAAAAGAAATAAAAGTAATATTATATTATACCTGGTAATTGTATAGCATTTTAGCTGAAAATATAATCTTTCAAGCTTGTATTCACACAGGCCTCTGTCTCTAAAAAAACATGTTTATCCTTGCCAGGCTGAATTTGAAGCAAAAGTGAGGCAGAGCTCTGCTCTACTCAGCAGAATATTATTATACCTCTCCCATGCTCATCAATGTGTTTATCAATGGGCTCTGGGTTGGTAGGTCCACCAGTTTGTAAGATATGGTTACATCTGCCTCCAAAGGGACAATGTGGCTAAAGCACAAGTGCATCCTCTACTGTAAATATGTTCTATATACTTTTTACTATGTGATGAAAAAGATCAGACTATAGAATCTCACCATTTTCACTATTCATATTACTTTCCAAATGAGATTTTAAATCATAAAAATATACGTTACTTTTTAAAATTTAAAAGGAACAAAGATTTTATGACAATAAGTTGTATTTAGTTCCAATGCATTTAAAAAGTGTTCTGAATGCAAACTTTTCTTATAATATACAACATGATGTGTGAAAAATACATTGCTCTATGCTGCTGTGTATCCTAGGAAGGTAATGCATTTTTTTTTTTTTAAGTTTGAAGAGATAGGGGTATATGACTGGCTGAAGACCTTTACAGAAACATATGTTCATTTTGCAAGGTCAAAAGAGTAATGGTTGAAAAATGACTTAACCTCTTGAAAAGAAGTCCACAATTCTACCAGGAATGGTGATGAAAGAATTCAGAGAGCTGGGGTTGTATCTTTTAGAAGCCAAGCCCTCTAACACCTTTAATATATTGTTACTTCTTGAAATTACTTCATTCTGCCATGGAATAAAAAATGTATCCTTCAAAGAGAAAAACTATACTGGCCCCTTTTCCAGGAAGGTCCTAGAAAGAACCTTTGTTTTAGAATACATAGCCCTCGATATCCCTTGCTGCCCTGAGCTTTTATGAATTGTTGTTATTTTAGTTTGGTTATAACTCATGTCTCTGACATGATTTACATTCATGCTATAGAACCTGCTCAGGGTTAACATCAATGAGGGAAAGGTCAGTGAACAAATGATGAAATTACCATTAAAATGAGATTTTTTTTCAACTGTTCCAACTCAGCTCCTGAAGGGCACAAGTCAGGGCGACTACAAGACCAAAGAATGCACCTGGTACAGTGTCTGACATAAGCTTTATTTATTGGTAAAGGAGAGATTCTCTCAGGTGGTGGTGGTCCAGAGAATGAAGATAGTACTCCGTCGAAGAGGTGGGAAAATGAGGGGCAATATATTGGGTCCCAGAACAAAGACATTTCATAACAGAGTTTTTGCAAGGGTCACATGAAGCACACAAATAGGGTCTTGTGATGTTATTGTAAGAAGGAAGTGAACAGCCTGGAGAAAAATGCAGTCTGAGATACCATCTGTACATTGTTTCCCCATGGGGAGGTCTGTTACATTTTAACTAGTGTCCTAGGGTATTCAGACAACTGTGTGCTACAGGCTGAATTTCCCTTAAGGAGAGGAGCTAGGGGGATCCACTGGACCCCCACATCAACACTGAGCCCATATCCGCACCCAACGAAAAAGAGAATATTACTGAAGTTAGCTAGACATGTAACTGTATAACAGAAAACCTTCAAGGTGGGTAATCTACAGCTGGGTGATTAAAGCACTATTAAACTGGATTTTGGATTTGGGTATGAAGATAATAGAATTTAGTTTGTGTATATGTGTTTACATCATTTTGTGATTTATCCTAGTAACATCTATGTGAGCACTGGAAAACTGATGATGTCAGCTGGGCACTGATGGTGAGATGGAATTAAAGAACTTCAGAAATCATTTGTATTCTATGTTAAATCTATCATATACAAATTTCCATCAAAATTAGTAAAGATATTTCAATAATAATAGGAAATGTTCTCACATCTGGGGAATATTGGATTTTGAGTTAGCAGTCTTGCTTCAGTCACTTTTTAAAATACATTACTTTAAGCAACTGATGTTGCCTCCATATCTGCAAAGTGGGGATGTTCATACTATCTTACCAGGGCAGGTATGAGGATGTAAGTAAATGTGAAAAAGCATGGTAGGAACTCAGTAAGTGTTAAATAAACCAAAAACTATTAACTAAAAATGAAAATAAAATATAGCTTTATATATAAGTGAAGCAGGCTAGTAAGATAGGGAATCAATAGATGGATCTGGAACCTGGCAAGAAGTCCATGTGGATATCAATACCCCTAAGATGGCTGCTGGAAGACCATTGCGAGAATCCCAACTGGAATGATATTTCCTCCAGAAGCCAGGAGAAGCCCTGAAATATTCTCCAGGGACTTTATCACTGGGCCTTTCCAAGAGATTGATGGGTGGTATAATTAATCAAAACAGTAAACAGCTGGAACTCCTTCCGTGCCATTAGCAAAGGGGCAGAATAATTAAGGATTTAAAAAGCAGGCCTGCTCTCGTTGTGTTACCCCCCCAACCCCCCTGCATAGATCAACATGCAAGTAAAACTAGGCATTTATAATCTATAATGGGAAATTGTAGTCTATAAATCAGCCCTCTTTATCACTCTTCAGTCCCTTCCTCCCTACCTAGGACCTATGATCTGTTATTTTCTTCCATTTCTCTTCCCTCCCTACCTTGATAAATTACTGGCTTAACTAACCTGATGCACTCTTGAAATTCATTTCTGCAGCATAGCCAAGAACCCAGACAAAATCCGGTAACATAAAGACATTAGAATCATTCTTGACATGCTTGTTTTAACATAAGGACCAGGATACTTTTACTTCTTAAGAGGAAAAGATTTTCGTCTGCATAAAGGTGGCTCAGCAACACCTTTATTTTACCTTTGAAACTTGCAAATTCATTAGCTTCAGCACATCTCCTCCCTAATATTTTCCATAATCTCTTCCTAGGCTTAAACCCCATCTGACCCTGTTTCTTTATTTCCTCAGGGTTTATACATTTGGCCATCTCTTAAGTCATTCATAAAGTTAGTCACAATCTACCCAATCCTTCCCATATGCTGAAGTTAATAGATGGATGGAGAAATAGAGTTGCATCCAAGGATACACTGAGATTCTGAATTATGTAAATCCTAGAAGTGTTCAAACTTGTTTTGTATACATTACTTGGTTGGACCAAGAAAAATAAACAAAACAAAACAATAAAGGCACATTTTTATTTTTTATCAAACTTATTAGATGAATAAAATTGCCCTATATCATTATAAACATGTCTTTTAGAAATTGGGTTGAAAATTATTGACACAGAAGCTACCAGGTATTGATAACTTATCTCCCATTCTCCTACTGCCTTCTGTTTCTTCTTTGTGCACCCAATAAATTGTGCCTGCCAGAGTCCTTTAGCTTAAGGTCACTAAATTTTAGAGTGGTTTATTATGGAGCTGAAGGTAACAGAGCAATTAATAAATACTTCCTACAATGCATTTAGAATCATTAGATAGTTGTGAAAGTGAAGAAAACCTTTGATTTGGGGAAGCCAAAAATTATTTCCAAATTGGACATATTTTTAAGTAGATTATAGATTAAGTTTATTATATGAGATTAAGGCTGTGTGTCTCTGAATAGTTTAAAATCTTCTACATCTCATCCTCCACATCTTTAACATAAGGAGGTTGAAATAGGATGAACATTATCATCTCTAATAATCCATGGCAGTTTTATGGCAGCAGATTCACTATAGATGTTGATTTTTATAGAGAACTTCTAAGTCACAGCCCATAAGCAAGGCTGCACTGAAAAAGGGATCAAAGTTTTTGTTCCTCAACTCTCTATCTAGAACATAACTAAAGTGTCATAGAAAAATTTATGGTCCCAATAATTATGCATTACTTCTATCTTTATGATAATAAAATAAGATCTAACTTTTAAAGATTTTAAAAATTTGTACCAACTTTTCAACTCTAAATTCTTAGAATTCTGTTGTCTTGTATAAACACATTAATGGAATGGGCAAAGCTAGGGAAGGTAAAGTAGGAAGGTATCAAATACTCTTCAAAGTTTATAGAAAATATTCTTGTGTTAAATTGACCTCATAACCAAAGTATGTTCCATAGAATACTTGTATTAAAGTCACCAGAATAATGTTAAGAGTGCAGATACCTCCACTCTTTCTACAATTTTCTGAATTGGCATTTCTGAGTGTATTAGGACTCCCCAGTCTTTCTCAGCCTTCATCATACCTATGAATCCACCTAGATTCTTGGGACCCTAAAACCAAAATTCTAACATACTAGGGCTAATATGTAACTTTAATATATATTTTTATTTTACAAAGAATTGCCAGAAGTAAAAAAAAAAAAAATCATCCCTTGAGAAATATTACTTTAAAGAGGTTTTTATTTTTTTTCATTAATTAGTAGATACTTGGTAGCATGCTTCATATAGGACCTCATATATAGACAGTGTGTGGTGGTTGTTTGCCATTCAGTAGATAAGTCTTTTAGATCTACTTACTTTCAGAATGGGCAAGAAAAATTTATTTTGAATTCTTAATTTGGAATAATTTTATAATAGATAGTTGATTAACAAATATATTTCATTACAGGTATAGAAGAACAATGCATTTTGTTTCATCTGGTTGTCAGGTAAAGTAAATTAAAAGGTTATATATAGACATACTAGATGATTAAGATTGCTGAAACAAATATCCTTAGAGACTCAAAAATAATAACTGATTTAGAAGGCCAATTAAATTGTACCTTTTAGTGAAAGAGGAAATAGTTCTTCCTTGCTCTTTCTACATTGTAGTACAACATCTGCACTTAATACATCCTCTGTGGGTTATATATTCCTTCCTGACAAGAACAATAGTGATATCTATATTAGATTTAATCACTTCCCTGGGAAATTTTTAAATTTTACATAAATTTATAAATCTACTTAGTTAAAATGTTTATAAATTTTAGACTCTTGACTTCATGATTAACAAAATGTGACACAGAAACTATTTTATTAAGTAACTGGATATTTTGTTAGGTGAAATCTTTTAAAAAATGTTTTCTTCTTGGCCTTAGATTTTTAAGCTGTTTAAGATTTATAAAAATCATGAGGATAAACTGGCTACTTACCAAAATGTGTAATACGTCACTTCTTGAATAAATAGCATCAAAGACAGTGTAATCTCAGATAACAAACTTCAAATCATATTTAATATATAATTAAAAATTCTAAGTCTTCAAAAATGAAGTTGCTATGATAATTAACAATAAAGATTTCTGCCATTAAGAAACAGATTTTACCTTTGACTATACAGCATTTATAATTACTGTAATGCTACTTTTAAAATGGGTGTCATTCACTAAATGAATTTTACTATTTTCTTCAGCATTGTAAGCTATAAACCAGGTGCTGTTAAAGAATTTATGAAATAGCTACTTTGAAAATCACATAATTAAATCTCTAATAATCTTAATATTTATTTATATTATTTGGGCATCTCTTTATTGAAAACTCCAAGGAGATTGAGAGGGGTCACTGACCAAATATATGTCATTAATGGTCATATATGGCCAAGGTTGTCTCTCACTAACCATTTACCACATCTATTTCAAATTTTTGCTATAAAAGAAGCACAAGGTCAATGGCATGAGTGAATAATGTTTATAACTGAGAAATTATATTGAATTCATCATCTGAAATTTCCTTGACATCTCAAGCTGAAATTTAAGTCAAATTAACATTATTATCCGGATTTCAATACCATCTAAATAATAACTTCTACATAGTTCTATAACTTACTAATTTTATTTTTGAAACATGTTAAACATTTAGTTATTTCCAAGCACAATTCTACATAATTTTATATATTTCAAAACTAAATTATTTCATAAACCAAATCAAAAGCTTTATTTACCTTTTTATCTCATTTGATATTTTCCAAGATAATTCCTAAGAGTCTCTGTTATAGTGGAGATTACTTTACCTTGTGTACAAATGAAGAACATGTGTTTTAAAAATTAATTTTTTTCTTCAAGAACTTTCAGATAGTAAATGCTGGGGTTGAGTTTATTAGATATTGCTAGGGTATATTACAAAATAAACAACATAAAGTTCTCAGTACCAAATAATTATTTCTCTTTAATGGCACCTTTGCCTGCTGTTGACTTTGCTTCAGGATGCAGACTCGCTTCGGGGCTGTACAATATGTCTTCATATTTTGCTAATCCAGCAGACAGAACTTTCTAGGACATGTCCTTCTCATAGCAAAAGAGCTTGTGAAAACTTAAAATGCATCTTAAAATATCTGCTTGGATATCATATGCATCATATCCACTCACATTCTGTTGGCCAAAGCAAGATAATAGTGCAAAAACAAAGTGAATTAATGACTGGGTTATATAATCTGCATGTAGAGAAAAAGTGAGTAATTGAGGACAATAATACAATGTACCATTTGTAGTTCCATAAACATGTTTTGTGGCCACAAATCCTCCTCTTTTTTTACATATTTGCCACCTGATATGTCCACTGGGAGAGATATAAGAGAATAAGATAGTTGGAAATCCTAGATGAATTTTTAATCTAATTTTACAAAATACATATCTAAAAAAAAATTTAGAACATGGGATCCAAGTAATTTCCAGAATAAGTTTAAATCTTCTAGGATTCACAGAATGAAAATTAGCTTGCAGATGGAACAAGATGCTGCATTAAGAAAATAGGAATTGTAATGGATTTTTGAAAAGAGATAAACTTTTATTGTTAGAGAGGAAATGAAAGGGCATTTACATGCAAAAAAACAAATATGAACATATCCAAAATGACCTCGATAGATGTAGATAGCCCTAAGAGGATTTGTGTGGCTCACAGAGAAGATTTGTGTTGTATATTTGGGAAATGTGATTAGGTAGAAGAGATGAAATCAGTTAGTTCAAAACCTTCAGATGTAGAAAGAAATGATATGACTTGATTCATAGGCAATAATCTTTCTTTGCCAAAGTATAGCAAAAAGGTGAAGCAGATGTAGCTCAGTGGTTGAGCACCTGCCTCCCATGTATGAGGTCCCAGTTTCAACCCCCAGTACTGTCAGGAAAAAAAAGAAAAAAAGAAAAAATATATATATATAACAAACAAACAAACAAAAACAAGATTATTCATCATAATACCACATATCATTATGTTTACACTTTAGTGATTAATATCCTTCTGCGAAGGTTTGAAGCTCTATGTCTCTCAGAAAAACATGTCCTTAAATTTAAACCATTCTTGTGCTTACTAATCTATTGTTAAGTAGGACCTTTTGATGAGGCTACTTTAGTTAAGGTGTGACCCACCTCATTTGGAATGGGTCTTAATGCTATTACTGGAGTTCTTTATAAAGGAAAGCAAGACAAAAAGAGAAAGCCAGTGAAGCAAGAAGGTGAAAATCAATGAAACCTGGAAAGAAAGAAGAGAGCAGCAGACACCACCATGTGCCTTGCCATGTGACAAAGGAGCCAAGTATAGCCCACAGCCAATCTTTGAGAAGAAAGCAATGCCTTGATGGTGCCTTGATATGAACATTTTCCCTGCCCCAAAACCATAAATCAATAAATCCCCATTGTTTAGTCCAACCCATTTCATGGTATTTGCTTTGAGCAGCCTAGGTAACTACAAAACCTTCAAAATAGTTTGGGGGTCTCTCTCTCTCTTTATTCTGTATAAAATAATTTTCAAAACAGTGAAAAATAAAAAAAAAAGAGAGTTTAAGAATGAGTTACTGGTTTTGAAATATAAAAATTTCAGTCTCTTTTATATAAAGTAGTATTTCTTCTTAAAATAGCCATAATATTCACCATAGTACTTGCTGATTGACATTTGTCCATTTTCATAAGCCAAATGTGGTCACACATTACGAAAGCTTTCCAACTGTAAGGTTAGTAAAAAAGTAACCTGTAAATAATTCTAAATGTAGTTTCAAAGTTGTTATACACATTAACGAAAGGATGAAATTATGCAATTGTCTCAGGACACACTGTCCCTGGAGGAATCAATATGAACAAATGTATTTTTTAAATAATAAATTTTAATTTTAGAGCAGTTTTAGGTTTACAGAAAAATTGCACAGAAAATAGAATTCCCACATACACCTTCCACATAGTTTCCCCTATTATTAACACCTTGCATTAGTGTGTTACATTTGTTACAAATGATGAACAAATAATGATACATTTTTCATAACTAAAGTTTATAGTTTAAATATGGTTCACTCTTTGTGTTGCACAGTTCTGTTGGTTTTGATAAATGCATAGTTTTACGGAGCCAGCATTACAGTATCATATAGAATAGATTCACTGCTCTAAAAATACCCTGTGCTTCACCTATTCATCCCTCCTCCACCTACCTGTGCTGGTGGCAATTACTGATCTTTTTGTTGTCTGTAGTTTTACCTTTTCTACAATGTCACATCATAGGAATCATAGAGTATTTAGCCTTTCAGACTGGTTTTTCTCACTTAGCAAAATGTATTTAAGCTTCTTCCATGTTTATTCATGGTTTGATAGCTGATCTTTTCATCTCTGTATAATATTCCATTGTATGGATACACCATAGTTTGTTTATCCAACACCTATGGAAGGACAATCTTGGTAGCTACCGATTTTTGGAAACTTTGAGTAAAGCTGATATAAGAATTCATGTGCTGGTTTTGGCATGGACATAAATTTTCAAATCATTTGGTTAAATACCTAAGAATATAATAGCTGGATCACATAGAAAATTTAAGTTTAGCTTTGCAATAATCTCCCAAACTGTCTTCCAAAATAGATGTACCATTTTGCAATTCTATCAGTGATGACGGAGAGTTGGTTTTGCGCCATAGGCATTTTGTGTTGTCAGTGTTTGGAATTTTAGCCATTCTAATCGGTATGTACTGGTATTTTTTTTTTTTTTTTAAGTTAAAATTCCTTAATGATATATCATGTTAAACATTTTCATATGCTTATTTTCTATGTGTATATCTTCTGTGGTGAGACACTTTGCCCCTATTTAAATTGGTTTTCTTTTCTTATTGTTGTTTTTTTGTTTGTTTGTTTGTTTGTTTTTGTTTAAAGAAATGGAAAACACAATTATCAAATTTATTTGGAAGGATAAGGAGCCCCAAATAGCCAGAAACATCTGAGGATTGTCAAATTACCACTACTAACTGTAGTCAGTATCTTACTCCCCTATACATTTTCTTTTAAGGATTTATTTATTTGCTTTTATCCATTTTTACCACCCCGCCCCCCACCTTTTGCTGTTTTTATGTCCATTTGCTGGGCAACTATCTGTGTCCATTTCCTGCCCTCTCTTCTCATCTTTCTCCTCCTATCTTCACTGGGATTCGATCCTTGGAACCTCTGATGTGGGAGAGAGGCATCCTACTGCCTGCACCACCTTAGTTTCTGGTTTTTTGGTACATCTCGTCTTGGCTTTCCCTTGTGTCTCTATCCTGTTATGTCATCATCTAGCTGCATGGTTCATGGGACCTTGAGGCTCACCCACACATGGGGCCTGATGGTGCACTCACACGCAGGGCCTGGGGGGCTCACCAGCTCACAGGGCCTGACAGTACACCCATGCTCAGGGCCTGGTGGCCCACATGCCTTCTGTATTTTTCTTTTTTTAAAACTTTTACCAGGAGGTCCCTGATATCAAACCCAGTTCCCTCCATATAGGTGATAGATGCCCAACCATTTGAGCCACATCCGTTCCCCTACTATATCTCTTAAGGTATACTAAAGATACCCAGAGTTACAGTCTTTTCCTATACAGGGTGGTCATATAATAAATCAGGCTTAGTTTATCACCAGTATTCTAAAAACCAGACCTAAGAAGGAAAACTAGGTCTACCCTGATTATCACAAAATCAGGACAGCAAGAATATTTGCAATCTTATTGTTGCTTTAATAGTTCTCTTTATATTTTGATATCTTTTGTCAGATATGTGTTTTGCAAATATTTTCTCACCAACTGTGTCTTGTCTTCTCATTCTCTTAACAGAGTCCTTCCCAGAGCAGAAGTTTTTAATTTTAATGAAATCTAATTTATCAATCTTTTCTATCCTGGATTGTGCTTTTGGGATTGTATCTCAGAAGTTACTGCCAAAATCAAAGTCATTTAGATTTTCTTCTGTGTTACTTTCTAGAAATTTCATAGTTTTGCATTTTATATTTTAGTCTATGATCTATTTTGAATTGATTGGTGTGAAAAGTGTAAGGTCTGTGATCTAATATGGTTTCAATCCTAAATATATCTTTAAAAATGTCTGTACTGTTTGGTTGTTTATAACATATATAGATATGTTCAACTGAGATATTGAGGCAGGTTAGCATAGGGAATGGGAGAAGGCTGCTGGATGGAAAACAAAACCTAACCGTCACAGCTGAAACCCCACCAAAAGCCTGGTCACGAGGTCTTGTTCAAAAATCCAGGGCTAAAAAAGCCCTAGAGGGCCCCAAACAGAAAGCCTCCCCTATTGGTTCCCAGAAGCCAACTGGGAGCAGCCTAAGTGGACTATGTTGTAGGCCAGTGAGAAGCGTGGAAAGGAGCCAATCCAAATCACCGCTGATCCTAATACCAATTTAGCATACAGGAAGGCGAGGCAGAGAAAGGAACCTCTCTCTCTTGGGCAAACACACAGACCCTCCCTCGGGTGCGTACTTTTTCTTTCACTTTACAATAAATTCTCTCCTTGCCTGCTTAATCTGTGTGTGGCATGTCTTTGATTTATTTCTCCTGATGTGGCCAAGAACGTGACAGCCCATGCTGGCAACAATGTTACATTCACAGTAATTGTGATATTGTTAATACTTGAAATATAATCAAGGGAAGTAAAACTTTTACTTTAATAGCTAGGTTAACTCTGGCTGTATCTTCATTTTGCCTTTGGAAGCAATCTCAGTAGAAACACAATTTACAAATTCCCTTAAACTGAAGAGGGTGGGGGTGGTCCTCAGCTGGGTTCATTTGTTCTGCTCCACAGAATAGACAGACACCCTAAACTAGGCTAGGAAGGAAAAGAGGATTTATTCATTGGTAGGAGATCGGAGATGTACAATCTCACATCAGCCTCCCTTAACTGCAGAAATTCTAATATTTTATACCATCGGGATGCTAATAGACAATCAGGGCAGAACTGGACATAGGTTTCATTATTAATAAACATTAAGGGGTTGAACATGGTGGGGTGGTTACCAAACCAGGGTGAGTTACAAGGTTATTATCATTACCAGATATCAAGATTCTGGGATAGGAAAGTACAGGGTAGAGGCCAGTCATGAGATTTTCCATATGGATATCTAACTGGTGGAGTGGTTAACCATAAACAAAGATAAGTTCAGTCTAGAATTATCATCACAATGGCAAGTATACACAAGGGTGAGACTAAGTATTGGTTAACCTTCAAATGGGGTGAGACTTATTTAGAATGACCATCATAATAGCAGGTCTAGGCTAAATCCAGCCAGTTTCAGCAATTTCAGATATTAACCTTTTGCTATGTTTTATAATATAAAGACATTTATATAATTCGTAACCCTCAATTATAAAGGTTCAGTACAATGCCTCGATATTTAAGCTATACTGTGTTTTTCTAGTACTACAAAGCTCCTTTTGAGTTGCAGAATAATGATCCTGTGACCTTAATTTCATCTGGAATGCATATCAAAATACATAATTGACATTTTTTAGAGTTTGATTGTATCTCACAGTAATTTAGATTCACCATGAAATAAAAATTATGCTTTATAGAAGCATCAATGAATAAGTCAATGAAAAATACATAAATAATACTTTATCTTAAAAGTATTAAAATATGAATCAAAAATATGAATAAATATCTATGATAACAAGGCTCAAATGTTCTTAGCTTTTTGCAATGGAATTGAGTATATTTTATCTAAAATAAAAAAGGAAATTTGAAAGCAAAGAGAGGGAAGATATTTTTGTTAATGCTCCTGAAAATTTTATATAAATTTACACAAGTGAATACAAGCAAGAAGAATAAATTTTACTTAGCACCTATTATTCACCACAATCTTTAGAACCCTGTGAGTATTATCTTCTCTTTTAAAGATAAAAGCTTTTGCATTAGGTTACAGGCTAATAAGTCAAAGTCAAATTAGGAATTATACTTATTTCTCTGATTCCAGAGTACACAGTTTTCTAGACGTGCTCATTTGATTTTCAACAACAACAAAAAGGCATTTAGGTTGAACAAATAATACAGTTAGAAGAAACTGCAAAATCTAGATAGAAAACATGGGTAATAGATAAAGCTTTAAGTCTAAAGATTTTGTGAAGGACATGTCAGGGAGTTCTTAGCAAGATCATCAGATTTTAAAGTGAGTAGATGCCATTAACAGGCAGGAGAACCAAGGAGGTGATTGAAAGGGATTGGAGAGCTTTTTTTTTTCAATATATCTTTGGCAATTCGGGGCCTCTTGCCTCTCCAAATATATTTTGTGGTTAGTTTTTCCAGTTCCTTAAAAAATATAGTGTTGACTTTTATTGGGATTGCATTAAATCTGTAGATTAGTTTGGGTAGGATAGACATCTTGATGATGTTTAGTCTTCCTATCCATAAACAGGGAATATTTTTCCATTTATTTAAGTCTTCTTTGATTTCCTTTAACAGTGTTGTGTAGTTTTCTGTATATAAGTCCTTTCCAAAGTAAAACTGCTTTGAAGAGAAAATTAAAAAAATAAGACACCGGGGGAATAAATGGAAGAAAATGTCACTCTATGTACAAGACAACAGATCTTACAGTGATGAAAGACACAATGTGTAAAATAGTTTTTTATTATTTTAAATATTTTTGTGTTTATTTGTTATTTTTAAAAATATTACTTCATTTTCTTATTAAAAAAAAAAAAAAAAAAAAAAAAGAAAGGGATTGGAGAGCCCCATAATGTGGTTGAGGGCTTATGTGAAGAAGGAGAGCAGAACTTAAATTTAAAAGAGAAAGGAGGGGGTGAAAAAAAGAGGGACAAGGGCAAACAAGACTCAGTGTAAATTTTCCAGCAGCAGTGCAGGTGGGGAAACTTAAGTGGCTTTCTAAAATCTATGGGAAGTTTCCCTTATATTTACTGAGCAGTTAACATTGTAATGATTCCCTGAGATTGTTCTTAATTGGTTCAGGAAGGATCATTTACTGATAAGAGCACAATGATTTTATCTGGCAGAGAGAATAATTTCCAAAATGGTAAGAATGAACCCAAGAAAGGAAGAAAAAAAAATTTCATTGCAGTAGTTAACCAAAGTGATTGTTTAATTTCCTTTCTTTTTTCTAATTCTTAGGGTCAACATTTACATTTGTTTTAGACATTTCTTTCTTATTAATTACATTTAAGGCTCTAAATTTTCCTCTAAGGAAATATGCAATAAGTTTTAGCTCAGTGTATTTCAATCTCAGCTGATTTTGTACTCTCCCTAACATGCCACAAGAAACATTTGGCAGTTTAAAGACATTTTTTATTGTCATAACGGGGATGCTACTGGCATGTAGTGGGTAGAAGCCAAGGATTTTGCTAAAAACCCTACAATGCTCAGAACAACCCTCTCAACAAAGAATTATCTGGTCCAAAATGTCAGTATTTTTACTATTAAGAAACCCTTCAGTTTAGCTGCATTTCACAAATATTGATATGCTGTAATTTCATTATCATTCAGTTTAAAATACTTTCTCATTTTTCTTGTAATCTCTTTTTTGACAAATGATTTATTGAGAAATTTGTTGTATAATTCCCAGATATTTAGGTTTTCTAGATACATTTCTGTAACTGAGGGTTAAGAATTGATAAATAATTATGATCACTAAATCATTACATGGATGGCTTTTTAGTTCCAGTAAATTATAAAATAGCCAAAGGTTGATAACTGAAATTACTGAAACTCTCTAGACTGACTTCACCCTTTATATATGGGCCATTGTCAACTATATGATTATTCCAGGCAGAACATATCTTTGTATATAAACATTTCTATTGAAAGCATAACCACTCCACCTCCCTCTGTTTAAAATTTAATATCTATATGAAAAACTTTGTAACTCACCTTTTTTCAGTATCCCTTGACCCCAAGATGTCTTGATCTCTGATCATGATTGTAACTTTGTGACTCACCCTGGTTTGGGATCTACCCCTATCCTGTTCAGCTGCTTAATGTTAATTAATAAAAGAAACTGTGCCTGCCCCAACCCAATTATTCATTAGCATCCTGATATTAAAAAATATCAAAACTAATGCAGTTCCAGGAGGCAGTTCTTTGAGCTATTTAAGATGACTGCCCTCCTTTGCTTGTACAAACAAATAAACTCTTTCTCTGAAACCCCACGGTCTCAGGAATTGATCTTTAAGGTGCATTGGTGTAACCAGATTTTGTCTAGGTCCTTGGCTAAACTGCAGGAAATGAATTTCATGAGCATGCCACATTGATTAGGCCAGTAATTTATTAAGCAATGGTGAAAAGAGAAATGGGAGAAAATAACATCATAGGTCCCAGGTAGAGAGGAAGGGACTGAAGAGTGATAAAGAGGGCTGATTTATAGAATACAATTTCCCATTATAGATTATTAATGCCCAGGTTTTACTTGCATAGTGATCCAGGCAGGGGCAAAGAAGGCCAGAAGAGGGCACGAACAGGAACCGGGACAGGGACAGGCAAGAGAGAGCAAAAGACTTTTTTAAACCATTAATTATTCTGCCCCTTTGCTAGTGTCATGGGAAGAGTTCCAGCTGTTTGCTGTTTTGATTGATTACCCCACCCATCAACCCCCCAGGAGTGCCCAATGATAAGGTCCCTGGAGAATATCTAGGGCTTCTCCTGGCTTCCAGAGGAAATCTCATTATGAATGCGAGAATCTGTGAGTCTTCCAGCAGCCATCTTGGGTGTATTGATATCCACATGGATTTCTTGCCAGGTTCCAGATCCATCTATTGATTCCCTATTTTACTAGCCTTCTTCATCAGAAGAAGGAATCCGCATTTGCTTGGTATCATTTCTATATTGATTTCTAGTTTCATTCTAATATTCATTCCAGATGATCTTGTCTATAAGATTTCAACAATTTAAAATGTATTTCTTTTCCACCTAGCATATGGTCTATCTTGGTGAATGTTCTAATATAGTGGATATTCCAGAATATGTTGTTGTTGGGTGTTGGTAATGTTTTGGATTCTTGTTTGTTTGTTTGTTTTATTTTCTGAATACAACAGGCCAATTTAGTGCATTTCCTGCTCTTGTCCTAGAATAAGCCATGTCTCCAAGGTTCCCTGGTTTCTTTTATTGGAGAAGTGGATTAGGAACCAAGATCTGGGCACTAAATGTGCTCATTGCTACTGGGATGTCATTGCTTCTAGACAACTGACAGAGCAAGGAAATATGTGTGTATACTATCCTGTGAAAACATACATATCTGTAAATAATTCTCTATATCTATATCAATATAATGCTGTATCTATATAAAACTACATAAAGCAGGAGTTCATCCTGATGCCTGCAACACTAACTCAACATCACTTGGATCATTCTGAAGAGGGCCAGGGTGGTCCTGGACTGAGTTTGTTTGCTCAGCGTGACAGAATAGAGACACACCGAACTAGGCTAGGAAAGAAAAGTGGCTTTATTTGCTGGCAGGAGGCTGGAGATGTACAATCTCAAATCAGCCTCCCCTCATCTACAGAAATTCTAACATTTTATAACATCAGGGTATTAATGAGTAATTGGGGTAGAGTTTGCATAGGTCCTTTCATTAATAAACATTAAGGGGCTCAACAGTTTGGGGTGGGTACCATACCAGGTTGAGTGAAAAAGTTTCAATCATTATCAAAGATCAAAGTGTCTGGGAGAGGGGAAAAGGAAAACAAAGGTCAGCTTCAAGGTTTTTCATATGGATATCAAACAGAGGCAGGTGGAGTCGTCATCCTTTCAATAGAAAAATTCATAAGGAAAGGTAAGATCTATCTGGAATAATCATTATAATAGCAGGCACAAGTGGCCATATAGAGAGTAAGATAGGCCTGGAATAATGATTACAATGGCAGGGTTTTAGTTGGAAATGGCCACATACAAAGGGTGAAACCAGTTAGCCAATTTCAGTAATTTCAGATACCAAACTGGCTATTTTATAATTACTAGAAGTAAGAAGGCATCTATATAATGATTTAGTAATCATAATTGTTTGTTAATTCTTAACCCTCCATTACAAAGGTTCAGTACAATGCTTTAATATTTAAGCTATACTAGGTTTTTCGAGTACTACAATTTCCCCCTGATATTTCCAATCTTGGGAATTTGGGCATCATTCGATCTGGCTACTACTTGCTGAGTTGGTGTGCAGTTACAGGGTAGTTTGATGGAAACATTGTCACATTATGTGCAAATAATGCTGATCTGACTCAGAGGGATGTATACTTGCTTCTGAGGAAGAAGTTGTTCTGAAAGTTCTGAATAAAGAAAAAGGTTTGGTAATAATTTGTATTAACATTCAATTGCACAAGGAGATAATATATTCAACAAGCACAAGTTTAGAATTATTACTAGAAAAAACTACAAGCCCTATTTGGGGGAGGGTTCTTAACCAGGAACCAATTCCTGCAAATAAACAACTGAACAAATCATAGAAACTAAAGCTAGTGGTGGGAGCAGATAAGGCTTGAATCTGATTATACATATGGGCTAAAAGAGAGGAGACATTGATTTGTCCCGGATATAAGTACAACATTCTGTTTTAACTATAACCCAAGTCCCTCCTTGAGAGGCAATTAGGATATCTAGGGCCATTTGGCTTTGGAGAATAGCCTTACACATTAAATTTTTCATTAGGGCTATGCTATGGTAGCTGTCACTTAGTGCCTGAGTAATAAAGTTGTTTAAGCCTTCTATCTGGGCAATTACATCTTTGACTCTAATGTAGAGGACGAAGATTGCTGCTAGTGATGATACCAGTGAAAACTAGAATCAGTCCATCTTGCTTGTAATAGTGGTAGATTTCATACTGTGAATGGAAAGGAACTATATACACTTCATGTGCCCAAGGCAATCTCAAAGTACATCTACTTATCCAACTTGGGGGAAGCCAGGCCCACAAGTTTGGGACAAATCCATTGGGTCCCACTGAGGGCCACTCAGTATATTCCAGGCCTATTCATCCAATAAGTTCCAAACCAATCGCTAGCTAATAAAGTGATAGTGCATTTGCAATTCTCAGGTGGCAAGCATCCTAACCTTTGAGTTAGAGATGGGTTGTACTGCTGAGAGTGATGTTATTTGCTCCCAACAAAGAATTGCTATCTGACTTAGCTTGCCATATCTTGGTGTGAGCCAGACCATTCCATCTCAAAGTTTAAAGTGGCCATTCTTTTCTCTCACATTATCTGTTTTATCATCTAACTTGTAAGAATATTGTAAGGCATGTCAGTAGTAACATTTCAGAAAATATGAGACAGTGTTCTGGTTGGGATAAACTTACAGGCCATAGATTTAGATCAGCCCTAGGTATGTCAATAGTATTTAGTGTTCCTTGTCTAGTTTGCATTTCTTTTACTAGGGACTTCAAGTCTTTCCAGTCCCTTCCTTATAGTGGAGATATCTACTAAGGCAACTTAAGAAAAGAGTGAGTGACAAGTAACACTAGGTATGGTACACCTAGTACACTTTATTATTATTATTTTTTCTTTATTTTTAAAGGAGCTTTAGAATGCATAAATGTTACATAAAAAATATAGGGGATACCCAAGTAACATGCCCCCTCCCCCTCCCACAATTTTCCTCATTCTTCATTCTTCAATAGTGTGGTAAAATTGTTACAGTTGACAAACACATATTGAAGTATTGCTACTAAGCCTGGTCTATAGTTTACATTATGTTTTACACTTTGCACTGCATAATTTTATAGGATTTGACAAAAAGTGCAATGGCTTGTATCTATCATTTCAATATCATGCAGAATGATTCCAATGTCCCAAAAATGCCCCATATTACACCTATTCTTCCCTCTCTCTCCTCTCAGAACTTCTGAGGATCACTGTCTTTATATTAATGTTACAAGTTCTTCTATTACTAGAATAATAATAAGTCTACTTTAGTCCATAGTTATTCTCCCCTTATGTTTGCTCATTCCTCTATCTTGAGGATTTGGGGATGGTGATGCCCATTCTTCCAATTGAGAGTAGGTTTAGATGCCATGGGGCAGATGGATGGAACTATCTTGCCTGCAGTTGTAGATAAACTCTGCTTCTTGGCATGGGTGTTGTCCATCATTATTCTTTTGTTAGCTGTACTGTGGGAGTCTGATGAACTGGAGAGTAAGTGTTGGCTGCAACTTTGCTGAGATTCATGGTTCAAGTGGCATATAAACAACCAGAAGATTTCAGTGCCTGGGACATATATTTAATGGGTATAGTGCTAATTATAGGTTCAAATAAATGGGCAGAAAAAACATGTGTAGGTAAATGATGAGTCTAACTCTGATATATTAGGGGAGATGGGTTATCATATATTCCAAGGTAAGACCCACTGATGGGGTGCTGATTTCCTGGGGTTGTCTTCCCTGCCTATAGTGTCTAGATGTCTCTAGAACCCCCAGGAGCAGCTCTACTTGAGGCACTGTTACTATGGAATTCAGTGAGATACTCCTGAGATGTGTATAAGCGTAACATCTGGAATGAACTCCCAACTCACTTTGAAATCTCTTAGCCATATAAACTTATTTGTATTTAATATTTCCCCTTTCAGTCTAGGTCTTTTTCCAAATACATCACTAGGTGGCATTTGCTATTAATCCCTTAGTGCCAGGGAGGCTCATCCCTGGGTGGGTGGGAAGGCAGTGAATTTATATGCTGAGTTTGGCTTAGAAAGAGGCCACATTTGAGTAACAATGAGACCCTCAGGTGGTAACTCTTAGGCAATATATATTACCAGGCCAAGATTCAATTTCACAAGAACAAGGTTCATAAGTACAAGCATCAATATCAATGGCCTGGCAGATTGGTCTCCACTACTTTGCTAGGCACTGCCCATGTACTCCAGGGATTCTCACCACACTATGAGAGAAAGTAGCAGGACTCCCTGGTGGGAATTCAATATTCCATCGGTTATTCTGTGGGTTTTCACCCACCAAGACAATACCCTATGACGACACGAACACACTCACAGTCCATAGAGGAATACCCCAGGCACACCCCACCACACACACACATCACCCCACCACTAACACCCAAGACCAGCGATCCTCCCTTTCCTCAGCTGCAATCTCTCTGCAACCCAAAATCTCCACTGAAATAAAGCCAACAAAAATAACAATAAGAACATAAAATAAATTAAAAAAAAATTAAAAATAGTAAAATAAAAGTTCTTTTTGCATTGTGCCTTTCATCACTGTAAGATCTGTTATCTTTTATGTATATTGACAATTTCTTCTGTGTATTCCCCCAGTACCTTATTTTTTCACTTTATTTTCCATGAAGCTTTAAGTTACAGCAAAGTGTCGTAGAAAATTCAGGAGATTCCCATACACCCCACTCACTCTTCCCTATATCCTCCCCTGCCAATAACATACTACATGAGTATGGTACATTTGTTACAATCAATAAACGTATATCAAAGCATTGCTACTAACCATAGTCAATGGTTTATATTTTGGTTTACATTTTGCACTGTATACTTTTATAGGTTCTGATAAAATGTATGATGGCCTGTCCATCATTGCAAGATCATTCAGACCAACTTCAATACCCCAAAGATGTCCCATGTTCCACCCATTCCTCCCTCTGCTTCCCTTAGAACCTATGACAACCACTGTTTCAATTTTTGAAGAATAAGGTTCATAGTTACATGCATTATTAACGAGAGCTTGACATACTGGTCTCTTTTCTTTTATTAGGTGCTACCTATGTAATTGAGATGGTGTTGCCCCTCTATTTGAGAACATAGCAGGACTCTTCAGGATGGGAGTTTAATATTTTCTTGTTTATTATGTGAGTCTCCACTCACTAAAATAATGGCCTATGTGAAGATGAACACATTCATATTCCATAAAAGTATGCCCCAGGTGCACCCTTTCCCACTTGCCCTCCACCAGCAACACCCTGCACCAGTGACCCTCCCCTGCCATGCCTGCCAGAGAAAAGCACCCCCACCATTTTAGTTTCAACCACAGACCTACAAATATGCAGAGTTCACCTGTTCCTTCCTCTAGTCTTCCCATCAGTTCCATGGGTAGTCTATCACAGCCTCCCAATCCTGATCACCCTCACATTCCAGCACCATAGACCCCACTTACATCCGTGCACCATAATTACCTTCTCCACTGCCAAATCATCCCCTTCCACCTTATCATGGGTTTTGCCCATATTGAGCATCAGCTCAGCACACTCTACTCCTTTTCTGTCTCCTGATAGCCTTTCCTCTTGACTCTAGCTCTGTGAGTCTGCTCAGCATGCTTAGGTCATATCAGCGAGGTCATGCAATATTTATCATTTAGTGACTGGTTTACTTCATTCAACACAAGGTCTTCTAGATTAATCCATATAGTTGTGTGTTTCAATACTTCATTCCTTCTTACAACTGAGTAATATACCATTGTATTTATATACCACATTTTACTTATCTATTAATCATTGATGGACACTTGGAATGCTTCCAACTTTTGGCAATAGTGAATAATGCCGCTGTGAACATTGGTGTGCATATATCTGTTTGTGTCCCTGCATTCATATTCTATGTATATACCCAGAAGTGGGATTGCTTGATCATGTGGCAATTCTATAGTTAGCTTCCTGAGGAACTGCCAAACCATCATCGACAATGGCTGCAATATTCTACATTTCCACTAGCAATGAATGAGTGTTCTTATTCCTACATATTCTCTCCAACACTTGTAGTTTTCTGTTATTTTTTACTAGCAGCCAGTCTAATAGTTAAGATGATATCACATCATTATTTTTATTTGCATTTCCCTAATAGCTAATGGTGTTTAGCATCTTTTCTTGTACTTTTTAGCCATTTGTATTCCTCTTTGGAAAACTGTCTATTCAAATCTCTTGCCCATTTTTTAATGGGTTGTTTGTATTCTTATTTTTGAGATGTAGGATTTCTTTATATATGCTGGATATTAGACCCTTATCAGATAAGTGGTTATAATATTTTCTCCCTTTGAGTAGCATGCTTTTTCATTTTCTTGACAAACTCCTTTAAAGCATGAAAGTTTTTAATTCTGAAGACATTCCATTTATCTATTTTTCCTTTTGTTGCTCATGCTTTGGGTGTAAAGTTTATGAAATCTTTTCCTATTACAAGATCTTATAGATACTTCCTTACTTTAATTTCTAGGAGTTTTGTGGTCTTGGCTCTTATATTTAGGTCTTTTATCCACCTTGAGTTAATTTTTGTATAGAGCATGCGATGGTGATCCTCTCTCTTTCTTTTGGATATGGATATCCAGTTCTCCCAGCACCATTTGTTGAAGAAGCCATTCTGTCCCAGTTGAGTGTGCTTGGTAGCCTTGTCGAATATCAGTTGACCATATATGCAAGAATCTATATCAGAACTCTTAATTCAGTTCCATTCAGTTTTGACCACTATAGCTTTGGAGTATGTTTTAAAGTCAGGGAGCATGATTCCTCCAATTTTGTTTTTCTTTTTTAATATGTTTCTGGCTATTTGGGGTCCTTTGTCCTTCAAATAAATTTCACAATTGGCTTTTCTAATTCAGTAAAAAATGCTGTTGTAGTTTTTATTAAGATTGAGTTAAATTTGTAAATCAATTTGGGTACACAGAAATCTTAATGATGTTTAGTCTTCCAATCCATGTACATGGGATATTCTTCCATTTATTTAGGTCTTCTTTGATTTCTTTTAACAATGTTGTAAAGTTTTCTGTGTATAAGTCCTTTACCTCTTTAGATAAGTTTATTCCTAGATATTTGATTCTTTTAATTGCTATTGTAAATTGAGTTTTTTTTTCTTGATTTCCTCCTCAGATTGTTCATTATTAGTGTACAGAAATGCTACTAATTTTTGCATGTTGATCTTATATCCTGCCACTTTACTGAACTCATTTATCAGTTCTAGATTCTTTGTTTTAGATTTTTAAGAGCTTTCTACATATAAGATCATGTCATTTGCAAATTGCGAAATTTTTACTTCTTCCTTTCCAATTTTGATGCATTTTATTTCTTTTTCTTTCCTAAGTGCTTAAGCAAGTACTTCTAACACAATGTTGATTAAGAGCAGTGACAGTGGGCATCTTTGTCTTGTTCCAAGTCTTAGAAAGAAAGCTTTTAGCATTTCACCATTGAGTATGATGTTAGCTGTGGGTTTTTCATATATACCCTTTTTTATGTTGTGGATGTTTCTTTTTTTTTTTTTTTTTTTTTTAAGATTTTATTTATTTATTCATTTATCCCCCCCTTGCTGCTTGTGCTCACTGGGTCAGCCAACCACACTGTGCGGCCGGGCCTGCCCTCACCAGGAGGCCCCGGGAACCGAACCCAGGGCCTCCCATATGGTAAACGGGAGCCCCACTGATTGAGCCACAGCCGCTTCCCCGGATGTTTCTTTAAATTCCTATCATTTGAAGTGTTTTTATCAAGAAAAGATGCTGTATTTTGTCAAAAGCTTTTTCTGCATCAGTAGAGAAGATCATGTGATTTTTTTCTTTTGACATATTAATGTGCTTTATTACATTGATTGATTTTCTTATTTTGAACTATCCTTGCATACCAGGGATGAAACCCACATGATCATGGTGTATAATTCATCTGATGTGCTGTTGAATATGATTAGTAAGTATTTTGTTGAGTATTTTAGCATCCAGTTTCATTAGAGAGATTGGTCTGTAGTTTTCTTTTCTTGTGGTGTCTTTATCAGGCTGATGGAATGAATAAGGCAATGTTCCCCCCAGTTCTATTTTTTGGAAGAGTTTAAGCATTATTGGCATGAGTTCTTTCTAGAAGCCTTGGTAGAATTTACCTTTGAAGCCATCTTGTCCTGGGATTTGCTTAGTTGGGAAGTTTTTGGTGACTAATTCAATCTCATTCTCGAGCTAGGTCTGGTAAGTTCATCAATTTCTTCTTTGGTTAATGTAGGTTGTTTGTGTGTTTCTAGGCTTGTTGGCATACAATTTAATAAAGTATCCTCATATAATATGTTTTATTTCTGTGGGGTCAGTGGTGATATACCTTATCTTGTACATTATTTTATTTATTTTCATCTTCTCTCTTTTTTCTTTGTTAGTCTAGCTAAGGGTTTGTCAATTTTATTAATCTTCTTAAAGAACCAGCTTTTGGTTTTGTTAAAGTTTACTAGTGTTTTTTTTTTTTTTTTTTTATTCTCAGTTTCATTAGTTCTATTCTAATCTTTATTGTTTCCTTCTTTCTGTTTGCTTCGGGGTTAGTTTTCTTTTCTTTTTCTAGTTCTTACAGTTGATAGATCATTGATTTTAGCTCTTTCTTATTGTTTAATATAAACATTTATGGCTATAATTTTCCCTCTCAGCACTGCTTTTGCTGCATCCCATAGGCTTTGATATGTTGTGTTCTCATTGTCATTTGTTTCAAGGTAGTTATTGATTTCTTTTATAATTTTCTCCTTGATCCACTGATTGTATAAGAGTGTGTTGTTTAATTTCCATATCTATGTGCCTATTCTGGTTCTCTGCCCCTTATTAATTTCCAGCTTCATTCCATTGTGAATTATTTTGCATAATTTCAACCTATCTATACTCATTGAGACTTGGTCTGTGACTTAGCATGTTGTCTATTCTGGAAAATGATCCATGTGTCCTTGAGAAGAATGTATATCCTGCTGTATTTGTTTGTAATGTTCTGTATATGTCTATTAGGTTTAGATCTTCTAAGGTATTATTCAAATTTTCTGTTTCTTTATTAACCCTCTGTCAAGATGCTCTGTTTAATGGAAAAATGGTATTTTAATGTCCCACACTATAATTGCAGTGGCATCTATTTCTCCCCTTAGTTTTTCCAATGTTTACCTCATGTATTTTGGGGAACCCTAGATAGTTTAAAAATGTTTCTGATTGTTCTTTCTTTTTGATAGAGCATCCTTTTATTAATATATAGTTTTCTTCTTTGTCTCTTACAATAATTTTGCATTTAAAGTCTATTTTGCCAATGTTAGTATAGCAACGTATCCTTTTTTGGTTGTATGCATGTAAAATCACTTTCCAACCATTTGCTTGCAACCTCCTTGCATCCCTGGGTCTAAGGTGAGTTTCTTGTAGACAACATGTTGATAGGTCATATTTTCTTATCTATTCTGCCAATCTGTGTCTTTTGACACAGGCCTGTTTTAATTTATACTGTTTGGAGTGCACTGCATTTCCTGGACATGGACATTCATGTCCCTCAAAAGAGTTGGGAAATTTTGAGCCATTATTTCCTCCAACACTCCTTCTGCTCTCTTTCTATTCTCTTCTCCCTCTTGGATGCCTATAATGCATATTTTTGTGCATTTTGTATTATCAGTCAATTCCCTGCATCCATGCTGAATTTTTTCTATCTTTTTATCGATCTGTTCTACTATCTGTGCAATTTCAGATGTATTATCTTCTACATCACTAATTCTTTCCTCCACCTGTGCAAATCTGCTATGTGCTTCCCGCATATTTCTCATTTCTTACATTTATCACCATCAGATCTGTTATCTTTTTATGTATATTTAAGGTTTCTTCTGTATGTTCCCCAAGTGTTTTCTTAATATCCTTTATCTCTTCCTTCACTTCATTAAGCTGATTCATGATATTTGTTTGGACATCCTTGATTAGTTGTTCCATGTTCTGCATTTTCTCCTGTTTTTTACTTTGTTCTTTAGTTTAGTTTGGTCCGTGTCTTCCTGTTTCTTACCATGGCTTATAATTTTTGCTGGTGTCTAAGGCATCTGTTTATTCAGATGGTTATCTTCTCTTTCTGCTGCAGGGTTTTATTTTGTTTAGTTTTGTGTTAAGGTGTCTTTGACACTTGGTTCTATATCCTTGTAGTTGTCTGTGTTTCCCAGAAAAAATTTTAAGACCATAGAAAAGGAAAGAAAGGAGAAGAGAATAATAAAAATAATAAAAAAGAAACAATATGGAAAAGGAAACTTAAAAGAACCAAGAAGAAAAGAAAAAATAAATAAGTAATTAGAGTGAAAAATAATAAAAAATAAAAATGATTAAGAATAAAAAATGTGGAATAAAAAAATAAACAGGAAAAGTTTAGATTAAAATAAAAGACCCAAAAAATGAGAAGAGAAAAAAGAAAATGAGGACCTAACAAGAGAAGGTAGAACAAAAGAAATGCAACAGAGGAGGGAAAAATGAAAGAAGGAAATAAATAATCTAAGGAGAAATGAGAGGAAAAAAAGCAACAACAATAACTACCAAAAATAAATAAATAAATACAACTGGAAAAAAATAAGCTTCATTCTCATGCCACTAACAACTGTCTCAAGCTTCCAGTGCCCACCAAACAATCTCCTAGCAAGCCTGCCAACCCTACGTAAAGTACCCAGGTGAAGAGCAAAGAATAAGAAATAAAAAAATTATATTACCTAAAATACAAACTCAATCTAAATTCCTTGTGCGAAGGCTGCTTGTCCTTCAACTCTTGCTGCCTACAGCTCCTGGGGTAATTTTCCCCACCCACTTATCACTCAAGGCCAGTTAGGCCTTTTTTTTTTTTTTTTTTTTTTAAGGAGGTACCAGGTATTGAACCTGGGATCTTGTATATGTGAAGCAGGAGTTTAACCACTGTGCTATACCTACTCCACTGGCTATGTTAGGCTTCTGAAGACTTCTGAAGGCTTCTCATCTGCCTCTGCCCTCCGTCTTTAGCCTAAGACCAGTTAGGCTTCTGAGGTCTTACAGGTACTCTCTCTAGACTTACCACTCTCCTGGGCTGTTGGGCACCTGTTAATATACCTAGATGTTGGTCTTTTCAGGTTTGCAGCTACACCCAGTTTCCAGGTTGATAATTGTGTAGAAGAGTATCTGTGGGGAATTTAAGATAGTTTGAAGCATACTTATTTATTTCAGGCAAGGTAACTCCCATGAATTTTACTTATTATATTATATGGTAGCTAATTCATAGCTAGGATGCATATTGCCAGTGTATTCAACCTTTAGAAATGGACTTCCAAATATCATTTCATAATGACTTAACCTAACCCATTTTGAGATACTACTCTTATCCTCAAGAGTACAATAGGTAGGGCTTTATCCTGTTTTAGTTGTGTCTCCAGGCAGATTTTTGAGAGATGTTCCTTTAACTTTTGGTTCATACATTCTGTTTTACCCATGGGTTGAGGTCTATAAGAAGAGTGTAGTTGCCAATCAATACCTAGCAAACCGGAAACATCTTTAACTACATTAGAAATGAAAGTAACACTGTTGTCACTTTGAATGGAGAATGGGAGTCCAAACCTAGAAATAATATCTTTTATTAGGCATTTAACAACCTCATGGGATTTTTCAGTCTGACAAGGGAAATCTTCTACCCACCCAGTAAAGGTGGCAACAAACACCAACAAATATTAAAAATTTCCAGGAGCTTCTGGCATCACGGTGAAATCAATTTCCCAGTCTTTTCCTCCACCCAAACCTTGGTTCTGTACACCCATTGTTAATGTGGGAATCTTTGAGCTGGGTTGAGGATTATCCTGAGTGCATGTTACACATCAATCAGTTACATTTTGAATGATTAGTCATAGAATGGGCCCCACCAGAAAGTAATCCATTTCACTAATCCATTTGTATAAAGTTTCGTGTCCATAATGAGTAATTTGATGAAACTATGTTATAATGGGTTTAAGGAGTCCCTCTGGGACTAGAATTTTATGCATATTGCCATACTCATTTATACTTCTTAACAATCCTTGTTCTGTTGGATTTGTAAATCCCCATTCTTTTGCCTTTGCCAAGTCTTTTTTCTGAATATTGAGGTTTTCCAAACCTTTTGAGCTCAGCTCTCCATTCACTGTGAGGTAACAGTGGGTGTTTTGGACAGAATATGGCAAGAGTTTTAGAAGGGAGCTTTTTCTTGGCTCCTTCTTTTGCTGCCTTATCTACTGCCTTTAGCTTCTTTACTACTAGTAGACTGGTGTCCTTTACAGTGGGTGACAGCTAACTCTTTTGGTTGTAAAACCACATTGAGCAGCTGTAGGACTAGGTCTACATGCTTAATATCTTTATTGGCAGTGGTTAATAAGCCAGGCTCTTTCCAAAAGCTCTGTGTGCATGTAGGATGGCAAAAGCTTATCTAGAATCTTTATATATGTTTGCCTTTTATCTTACACTTAATTACAGGGTTCTTAAAAGAGCAATTAGTTCAGCTCTCTGTGCTGAAGTTCGGGGTTGGGGGGAGGGAGATGGTAAAGATTCTGCTTCTAGTGTTTCAGTGAGAGTAGTTACTGAGTAGCCTGCTTTGTATTTTTCATGATCCATATAACTACTTCCATGGGCGAATAATTCTAAGTCTGGATCTGATAGCTGAATGTCAGTTAGTCCTGGTCAGCTAGAATAACCTCATCAAGGCACTCATGCCTGGGGGTTTTCCATTCTGGCTTTTCATTAAACTCAGACAATAATGTGGCTGAGTTGAGCTTATCTATAGTTCTTAGGTTGTTTAGTAAACAGCTTGATATTTGCTTAATCTGCCCTTGGTTAACCATTGACCCTCTTTCTGTTCCAGCATTGTAAGAGCATAATGGGGGTTAGAACTCATGTGGGGGAGCCTAAAGTTAAGGTTTCTGCTTCTTGGAGAAGGCCACAGGTGGTGGTAGTGACAAAAGTCCAGGATCATGCTGGCCAGCCTTGGGCGATGGCATCAAGCTGCTTTGATAAGTAAGCCACTCACTGGTCAGAGGTCCCCACCAAAAGCCTGTATTAATACATCCAAGGCCTTGCAGTTGAAGCACAAATATTCAAATTCCTTCATCAGGTCAGGGAGTCCTAGAGCTGAGGCTGAAAGAAGCTTATCTTAAAACTTCTGAATTGCCAGAGAACATTCTGGAGTCCAATCTAAAGGATCTTTTTCATTCTCTTTTAAAGCTTCATGTAGGGGTTTAGCAGTGAGTCCAAAATTCAGTTTCCAGAACCTGCACTAGTCAGCCATAGCCTCTAAGTTCTTTTTTATTCTCTGGTTCTGACACTCGTTGTAAGGTTTCCTTTCTGCTCAGTAGTAGGGGCCCATTGCCCTTCCAACAATTCAAACCCAAGGTATTTAACATAGCTCTGTGTTATTTGGACCTTCTTTTCAGATACTTTATATCCTTTTGCCACCAGCCTATTTAGCATTATATTGTGTTCTGCTCTGAGACTTCTTGGGTTCTACTATGTCATCAACATTTTAAATGAAAAGCCATTCTAGAAGTTGTACTCCTTTAAGTCCTTGGACACTGTTTGTCCAAAAAGAGTTGGGGCATTTTTAAATCCTTGTGGCAATAGAGTCCAACAATACTTTTGTCTTGGTCCAGTATCAGGATTTTGCCTTTCAAAAGCAAAAAGCTTCTGTAATTCTTTTTTTAAGGGAATGCAGTAAAAGGCATTTTTTAAGTCCAAAACCATGAACCAAGCATAAGCATCTGAGATATTATCAAGAAGTATATATGGATTGGCTACTATTAGATGAATATCTTCTACATCTTGGTTGATAGCTCTTAAATCTTGTACAAATCTGTATTCTTGTGTGTCAGGTTTTAAGACTGGTAAGATAGGTGACTAAAAGTCTTACTGGCAGGGTCTAATTAGGCCCCAGCTATGAAATTTCTTAATCAGAGGTGAAATGCCTGCTTTAGCTTCCCATCTTAGTGGGTACTGTTTTAATTGTGGAGAAGTGCTTTTCGGCTATAGTCTTACCTTTACTTCTTTTGTGTCTCTCTGCCCTCCCAGAGGCTCCCCCATAGTGCATACCTTGGCTGGCACTGGTTGTTTTATTTCTTAGGGTTCTCTGAACTTCTTGGTTTTTTCTCTCAGGCCCAGCAAGGCTGCTTGGAGGGCGCAAGCATGCGCTGCTGGGACCAGTATGTTGACTTCATTTGCCAAAAAAGAGAGTGAAGCTTGTAACTTTGAAAGTAAGTCTTGGCCGAGGAGAGGGATGAGGCTTTCTGGCATGTAGAGAAATTTGTGTGTTAATTGGGTTTCTTCTACCTGGCATTGCAGTGGATGTAGGAAGAATTTATCGTTTGCAATTCTTTACACTCCAATTACAGGGACAGACTTGTTTGTCTTATGAGTAAGCTTTTGATTCAAAATTGAAAATGTTGCTCCTGTATCTATCAGAAAATTTACTAATTTCTTTCCCACTTGGAAAGAGAACTGAGGTTCCCAGTGGGAGATCGGTATTGTTTCCCAACTGATGGAAAGTGCCCCCAGGCCCGCATCACCCTAGATTGCTATCTTCGTCTTCCCTAAGTTGTGGGTATTGGGCTGCAGGGTTAGGAATCTTTGGTGCTCCTTTCCTTGTGAGACTGGTATAGTCTGGCTTCCAATGCCCATCCTCCTTGCAGTAAGCACACTGCTGGAGGCCCAGTGGCTTTCTAGGGGAGGGGAAGTCTTACCTTTCATTGGTTGCCTCTGTTGCTAGAGGGTTTTGCTCAGGACTGCTAAAAGATTAGCATTCTTGAAAGCCACCTCAACCAGGGCTGAAATTGGCAGTCCTAACCTTCCTTTTACTTTTCGCAATTTGCGATGAATATCAGAAGCACTCAGACAAATAAAAGATTGACAAACATTTCACCAGTTAACAAGATCTTCTGGGTCTAAGTCAGTGAACTGATGCTATGCCTTGAGCAGTCTCTTGAGGATTACAGATGGATTTTCATCTGGCTTTTGGACAATTGCCCGAATTTGGCTCAAACTGTTTTGCTTGGGGACCCGATTTCTAAGTCCAACAATTATACATGCTTTGTAATGATCCAGTTTTGTTCGGTCCCCCGTCTATTCAGGTTCCAATTAGGATTAGTTATTGGAACTGCCTGACTTCCAGGGACATGAATGGATTGTTAGGCATGCTATTGGCCAGAAAATCAGCATAATCTTGAGCTGGAAAAAGTACAATTTGCTTTTCCTCTGAGGTTAAAAGAACATTTAGTGAAGATTGAATATCTGCCCAATTCGGAATTATGAGTTCCAAATATAGACTTAAAAAGATTTTCCATTTTTCTGGGGTCCTCTCTGTAACAAGGGACTTGACCTTTCCAATTATATAGATCCAATGTTGAGAACGGAGTATGTACATATGAATAGCCCCTAGGGAGTCCTTGGGCATCTATTCCTGCTACTTACCAGAGAGGGTTTTGTCCCTGGCTATGCCCTCCTGAGGTAAAGGTGCCCTGCCTAAAAGATACACCACTCTGGGGCTTGGGTGGGCAGGCCACTTCTTGGGGAGTCTAATGGAAATTTAGACTTGTTTTCCTCCCCCTGATATAGAGGTGGGGAAGGTTATAGGAACAGTGGCTTTCAATTCTCAAGATACTGGAGACAATTTTAGTATCTAAGATATCATCAGTCCAGGAAGTGTCTGAGTGGGTTCTTTTTTTTTTTTTCTGGTTTCTGTTCCCCTCATCTACGCAATTATTTAACTTCAGCTGTTGTACAGACGGTTGATTAATTCCCTAGCTAACTGGGGTGGTGAGTCATTGTTGTCTCTAATTTTAGTGTGTCAGAGCCTGACTAATTGACAGTACACGATGTCCAAAACATTTTCCCTGAAGTTTTTTTCATTTTGGGCTAGTGCCATAAAGCATTGGATGTAAGGAATTTCATCCCATTTACTTAAATTTCAACAATATAGATTTAATTACAAAATAGTGTTATAATCTAAAAATCCTTGTGCTGGCCATTTTTGCTCATTTTCTAATGAATATTGAGGCCAGACTTCCTTATAAAGGTGGATCATTCTCTTTTTAGTCATAGTTTCATACCCGAATTGTTCCCAATGTTTAATGATGCAACCCAGTAGATTGCTTTTTTCCCTTTACTTCCAAACACTGACTATTTCCCATTCTACTTAAACAAGTACAGAAACCAAGACATAGGCCACCAAACTCAGGAACACTTCCTTATGCCAGGGGCTGTTCCCTTCCCTATTCCAAAAATCAAACTTGAAAAACCAAATGTAGCAAAAATACCACTTACAGCTCTGACAGGAGCTAATGTGATGCTGAGGATATTGAGAATCACACACACACACACACACACACAAAACACACGCAGAACAGAACCTGTTTCCCTTGTAGCCCTCTGCCTTAGGGATTCTAGATGACCGAGGCAATAGATTCCCATTGGACTCTCAGAGTAAAGCACCCTTATGGCCACAGAGCAAAGGTTCATAAATGTCTTACCTGGCGTGTCCAGCAGCATTGTTCTCACAAGGATGCCTGCCCCACATTGGGTGCCAAATTGAAGAGAGCTGGGATGGCCCTTGCCTGGGTCCGTTTGCTCCATATGGCAGAATAGACAAATAAACCAAACTAGGCTAGGAAAGAAAAGTGGCTTTATTCACTGGCAGGAGACCATAAGTGTACAATCTCAAATCAACCTACTCCCATCTGCCGAAATTCTAATATTTTATAACATCAGGGTGCTAATGAATAATTGGAATGGGGTGGGTACCAAACCTGAGTGAATCATAAAGTTACAATCATTATCAGAGATCAAGGCATCTGGGAGAGGGGATACTGCAAACAAAGGTCTGTTAGAAGGTTTTTCATATGGATATTCCCTTGTTTATCTGTCACTTCCCACTCAAGAATGAACAACCTGGCTCCAATCATCAGCATCCTATTAGTTAATTATTCCATCTCAGTATACAGGTCTAGTGGTGCCAGAATTGTTAACTGTACACCCATGGGAAACAACTGTTTCGCTTAGCATACAGTGTTTATAAACAATCTGTTTTGCCTTGGCCATTCATCAAAGATCACATGACTATATTTGTATGAATCTGTTTTGGGCTTTCTAGCTTTTCTGTTGGCCAATGTGTCCATTTTTAAGCTAATACTAGCCTTTCCAGATACCTGTAACTTAATATTAAAGTCTTGAACCTTATAGCTTTAGAGTATAGTCTTAATATTGGTTAGTATGGGTCCTTCAATTTGGTTCTTTCTCTTCCATATGTTTTGGCTATTCTTTACTTTTAAATTTCTTCATAAACTTTAGAGTTTTTTGATGATATTTACAAAAGAGTTTGATGGAATCATATCATCTGCATATAGGGAAAGTTTTACTTCTCCCCATCCAATCTGGCTGCCTTTTATTTCTTTTTATTGCCTAATTGCTGTGACAAACAGAATGTTGAATAATGGTGGTGACAGTGGGTATACTTGTCTTGTTCCTGATTTTAGAGGAAAAGCTTTCAGTCCTTCACTATTAAGATGTTGGCTGTGGGTTTTTATTATATGCCCTTCATCAGGTTGAAGAAGTTTCTTTTTATTCCTAGGGTTCTAAGTGTCAAGAAAGGCTGTGCTGGATTTTGTTAAATGCCTTTCATGTGTCAATTGAGATTACAATGTATTTTTTTTTTTTCTTCTCTCTGTTAATGTGGTGTGTTACATTAATTGATTTTCTTATATTGAACCACCCTTACATATCTGGGATAAATCCCATTTGATCATGGTGTATAATTCTTTTAATGTGCTGTTGGATTTGGTTTGCTAGTATTTTAATGAGGATTTTTACATCTATATTCATAAAGGATATTGGTTGGTAATTGTCTTTTATTGTGATATCTTTATCTGGCTTTGGTATTAAGGTGATGGCCTCAGAGAGTGAATTAGGAAGTATTTCTTCTTCAAATTTTTTGGAAGACTTTGAGCAGAATTGATGTTAATTCTTCTTAGAATTTTTCATAAAATTGCCCTGTGAAGCCATCTGGTCCTGGGCTTTTCTTTGTTGACAGGTTTTTGATGACTTATTCTATCTCTTTACTTGTTATTGGTCTGTTGAGATCTTCCATTTTTTTCTTGAGGCAGTGTAGGTAGTTGTATTAGTCAGCCAACGGGGTGCTGATACAAAATACCAGAAATCTGTTGGTCTTTATAAAGGATATTTATTTGGGTTAGAAGCTTACAGTTACCAGGCCAAAAAGCACAAGTTTCTTCCTTCGCCAAAGTCTGTTGCCATGTGTTAGAGCAAGACAGCTGCCGGCATTTGCCAGAGTTCAGGCTTCCTGTGTTCCTCTCTTCCCGGGGGGGCTTGCTTGTCTCTGGGCTCAGCGCCTCTGCTTTCTCCACAGGGTCAGCTGTAGACTTTCAGGTGAACGGCTTGTCTCTATCCTGGGGCCTTCTCTCCTTCCTCACGGCCAAGCTCCTCCGTCTGCTGGCCTCCCCGAGCTCCAGCATCAAAACTCCAACATCAGAACTCCAACTCAAAACTGCTCCAACTCTGTCCTTTGCCATGCCTTTTATATTTGACTTCCCACCCACCAAGCGGTGGGGCTCCATGCCCAACTGACGTGGCCCAGTCAACGCCCTAATCATAACTTAATTATGCCCAGATTAACAGACCAGTTTACAAGTATAATCCAATATCTATTTTTGGAATTCATAACTATATCAAACTGCCAAACTGCTACAGTAGTTAGTGTGTTTCTAGGAATTTGTCCATTTCATGCAGATGATCTAATTTTTTGGCATACAGTTATTCATAATATATGAATATATTTATAATATGTTTATTTTTGTAGGCTCAGTAGTAATGTTCTCCCTTTCATTTCTGATTTTATTTATTTGCAGCCCCTCTCATTTTTTCCTTTGTCAGTCTGCTAGACTATTGATTTTACAGATCTTTTCAATGAACCAACATTTGCTTTCATTGATTCTATTTTTCATTCTTTATTTCATTTATCTCTGTTCTAATCTATGTTATTTCCTTCTTTCTCCTTGCTTTGGCCATAGTTTGCTCTTCTGTTCCTAGAAATTTCTGTTATGAGGTTATATCTTCCATTTTTTATACTGTTTGACATATATTTTCTCCAGGTACTAAGCTCTGGGCATAGCTGAGAAAATGCAGGTTGATGAAATGGAATATTAAGTAGCCTCAAAACTATGAAGAACTTTTTAAGCCCATGATATTAGCCGAGGCTTCAATTAGAGAGCTACTGTCACTGTTCAAACAAGAAAAGGAATTCTTCTGTATATATGGTTTGTAATTAAGAGCCAGAGATGCCAGATGGTTCAGAGGAGGCACAGACTCAGCAAATCATAGGAGCTGATCATTCTCCAGCAATGGGTGATAAACAGATCACATGGGAATGATAATGTCAGCAGTGGACCCTGATTCCTATAGAAGCTGTCAAGCAGGTTCTAAAGTAAACTTGGGAACCTTATAGAAGCTGTAAACGTTAGACCATTGGAAGTTATGGGGTGATATTTGGATGACTGTCTCTTAAATATTTACATTGTATTTACTCATACCCCAATAGTTAGCATTCTTTCTAATAGAAGACTGTACAGACCAGAAAACTGCTGATCCATGAATATGACCTGTGTTCAGAAGATTAAACAGTTCAGAAAGCTGGTATATTCAATTTCAGGAAGATCAAAGCAAAGACCTAACTCTAGTGTTGCAGGTTTACATGGACTCAGTTTGTGGGTAATGAAGTACTGGATGACATTCTCAAAAATCAAAACAAGGATATTATAGAAAACTAGATTCAGGAACTCTTGCCAGGATATTAAATCCTGTGTGGCATAAGAATGTTCCCATTTTGATAAATTCTCTACATATCCACCTTTATATTTTGCCACCCTTGCTCCAGCAGCCACAGGGTCCACTTGGGCATACTCTCCTGATTCCTGATTTTTGCGAACTGGACAGAACCTGCAGCTCACAGAGACTATAAATCCTCTCCTCCCATATCAGACCCAGCTCTTCTCTAGTCAGGCCATGCTGGTTGGTTTGGTGGCTAGGAGGAAAGGTGGGGCAGATTCTGAGAGGGCAAGAATTTGACAGGATGCTTGCCTCATTTGAGCTTTAAAATAAAAGAAAAAGCTCATTTGAACTTTAAAATAAAAGAAAAATATGCTTTTTTTCTAACAAATTTGGCAATTCTGCATCCCCAGAGACTTAGGGGAAATCTTAAGTGCATCTGTAATAGTTGACAGATTTGATGTAATTATGAATTCCAAAAATATAATTGGATCATGCTTGTAAACTGATCTGTTAATCTGAGCATGATTAGGTTATGATTAGGGTGTTGAGCCCCGCCCCTTGGTGGGTGGGGAATCGAATATAAAAGGCAAGGCAAAGAACAGAGTTGAAGGGGGGCGGATGTGGCTCAAATGGTTGGGCGTCTGTCTGCCATATGGAGGGACCTGGGTTCGATCCCCGGGACCTCCTGGTAAAATAAAAAATATATATATAGAAGGCGCATGGGCTGCCAGGCTCTGTGTGCCAGTGAGCCACCAGGCCCCAGGAGCCATGCAGCAGAATGATGACGTAACAGGGGAAAGACAAGACGAGATGCTCCGAAAGCTCCAGAAGCCAGAAGCTGAAGTGGCGCAGGCAGCAACCTCTCTCCTACATCGGAGGTCTCCAGGATCGAATCCAGGTGAAGACTGGAGAAGGAGGATGAGAAGAGATGGCAGGAAACAGACACGGAGAATTGCCCAGCAAATAGACACAAAACAGCAAATGGGGAAGGAGGGATTTAAAATGGATAAAGTAAATAAATAAAATCTTAAAAAAAAAAAAGAACAGAGTTGAAGCAGTCTTTTGAGAAGAAGTTTTGATGTTGGAAAGAAGGCCCCAGGAGAAGAGAAGCAAGCCGTTTGCCTGATCGTCTACAGCTGACCTTGTGGAGGAACAGGAGCTAAGCCCGGAGAGAAATGCAGCCCCAGGAAGAGAGGAACTCCAGAAGCCTGAACCCTGGCAAACACCAGCAGCTGTCTTGCTCTAACACGTGGCAATAGACTGTGGTGAGAGAAGAAACTTAATGCTTTATGGCTTGGTATTTGTGGACTTCAACCCCAAATAAATACCCTTTATAAAGATCAACCCATTTTTGGTATTTCACATTAGCACCCCTTTGGCTAGCTAATACAGAATTTGGTACCGAGAGTGGGGTATTGCTTTTGTAATTACCAAAATGTTGGAATGGTTTTATAAATGGGTAAGGGGTATTTTTTGGAAGAACTGTGAAATGCTTGATGGAAAAGGCCTAGATCACTTTGAAGAAACTGTTGATAGTAATATGGATGCTAAAGAGACTTTCTATGATGCCTTAGAAGTAAACGATGAAACTATTATTGGAAACTAGAGAAAAGGCGATCCATGTTTTAAAGTTGCAGAGAACTTAACAAGATTAACTCCTGGTGTTATATGGAAGAAAGAATTTGAAAATGGTGAACCAGAGCATTTAGCTGAAAAACTTTGCAAGGTAAACTCAGAGAATGTGGCTTGGCTTCTCCTTGCAGCTTATAGCAAAATACTAGATGAGTGAAATACACTAAGGACTGAACTTTTGGGCACAAAGAAAACAGAAACTGATTCCGGAACTTCCAAGTTTGTGGAAATCAAATTCCCAGATGAAAATGCCCTATTTGAAGACTTTACTAAACTTGGAACTCATAACTCAGAATTGAAGATGCAGTTATCTAGGAAAGACTTGTGTAAAGTATTACTGTCTGATGGCTTGGACCCCTGCTTCCTGCATGCTAAACCAACAAAGTTTTTGGGAGAGCTGTATGAACAAAACCACTGTCATCTTGGACAAAAGAGGACATGGAAAGGAGAAATTGAAGGAGAATCAGCTTTAAGAAGAAAACCGTGGAAGCAGAGATCTGGACTTAAGACATCTCCTTGGGCCAAGAGAGGAGCCCCACCCATGTGTACAGAGAGGGTGAGTTTGCCCCTGCAGTTGAAGAGAGTGGATGTTCTTACCCGATGTTCTGAGAAAGTTTTGATGCCACACGGTGCAGAGAGGGTGAGTTTTCCCTAGCAGTTGAAGAAGGTGGATGTCCCCACCTGATGTTCTGGGAGAGTTTTGCCACCCCAGGGTGCAGAAAGGGTGGAGCACATTCCTCAAAGATTAGGGTAGTTAAGGTCAACACCCCATAGGTCTGAGAGGGGTGTACCTGTCCCCCATGGATTAGAGAAGGCCAGGTGGTCAACCCATTGCTCTGAGAGGGTTGAACCTGTATGCCAAAGGTTAGGGAAGGCCAGGTGGTCAACTCGTTGCACTGAGAGAGTTGAGCCTGTATGCCAAAGGTTAGAGGGAATGTTATCCTCACCTCAATGTACTAGGGAGGCTAAGACTCTAACACAAAGATTGGGTAAGTTGTGGCAATCACCCCAACACTCTTGGAGGGTGAGATCTGAAGCTTGGTTGACACCCAGATGCTTGATGAGGGTGGAACCAAGAAAATGGCTGTTGGGCAAGCCTATGGAAATGGTGGGTTCCCATGTGGCCCTAAGGAGAAGAAACCATTGTCTTAACAGTGATTCTCAGACTTTGAAATCAAATGAAGGATGCCCTGCAGGTTTACTGAACTGTAGAGGATCCATAACTCATGTTTAACATCCCAAATTCTCCTATGATATTGAAAATGTTTATCCTTTGTCTTTCTATTTGCATATTGGAAGAAGTTAAATGGTTCTGTAAGATTCAGAGGTCTATAGCAGATGGGACTTTGCCTGAAGACAAACTGTATTTCTTTAAAATGATTTTGATATGATTTTGTATTTGGATTGTTACTGATTTAAGTTTTTTGTTTTTTTTTTTTAAAGATTTTATTTATTTATTCATTTATCCCCCTCTTGCTGCTTGTGCTCGCTGGGTCAGCCAACCACGCCGTGCGGGCGGGCTTGCCTTCACCAGGAGGCCCCAGGAACTGAACCCGGGGCCCCCCATATGGTAAACGGGAGCCCTACTGATTGAGCCACATCCGCTTCCCAGATTTAAGTTTTTTAAAATATTGTAATGTATTTTTGGAATTCAGAGGGTGGAATGTGGCAGTTTGATGTAATTATGAATTCCAAAAATATAATTGAATCATGCTTGTAAACTGGGCATGATTAGGTTAGGATTAGGGCGTTGAGCCCCACCCCTTTGTGGGTGGGGAATTGAATATAAAAGGCAAGGCAAAGGACAGTCGAAGCAGTCTTTGAGAAGCAATTTTGATGTTGGAAAGAAGACCCCAAGAGAAGAGAAGCAAACCGTTCACCTGATCGTCTGCAGCTGACCTTGTGGAGGAAACAGGAGCTAAGCCTGGAGAGAAACGCAGCCCCGGGAAGAGATGAACCCCAGAAGCCTGAACCCTGGCAAACGCTGGCAGCTGTTTTGCTCTAACACGTGGCAATGGACTGTGGTGAGAGAAGAAACTTAACGCTTTATGGCCTGGTATCTGTGGACTTCAACCCCAAATAAATACCCTTTATAAAGACCAACCCATTTTTGGTATTTTACATTAGCACCCTTTTGGCTGACTAATACAGCATCTAACCAGATATTCCCATACGAAGGTTCCAGTCCTTTCCCATCAAGGCTCTGAAACTGGAGAATTACAAAAATTAGACTGAAAACATTTCTGAATTTCTGCTACTCTTCAGATTGGGTCCCGATCCTGGTCCAAACTTTGGCTGCCCTCAGGCTATGCTATTTGAAGGTTTCTTTATATGCTATCATGGAGGCCCTCAGGATCTCACATTTTATTTTTCATTGATGATTGATTGATTAAGCTATAAATTTTCTCTTTGCAAAGCATCAATAGTACTCAATAATATGCACCAACTTGAACAGCCGTTATAATTATTATTTGACAATGTCAGAGAAAAAGCAATTCCAGCTCCTTCTACGTTTGCAGTTCACTATGAATAAAAATCTTAGCAATTCCATTCTATAGGATGTTAAGAAACATCATTACCCCACTATGTAAGGAGCTGGTGAATGACCAAATACCAGAATGCTAAGAATCTGCTCCTTAGGGACATTTCTGGCACCAACTATCTTAGATTGGGTTCCTTAGAAGCAGAGACTGAGACAAGGATTCACGTGCCCAAGAATTATTGAGGAAATGCTCTTAGGAGAAAAGAATTATGATAGAAAGACAGGATGAAGTGATGAGAGTTGCTAGGCAACGATGGGGTCTCAGCTGGAGTCTAAATTACATGGATTGCAACACAAAATAGATCCCACCTTGTGGCAATGGGAACTGGGATTTTGTATCCTTTTTTCAATTGGTCATCTGCTGTGGGCAAAACCTCTAGGATATGACAGCTTCTATTTTGCCAAGGACAATACTTTCTGAAGGAAGCATCAATGAACCTTAGCAATCACCACTCACAACAGCCAGGGAATGAGTGACATAGCCCTGAAAAGGCAGCTTATAACTCTGCTATTAGTAAGCTTTTTATGGCAAATGTGAAAATTTAAATTTTAAAATTGGTATATAGTTTCATAACTTGCAATCTACCTGGAATTGTTATTTAATTTAATCAATAAACGATGAAATTATTTATTCCAGATATGTTTTATTATCTCTCAAAAACTGACTAGTGAAATAAAGATATTTTAAATGTTATTATAAGATAATCTTTCCTTATTTCTATATTTCTAGATTATTTATTTCCTGGTTGAAATTAATAGTAAGAAAATTTTAAAATAATTCTAATAAGCAGCAAAATCTTTGATGCTTTTAACACTTGAAATCTTGTACAAAACCAAATGCTCTACAAGTTGAAGAAAAAATTTAACATGATGCAAGGGAAACTTATTCTTGATTATAATGTCATATTTATATAATATTAAGGATGTTATTTGAAAATAATATTTTCTTATGTCTGAAGAATCCTAACATTCACTAAATTTGTTACTGTTTTCTAATTTGTGTTTCAACAAGAGGATGGAAATTTCTAACAATAAAAGAAAGCCCATGAAAGAGTGACAAAAATTTACACTATTATAGTACTGTACAGTATTTCATCCACTGTTGCTTTTTTCCTTTCATTTTATTCTTGCAACTGCATTATGAAGTTGGCAGGGCACATGATTTCCATTTTTTGCCTGTTCTCTGTTTTATTGTTTTTGATGACATACAGGCATTCAAATATATCTAATGTAATATAGAAAGGAAATGTTAGATTCAAAACAAAGTCTAGCCCATTTCCCAATATCTCCAGAGCCATTTAACATTTTTAATGTTACAATGTTTTCTTTCAATAGAAAACAAATATATGTTTGTACAAAAATACATATCATTATTTTCACTTTATGAATGAAATATATCAGTCACAAATACACTAGAAGTTTAATAAAATATACGAAATAAGCCCCATTTGATACTTCCTTGTAATTGGAGAATGACAATTTTACTGATTGCTGCTTTTCAATTCTTAGCAGTGGGGCTTGGACTTGGCTGAGGATTTAGTGAAGGAATAATACTTAGTAAAATGCCCCAAATTCAGAAAGCAATCTAAAAGAGTGTGGCAGTACAATTCAAAATACCTTCCCAGCAGGAAACAGTTTAACACTTTCACTCTGTTCAATTTACTGCACAGTGCTGCTATGTCAGCTGCTTAACTGGAAGATTGCCTAAGCGCTTCTACCCTCCCCTCCAAGGAGGAGGCAGCAGGTGCAAAGATCAAGTTCTTTTCCTGATGTGGAAACATGGCATTCAGCAGAGTAGGCAGGAACTCAAAGCAAACAATAGTTGTCAAAATCATCAGCCCTACAGAATAACTGCTAGCCTCCTGCACTCTTCAGCTTCTAACCTCTCAACCTCCATCTTCCTCCATCTTCCTGTTCATTTGATCTTTAGGAATGATTCCAACAGTGGAGAATAAACAACAAGGGTTCAAGAAAATAAAGAGAATGAGACAGTCAGATATTTTTATTCCCCATTTAGAAAGTTGTATGCTCCTAGAAGTCTTATGTGTGGGAGGTATACCACAAGGAACAAAGAGGAAATAGGAAGGGGTTAATCTCTAGTTTCATTATGTGGCATCTGGTTTAAATCTGAGGCATTGTGTTCATGCCAGTTTCAGGCCTAGGTAATTTATAATAGCCTAAAGTTCCAATATAAAAAGCACATAGCTGCAGGGAGACATGTCAGCTTCCTTTACACTGCCTGTCATTTCCTTGGAAACATAATAATTAAGATGTCTGGTATAACTGCTTCTGCCAGAAATATTTTTAGATTTCAGCCAATTTCAAGAAACTCTAAATTCAAGGAGAAAATTATTAAATACTGCATGACAAACTAAGGAAAGTACTCTTACAGGTTTGTTTCGTCAAAAGGAACAGATACTTCACTTAAATCTCTTGACAGTCAGTAGAGAAATATCTTGACTTGAATTAAAATTAAAAGGTTTGGCATCAGTTTGATTAAGAGCAAAAGCATAAGAAATGTGAGCGATACGTGCCCTCTTAATCAAACCTTTTTATATCAATGCAGAAGACTGACACAATGTTAAAGGTAGAATGACATCATCCCCATTTTCAAATTAAAGCAATTTCCTTTTCTGATCACCCATATTATTCATAAACAAAGTACTTATTTTAGTGCAAGGGGGCTGCTCAGAATGTTGTTCAGCATTCATTTGCTTGCAACTACAGAAGGTAACACACAGGCACCTGCATGATGAATTGATTTCCTGGAGATGTGAAAAAACTATGTGTACTGCATTAAAATAATTTCCCTTATAATATGTTTAAATGAACAGAAAAAAATAATTAGATAGTTAAAAGGAAGATTAGAATAAAAACAATTAAAAATTAGATCAAAATAATTAAAAAGAGGGGCAAGTTACTTTTTAACAGAGAATACCATTTTTCATTCCTCTTTTAGGCTTTCTTAATAAAAATCTATATAGGCTAAAATATGGACTGAAGCCATAAATTCAATTACAATGAAATAGTCAATAACTATATGACGATAGCAAATATCACATTACCTTTTTATGCTGAATATTATGAGGAAAAGTAATACATTAAAGAATATTCAGGTTTAACTAGCATTTGTTTAAAACATAATATGTTTCAGATGATTCACAGAGTTTCCCACATCTCCATCCCCACATATATTTTATCCTTTAAATTCTCACAACTGTGCACTGATGGACATATACTGTCTCCACAGTTAAATGCAGAAACAGAATCTTAACATCACACAGTTATTAAAAGTCTAATCTATGATTTTCTCTGTTACACACTTAGCAAATGCATCTCTTCTTTTTGATTTCTATTTCTTAAAAAAATTATGTCTATTTGTTTTCATATTAGATTGTTCAAAAATAGCATGCTGAACACATATTATCTCTAAAAGTGAATATTAAAAACTAAAGCCCTACAAAATATATACAGTAATTCAATTGCACAATGAAGTACTCTGAGAATGAGACTATTCAATTTGGAGAGATAAGTTACAATTATACTAGGCTAAAGAAGCTTCAGTTAGAAATATGACATATAGGCTTATATATAGACTTTCCTATGATATACCAGTGAACTAGAACCATAATATGTCACTGTCATTCTTATTTTCCTCTGTTTTTCATCACTGTATCTCTATATCTATGTCCATGTCCTTGTCTATATCTACCTATTTCTATTTCTATATATACATCTCTAGCTATGCCCTTATCTGTCTACCTATTTATATTTACTATGTATTTCTACCCCTCAATAGAAAGTGAACACCTTGAAAGCAGGGAATTTGTCTGTTTGGCTCACTGGCGTTTTTTTTTTTTTTTTTTTTTTTTTACATGATTATTAGTAGATGCTCAATAAATCTTGAATGAATTGATTGTCTTATTTACAGTGAAGTTCTTTTTGTATATAGCAACTTCACTGTGGTAGATTTTATGTACCCCAGAAACAAAAACAAAAACATGTTCTTAAATTTAATCCTATCCCTGTGGGTGTGAACTCATTCTAAATAGAGTCTTTTAAAGGTGATATTTTTAGTTAAACTGTGACCAACTGAATCAGGATGGGTCTTAAACCTATCACTGGAGGCGATATAAGGAGAAAGCCATGTGGAAGAGTCCAAATCCAAAAAACCTGCACCTGGAATAGAAAGGAGAGGATACCGCAATTATAATGGGAAGGCTAAGGAAACCCAAGAATTCCTGGCCAGACAGAATGCTATCAACCTCACAAGGAAGTCAGCCTTCTATCCTCTGAAACCATTATCTAATAAATCCCGGTTGTTTAAGTAGACCCATTGCTTGGTGTTTGTCATAGCAACCAGGAAATTAAGACATTGACCAACTTTTGATATAAGAAAATTTTGCCAGAGCTCACTCTCCCCAAAGAACTAAGCAAGGGTATGAAATACAGATGTGAATGAGTGGTATCTGACCACCTTAAAGTGATACATAAAGCAGCACAAAGACAATTGCAAATCTCTATAATAAGCATAGTTTGCTAAATGACAGTCAAACATATTGAAGCTGGGGGATGGAAGAAAAGCTCTATATCACCGGTTGTGAGAATCTGAAAAAAAAGTTCATTCCACTTTAATATGTATCCTGGTTTCTCCAATCCTAACTTAAGACAATATGACTACCATGAGCACAAAAATGTGTGTGTTTAGGGAAATAAAATTATCTTGTATGTGTGACATACATACACACAAATATAATAGGTGAATATATAGATAGAGTCAAATTACTATAATGTCTGGTCTAAAATAAAGGTTTAAAAGGGATGTGGTTTCTTTGTCCTGACTCATCTTTTAAGTTGCCCTAATTTTAAGTTGCTCTGTTCTTTCTATGAATTATTTACTTCCAGGTCCCTACTGAAATAACCATGTGCTGATTGCTTTAGTTTCCTAAGGGTGCGCAAAGCTAATACTATGAAATGAGTTGACTTAAATGATGAGAATTTATTTGCTTAGAGTTTTGAGGTCATAAAAATGTCAAGGCATCATCGAAGCGATGTTTTCTTCCAAAGACTGGCTGCCAGCGATCCTTAGCTCTTCTGCGATATAGCAAGGCACATGGTGGTATCTGCTGGTGTCTTTCTCTGTCTCTCTTCCTTTGTTTTTTAAAGGACTCCAGTAATAGGATTAAGACTCATCATGAGCTGGGTCACACCTTAACTGAAGTAGCCTACTTTCATCAAAAGGTTTTACTTACAACGGTTTTGCACCCACAGGAATGGATTAACTTTAGGAACATGTTTTTCTTGGGAACATACAGCTTCAAATGACCACAGATGATATATGCATTATCATTCTGTCTCCAAGTTGCAATGATCATTCCTAAAATTATGACACAAGCACCTAATCATTCACATCTTTTCTATTCACTATTTCTGTTTTCTAAATTCTGTTGAATAGATCTGTGCAGGACACCAAAAAAACACCTGTGAACTGCATCATTCTGCAGTTGTGGGCAGTTTATCTTGCCATGATGGAGGCTAGAATTTACATTCTGGAATTTTTTTGGCCTCCAAAAAGAAGATTATCATATTCTGGCTAGACTGCAGTTTTAGAGACTCTCCTCCATTTTCCAAAATACTTGTCCTTTTCTGTGTTTTACCTCTCCTTACTAACCACCATAGACTTTCTGTCTTTGGACTGAGTTTAGGTTTTTAAATCCTTATGTGGCTACTTTTGGGAAATATATGCCACTCCTTTGCAAAGAGGTACACATCATTGCATATTTACTTTGAATAAGTCGAAGCAGGCAGCCGCATGCCCCCAAAATGAATCATTTGGGGAATATCCTCCTGGAAAGAACTTAATTCTTTCATAACAGAGTATTCAAAGTACACTTAATAGGAAAGACTCTAAATGAGGATGAAGATATTAAATAATGAATTGGAATCCGAATTTCTGTCCTCCCAGCCTTGTATTTCTGATGAGGATCCTTCCATCTTCATGCTCAATTTAAGTATTTTACCAAATGGAGAAATGGTAGATGCTTCTTAGACCACCCATCTGATAAATGATATAATAGTTGGGGTTGATGGTCTGTTAGTATTTCCAAAGAGGTGAAAATCAAACTTACTTATTTTTTATCAATACTAACAGTAAAACATAGAGTTTACATGTTGTACCATTATTTCCCATATCAAAGTAAAACCTGCCACAATTTCATTTATTTATATTTTAAGTTGTTTTCAGATCTGGAAATACTGAAAAGAATATATGTAAATTTTTTGTTAGCTGCTGGGTTCAACAGGATCTTGAAATACTATATTTGACATATATTTGTGGTTTTGTGTAAATTTTAAATTGCAGCTACAGCATATGCTTGGGCTTAATTATAATTCATTAAGTTATTTTTATGGGGGCATTTTGCCTAGGTTTCAAAGACTCACTTATAATACCTTGCATCCACTGATCTAGTAAAATATCCATGCTTACCTATATTTACCCATACTGTTGCAAGTTGTATCTGACAATTCCCTTTTTCAGCTAACTTTTCTCCCTTTCCACAAGTTAAAATTATACCCATCGTTTAAGAACTTATTTAACTGTCACTTATTCTTTGACAGATTTTTAATATTGTAAAGGGCAAGCAATTTTTTTACATTTTTCAAAGTGGAAATACTTGATGAAACTCACATTCTTGATATTTTTCACTGTAATTTTAATAAATGCAGTATAATGGTTTCACTCTTGCTAGTTAAACTATTAAACATCTACTTATAGGCAGGACTAATCAAGTCTTCCATAGATAGTACTACTATATATGCTATATCTATAAAGAGATAGCATGAAGGTCATATCTAGAATACTAAGTTTGTATATTCGAGGCCATTGCTGAAAACAGTTATTTCAAAATTTAACTTAATAAGTTTTGTAATATGTAGTCATTTGAAATTAAACTTGTCATTAGAAGCAAATATATTATCTATCCTTTGTGTAATCTGGAGTCAGTTAGTCTGCATTCTACCCATTATTATACAGTCAAAAGTGGTAGAAAGCCCCTTCATCTTTGCTCTTACAGCACTTTGTTTATATTTTTTAGTTTGGATTATACATTAGACTATAAGCTATAATTGTTAGTTTATATCTCTGCCATGCTCCAGTCTGTAAACAGCATGTGGGAAAAATCTGATTTATTTATTTTTGAGGCCTTAGTAATTGGCACAGCTGTAGAGTTCAAATATATGATCCCTGTATTTTATAAATAAGGATGTTTGAGTTTAGAGGTTAAGTGATTTGCCTTGGAAAATAAAACTGCCTTTGACAACAGGTTAGACCTTTGCTTTTTTTCTAGACTGAATGCTGATAACAAAGACATTGGCAGAAAACTATTAATGATTTTTCAAATACTAAAGTTGATCTTTTGAAAATGTAGCCAACATCACTCAATAATGTTTAGTAAAATTTTTTATCTGGTACTGCAATATAAGCAAGGTGAATATAGTGATGGGTATACGTCATTTTGCTTAGTATAGGTATGACTGTTCACCAAAATCTTCTCTACCAATTCTTACAAGGTTTCCAGCTCTAGGAGAGAGACTTTATGGAGAAATAAAACATCCCATAAAATAAAACTACCCATCTCTTGTAAACACAGGTCAGTATGCCATTAAGGATAAGACATTTTAATTCCCATTTGTCAGTGCCTTGTTTGCAACCTTATCCCTTTCAGCCCCTTGTGGCCCTCTCTGAGACTGGAAGACAACTTTCTGCCCAAGGAAGTCTCTTGTATAGCCCTTCCCCTCTCCTACTTCTACCAGCTGAGCAGATATGCTGATTTTCTCCCTTCAATTAGACCTCAAATACTGTCATTAAAGCCTCATCAATGAAATGGTTTGAAAAATTGCATTTGTTTTCCATTATTTGCCCATGGGATTTTTAATAAAAAGAAAGAAATCCCATTTTAAATGATTGTAAAATTGTCTCAAGCTTTAACTGTTGACAACTTTAATCTAAATAAAGGTCACTGCTATGCTATTACAATAAGTTTGCTGACTAGGTCAAAGAGAAAACAAATTTGGCAGCAGAATCTCTGGTCATAAATATATTCATGGAACTCTATTCCTTCAATTGAAAACCCAGAGCACTACTGTTTCAGTTTTGCCAATAGCAAGGGAAATCTAAATTGGTTTAGATCTATCTTTATCAGCATCTATTTAGAAAGATATGAGCTTTCTAGCTTTTCCCAAAACTTCCAAATGGCAATAACAACAATAAAATAAACATATATTTCTGAAAAAACAAGACCATTATTATTTCTAGTAGAAAAGTTATCAGAAAATTTCAATAGGACTGAATATCCTTTGTAATGATATTCTAGGCCCTTAGAAAAAGCCATATTTTGGCATTTTTTTTTACAAACTTTACAAAATAAAATATGGATTACTAATTAATGATCTTAACACTAAAAAATAAATTCTGAATAAAATTGCTTAATGTAATTTGTATTAGAAGGAAAACAAATTCTTGTGCATCTTTCCTTATTTACCATAGGTTACTATGAAATTGTGGTACTAGGTTGATAAAAGGCTGATACATCTTTTCAATATGATTCGGGCTACAAATTGTAAAGATCCTTGTGGTAATAATTGCATAGCAGATTTTGGGTCTGTCTCTTGGAACTCAAGCATTGCGTGTTAGGAAAGTAAATACCTTGATATAAATTCTTTCTTCACTAACATTGAGTATTTCCTTCATTATTTTTCCTACATATTTGTGTTAATTAATAGCTTAAAATTTTATTTTTATATCAACTATTATTAGTTATCTACTTTTACTATATATATTGCAGGGCAGATTGCCTTATTGTTTTGTTAATTTTTTTTTATTAGTAAGGCCTGTAAAAAGAATTTAATTGGGAAATGGGGGAAAGAACAGAGCTTGCTGAGAAATGGGAGAGAAAGATGGAAATACACACCAAGATTTGGTGTGGGCTCCTCTAGTCAGAGAGAGCCTATTTTATGTTATTTTATAAATAATAAATAGTAGAATATTAATTACATTTTAATGCCTTTTTTAAAAAAAACTTGCTTTATATTCAGTTACAAATGTTGAATCTGAGTCTGAATTCTTTATCCCTGACACCTCATAATTCTCACAAGCTGTCATCTTCTAAGCTGTGTCATATGAAAGATACATTTTCTAGGAAAACATATATAAGAAAGCAAATTTGAGGGAAAACTGACAATCATTCCTTGTTTCTCAGGGTACGAACTAGCCATCTAGTATCTGAAACATTTTCTTTCAAGCACCAAATTTAGCATTTATTTTAACAAAGATATTTTTCTAAAATATATTACATTTATTTTATGCCTTTGTGGAAAGAATCCTAACATAATTAATCTTTTCTTGATGCTTGAGGATTATAATTATGGATGATGTTGTATTCATTCTTTTAAAAATATTTTTAAAAATACTGAGGTATATAAAATTGTCTAAGCCTTACAGATTCTAAATGCCTATAGTTTGCAAGTCCTGTATCAGTTTTTGAATATTTTTGGCATATTCTTTAACAAGAGAATGATAAACTTAACTTCCTTCCTAAAACTGAGAAATAGTATCACATAGTCATTAAAACAACACAAGCTTTGCTTCTGACAAGCCTGGGTTTGAGTGGAGGGTATATGACCGGACTTGGTAAAGTTATTCACCTAATGAAGCCTCTCTTTCATCATCAGTAAAATGAAAATAGTAGAATCTTACCTATAGTGTTTTACTGAAATTTAATTAAAATGGAGCATGTAGAGCTCTTAGACTAATAAGACATCAGTAAATGTTATCCGTTGTTAATATCATTGTTTTATTAATTATATATTAAATATAGTTTAAAATAGTGTTTATTAGAGTTCATATTTAAACTGAAATCTGAGAGTTGAGAAACCAGCCATGCAAAGAATGGAGTAAAATTAGTTCAGGAAAAGGTGCAACTGAAAAGTTCCAGAAGTTAGGAAGAGCATTTTTGAGCCCAAAGATGAAACCAGTTTGCCATTAGTAAAAACTTGAGAAAATGATGGAGATGTGTGCAAGGCCCAGTTTCTGATGAAGGACTCGTAGAGCATTTTAAGAAATGTGGATTTGTTTAATGTAATGAGAAGCCATTGTGTGGGTTTAGGTAGATGAATGTTTATGATTTTTTATTTAAGTTTTAAAACATATTATTCTCATTGAGTTTTGAATAAGGAATTTTACATGGACAAAGAGTAGAAATAGGAAAACAGCAAGCAAGAGTGGTAGTGTAGGTAAGACTTAGAATAGGATGATTTTCATGGAGGTTAATAGAAATAGAGGGATTGCAAATGAATTATCAGGGTATATTCAACAGTTCTAGGTGGTAGATTTGGTGTGTGGAGTGGTATTTTTGTCCTCTAAGTGATTTTATAACATAACTTTAGGGAAGATACTTATATTTTCCAGACCACCCACTTATGGTTCACATGGCCTGTTTCATGGTTATAAGTTACCTGGTCATTACCTGTGATTTTCATCTGTGAGGTAAACTTTTGGACTGAATACTAAATTCTGCAAGACTGAGATAGCTGGATGCCTATATTACTAAATTATCTGAGCATTGAAATGGAATATTTATTGTCTGTTGAAATTACTGTTATTCTATGTCTACATCAAATCATATTCTTATGAACGAAAATAGAAAACGAGGCAATAAAAGATTTTATGATACTCCTGCAAATCCCAAAAGTGAAGTGGAGTAGGCAGGGGGATTTAGAGTTTCAGTTACATAAAAAGCATACAATGGAAAATAAAACAAATGGGTAATTTTACTATCAAGAAATAAACTTTATTAAATATTGGATAAAATTCATGTATGTATGTGGTATATGTACACAGACACACAAACATATACATAAGTGTGCTTTATTTCTTTATCTAACCTCTGAGATCATACTGTAAAAAATACTCTACTTAAAAAGAATAAAATATTTTTCATATATTTAATTTTTTTCTAAAGTGCTATTTAAAAATTCTAAAATATTTTATACTATTTTATTTTTCTTTGTTTATATATTATGAGGATTTAATTTGTTAATATTTCATTTTCTCAAACTACCATGTTATTTACATACTTTTAAGAGTAAATCTTTGTATAATTCTGTGACATGTTGAGTAAGGTTAAAACTTTATAGTTTCAGACATAAAGTAAAAGTGGGATATTAGTTCTAAACCTTTGGAAGAAGGAATTAACAGAAAGATAGATGGCTGGAAGGATGGAGAAATGGATGGAGAAATGGGTAAACACCACAGTGCTTAGTATAATAATATCTGATTTTGATAATTAATTATTCATATAATCTATTGGTAGTTCATGTTTATCCATATGTTCTTTAAATATACATTACCCAAGGAAATAAATTTTTGAAAATCATGTATTGCATATCTTTCATACTGTAGCAATTCCATGCTACTTATTTGATACTTATAAACCTATAGAAAATGGTATGATATAGCTTTTTTATCTTCACCATCACCTTGCCTACATCAAAGAAAGTAAACCATCATAGTTGAATGATTCTAAGAATATATTGA
>JAKSZT010054350.1:3448809-3624661 GCA_026826555.1 Tolypeutes matacus
AAGAATATATTGAATTAAGATTATGATAAATTACTTGGATTCCATGAAATTTGTTGTCTGATTCTCTATGGGTGCTTTCCACAGGCTAAACTATTCTAATATATGTATTTTCAAATCCTATGAAATATATGCTATTACTATCACATTGAAGAAACTGAGGCAAGGAGGTTATACAATTTAGCTGAGGTCACATAACAGTAAATATTAGATCTGAGATAAAACCCAACATTTGACTGAATTCAGAATGATGCAAAACTGCCTTCTATGTGACATTAAGTTATCCCTCAAGTATATTGAATTATCATCCTTGCTTTATTTTTACCTGGTGCATAGAAATTAAGACTTCTTATGACAGTGGAAATATTTATAAAAAACTCATATTGGAATTAATGGATTTAGCTTTCAATATAATAATATGTTTTTTTGGTTGGAATTTGTAATAGTAAGGACATGATGATTTTTACGTTTTATGAAAAAGCATATGATAATTAAATTTTGGTAGAAAATATTTCAGAGTAGGTTATTCAGTCAGATACTCCTAAAAACTTGAGAACTGGTCACTATGCAACCTGTTTGTAAAGGCTTTTTTTTTTTTTTTTTTTTTTTAACAAACTGTGAAATTTAGAAGAAAGCCATTGCTTAGGTTTTTATCTCTTAAAACAATTGTCCAACTCTTCTTAACATGTAATATAGAGATGTGACTAACCATGTAAAGGTGATTTGTGACTTCTTTTTAGGCTCAGTCTTCTATTTTTTATAATTATTAAAAGTTTAGACACAAACCCCATATCTATTTTCCAGTATTGCTTGTAAGAGGGTTAATCTAAATGGGATATAAAAGATTAAGAGGATATTACAGTAGCTTATGTAAAATTTGCTCATTTTTATGGCTGCCTTAATTATTAATTATTGCCGCAACCTATACTTCTGTGCTATAATCTTAAAGATAATATTATATTAAATGCTCAGTGTACCTTAGATTTTTTTCAATTTTAAAAGGACTTTACAAGATTAATCAGAGAAAACATATTTTAGTGACAAATACTGGTACCATAAAGGAAATAACTTCAGACATCAAAGAAGTTAACTTCTCCCACCACCTTACCATGTAGAGGAGGAACCTAATGCACAAAAAGATGAATTTTGCTGGCTAAAGTCCCACAGTGAGTATGTAGCATATCTTAGAATGATGACACACTGGATCTTGTTGCTCAGACTTATGCAAGCTTATGAATGTTAGAAAATTATATTTCTATCATCTTGTTCTATAACCTGTTTGTACTATGTACACTATATAATTTGAAGAAATAGAAATAGACCAGTATTGCTATTTAAATATACTATTAATTTCTGATATATTTTTCTTGTATTTGTACTGCAATTTTATAGTTTTGTTTCTCTTGAGAATGTAACTTTATCAAATGATAAATTCACTTGTAAATAGGAAAAATCACCTTCTCCTCTATTCTCATTTCTATATTCATTGCCCTCAAGATAAGCTTCCTAATTGGTCTAAAGTTCGTCACCTATTTAACTAAACTCTAATTTTGATTGGTCAGCTTCACGTCCTTCTTCTTGAGTGAGACAAGTCCTTGGGATATGAAAGCTTGTCAATGTAATTTCTGACTGTGAAGGGTTATAAGTCCACATAATCCCTGAAAATTTTATCCAACACTTGGCCTTTTTCTTGCCTCTTTTGAGTGAAAGTAATACTTGCTGAAAAAGTATGATATTTATCTGTCTTAAATTTTCTGACCCAAGCCAGCTCATAATAGCCCAAACTAGATCACATCACAGAATGTACAGACAGTTTCTATGTTGAAGGCAAAAACAGATACTGCAGTTTTAAGCATTCTATTCTAACTGTATTGTTTAAGGAATAAAAGACAAAGGAGAGGTATGGGAGCATACATTTTTTATGATTCTAGCCTTATTGGGAAAATATTTATTATGAGGTTTGAAAATTGTGTCAGTTTAGTTGGATGTAGATAGCTGGCCATAAATACCATGATGGGACTACTTCAAGTTCAGTTATGTTGTCTATTGTCTGAACATACTTCTCAATATTTTAGGCATAGCATCTGTATTCATCAGCCAAAGGGGTGCTGATGCAAAATACCAGAAATCTGTTGGCTTTTATAAAGGGTATTTATTTGGGGTAGAACCTTACAGCTACCAGGCTATAAAGCATAAGTTACTTCCCTCACCAAAGTCTGTTGCCATGTGTTGGAATTAGATGGCTGCCAACGTCTGCAAGGATTCAGGTTTCCTCTTCTGCTTAAGGCTCTGCGGTCCCAGCTTCTTCAACTATCAGCTGTAGGCTGGAATAAGTCTCATCTTTCTCCCAAAGCTTGTTTCTCTCCAGGCTCAGCTACTTGGCTCTCTCCACAAGGCCGTCTGTAAACTATCAGGCAAACAGCTTGTCTCTCTTTCCCGGGCCTCTGCTGTGTCTAATGGAGCCTTCTCTCTTTCCTCACGTATCTGCTTCTCTGTGTATTTACTTCCTGGGACTCCAGCGTTAAAACTCCAACTGTCTCCTCTGCATTGTCGTTTTCTCTGTGAGTCCCTGTCCACCAAAGAGGCAGGGACTCGACATCCTACTGACGTGGCCCAATCAAAGCCCTAGTCATAATTTAATAAAGTAAAAGTGAAACCTCTGAATTCAATATTACCCGGTGGTATCACTAGCCCAGAGGAAATGACCAGTTTACAAACATAATTGGTATTTCTTTTTGGAATTCATTAATATCAAACTGCCACAGCATCCCTCAGCAGCAACATGGTTATCCATGTCTTGTCAGGATGTACAAAATCTTAACGACGAGTAGACAACTGAACTTTCAGGTATGTGTCTGTAAAGGTTATATCACCTAAATATGGGTAGTGTCACTGAAAATGGAAATTGCATTAGATAGAAAATGATATACTTTTGTGAATATCTGATTTTCTTCTTTATTGTTACCCATATGCTTGGCTGAGTGAGGGCATTATCTCTTCTTTCAGAACATAGCTAGAATCATCTAGGAAGAAGGAGACACTATATCTGAATAAATATCATCTAAATAGCATGTTTCTCTTACAGAATAATGCATTTTCCTAAGCAACTGCTAATGCAGTAGAGATTTTCTTAGCAATTGGTGGAATTGGATTATATTAGTTGCAAACCTATGTGCAACTTGGGAAGAAGAATCATTACAGTTCACATTACTTTTAGGACAGAACGCTCATCAGGAAAAAAGTGGTAGTTTAACATTTTCACACTGTGCTCTGCTGAACACTTAGCAACACCAGTAATTTTCAGCAACTTTAGGGCATGCCCCCTCTTGGATTTCAGGAAAACAATGTTTTCATGCAAAGTACTGAATACTTAATAAGCATTCAGAAAACTCTTACTGGTTGATTAGGTGATTTGTCTTTATGAGTGCTGTTCTTCCATTCATTAGTATATTTGATGACTACTCACCTAGGAAATGAAGGAAAATTACCTTTGCCATTTAAGGCAATAGCTAATCATGTGATTAAGATGAAGAACAAAAGCACAGAGAGCATTTAAAATTTCCAAAGAGTACATGAGGATTTTTCCAAAAATCTCCAAAATATTTGCTGCCACTGCTTCATTCTCTCTTCAACTGCCTAGAACTGCAAAGTTGAGGAGAAAAGACACATTACATATAATTTTACCATAATATTTTATTTAAAGCATTTATTTACCTAGGAAAAGGACATTCATCATATTACAAAAAAGAAAAGAAAAGAAATCAGGAAATACATATAGGAAAAAAAAAAAAAAAAAAAAGATTAAAAAAAATCACCTTAAATCCAACCACACAATGTGAAGCACTCTTATTTTGTGTAAACTCTTCCAGAGGTTTTCCTTTGGTCTTATGTAGATATAATATTCTATCTGTATAAGTTTCTTAGGCTGCTTAAGCAAATACTATGAAATGGTTTGTTTTAAACAATGGGAATTTATTAGCTTATGGTATGAGGCTGGGAAAATGCCAAATCAAGGCATCATCAAGGTGATGCTTTCTTCCTGAAGACTGGCTGCCAGCCATGCTTAGCTCCTCTGCCACATGGCAAGGCACATGGCAGCATCTCCCGGACTCTCCCTTCTCTTCTGGGTTTTTTTTCTTTCAGGTAGTTGCTTCCCTTGGTTTTTCTCTTTGCCTCAATTTTATTCAGCTTATAAATGACTCCCATAATAGGATTAAGACCCATCCTGATTGAGGTGGGTAACATCCTAACTGAAATAACCTCATCAAAAGTTTCTGCTTATAATGGGTTCACACCTACAGGAATGGATTAGATTTAAGAACGTGTTTTTATGGGGAACATGGAGCTTCAAACCGGCACAGTATCAAACACACTCTGTTTTATAATATATATTTTTACTAAATATTTTTATTACTCTTTCTCTGTCAAGAAGCATATAACTACATTTTCACTTTACAAGGCTATATATATTTTATATTATAAATGTCAGAATATTCTATAATAGGAACACTCCTACGGCAAATCTTAGAATTTTTTCTAAATTTATGTTGCTATAAGAAATATTTACAAATAGACCTTTTATACATATATTTGCATACTTCACAGAATATTTCCTTAGAATGAATTTTAGAAGTGGAATTCTTTTATTTACATGCTTATTTTTATTGCCTTCAAGGAAAGCTATATCAATTGAGAATTCTACAATAAGAGCATAAAAAAGAACAAGTTTCTGATTTTTCCTTTCTGCATTTCACTCTGTAGTCATCCTTATATTTTACATAGACAATAGTTCATGATACAAATATTCCCTTACATGGTTCACCAGATACTCATCATGTTTGCCATGAAATTTTACCATATTATTTTTTGTACTTGGTTCTTTTCTTACATTTCCTGTTTTCATTATATTATATCACATTTTTATATTATTGTCAGGTTTTAATTTTAATGTATGCCATAATATCTAAGTCTGAATAACCACAATGTCTGTGAGAATCTATGGTGCTACATGAAAAGAACTTATATGATTTATGCATTCTTCCCTATTGTGTTACACAGATGTGTGTACTCAAAGGTCTAGATTTAGTCAAATTAATAATTGCTACTGCTTTATCAAGGACATTTAAAAAGCAGAACTGTTATTTTATTTTCCTATGAGTCCATGGCAGTGAAGAACAATGACTACACTACAATTTCTTGCCAGTGTTAGAGTTTTACCCACCATTGCTTTTGGAACATCAGTGCATATGTTAACAGTGAAAAAGGCAAGTAACACTCTTTGCATTATCATGAAAATAGTGCTCAGCTTGAGCCCTCCCAAAAGAAACTCAGAGCTGCCCAAGGTTCTGAAGACCACACTGCTTGTATAACTTACCTAAGAGAATGATTTAGACATGCAGTCTATGGAATCATTCTTTCACCAAATACTTACTAAGCACTTTTCTAGTCCTTGGGGACACATCAATGAACAAAACAGTGAGTCAAATTTATTGCTGTCTTTTGAAGTTCATAATGAATATTCTCTTCCTGAAGCCAAATGTGTTTGATGTAATACTATACTGTACTATATGTGAAAGTATAAGATACGAAAGTATTAAATAGAAGCTGAATTGAGAATATTGTAGATGTAATTCCTAATAAATTGATTCTATGGCACCGTCAATCTTTAGCGTGGCTTTTTAAAGAAATTTGCTAGTAGTCCATTACTGAAGCATTTTTCAAAATGAAAAAAATTCTGGCATAGAGTAGTGTAGACTGTTTGAATATAGCTTCCAACTTTTATCACATTCTGAAAATTATTCACCAATTCTTTTTAGAAATATATAATAATCAGTATATATTATGGGGATGGCTATTATTAAGAAAGCTAATATCAATGAAATTTTGTCAGCTAATAGAAAACATTAAAGGAAATGGCTTAATCAAATACCATAAAGTATCTAGTCTTAGTGAAATATCCAGAAAATTAAGCTTAGTTAGTGGAATAAAAAGCATTCTTATGATTTCCTAACATGTTCTCTCTTGTATTCCCAATAAAATGCCTATTTGGCAAGGAAAATCAAGCACCTCTAAAGACATACAACAAAATCATGAAAACTAAGGCTTATCAACCATAGACCACAGTTCACATCGTACACCATACACTCTCCCACACAGTTCTGAATGGTGTGTGCTGATTTAAAATGGCCTACATCCGTTGCCACAACAGCACTCAGGACAACCTCCAAATCCCAAAAAAGCCCCTGTATTTCAACTGCACATCCCCTCCTTGCCCCGAAAGTGTCAAGTGGCCACTGGCTCTACCTCATTGTTATAATTTCTTCCATTGCTAGAATCACCATATGTGTACAACGGAATACCATCAAGTCCACTCTAGTCCATAGTTCTTCCCCAATCCTGAGGGGACTGGGATGGTGATGTCCACTCCACCTCCAAGTGAGAGAGGGCTTATATCCCATGGATATGGTGGGTGGGATGATCCTGCCTGCAGATGCAGGCCCTCTCCATTCCCTGGGCTGGCCGTTGCTCATCGTTGTCTCCTCGCCAGGTGACTTGGATGAGTCCATTGAGCTGTAGGGTAGGAGTTGCAGCTCCACCGAGATTCCACGCACACCTGGCACATAGGTAGGCCAGAGGCTCCAGTCTCTGGAAGTATACCTAAAAACTTCAGCATCACATATAGGTTTGAAGAGAAGGGACTGATGAACCATTTGCAGGGAGGACTTATTTGAGTCCAATTCTGTCACTCTCAGGACAGATTCCAAAATAGAGCCCACTGAAAAGGCATCAGCCTCGGGGGCTATCCCCTTTTATAGGACCTGGATATCTCCAGAGCTCTCCGGAGCCCCTCTGTGTGGGGTGATATGCACTTTGATATTCTATGAGCTCCTACTGAGGTGTACATAAGCGTTACCTCTGGGGTGACCTCCCGACTCTCTTTGAAGTCTCTCAAAGACTCATTTGTCTTTACGTTTTCCCCCTTTTGTTCAAGGTCTTTTTCCAGTTGTGTTGCCAGTTGGCAGCCAATCACTATGTTGTATTCCTTTATTATAAACATTATCAGAATTCACAGTATTTGTGGTTATTCCTCTTGTTTAGCAAAATGGAAAAAAAAACAAAAACCATCAATTGGGGAAATTTAGAAATTCCCTTACCTCCTCCAGGAAAAAAAAAAACAACAAAAAACCATCATGTTCTTTAAAAAAAGAAAAAAAAAAATCAGCATGAGTCCCTTCCTACTTTCCTTTCCAACTTCAAATAAGAAAACAAAAGAAAAACTACATGGGCTTTGGTAGTGATGTTAAATCTATTAGAATTGTCTATGCTGAATGAATAGGAAAACACTTTTAAGGAGAAATAAGTTTATTTTTGTGGTTTAGATTAGTTGTTACAATGAACAGAGAAATCATAGTCAAACAGATGTCAATGCTGTGCTTTACATATTGGAAAAAAGACATAGCAAAACAAATGTTGCCTTATATAAAACAAATATGCTGGTGTTAAAAGAAATGTAATAACATGCTGATGATAGTAACTTACTAGCTTTATGGGAATTTCATTTTCTAAATTGCAAAATCTATGAATTAATTCATGAAATTGTCCATATTCTTTAGAATATATACAGCATCCTTTCATATCAAGAATCTATAGATGAGAAAATTTTATTGCTACTCCACCCTTTCAATAATTTTGCCCTGTTTAAATATATGTGCCCAAATACCACTGAGAATATATATTATACTTCCAATATATAATATGTTATGCTTTTTAAACATATATATTATGTATATAGTATATATATATATTTTAAATTTTAACATGATAAATAATAAATGAAACAGTAAAACAACAACAACAACAACAAAAAACTAAGGCTTATGACCAACTTATTTCTAAAATCTGAGAAAAGTTTTCATTAGATATAAACAACTGGAGGCCTATCAAGAAATGTAACTGGTGACTTGTAGATGTTACACTGTGTTAATCAAAGTGTCTTAACCTGGTCATGGCTAAGATGACTCAAGCTTTCCCCACAGATTCCTGCTTGCTGATTTAGAGATGTTTTAGCTACTAACTGTAAAACCTGAGTAACTACAAATGCGTTACACTATTCATTTTTACCAGTTTATATCTTTCCAAAACCTTTCTGAGACTGCCCATCTCAATTTCAATCTTTTGAAATGTTGAGGAGGAACTGGTGATGCTAGTTTACATGCAGAGTGTTATAGAGCCACTACATAAGATTTAAGATAAAAAGCAAAATCAGCAGGAGCTACAGAGCAGTGATTTTTAAATTAAAATAAAGACAGACCTTAGAGAAGCTATAACACTTGAGTCTAAGAAAGCGATGCCATATAAAGGTATTAAAGAAGTCAGATTAGATAAAGAGATGTATTCATCCATCTCAGGCTATAGATTAAGGAGCAGAATGCCATAAGTATCATAAAGACATCAGCAAAGGACTAGTCTCATATTTTCTTCCTTGGCAAGCATTGACTCTGTTTTGACATTTATTTTATCAAAAATAAGTAAAGAGAAAAAATATCTAATATAAAATATGGACTGTAAAATGATTTTGAGTACTAAGAGAAAGGAAGTATCATATGGTAGACCTGTAGGAAAAGCTGCCTATAAATATTAAACTAAAGGAAAAATATTTAGAAATGTTAGATAAATGTTCTTAATAAGATACAAAATATCTCCCTTATGGAATGAAAGGGAAAGTTGTAAATCAATCTCTAGAATAAAGCAGAACAAAGTTTCTCAAAATATTGTATTGAGATAAAGCACAAATGAAAGTGGATAAACTAAAAGGTAATTGCGATGATAACTGCAAAATTTTGATGCAGTCACTTTGGGGGCTAGAAAAAAACACATGGAGGATAATTGCAACAGTGATTCTCAGGATATTTTGAAAAGCTCTCCTAGAATCTGGTAGGAAGAAATATTCTAAAAATGAGAATGATTGGTATTAAGGATAAAGAAAAAAAACCAAACTTATAATATTAGCTTGTTAGCATAGAGACAATAAACAATAATCAATCTTACAGTAGAAAAAGACAACTTTCTGATTTGACAAATTATCTCAGTAGTAGCCTCAAAGTGCTTATTGAAACTAGACATAATTAGTGAAAAAGGGAATCATGCATCCAATTTTGAGTTTCAGTGATAATGGCAAAAATAATCAACATACAACCATGTACAAACTACCTGGTTACATACAAAACAAAGCAAGACAAAAAAACAAAGAAAAACCATAAAACATATATTCAATTATCTTTAGACTTCTCTAAAAGACTAAATGCCAGGAAAATGTTGACCATTGTCTTAGTTTGCTAAAGGTTGTAAGGGAAAAAAATACCAGAAATGTGTTGGCTCTTCTAAAGGGGATTTATTTGGGGTAAAAGCTTACAGTTCTGAGGGTGTGGAAATGTTCAAATCAAGGCATCATCAGAGAGGTTTTTCTCACCAAAGGTCAGCTGCTAACAGATCGTGGAGTCCTGACACACAGCAAGTCATGACAGAGGGTCTGCCAGTCTTTCTCTAGTTTCTCCTCAAGCTCAGCTGTGGATGATCAGGAATCTCTCCCTGACTTCTCTGTCTTTCTGCAGCTGTAGGTGAACATGAAGTCCCTTCTCTCACATGGCAGGGTCAAAATGGCAGTGCTTCCCTTTCTCTGAGTCTTTTCCTTCTCTCTGTGTGTTCTCAGTTTATATAAGACCCAGCCAGCAGGCAGAGACCAAACCTGGGTCAGGCCTCACTGATGTAGTCCAATAAAAAGCCCTAAAGCAATCTAATCAGGTGTTATAATCAAAAGTCCTTAACTGAATTCAATGCAATCAAAGTGCTCTACACTCACAGGAATGGATTATTTCAAGAACATAATCTTTTCTGGGATTCACAAAATTCAAATTGTCACACCAATATTTAGATATCAAAAATATATTTGGTAAAAGTTTGTCACTCAACAATTCTGTTTCCAGATGCAACATTGGGTACACAGAATTATCCTAACTTTGTACTCATTAATCACAGAAGAAAGAAGCCCAAATTTGCCAAGACAAGACCTGTCCCAATAATGTGCTCTGGCCCAAGAATTTCACCACTTTGCTTGCTGTGGCAAATATATTACTATTTTCCAGAAGAATGACTGGTGATATTAAAATTTCAAATTATTTAACTATTTCCATTTACTCTGAGTACATTCTCCTCAAATGAAAAAAGAATTATACAAATTGGCTGCCAATGTAAGATACCTACAAGGAGAAAATTTTCCAGCTGGGATTATCCAGACTTGCTTTGAAGTTATAAAAGTTTGTAGTTTTTGAATATGGATAATTTGGCATATCATTCTAGAATATTTTTTAAAAGGAAGGCCAACCCTAAGGAACAAAAATATTCTTCGTTTGTGGAAGAAGAATGTGTCTAGGGAAAAAGATTTAGGGTAAGACTTTGAACTGTGAAATATTTTCTAAGGGCTGTAGGGCCTCAGAGGATCTAACTGGTTTTTAATCTTTCTTTTTTAAAATTAGAAACAAAATGAAAACCAGTGTCATCTCAGTGCATGGCGATCCACACAATAAACAGGAAAATATTAAGCTTCTATCCTAGGGAGTCCTGCTACACTCTCAAATAGAGGGGCAAGAATCTCTTGAGCACATAGGCAGTGCCTAATAGAAGAAAACAGACCACTATGTCAAGCTCTCAAATATTAATGCATGTAACTGTGAACCTTATTCTTCAAAAACTGAAACTTAGTGGTTACCATATATTCCAAGGGGTGAGGGAGGGAAGAATGAGTGGAACATAGGGCATTTTTGGAGCATTGTAATTGCTCTGTATGATTTTGCATTGATGGATACAGACCATTATATATTTTATCACAACTTATAAAAATGTATAGTGCAAAAGGTAAACCATAATGTAAACCACTGACCATGGTTAGTAACAATACTTCGATATTTGTTCATCATTTGCAACAAATGTACCACTCATGAAGGATGTTATTGGTAGGGGAAGATGTTTGTGTGTGTGTGTGTGTGTCATGGAATATGGGAAACCACTATATTTTCTATGTGACTTTTCTGTAACTTAAACTTCTTGGAAAATAAAGTGGAGGAACATACAAAAGAAATGGTCAATACACATAAAAGATAACAGATCTTATGGTGATGAAAAGTACAGTGCAAAAAACATTTATTTTTAAAATTTAACTATTTTATTTTATTTTATTACTATTATTTTTAAGCTTTGTTTTCCAGGAGGTTTTGGATTGCAGATGGGTTGCAACTGTATTGGGGAGGATTACTGATGTGGGGTGTGTTTGGGGAATGTGTGTGGAGGGGTGAACCTGGGGCATATCTCTATGGAATATGAATGTGTTCATATGGTCATGGGGTGTTGTCTCGGTGGGTGGAGACCTACACAATAACTGATGGAATATGGGATGCCTATGCTGGGGAGTCCTGTTACATTCTCTAATAGAGTGGCAAGAATGTCTAGAGTACATGGACAGTGCCTAGCGAAGGAGGACAGATCAATACACCAGGCCCTTGATATTGATTTTTGTACTTATGAACCTTGTTCTTGTGATGTTGAAACTTAGCCCAGTAATATATATTGCCTAAGAATTACCTCCTGAAAGCCTCCTTTTTGCACAAATGTGGCCTCTTTCTAAGCAAAACTCAGCATATAAACTCACAACTTGCCCCCTGGCATGAGGCATGACTCCTAGGGATGAGCCTCCCTGGACCTGAGTGATTATTACCAAGTGCCAACTAGCAATGCATTTGGAAAATTACCTAGGCAAAAAAGGGGGAAATGTTAAATACAAGTGTGTTTTTATGGCTAAGATGTTTCAAAGTGAGTCTAAAGGTCATTCCAGAGATTATGCTTATGCATTTATCAGGAGGATCTCACTGACTGCCACAGTAAACAGTGCCTCAAGCAGAGGTGCTCCTGAGGAATCTAGAGATTCTAGACACTATAGGCAGGGCAGACAACCCCAGAAAATTGGCACCCCATTGGTGGGCCTTTCCTTGGAATATGTGATAACCTATCTCCCCAATGTATCAGTTATAATTTTCCTACATATGGTTCTTCTGCCCCTTTTATTTGAACCTATAATTAGCACTATACCCATTAAATGTATAGTTCAGAGAATTAATTTTTCCAGCTCCTCATATGCTGGCTGGCCCTGAATCTTGGCAGAGTTGTAGACATCTAGTCTCCAGTTCATTGGACTTGCCTGGGACAACCAACAAAAGGGTGATGATGGACAATGCCCATCCCCAAAAAACAGAGAGTATCTACACTGCAAGCAAGACAGTTCCATCCATCAGTTAGGTCCATGGGATCTAAGTCCTCACTCAATCAGAAGCAGAGTGGGCATCAGTGCCCCCATATCCTCAAGATTGAGAAATGAACAAACAAGGTGGGAAGGCAACTATGGACTAAATTAGACTTGTTATTATTCTAGTAATGGAAGAACTTTTAACATTGATATAAAGACTGGTTACCAGAGATTCTGAGTGGAGAGAGAGGGAAGAATAGGTGTAACATGGGGCAATTTTGGAACATTGATATTGTTCTGCATGCTATTGCAGTGAAGGATACAAGCCATTATATGTTTTGTCAAAACTTACAAAATTGTGTGGTGCGAAGTGTAAACCATAATGTAAACTATAGACCATGCTTAGTAGCAATGCTTCAATATGTGTTCATCACTTGTAACAAATGTACCACACTAATGCAAGATGTTAATGGGGGAAAGGTGGGAGGGGAGAGGGTGGGGTATATGGGAATCCCTCTATTGTCGATGTAACATTATGTAATCTAAAAAAAGTCTACTCTAGACATTAGGTTATGAACAGTTCCTTTAATTTTCAGAGTAACTTCTGGAGAAAATTCACTTCTTCATATTCTCAATATAATATTTGAGCCTCCAAAAAAGAAACGAAATTGGCAAATACTCATGCATATTATTTAGACATTTGTGCTATATAAAGACAACAAAATTCATTTCCAAATAAATTTCCCCACACCCCTTAAAATCCTGTTCTGTAAAATTGAAATTCATTTTACTCCTTCTAATTCCTGACACCTACAAAATAAATGATATCAGCATGTTATAAATGTTAAATGTTTCATCTTTAAACAATAATATGGAGGCTCCTGAAATTCAATGAGCCATCAACTGTCTATAATTTCTAGGTTATTCCAGAAACATTTTTATTGCTCCAACTTCTAGAAAAATACTCAATGGATAATACTGAAAATTATAGGAGTTGACTGTTTCTTACTAATGCCATCAGGGAAGCACCAATCTTGGATTTAAAAACATTTTATGCTTAAACTAAGATTTTTAAAGTGAGACAGTGCAATTCTTTTAAGACATACATCATCAATGAAAAGGATAAGATAGGAAATCCTCTCTGAAAGAGGCATTTTGACATTATGTCTGGGTATTTTTTTATAGATGCTTGGTGTATCTGTACAAATCTAACTACAGAAATAGTGGAAACTAGTTATTCTTTGGTTAAAGGTGCATACAGTTAAAATGCATGGAGTCACATGTTGGAAGATATGTCTACTAGATTTATTTGGATAGAAGAAAATGGAACTGAATCAGATCATACAGTAATAACAAGTTTTCTGAAACTGAAGCTTTGAATAAACCAAGGAATTGAAACTTGTTATCATATCTCTTTATGTTTGAAATAAAAGGATTAATGAAGGGAGACCCTTAAGACAAGGCAAAGTGTCCTGTCAAATATGATAGCTTACTGGCATGACTTATGTTTCCTGTGTGAGGGGAAAAGGATGGAATCGTTCACTTGTTTGCACGTGCAAACACTCCTTGATGTAAACCATTATGGAAAAAAATTAAATAGCCATTTTTCATTTTGAGGCAAAACAGCATATATTAGTTATTTATAGGTGCATAGAAAATCACCCCAAACTGAATGTTTTTAAATAATCATAAACATTTATACCTCACAGTTTCTTATAGTGAATTATCTTAGCTGGGCAGTTCTTCATTGGGATCCCTTGTGAAATTACTAACAGACATCAATATGAACATGAATACAGAGCTTCAGTGATCTGAAAGGTTGACTGGGGATGGAAGTTCCAATTCAAAGTTGACTCACATACTTGGCTGGCAAGTTGATGCTGATTTTGGCAGAAGGCCCTCGTTCCTTTTCTGGTTGGTCTCTGCACAGGACTTCTTCAGTGTGCTTATGCCATGGTAGATGGCTTTCCTCTGTGTGAAAGATACAAGAGACCAAGGCAGGAGCTTAAATGACTTTTATCACCAAGCTTCAGATGTCACACACCATCACTTACACAACATCTTATTAGTCCACAGATTTTATTCATTGTTCAAGGGAACTTCCTAAGTATATAAATCAAGTTGGTGAGAATCATTGGGGCCTCTCTTGAAAACTCATTAAGCCAGTCCACCTTTTGGCTCTGATGATTGATGACACCTCTCACATGCAAAATATATGCCTTCTCTCTAAGGACTTTCCAAATTTTCCTCCATTTCTAGCATCATCTCAAAGTGGTAATGTAAGCATGGCTATTCCAGTAGAAAGGGCCACCAGATTCAGTGCCACAAAGGAGAAACACCTCTCTCAGTGAGTTCATTTATTGAGAGTGCACAAGCAAGGAACTGCAGGAATCTTCCCAAAACTAGTTCAAAGTGAGAATGTGGATTAGGGTTTTTATAGGCAAAGGAGAGGGGAAGAGGAGAAGAAAAACAAGAAAAAAGTGATGACGTTAGAACTTCCAGGGGTCTTAATGAGGGGTGAGGGTATGTTCAATTTCTCAAGCACATCAAACATATCCTTGGTTTCAGTGGCTAATTAACCACAGTTTAGATATTGTTGTGTGGGTGTCTTCGTGCAAAGTCTTTAGGACTCCTTTCTCAGCCGACCGCTCAAGGATACCAAGATTTTTTTTATCTGAAGAAAATTACAGTTTTACTGGGTCATAAGGTACTCCTGACACCATTCTGTCTGCTCTGGTTTTGAGATGTTATCTTATTCCTGGAAGCAGAATGAGAAGTTCTGGTTAATATCCTTCAGGGAACTAATTACAAAGAGTAAACTATTAAGATTAAATTAATAGAAAACTCTCTCATATATGTGTGGGAAGATCCAGAGCTGCTTAGGTGAAGAAAATTTTAATAAGCACATTTTCCAGCTATCAAAAGTACAGTATCTTTTCTCTGAAGAAATCAGGTCTAGTTTTGGATGAGATATCTCAGAAATGGTGCCTAGAGTACAGGTCCTCTTGTTATGAAGACCTGTGGACTAAAAAGACAAGTTATCTGCCATACACCCATAAAAACAACCATCAATGGGGGGGCAGTCCTTGAAAAACTGGTAAAGAATCCCCCTATTAAAAAAGAGGAAAACTGGTAGAATGACAGTAGTCACCGTTCCATAACATTTCTGAAATACGGCATAGCACTTGTTGCCAATTCCTTGGTTAGGGCTCAAGGTCTGGGAATGGTGCACTGTGGTTCTTTGATCTTTTCTGTATAAAACACCTCCTTTATTTATGAAATATAATCCATGTTTGCTACTGAATCTGCTTGCTGTCTACAGAAGTTTGGGCACCCAACAGAATTTTTCATTTTGTTCTGTCTTTGTCCCTTTAAGTTCAAGCTGACTGTGCATTACAATTCTCTTAAAACATTTTTGGGTCTTTGTAATGGTAGGTTCATGTGTCAGCTTGTCCAGATGATGGTGTGTAGTTGTTTGGTTAAGCAAACTCTGGCCTGATTGTTACTGTGAGGACATTTTGGAGCCTTATATCATCACTAAGTTTATTGCATCTATGACTGATTAAAACTACAACTAAGGAGATTGACTTCAACAATGAGAGACATCTCATCCAATCAGTTGAAGGCTTTTAAAGGAGAAGTGATGGTTTCAGCAGTCAGAAAAGAGAATTTCCATCTTTACTTAAGCCAGGATAAGTACCGTGGAGAATTCATTGAGGACCTTCATCAGAGTTCTTCCAGCTTGTAGTATTCCTATGACAGTGTGAGTTTGGTGAATCCCACAAAAAAGATTGTTTTTGAACTAATCCATTCCTGTGGGTGTGTGGCCCTTTGATTATATTAGATTTGATTAGGGGACTGTATTAGTCAGGGTTTTCCAGGGAAACAGAATCAAAAGGAGATATCTGTAAATAGCATGAGATTTTATAAAATTCTTTCCCATGACCGTGGGATGCACAAGTCCAGATTCTGCAGGCAGGCTGCAAACCAGAGGCTCCGATTAAAGTCCAATAAATGTCCTTGATGAGTTTCTGGGAGATGTTGGCTGTCCAAAGATGAGCTGGGAAATTCTCTCTGAATGCTGAAATTATTTCCCCTTTTAAGGCATTCAACTGATTGGATAAAATGTCACTCATTGCTGATGGTAATCTCCCTGGTTGATTGTAGATGTAATCAGCCATCTATGCAGTAAACTCACTGATGACTAAAGCCCATAAATGTCCTTGTATTACAATTAGCTTGCTTGACCAAACAACTGGACACAATTACCTGTCCGAGATGACACATTAACCTAACCATCACAGGGACCTTGATTAGAATATTTGATTAGGTTGCTTTTGATTGGTCTTACATCAGTGATGCATGACTCAGAATGGGTCTCTACCCTCTTACTGGAGCCTTATATAAACAGAGACACAGAGAGAAAGAAGACACAGAAAAGGGAGTTCTGCCATTTTGACTCTGCATAAATTTCTTCGCTCACCAAAGTCCATTGCCACATGTTGGAGCAAGACAGCTGTTGACATTTGCCAGGGTTCAGGCTTCTTGGGTTCCTCTCTTCCCAGGGCTGTGTTTCTCTCCTGGCTTAGCTCCTCTGTTTCCTCCACAAGGTCAGCTGTAGACTATAAGACTTTCTAGGCTTTGCTTCTCTCCACAAGGCCAGCTGTAGACTATCAGGCGAATGGCTTGTCTCTATCCCAGGGCCTTCTCTCCTTCCTCATGAACAAGCTCTTACTTCCCGGGGCTCCAGCACAAGACTCCAACATCGAAACTCTCTCTATCTTTTGCCTTTCCTTTTATATTTGATTCCCCCACCCACCAAGGGGTGGGGCTGAATGCCCTACTGATGTGGCCCAGTTAACGCCCCAATCATAACTTAATCATGCCCAGGTTAGAAGATCAGTTTACAAGCATGATCCAATATCTATTTTTGGAATTCATAATTACATCAAACTTCCAAACTACTACATACCATAATAAATTTCCCATTATAAAAGGAAATTTTAGTTTGTCAAAAGGCTGCTGATGCAAAGTACCAGAAATGGGTTGGATTTTATAAAGGGGATCTTTTTTGTGGTAAGAGTTTAGTTTCAAGGCCATGAAGTGTCCACATCAAGGCATCATCAGAGGTGCTTTCTCACCAAATTCAACTACTGTTGATCCTGTTGTCCAGAAACACGGCAAAGCAAGATGTCTTCAGATCTCTGCTTAGTTCTCTGCCTCCTCTCCAGAATCTACCATCTCCAAGAGCTCAGCTGTGGGGAACCAGGTTTAGGGCTTGTCTCTTTCAGGGCCTCCTCTGTCAGTCTTGGTTTGTCCACCTTCCTCCTGAGTTCAGCTGTGAGCTAGTAGACATAGGGCCTTTCTTTCCCTGGGCCTCAACCCTTTGAGACTATCCTCTTTTTACATGGCTGGATCAAATATGGCAGAGCTCCCATTTTCTGTGTCTCTCTTTGTCTCTGTTTATATCAGCCCAGCAAGAGAGCAGATACTCAACCTGAGTCATGCCTCACTGACATAGTCCAACAAAAGGGTCTCACACTCATAGGAATGGATTGGTTCAAAAACATAATCTTACTCTTTTTGGTATTCATAAAAGAGTTTCAAATTGCCCCGACCCATTTCTGGTTCTTTGCATTGTCAGCCTGTCTTAGTTTACAAAGGGCTGCCAATACATAGTACCAAAGATGGGTTGGTGTTTATTAACAGGATTTATTTGGGGGTAAGAGACTACAGTTCTGATGCCATGAAGTGTCAAAATCAAGGCAGCATCAGAGGTGCTTTCTCATCAAAATCAGCTACTGTTGATCCTGTTATCTGGCCATATGTCAAAGCAAGAGAGCCACAGATCTCTGCTGAGGTCTCTGCCTCCCCTCCAGAATCAGTCATCTCCTAGAGCTCAGATGTGGGCAACCAGGCATAAGACTTGTCTCTTTCAGGGCCTTCTCTTTCAGTCTTGGCTGGTCTTCTTTCCTCCTGAGTTGAATTGTGAGCTATTAGGCATAAGGCTCATCTCTCCTTGGGTCTCCGCTCCTTGAGCCTCACAGGGCTTCTTTTTTCCTGCAGTCCTTTCTCTCACATAGCCAGATGCTTTCTCACCAAAGTCAGCTACTGTTGATCCTGGTGTGTTGCCATGTGGTAAAACAAGATGGTGGGCAATCTCTGCTGAGGTCTCTGCCTTCCTCTCCAGATTCTACCATCTCCTAGAGCTCAGCTGTGGGCAACCATGCATAGGGCTTTTCTCTTCCCGGGCCTCTTCTCTCAGTCTTAGCTGCTCTACTTTCTTCCAGAGTTCAGCTGTGTGCTATCAGGCATATGGCTCCTCTCCTCAGCTGTGGGCTGCACTAGGGACCCAAGTCGTCCGGGCCCACTTTCCATGCCATTGTGCTCTGTTTGTTCCAGACCCAGGACATTTCTCAGCCCTCACGGATTCTCTGTTCTCCTGCAGTTGTCTCTGTCACACGGCAGGATCAATAGGGTGAATTCCTTTTCCTCTGGGTGTGTCTATTTCTCTCTGTGTCTCCATTCATACCTGACCCAGCAAGATGGTGGAGACTCAACCTGACTCATGCCTCACTGATGTAGTCCAATCAAAATGGGTTCACACCCATAAGAATAGATTAGTTTAAGAACATAATGATTTTGGGATTCATAAAAGAAATTCAAACCATCACACTTCACCCTCTGAATTCCAAAAAGACATGTTCCTTCCATATGCAAAATACATTCATTACATCACAATATTTTAAAAGTCTTAAATCATTTCAGTAGTAAAGTTAAGTACAAAATCTCATATAAATCAGTTCAAGGCACACAATCTGTCTTGGGCCAAAATTCTCCTCTGTCTATATATATGTGAAACTTAGAAAACAAGGTATTTGCTTCTAGCATACAAAGAAGGGAAAAGATAGGATAAACGTTTGCATTACCATATGGAGAACTTGAAAGGAAAACAGATGTCAAGGGTCTCAAACAGTTCTGAAAACATGCAGAGCATACTCCATTAGATTTCATAGCTTAAGCGTCATCTCTAGAATGATCTCTTCTTCTTCCTGGGGTCTTATGAAGGCCCATCCATTCCACAGGCTTGCCCAATGACTATTTTCTTGGTTCTACCCTCATGAAACATCTGGGAAGCTGCTGAGGTCCAGACCTCACCCTCCAAAAACATTGGGGTGACAGCCATAATTTCTCAATCTCTGTGGGACAATATCAAGACCCTTAGTCCAGTAGGTTGGTGGCAACATTCTACCTACTCTCTAGCATATTGGCCCTACCTCCTCAGAACAGTGGGGTGGTGACCTAACTCTCCCCAACCACCAAGGAATGTACGCCATTCACTCTGTTGCCTGTGGCAGTCAAACTCTCCCTGAACAATAGACTGGAAGAGCCATGCTCTATACATGCTGGAGCAAACTCACCCTTTCTGCACACATGGGTTGGGGTCCCTCCCGTGAATTAAGAAGATGTCCCAAGTTCAGACTTCAGCTTCCAAGTTTTTCTCTTGAAGTGGTTTCTCCTTCAATTTCTCTCTTTACTGTCCCTGTTAGTCCAGGCTGACAGGGGTTTCATTCATACAGATCTTGCAAATAGCTCATTGATTTTGCATGCAGTTCATAGGGGTCCAAGCCATCAGACAGTAAGACTATGCACAAGTCCTTCCTGGATAACTGAATTTCTAAGCCTGACTTACAAATTCCACGTTTAGTTAAGTCCTCACTTTGGGTACTGTCTTCTGGGGGCTTGTTTTCTGGATGTTTGCAATTTCCCAAATCATCAATCTCTGGTTACTTTGTGCCCAGAAATTAAGTTCTCAGTTTTTTGCTTTCCTCTTGCATTTTGTTATAAACTGCAAGGAAAAAGACAGGCCCCATCTTCCACATTTACTTTGGAAATCTTGACAGCTAATCATATTCAAATTCAGCCTTCCCTATAACATCAGGAGTCAATTTTTCCAAGTTCTCCACCCTTTTAAACAAGGATCACCTTTCCTCCCATTTCTAAAAACACATTCATCATTTCTATCCAAGGCTCATCAGTAGCATCTTTATATTCCTTATTTCTACCAACAGTCTTTTTAAAGCAATCTAAGTCTTTTCTACCAAGCATCTCAGAATTCCTCCAAAAAATACCCCTGACACATTAATAATACCATTTCAATATTTTTTGGTAATTGCAAGCAGCACCACCCCGCTCTCCTGCTACCAATTTCTGTCTTAGTTTTTCAGAGGCTGCTGATGCAAAGGATTAGAAAAGGGTTGGCTTTTATAATGGAAATTTTATTTGAGGAAGAAGCTTACAGTTATGAGGCCATGAAATGTACAAACCAAGGCACCATCAGAGATTTCTTCCTACCAAGTCAGCTCCTATTAATTCAGGTGTCTGGCCATGTGGTGAAGTTGGCCAGTGATCTCTGCTGAGGACTCTGCCTTCCCTTTCAGAATTTACTATCTACTGGAACTAAGCTATGGGCAAAAAATCATAGGGCTTCTCTCTTTCTGGGCTTCCTTCTCAGGCCCTTAAGACTTCTCTGCCTTTCTGAATCTGGGGGCTATATCCTCTGTGTCTATCTCTCTCTGTGTCACCATTTATATTAAACCCAATAAGAGGGAGGGGACTCAACTTGAGTCAGCTTTCACTGACATAGTCCAATTGAAAGGTTCTCACACTCACAGAATTGGATTAACTATTTTACTTTTTTGGGATTCATGAAAGAACATCAAACTGCACACAGCCTTTGGCAAACTAAAACACTGCCCTGTGGAAAATGGACTTGTGCATCCCCACAGTCATGTGAGATAATTTTGATAAAAATCTCGTAGTATTTACAGATACTCCCTGCTGGTTCTGTTTTCCTAGAGAACACTGACTGTTATGATTAGGCTAATGTTTCAATTCAGCCAGGTAATCATGCTCAGTTATTTGGTCAAGCAAGCACTGTGCTAATTGTAATAAAATGGCACTTAATGGAATTTAATCATCAGTGAATTGATTGCATACATGGCGATTACTTCAACAATCAGCTGAAGAGATTGTCATCAGCAATGAGTGATGTCTCATCCAATCAGATGAAGGCCTTAAAAGGAGAAGTGATTTCAGCATTCAGAGAGAGAATTCTCATTTCTACTTCAGATAGCCATTGTCTCCTAGGGAATTCAATGAGGACCTTCATCTGAGTTCCTGGCTTGCAGCCTGCCCTAAGGAATTTGGACTTGTACATCCCCATGGTCTTTGTAGACAATTTTATAAAATCTCATACTATTTACAGATATCTCCTATTGGTTCTGTTTCCCTAGAGAATCCTGACTAATCAAGCTTGCTACTGGGAGTAGTTCTTGAGAAACAAAATCTTAAAATGAGATTCCTGAAATGGTACTGGGATTTTTGCAATTGCCTCTCTACTTTGAGTAGATTCAATGGCACTAATGACTCTGTTTCCAAATATCAAGTGGCCACTGACAGTTCACGGCGTGAGTTGGCAATAGAGATACCCAACATATCACCACTGGCTACAACTAATTCCATGCTTATAAGAGGCAAGGATCTGGATAAGAGTGTTTTTAACAATTTAACAAAGTTTTGTGGAGTTAAAAGGTACAATGATGTAGGCTGGCTGTTCCTAAATATGCCGGATACACTTAGAAAAGAAAGCGATGCACTGATTGCTTCAAATTTGCAACTTAAGCACTGCATTAATGATGTGAAAGTTTCAATGTATGCTCTGAAAGAAAATCTTGTTTTGTCTTGTTTAAAATTGTTATTTTTATGGTAATTTGTTACAACAACAGGAAATGATGTAACCATATTTTCCAGAATATGCTTTAGATTTTGTCTTTGCCCAGGAGATAATCCTAAAGTTAAAAATGTTTGCCATGTGGACAGGCTTGGAATTTTCAAATTTGGAAGGTCATGAGTCCTTCATGGTTGACATTCCCCCCCGCCCTTATTATATCATTCTCTTGTATTTTACAATAAGCATCAAAAAGAAATAAGGTGGCAATTTCAACATTTTGCCTGGAAATACCTTTTTCTGAATCACACAATTCATTAAGTATTTTTTCATACTTTCCAAATTATAACAGACACACTTTTTTCCACTATAGAATTTCTACTTTCTCCAGTTTCTAATAACTCAGAAATCACACACCATCATTTCTATAATATCCTATTGGTCTCATAGATCAACTGCCTTCAGTATAATAAGGGATAATACATGGATGTGAATACCATGGAGTGACTATTGCTGAGAGTCATTTTAGAGACTGGCTACCACACTGTGGCTCTGAAACCACCAATTATGTTGGTTGGATTTGCTATGGTATTTCGAAAACTTGAGAGGACATAGTCAGGATGATACTTTGTTAATCACTAGTCTACACTTATTTTTTTTTTTACTATAAAAGTCAGTCTATGTATATTAAGTATGGATTTCAACCAAGAACATGTCATCTTTGGGAGTATGTCATTCAGAGCTCAGAATATACTTTTGCAACAGTGGTAATGATATGGTGATCAATTGTGAAGGCAAACATATTTGGTAAGAATGGGGCTATTTTAAGGATTTTATCAAGAGTCAAATGGTATTGACTTCAGACATGGACCACTTGGCATTTCACATTTGTTCATTTAACGCAAAAACAGTTTTCTTGCTGGTTAGTTAAATGCTATTTATAACGCTTGAGATTTTATTTATTCCATAGTACTTTCGATTTACTGATTGTGTATTTTTTTGTGTGTGTGTGATTACTTAACTTTTATTTTCTTTTTGGTTCTTGCTCTTTTAAACTGGCATTTGTTATTAAAACCTCACCATTTGCCTATTCATCACTGCCTGACACAAAATAATGGAACACTTATATATACATTTCAGTCAAACATCTGGAAATTTTGCCATTTATTATGAATATTTCATAATATTCTATAATTATTAGCATATGTAAATGCTTTTCGGAATGAGAGGACAAGTCAATTTTGTGAGGAACAGTTAATTCCAAAAATAAGAGGATATATTTTATAAAAACAGTGAAACAATAAAGAATTTAATTATTTAGACAATTATATTTCAAAATTAAGTTATTAGGATTTCAAAATAAGAATTCGATCAATGAATACAAGATCAATCTATATAATTGTGTGTTGGTTTTGTTGTTAGTTTATTAAACATTTTATTAATTATATTTATTCTATTTTGCTATAGCTAATGAAAGTTTTATTTAGTTATTTAAATCATATTTGTTCTCTTCAACACTATTAAATTACGTATAAAATTCATTCTTTGAAATGTGAATAAGTGATATTTTGATTTACATAGTAATAGTATTTGCAAGATTTCTTAGCAAAACATAATGTGTTATTCTATAAAGCATAGACATGCAATTTTATTCTTTCAGTTATATGCATGTGTCTCAGTGCTGGCTTATTGTTAAAATAGTTTAGAAAAAATAAATTCTTGGGATTATATGCTTGGTAAATACATGTTATTAAATAAACAGTTTCAGTGTAAAACATTACCTTTCAAAACTGATACATTTGGATTAGTACAAAAGAAATGTTTCTTAAAATTTCTATATTCTGATTATTTCTTTAGCAAAATTTTTACAAGTCCTTTCATTTGTTATATTTTGCATATAATTCATCTCATTACAATGGACTATTCAAAAAGTAGAACATATAAAACATATTTATACTCAAATTGTTCTTGATTGGACACATACACAAAGGAAAATAATGATTTTTTTTTGTCAGTCTTATATATATGTTGACACAGTAAACAACTTCATGATATAATTTCTGCATTCCTGGAAGGCCAACCTGATACAGATAATCTCCCTTGCTAGACTGACATTCTGTCGCCATTTCCTCCTCTTACCATCCATCATTCTTTAAAACCATTTATCTTGTCTGTGGATGTGTGAAATGATGTACAAATATGACATTCAGATTGCCAAGACATCTAGTCATTAGCAACGATAAATGCTTTTTCTTGAACTAGTACTTAGTCATGAGGGGTTAGGACCTGAATGAGTGTAAAGAATTTACTGGACTGTTTCAGTTTGGGAGTATTGACCAGAAATTCCTGACTTACATGGACAACAGAGCAAGGAAAGCATAGTCATCAAGGGTTCAGCATGAGGACATTGAGTGCTTCAGGTAGGATCCAGGGATGCTGGAAGGGAGGTGATAGGGCACTGAAAACAAACTTGGTCTACATCAAAATTTTGCCTACAGCTATAATACATATCTATAACTATCTTCATCACTGATTCATGCCTGTCACACCTGTCATTTTGACACATCAGTTTGCATCTTTTTTGCAGTATGAAACCTGGTTGTTGCTAACTGCCCATGCCCATGCTTTCTAAAAATCTCTGTATTTTGTTCTTCATCTCTGATTTCAGCCTTTAATTTCTCCTTTGTATATCTTCTACCTAAATATGTTAGCATATAATTTTATAATTGACTTTTATTCCTTTTCCAACTAGAAGATCTCATTTTTCACTTGTGATTTTTCCACTTACAGTTAGATACTTCTTGGCAGTTGTGATTGATTTCATTTGACAAAGGAAAAAAATAATTTAATGGTAAATGTAAATTTCTTGGAAAAATACAGATGTTATTCATTAATTGAAAGAACCACATTACCTCCGTATGCCATGTATAAAATAAAGTTATGACAGAAGTAACTAGACATATTTACAACTTTTGTATATGGTTATGTTTCATTGTGTTTTAGCTAACTCAAATATGCTAATCTAGATATGAAAATTCTATCAGAATGAGGCAACCATATGATGATAACCTGATCATCCGAATATTATTGTATCTGACCATGTATTCTAGTTTAAATAATTTTAGAATAAAGGAAAATAAAATAAATTAAATGTGTTACCCCAAATTTTCTTTCCTCACTTCTATTTTTCATTTGAAGAAATTTAAAGAAGCTTATTTTACTTTTTCTAACATTATGAGTAAATTTTAGGCAGAATTCATAATGTATGGGAAAAACTCTTCATAAGCAATCACCTGGCAATTGTTCACAACAAAAGTCTATGAGCGATACTTGATCTTTTGTCTCATCTTATTACCATATCCTCTGATTTTATCTCTAAAATATGTTTTAAATTTATCCATTTATATCCATTTCTAGTGGCACCATCAAAATCCAAAATATCATTTTCTTTTTTATGATGTACTGTAGTAGTAGCGTCTTATTTCTTTTTGCTGTTTTCATACTTGCTGTCACCTCCAAACCCCACCCATCCAGGCATTCTAAATATTTCTCGTGCAATCTAGTGATGCCTATAGGCAAATGTCCAGAATAATTGTTTCTAAAATATATATTTTGAACTGCATGTTATGGTGGTTTGAGCTATGTACCCCCAGAAAAACATGTTCTTAAACTTAATCCATCCCTGTGGTTGTGAACCCATTGTACGGAGGACCTTTTGATAAAGTTACTTCAGTTAAGGTGTAGTTCAGTTGAGTCAGAATGGGTCTTAATTCTATTATCAAAGTCATTTCTAAGCAAAATGATATTCAGACAGACAGAAAGAAAACCACAGAAAACAAGAAGAAGGTCAAACTTAATCTGAAAGAGAAGGGAGAGGGCAGAACACGCTATGTGCATTGCAAAATGGTAGATGAGCTCAGGACCAAGAATCACTGGCAACCAACCCCACCCAGAACACCAGTCTTTGGAAAGAAAGCATCCCTTTGAGGATGACTTGATTTGAACTTTTTCCTAGGCTCAAAAATGTGAGCTAATAAATTTCAATTGTTTAAGCCAACCCATTGCATTGCAACCCATATTTGTATGAGCAGCCAAGGGAACCAAAACAGGTGAAAGTAATTACATTTATATAGCACCTAAATTCTTTTAAAAATATAAATCAATCCATGTCACTATCCTGTTCAGTGGATTATTACTGAATTAAGATAAAAAGTAAACTACTTATCATTACCAACAAGATTTCTTAGATCCAGCTGATCAGTACTCCAATATCATCATTTTTGTCCCTTGCTTAACAGCCTCCAACCACACAATGCACCTTCTTTTCTTTCAATATCCAAACTCTTTTCTCTTCTCAGGGAGTGTGACCTTGCTTTTCCCCATTCCTGTATTATATATCACCATAAATTCTCCATTTATTATTGTGCATTCAATTCCCAGAAAATAGGTGTGCATAAATTGTTGGTTCTAATTTTTTAATTGATGAAGTTAGTAGAATCAAAGAAAAATAAGGGCATTCTATTCAAAGGCCTCTTCTAGAAAGCTTCATTCCAAGGAACTTTGGGTTTTTTATGATATTTGTATTGTGTGAAAATTCTGACTTTTCCACACCATATGCCATATATTGAATAGGGACATGATAAAAATACAATATATTTTCTTGATAAGAATTATTTGACAGATCTAAATGGGAGAGAATAGAGTTTGTGTTAATATTTTTTATTTGTCTTATCTATTCCTATAAAAGTATAAATATACTTACAGCAAAGTTTTACTATAAATGGGAAGATCCTCAAAACTTAAATATTAAAATAAATTAATTTGTAACCTAGTGAAGTATATAAAAAAAATAAAGCTATCCTTTAGCATATGTTCTCACTGAAGTTAGTGATTCATGAAAATATGTCATTGCTTAATTGGCAATGCTCAGCAGTACACTAATCACCAATGATGGAAAAAAGAGTTAAGACCACCAACTGCCTACAAATTATTGAAGGATAATTCAAGAAAGGGGATTAAACTGGGCCAGAGTTATTTATGAAAAGAGTCAACTGAGACAAAGTGCTGTAGCCTTCATTAAACTAATGAGGGAAAACTCTTAAAATCACATTTTAACGGCATTTCTTTGAGGTCAGAATTCAAGCTAATGCCATTTTGGTTTGATGCAGTTCACTGAAATTTAATCTGGTATTTAAAACTTTGGGAGAGATATGATCAGGAAAAGAAAGTGGCTATGACTTTTCTGTCAGGGAATTTTTAATAGTTACAAGTGCCATAACAATATAACTAAAATTTCTGATGAAATGTGTTCATATATTTTATCTAAATTGATTTTAGTTTTGCCAGTACTGAGCAAGTTCCTTTGTGATTTTCCAGCATTTGATCTTAGAGATTGAGTATAAATTAAAGGGCACTTTTTCTTGACTTTACTTGTAATTACTGCTGTAAGTGAAAACATCAACACTTTACAACTGAAACACAGTCTACAATTTATAAAATATATCTTTTTTTTTTTTTAAAGATTTTATTTATTTATTCATTTGTCCCCCCCTTGCTGCTTGTGCTCGCTGGGTCAGCTAACCATGCCATGCGGGCGGGCTTGCCTTCACCAGGAGGCCCCGGGAACCGAACCCGGGGCCTCCCATATGGTAAACGGGAGCCCTACTGATTGAGCCACAGCCGCTTCCCTATAAAATATATCTTGACATACTTGCTTGTTTAATTCCTCCCCATGTACATATTTATGCCAGTAAAATTAATACATAAATCTTTGTTACGTTTATTTTATATGTATACTTGAATAAAGTATAATAATTGTTTCATATGACCTATTAACTATGAATATATTTTTTAAAAACCCAGCAAAATTTAATTTTCTTGGTGAATTTCTTATTTCATTAATATAATATAAAGAAAATAAGGAAGCATTGATGTAAATATATATGAGCAGCAGAAACCTTGGTTATATCTCTGAACTGGTAAACAGAAATTGGAATTCTTCATTTTTATGTGTTTAAAATGAGGACATTGTAGAAAAAAATTATAGACACTCTATTGCTAATATTTAATTATGTGCTATTCCATAGGATTCTAAAAGTTGGCTGGTCCTCAATCTGTCCAGAGAAAAAAGAGAAAAATAAGGGCACTTATCTACTGGGTATCAGAATCAACCACAAAATCATCATTGAATTGACTCATTTAGATATGATTTTATTTGAGTAAAGTACCCCTGTGTTTACCTTGACCACTCTATTATTCTATATATTTCAGTGATATTCTGATATTTTAGAACATTATGGGTAACTGTATTAGTCAGCCAAAGGCTTGCTGGTGCAAAATACCAGAAATCTGTTGGCTTTTATAACGGGTATTTATTTGGGGTAGCAGCTTACAGTTACAAGTCCATAAAGAGTCCAGCTCAAGGTTCCTTCCTCACCAAAATCTGCAGCCATGTGTTGAACCAAGATGGTGAGCAATATGTGTGAGGGTTCAGCCTTCCTCTTTCCTCTTAAGGCTCTGTAGGCACAGCTTCTTCCTGTCTCAGCTGTAGGCTGGTTTAGGGCTCAGCTGCTCCGTTTTCCTTAGCTGCAGACTATCAGGCAAATGGCTCATCAATCCCCAGGGTTCCAGCATCAAAACTAAGTTCTCTCCTCTGCCGTGTCTTTTTCTGTGTTCTCCTGTGTATCTACTTCTGTGTATCTTTGATTGGGTGTCAGTTTATATAGCCCACAAAGGGGGCAGGGACTCAAACTAAGTTGCCCTAATGATGTGGTCAAATCCAAGCCCTAATCTTAACATAATTTAATCAAAGGCATCTCAGCTGAATCTAATACAATCAAAGGATATCATGCCCAGAGGAACAGACAAAGATAATCTATATCTCTTTTTAGAATTCTTAAATAATATCAAACTGCCACATTCCATCCTCTGAATTCCAGAAAAGACATTACTATATTTTTAAAAACCTTAAATCAATTACAATGCTGAGTACAAAATCATATCGCAATCAGTTTATAGAAATACAGTTTGTCTTGGGGAAAATTCACTGGCTGTAGACGTGTGAAACCCACAAAACAATTTATCTGCTTCCAATATACAAAGGGATAGACAAAGGATAAACAAAAGATAACAAAGATGGTTAATACAGATATGCTTTTTGTTGATTACTCAAGGTAAAACATGGCAATTTTCTTCTAGAGTTGCTGAATTTTGTTCCCATAAAAGGAGCAAATCCTGAAAATATCTCTCATAGTGTGAGTCATGAGAGCCAGGCCCAGGGACACTCAAACTTTTCACTACCATGCTCCTCTGTTATGACAGTGAGCCCTTTGTTCCCAGGATATATATGAAGATAATAATACAAATAGGTCCAAGAAACTTTTGGCTATGACTCACCTGTGTTTCATGATCTGGTTTTCTTGCCTGCTATCTTATATCTGTCACTTTTCATCTTTCCTATTTCAGTCATTTGGGCATAATTTTCTTCTATGCTGTTAATGTTGCTGTTAATAGCAGCATGGACTTGAACTTCTACCTAAGGTGGCAATGCAGCTGTTTCCTCTTGATGTTGAAGATGCCAGTGACTGAGTTTAGTAAATATTTGTTCACAGGCAATACCAATATCGTTGATACTTTTAACACTTTATGGGTCAAATATTTTAATTTTCATTTTACTTTTATTTCCATGTATTTGGCTTTTTTACATTGCAACATAAGTACTATGAGCCCATGAGAGCTTATCTGCAGGACAATATTGGGGACAGTAAACACCTTCTATGATTTAGATTTCTTTCTACTATTTACTATTGCCACCTTTCTTGTTCTTCATATCCACATCATAGGAGGTTTTCATATCCACTAGCCCAGGCAAACTTGATTTTTAGGCTGTGCACAATATGTTTTCAAGGTTGAATCCCTGTTGTCCTGAGCTATGCCACTCAATTTCCTTGACTATATCACAGAAAAAGAAATAAGAAAATTCTTTGAAACAAAAAAGCTTGGAAATACCATGTTGAATGTTTTAGTATTTGCACAAAATATATGTCACTGTACTTTCATTTTTATAACCAGAATAAGTATTTCCAGTTTATTCCACTTTAAAGATAGTTTACTCTTTTGTCTAAGAATCAAATACTGGTTTCCTTTGTACTTTTTACTCCACTGAGGAAAAAAAAAAGAAAAAAGAATTAAAATATTATAGCAATTGCATTGCTGGATAAATCAATGTATTGGGGACATGTGTGCATTTAAAGCAACAACATGTATTCTTGTCTGGAAGCCCAGCAAATAGAAGACTACACAATACTAGGCATGAAAATTCACCTTTCATTTTACTATATCATTTTAGTAATGTTAAATAAAAGTTATGTTCAAAGCTATTCCCTAGTTGAATGTGGACATTTTTCCACAAAATAAATTGAACTGTAGCCAATAATTTATCATTGCAACCACAAGTGTGAAATAGAAAAACAATGCTATGTCATTTACAATTATATTTAATCTGCACTTTTTGGTCTTGAATGGCTGTGTTAATTATCATCTATGCTCAGTACATCTCAGATTAAGCATTGGCTTTTTTGCTTTTTTCAATGTTATTTCAAATTTTCTCTATTAACTTTGCTCCACCGCCCCCCCCCCGGCAATTAAAAAAGGCAAAATAAGGTAGGATCAGTCACATATGTTTCTTGTTTCCTTAGGACATGACATTTATCTCTATGTGTGAATTTTTATTTTTCTAATAACTGTGAAATAATTGATTCTCATCCCATTTTAATAGCATTATATTTTTTATTTTGGATTTTCTAAGGGTAAATGTCATTGTAGTTTTTACCATATCCATTTCCTTTTTGATATTCAAATTTACATTATTTCTGACAAAAAGCAAATGCCAAATTGTTTATAAAATATATTACTTATTGCTTAATTCCAATACATATTTCCATGTTTAAAAGTAAATTTTAAAACATTTTGTACTCTATAATACTCTAGGTTAATGGTCTTTTTAAAGTGCTATTTTTAAAAGGCTAATTTTCAGTGAGGTTATTATTCATTTGTGGCTGAGCTTTTTTTGTTTACTTTGAAAACATTTGTTAAAATACAAGTATTTAGCTTTTAGGCACAGTGTTTGAAAATAGGTGTTGAAAAACCCCATGTCCTTTTGGTATCTTATCATTGGCACAAGAAACTTTGATTCTTTCTTTGGAAGATTTTAGTATTTCCCCTTTGTTCCTTTGTTCTAATTTTCACGGTACTCACAGGGCCCTTTTAAATTGCAGACCTTCTGTCTACACTGTGTAATTTCCTACATTATTTATTGAAGACTTCTTTCTTCCCTAGTCTTTGTTTTCTTTCTTTCTGCAACAAACATTAGTTAGTTTTACTTATTTTTTCTTTCAACACTTGAAAGATGCTGTGTCTCTTATATTTCTATCAGTTGTAATGGCTTCCCCATGGTTTCTGATGAGAAATCTGCTGTCATTTGAATTTTTTTTTTTTGTCCAGGGTAAGATGTCATTTTTTCTGTCTGCTTTCATTACTTGTTCTTTAGTTTTTGGAAGCTTGGCTATGATGTGTCTTGGCATGGATTTCTTTGGTTTATCTTGTTTGAGATTTGCTCAGCTTCTTGATTCTTTAGGTTTATGTCTCTTCCCAAATTTGGGATGTTTTCAGTCATTATTTCTTCAGTATTTCTTGCAGTCCTGTGTTTTTTCTCTTTTCCTGTGAAATTCCAATGACATCATGTTAGATTTTTCATTATAGCTTTACAGACCCTTGTGTCTTGATTCTTTGTGTGTGTATGTTTGTATGTTTATCTCAGTTATTCAGACTGGGTAATTTCTTTAAGTTTGATTTTCCAGTTTACTGATTCTTCTGTTGCCTCCATTCTGCTGTTGAGACCATCCTTTGAGATTTTTATTTCATCTTCAGTTATAAAATTCGTATGTTTCTTTTTTATATCACCTATTTATTTGGAAAGACTTTCTATAGTTTAATTTGTTTCAAGGTTGTTTGTAATTGCTCTCCTTTCTGTCACATGGCAGGATAAAAAATGATGGAGCTCTCTCTTCCTGTATCTCTCTGTGTAAGTGTCTGTGTGCATCAGACCCAGCATGGGGGTAGGGTCTCAACCTGAGTCACACCCATTGATGTAGTTGAATCAAAAGCCCAAAGCGATCTTATCAAATAATCTAATCAAAGGCCCCTCAGCTGAATTTAATGCAATCAAAGGATATCACACCCAGAGTAATAGATTAATTTTCATAAACATAATCTTTCTTTTTTTTTGGATTCATAAAATAATCTCAAACTGGCACTGTTGCTTTGTCAGATAATTCTAACATCTTCATTATTTAAGTTTTGGAATCCATTGATTGTCTTTTCTTCATTCAGTTTGGGATATTCTTGGTTCTTTTCATTATGAATGATTTGCAATTGAAACATGAATATTTGGGTTTTATATTGCATGGATATTTATATTTAATTGCATCTTAAATTCTCTGTTTTAGCTGGCTTATTCTGAAACCACTCAGTCTAGGTCCTCATTACTGCAAAGAAGTGGTAGAAGTTCAGGATGCTTATGTGGCCTACATTTACAACTTAGATGAGGGTCTTCCATACTGTTAGGCAGAATTGGAGTTACCAACTCACCACTAAAATTCCTTTGATACCTCCCTGGCTAGGACAGTTAGGAATGCCTCTTTACAAAGGTGGCCTTTTTTTCTGTCTGGTGTGAAAATCCTGAATCTCCACTACACCCCTCCAATACCATCCCAGAGGAAGAAGAAAGTGCACTTCATTATTGCCAGTTGGGGGTGGAAATCTAAGCTCCCCACATGATTTCCACTGGCAGAGCTCAGCAGTGATGAAAGTTTCAGTAGTCTACTCTACTTCCTCTGACTTCAGCATGGGATGTGGGAGGATTAGGTTTCCTTGGTACAGCCTAGTGAATGTGGAAGTCTAGATTTTCTCCTAGGTCTTTCCTGGCATGGTGGAGATAAAGACACAGTTCTGTTTTGTTTTTATTCATATGTTGCTTAGCTTGATAGAGCATTTATTGTCTAAAAGTTTTCTCTCTTGTTATACTGCCCCTTTCTTGTTCATTTGACTTTTTTTTTTTTTTACTTTTGATTTTTCTTTTTTCATCTGAACCTGTTGATGGTTCCAGGCTTCCAGTTTCTTCATGATCAAGTTTAATATATAGAATGCAAAATGAAAACCCAGGGAATTCACTACCATTTTGTTCTTTGTGAACTGAGATTCCTATTTGGTCTGCCTTCTTCTCCCCACTTGTCAATGTCTCCTATTGTTTGTTTTATATATCTAGTGTCCAGGTTTTTTACTTGTACTTGGAGGGTGAATTAGGGGAAAAGTATGTCTATTCCTTCTTCTTGGAGGTGGAAGTCCTAACCCTATTAATTTTTAAGGTTTCTCATCTGTTCTTAAATTTTAAGAATTCTTTTTGCATTTCTGTCTGTTGCTTTATTAGAACATAGCTGGTCTTTTATAAATGATCAATGTATTACCATATCAGTATAAATATATTAATTATAGATTTATTTTAATTTTATTTTCTTCTTTATATTAATTAATTACTTTGAATTTTCCTGTTTGTTCTTATTAATCTTTTTCTTTTTCTATCAGAATAGAGATATTTCTCACATAGTTCGTTATCCTTGACTGTCTATTTTTATTTATGTTTCCATGAGAAATTAGTAAGAAGTTCTACTAGATTGCATAGGGCTTATTACCTGACAAGATTATCTGTGATTGATTAGGAATTCATCAATTTCTCTGGAGACCTCCAAATAGCATGATCTATAGATATTTTCCTATCATTTGGTCAGATGACACAGAAGTACCTGGGACATTGTGATATGAAACTGACACTAAAAGTGAAAGGAAGAGAAGAAGAAAGGAAGGAAGGATGAATGACTAAGGAAGAAAAGAAGGAGAAAAAGAGAAAGATAGGTAAAGATTCAGAGAACAATTTGAATACGCTTATTCAGGTTTCATGTGGAAAAACAAAATGATAAAATGGTGAGAGAGGAGGAAATGATAGCACTCATGGATGAGGTAGCCAAAACAAGAAATACTTTCTCTTGGCATAATGGACCAATAACAATAAATACAGATACAATAGAAGCCTGTGATTAATAAAATGTTCCCTATATTCCAAGGGAAATATTTATGAAAATAAACCAAATATAAATACAAATTATGAAAAAAATGTCTTAATATAGAAAAAAATCTCTCATCAATACATGAAAACAAAACCAAACAATAACAAGTTGGTTCTGTACTTTTCTCCTTTAAAATTAAAGTGTGTTAAATGTGGATATTATTGTTTCATTTTACTTGCATGAAAAAATGGTTTTTGGGCTTTATATATCTAAACTCCATTTATACCATATTTATACATGTTAGTCACCATTTGGTAGGAAGAAATCATATATTCATTATGATAGTGATTGTGAACTTTCAAGAATCCATTTACTAAAATAAAAATCACATCAGAGAGTTAAGTGTGTGGTGAAAATAATACATTTAGGAAGTGTCTATTTTTATTACGTACTTAATGGGTGTCAGCTACAATGCATCTGATCTGTGTAGCTAAGGTGCCAATGTGGGCAGTGAAAGGTTTGTCAACAACTTGGTAATAGTTTCTCAGCAATTTGATTAACCTTACTCTCATCAGAGTAAGAACCCTTATCATGGGCATCTACATGAGTGACCCAAATGGTTTAATTGGAAGCTTTTTTCCCCCCACCAACAAATTGCAGATCCAAAGAGGCGTTTCTTTAATCTGTCAGTCTGGAGTCTCCCAAATGGAAGAGCTGATGATTAGACATTGGCAACAGTCTAAGAGTTAATAACAGCATAAAATGCCTGGTGTTTAAAGGTGTATTGTCCAAGTCAAGTGTGGCAGGTTCAGGTTTTTTTATGAAACCCCCAAAAGATTATGTTCTTTACTATTCTATTCTTGTCTGTGTGAGGCCCTAGATATGTAGGAGAGCAAAAGGCCCAGGAGGGCTGTCTCTTCCAATAATCTCACTTCAACTTTCAAAAATAATCTTCCTCTAGCTTTACTTCTCTCACTCTGCTCTAACTATATGATGTAGATTGAATTATGTGCCCTAATTGAAACAAATTCTTAATCTTAATCCTCATTCCTCTGTGAACCCGTTATAAATAGAACCTTTTGAAAATGTGATGTTATTTTTAGTTGAAGTGTGGCCAACTGAAGCACAGTGGTCCTTATTCTGGAATACTAGAGGCTTTATAAAAAGAAGAAACTGTAAACCAGTGTCAGAGAAGGCCATAGGGAAAAGCTGGAAGTCAGTGGGAACCTAGAAGAAAAGGAGAAGATATTGCCATATGACAGGAAGCATGGATTCAAGCCAAGGAGCCTCAAGGATTGTGGCAAGCCAGTATCTGAATGTTACCAACCCTGAATGGAAGCAAGCTTCTAGCCTCCAAAACTGTGAGAAAATAAATTCCTGTTGTTTAGGCTAACCCATAGCTGTAGTATTTGCCATAGCAGTCCAGGAAATTAAGATGACATATGTAGCAGTTTGGCCTTGTTTATGAATTCCAAAAATAGATATTGGATTATGTTTATAAACTGGTCTGTTCCTCTGGGCATATTAGATTGTATTATATTCAGAAGTTTTACTTTTCCTTGATTAAATAATGATTAAGGCTTTGATTGGGCCATGTCAGTAAGACATTGAGTCCCTGTCCCCTTGGTGGGCGGGCACTCACCGAGAAAACTACACAGCAGAGAAGTTAGTTGGAGTTTTGTATGCTGGGACCCCAGGAAGTAAATACAGAGGGGAAGAACACAGAGGAATAGAGATGGCTCCATTAGACACGGCAGAGGCCCAGGGAAGAGAGATGAGCCATTCACCTGACAGTTTATAGCTGGTCTTGTGGAGAGAGCAGAGCAGCTGAGCGCAGAGAGAAATGAGCCCTGGGAGAGAGAAAAGACTTGTCCCAGCATGCGGCTGAGATAAGAAAAAGTTGGGACCATAGAGCCTTTGGAGGAAGAGGAAGACTGAACCCTCACAGACATCACTTGCCATCTTGCGCCAATACCTGGCAACAGACTCTGGGTGAGAAAGTACCTATTATGGTACCTTGAGTTGGACTCTTTAGGACCTTGTGACTGTAAGCTTCTACCCCAAATAAATACACTTTTTAAATGCCAACAAATTTCTGGTATTTTGCATCAGCACCCCTTTGGCTGACTAATACACCCTACTGTCTTTCTTTCATTTCCTCAAACACTTCAGATAGTTTCCTACATCATGGCCTCTGGGCATTTATATTTGTTGTTGTCTCTAACAGGAATGTCCTTCTGCCAGAATCCAAATAAATAGGTCCTTCACCTCTTTCAGCTCCTTTCTCAGTGTCTCTTTCTTCTGGGCATTGATTCTTTCTATGGCCAATCTAACTGCAATTGTGACACTCACCTCCTTGAAACACTCAGATATACATATATACATACTCCTTATCTCCTTTCCTAAGTTTATTTTCCTCCAAAGCACTTATCACAGTCTAACTTCCTGCTGCTTTTGCTTATTTGTCTTTTATTGTTTTATTCTTCAATCTGCACACAATGCCATCTGCAACGGAGCAGGGACTTTTCTATATGTTTTATTCCATGCAGTTGTTCTTAATAGGTCAATTTCTGGCAATCCTGGGCACTCATAAATATTTTTGAGTGAATGAAAGAGAGAATTTATGAATAAATCAGGCCATTTTTTGCTCATACCAGCCTTTTCGTTTAACTTCCTCTCTTTTCACTTTTCACTTCCCTTTATACATAGTGCTGTTTTCAACACATCAGGACACACACGAAACTTTCAGCCTTCTGTACCTTTGCTCATGAGCCTTTATCTGCTTCGGTTTACATCTCCATTTTCTTTAAGCATCTGCCTTGAGATTTCTACACATTTTTCCATATTTCTTTCTAAAATCAAGACTTTTCCCTTCCCCCACTTATTAAATTTCCTTAGCACCCCTTTCTTACCATCATGTGGTATTAATCCTACTTCATGTGTTCCACTGATACTTTACATAATGCTACTATAGCATGTACTATCCATATTTTAATCATTTGTGTATGTACATTTTTTTTCCTACCTTGCCCTTTTCCCCATCCCCAACACTGGACCATATGCAGATATTATTTCTTTTGCAATCACAGTCCCTGGGAGTCCTCAAAGCAATAAAAGGAAAAGCCTAATTTAAAACTTCTCATTAGTCAAGAACGGGGAAAATCTGTTTAATATTAATATATTTAATTAATCAGATTTAATCATATCAAATATTTCATTCAACTGCTAGAAAATAGATGTTCTAATAACTTTTCAGCCTCTCATAAAATATTTCACAAAAAACATCAAAGGGAGTCTATATAAAAATTATCTAAAAATATTGCAAGTTATTTCCTTTACAATCCTCATTAATACAATATAGTATCTAATAATACTTAATTGTACTTAAAAGGCAACATCTTTATATTTAAAAAAAGAAACCTAGAAGGAGATCTTCGGTGATAAGACCAATCACTGAATTCTGTCAGCCAAATTACAATAGAAAGAATTGTCTTCTTTCAAATAGATAAAAAAATGGAGAAAAATAAAGTGCACCCATGTAGGCATTTGTTAATCAATTAAAGTATCCTTGATAAAATAATTTGTAGAAAATGCCATCAGAGTGATAGAGTATATTTTTTAATATCACTAAATGCTGATCTTGGCCTTCTTTGTGCTTCTGCAGCTGTCATAAGAAGGGGAGACACATGAAGGGGAGACATCTCAGATAACCCCAGGGTGAAGCAGCACCACCCCAGACAACTGGTACATTTGTGAGTGGTAAATAAAAACCACTGGAATTAGGAAATTTTTACACAAAAAAAGCTAAGTAATATGATAAAAAACAAATTAACAAGGCCATGGTGACTGAAGTTGAAGGGGAAAGGGGGAGAATAATTTGTAGATAAGGAATAGGAAATTACTTTATCCAAATAAAATTATTTTGAAAATTATTATACATTTTTAATTTTAGCAATTGAACAAAGAGAAAAATAATTTGTCCAAATATTATTAGGTTTGGAAGGTAGTTTGTAAAGTAATTATTTTCCAGCACCATAGAAAGGAGTAAGATAGGAGTGGAGAATGGGTCTTAAAGCAGAGGCAGATGAACTCCACACTAAATAAGAAGAAAAACAAAATACTGCTGTAGAATATTTACATTTGCAGTGAAATCCATTAAACTAAGGAAAGAAGAAGTATTAAAAGTATACTTATTATTATTCTAGCAATAGAAGAACATGTATCATTGATGTAAAGACAGTGGCCACCAGAGGTTCTGAGGGGAGGGAGAAGGAAGAATTTGTGTAACATGGGGGCACTTTTGGGACATTGGAATTGTCCTGCATACATTGTAATGGTGGATACAGGCCATTATACATATTGTCAAAACTTATTAAAAAAACCATAGAATTGTGCTAGGTACAGTGTAAACTATAATGTAAACTATAGTCCATGGTTAGTAGCAATGCTTCAATATGCGTTCATTAAATGTAACAAATGTACCACACTAATGAAAGATGTTGTTAATGCGGGAAGTTGTGGGAAGGGAAAGGGTGGAGTATATGGGAATCCCCTCTATTTCTGGTGTAATATTTATATAATCGAAAGCTTTTTTAAAAAATAAAAAAAAAAAACCATTCTAAAATAAGAATTTAAACAAAAAAAGTATTTGGGGCTCTTTTCTAAGTATTATATGGTTCAAGTTTATATGTATATATCATCTAGAAAATGTACCTTATTATTTTGTATTATAAGGTAAAGAGTAGTATAAAACATTATAGGCTAAAAGCATTTGCAAAGACAGTGAGCGTGTTTGACTACCTGGAAAACAAGGTAGCTGTCATGCAGTGATTTATGTGAACAGGAGCATTAGATGAAGCATGAGATTTTATACCGGTATCAGCATATAGAAGGCTACATTCAAGTTTTTGAATTTTATCCCAAGTGCAATGGCAAACTTAAAATATTTTAATAATGAGAAACCAGTCAGAAGGCCATTAGAGGAAAGGATGATGGTATCTTGGAGTTGGAAAGTGAAAGTAGGAATGAAAAAAGAGGAAAGAGGAAAGATATGTTTGGCAGGATATGTCTGGCCAGCCCCTTATTTTATACTTCCAGAACTGGAAGAGAAAATATTTCTGTTGTTTTAAGCCATTAAGTTTGTGGTAAGTCATTACAGCAGGAATATGAAACTGACCAGACACTCAAAGGAACTTGATGTTGGTTTACACGTGGGGGATGAAGGATAGAGTGTAATCAAGAATATGTACCACCAGTTGGCAAATGGATATACCATCTATTTGAAGTGTGAGACGCCAGGAAATAGGCATTTTTAACATGGGAATATATTAAGTTTGAGATAAACATGTGGTATCTAAGTGATGATGCCATGTATGTTTTCATTACTATGGGTGTGGGGCTCAGGAGCAAAGATATTTCTCATTATATTAACATTGGAAGTATTACTGTATCGATAGAGTTTAATATCATGCCAAAAAGTGAGATTCCTTATAGAGGAAGGGATTCCTTAGAAAGGAAACTTCGACCTTTAGAAATGAGACAGAAAAAGTAAGCCTAGCAAAAAATAATTAGTGTGATGTATGGGAATTCTGCACATTATGCATGATTGTTTTGTAAGTTCACAACTTCTTTAATAAAAATTTTTAAAAATTTAAAAAGAATTAATCAGAAATCCAGATGGAAAAAACAATATGCTGTGTTTTAATGAAAAGAAACAAAAAAGTGTCTAAGTAAAAGAAGGGTGAATTATGAAAAAAAATATTAAGATGTGCAGAAGAAAATGAACATATTACTCTTTGAGAAGTTTGACTATAAATGGAGACACAGTACTTTATCTCTCCAATTTATCTCACATGAGGGAAATGAGACAAATGAAAGTCAAAGTATGATCAAAAGAAACAGAAAATTAGCCAGGCTTGCCTTGATTCACCTTCCCTTTCTGTTGTGTAAAAGTGACTTATGTTGTTGGGTTATCCACTTTTACAAGCTTTCAAGGATTGAGTCTCCTGAATTACTTTTCCTGGAAGAGTAATTTTCAATTATATCCTGCCCCGAATCTTCTAAATAATGGAATATTCTCCTATGTGCATATAACAGGCTGTGATTCTCAGAGGTAAGAAGTAGGATAAGATGAGTGACAGTAGGAATGGAAAACAGACACATCTGAATATGGAAGGAGGTGTATGCTTTTGAGTGTGTAATTTGAAAAGGCTGAAATCTAAGACTCAGATTTCTCCCCATGTTGGGCACTACCTTTCTGCTGACATAATTGTTTCCAATTTCTGATACAAAAAACAATTAATTCTTGACAATCTATGAAAACAGTCATTCTCCCTCCAAATGGACAGTGAGAAGGAGTGAGAGATGGATATACAGGTTATACAGGTTTTCAAATATAAAGCAGAAATATTAGAGAAAGACTGTATTAAATGGGTGGTTGAACCACTTAGGATCTTGCAAGTCTGTGAATCCCAGTGGAAAACAATTGGAAATCCCAGCCATGTCTATGTGCTGCAACACAGTCAAATGTTTCAGAATTATTTTTCTAGTAATCACTCTGTCTCATTTTCTACCCCATATATAGCTCTCTTTTTTATTTTTGACAGACCTTTCATTCTATTTATCAGTCATTCTTTCTCTGACTGGTAGCAACTATATCCTTCTCCAAACCCTAGAGTTACCGATCTCTAAATTTGAAGTGCAGTGCTAGGATTATATCTCACACACACACACACACACTCACATGCACACCATATTTCTGCCCCCACACATGTTATCAGGAGTAGGCAAAGCACAGCTTTCTGTGGAGGGCAAATTTTTCTTTCTCAATGGTTAAGTTTTCAAATTGATTTTTTCTTTAAATTAAAACCTTTTTAATTTTCCTTATTTATTTATTTATTTGTTTGTTTTATAATATATTTTTTATTAGAGAAGTTTTGAGCTTATAAAACAATCATGCATAATGTGCAGAATTCTCATACATCACCCTCCACCAACACCTTGTATTGTTGTGAAACCTTTGCTGCAGATCATGAAAGAACATCATCATAATATTACTACTAACTCTGGTCCAGAGCTCACATTTGATATATTTTTCCAAACACCTCCCCCATTATTTCATCATGTACTAGTATTGTACATTTGTTATACATAGTTCAGAATCAAAATCCAATTTATTTCTATTTTATTTCTCTTAATTTAAACCTACAGTTAAATTGTATTTTTCCATGTCATAACATGATAATATGTATAAATGCATTTATTTGATTACCTAAGTTAAACTCATCTCTTTCATAGCCCTTATGCTCTGAACTTCTATCAGACATTCTCATGTCTTTTGGTCTCTTGAGCTTTTAAATACAAAGATGTACCCACTAATTTCTATAGATATATAAACCTTTTTCACACATTTGAATTACATGAAGAGAATTTTCCTGTCTTATATTTATTATTGAAATGATTGATTAATCATCTTTATTATTAAGTGGAAGGAGATTTGCTCCTGATATTTCAAATTGCCATTAAAAGAGAATAAAGAAGCCAAACAGCTTGTGGTAAAAATAAAACATACCTTGGAATAATTGCCAGTACAGTAATGACTGAAGCTCAATTCTTTCTTTCATTCTTTTTTTTTTTTTTTTTTTTTTTTTTGAGGTACTGGGAATCAAACCCAGGACCTTGTATATAGAAGCTGGCACTCAACCACTGAGTCACATTGGTTTCCCTGAGCTGTTTTTTTTTTTTGTGTGTTGTTGTTGTTGTTTGTTTGTTTGCTTTTATCATGAGGCACTGGGAACCGAACCCGAGATCTCCCATGTGGGAGGTGTATCTCCCAACCGCTTGAGCCCATCTGCTACATGAACCTTAATTATTTCTAGTCCCACTTAGAGTTGTTGAATTTCTACCTCCACATCTGCTTATTTTTAAATAAATGTTTTACTCTTACAGACTCAGCATAATAAATAGAATTATACTTGATTTTATACTTGAGTTTATTTGCATTTTAATAGTTTGTTACTTTGAGTGTTTATTAGGTTTGACAACTTTATTCAAGATTGGAAATTCAAATCATTTTTTGTAATTTACCTTTTAATCAATGTTAAATGGTATATATTTAATATATTAGTCCAGATCTACTAGTGGAAATTAATGTAGTCTCTATACAATGCATGTTCTCCTTACCATTTTCATTTGTGATAACCAATGACAAATCCAGATGCTACTCAGTATTCCTAAGGAAAATTACTTATTCAGTGACCTGAATATTTTTCCAATATTATTTGCAAGCTACATAACTGTGACTTTTTGTGTATATGTTTGATTTTGTTTTCCTCTTTTACACGTTTTTGTCAGATCTCTCAGGAACTATTCAGCTTCTGAATTTAAGAGGAGTTGACATTTTAGTGGCTTTTTCTGAATGCCAGCATAATGAAGACTTGCAATTGTAAATATACTCAAACTGATTACTTGCTTTAGTGGATACACTATTTTTGTACTATATCAATGCTTACATGTATTTAGTATTATGTATTTTTTCCATTATTTATAAATTGATTTTTGTAAGGTATTTCTACCATAAATATGACAGTTATTTACAAAAGGAAAACAAATTTATCCAATAAATCTTCAACGTAAGAAATAGTGAACTCTTGCAAACATATCTGATACAGAAAACAGAAGAAACAGAGTTCTGTGGCTGTGTCATCTAATTTTTGTCAAACACCAGAAATTTGTCAGTCATCAGATTATTTAACAAAAAAGTGATGAAAATAAGGCATAAAATGATGACTTACGGTATTAAAAATGTATGAATAGGGATCAATTAATTTATAAATATGCCATACCCATGGAGGAAGAATTTTAATATGTGTATGTGTAATTCACTTATTCAATATATAAAACAAAAATTCACCTTAAATGTTATTAAAGCTACAAGATTCCTATATTAAAAAGAATATTATCCAAATATTCATATTGAAGCATATTCTACTGTGTTTCCAGTTCATGATATATGCAATTTTACATATTAGAGACACTTTCCCATGTGCCCTTATCACATTTGTTCTATTGTAAGTGTAGGCTATCTTAGATTTATTTAGACAGATAGATATTATAATAAAAATGATTCTTCATCTGAATTCCAAATGCTTGATATCTCATCTGAACTATCCCAATGTGCTTTTTGACATTTTGCTCTAAATTTCATTTTAGACCTTTTTTTTAAAAAAAAGGAGAATGATTACATCTGCTTTCTATACTTTATAGATTTTTGATGAGAACCAAATAAAATAATATTTATGTACATGAAATTAAATTATACAGAACCAAGATAGAGTTACTTTAATAAACCCTGCTGAAAATTCATTATTGTTCCCGTATTAACATTACCCTTTTGTTTTTGCTTATGATTCTTTATTTAATTGTTTCATACTAATGGCTTATTTTCCAATTTTGCACACAGATAACCTGGAAGAAATTTTGCAGAATTATTCCCCTACCCCCCCAAAAAAGTGCTCTTTGTATTATTAGACTTAATATTGCCTCCATCTCTAAGAATCAAATTAAACCATCCACTATTATAAAGCATATATCAGTTATTGTTTATTTAAATTGAGCAAGAATTTACAAAACTTATCCAGAAAATATTTTGTGTTTTGTTTTAAATAGAAAATGTGTTTGCAAATCACAGAAATCTAGAGTTCCCAGGAAACCATTATGAGATATAGAGCTGAAGAGACTATTTGAACTGTGCTCTACAGTAGCCTACATTTTCTTCTCAATCCATAAGCTAAGAATTTTATTTTCAGTGCCCAGAAGTCACAACAGAGAAAGTAGACATTGTAATTATAAAATATTTCATAAAAGTCAATTTATTACTAACTCCCTATCTCTAAATTAAATCTAGGTTTTGATTAGATTAAATTGAAAGCAATGTATATAAAGATTTAGCTTTAACTTTAAGAATTAACATTTTTAGCATTAAAGTTAATCATTATTAGAGATTATTTACTATTTTTATTGTGATAAAATATTTACAGCATAAAATTTGCTATTTTAAGCATTTTTAACTGTACAATTGAGTGGCATTAATTTCTTTCATAATATTTTGGAACCATCATGACTATTTCCAAAAATTTTCATCACCCGGTATTAGTCAGGGTTCTCTCGGGAAACAGAATCAACAGGAGATATCTGTCAATAATATGAAATTTTAAAGAGTTTCTCACACAACCGTGGGGATGCACAAGTCCAGGTTCCGCAGGCAGGCTGCAAACCAGTGGCTCCGATGAAAGTCTGATGAAAGGCCGTTGATGAGTTTCTGGGAGAAGTTGCCTGTCCAACGACGAGCTGGGAAATTCTCTATGAATGTTGAAATCACTTCCCCTTTGAAGCCATTCAACTGATTGGATAAAAGCGCCACCCATTGATGATGAAATCTCCCTGATTGATGCAGATGTAATCAGCCATCCATGCAGTAAACTCACTGGTGATTGAAGTCCATAAATGCTCTTGTATTACAATTAGCCCAGTGCTTGCTGGAACAAACACCTGGACACAATTACCTGGCCGAATTGACACATTAGCCTAACCATCACATACCCCAAACAGAAATTCTACCCATTAAGCAATAATTTCCCATTCTCCAGTTCCCTCAGCCCCTGATAATCTAATCTACTTTCAGTCTCTATGAATTTGCCTATTCTAGATATTTTATATAAGTGGTATCATACAATATTTACCCTTATGTGTCTGGCTTGTTTTACTTGGCATAGTGTTTTCAAGGATCATCCACATTGTAGCATGTATCAAGAGATTATGCCCATTTACAGCTGAATAACATTTCATTATATATATATATACACACATAAGTATCTCATTTTGTTTATACATTTATTTTTGATGGACACTTTGGTTGTATCCACCTTGGCTATTGTGAATAATTCTGTTTTGAACATTAGCATTAAAGTAACTTTTTGAGTCCCTGTTTTCAATTCCTTTTGATATAAACTAAGAGTAGAATTGCTGGATCCTATGGTAATTTGATGTCTAATATTTTGTGGAAATGCCAAACTGGATTCCACAGAAGCTTCACAATTTTACTTTTCTATCAGCAATGTATGGGGGTTCCAATTTCTCCATATCTTCTCAACACTTGCTATTTTTACCATTTTAAAAAATTATAACCATCCAAGCAGTTGTGAAGTGATATCTCACTGTGGTTTTGGTTTGCATTTCCCTAATAAATAATAATGGCAGGCACATTTTCATGTGCTATTGGCCTTCTGTTTATCTTTGAAGAAGAAATGTCTGTTATAGTTTTGTGGGGAACCAGGCCCCCCTAAGTCCTCAGAACTAGCCATCTATGCGACCTAGACATAAGTTAAAGGTTAACAACCCTCCCCAGAAGGGAGAGAATGCATAGATGGTATCATAAACTATGATCTTCCCAAAGCAGTAAACGTCCTTGGTAAACACTGTTCCTATGAGCATAGTGAAAACATCACCATACCCCATGTATATACTTCATGTAACCCTAGTAGGACCTCTGTTCTCATACCTATGGAATGTCCTTGATCTGAAACCCCTTATATATCAACCCTCATTTTCTCATCTCTTTATGGAGTGCTATCTTCCTTCTCTGAACCACTGCCATCAGAGATTCTTTCCTGTCTGTAAGTCCTAAAAAAGCTTATGCCTGACTAAGTACCAGATGTGCTCTTTGGTCTTGCAACCTCACTATCCCAGGCCCTTCAGGAGTTGGGTTGTAGCAATTGGTGAGCCACAGCCAGGAGATCGAAGGACCACCAGCAAGAGCGGGCATAAGCTCAGGGAAGGAGAATCCATGGGGGAAATCCGGGTTTGGCCTATAACATCCATGTGGGAAAGGGTGACTGCCCTCCTGGATGAATGTGGACCACTGAGAGAATATGGGGATTTTAAAAACTCCAGCAGATATGCTGGCTGTACTACAACAGGTAGCCAAGCAGCTGCACTTAAATAAAGAAAAGGGAAGAGTTTAATGGGATGTTATTTTGACAATGTTTTAAGTTTTATTTTGATCAGAATTTTTATCAAGGCGTTAAAAGGAACTTTCAGTTTTGAATCAGGAGCTTATTCCCAAACCTCCAGTCTAGGTGCACTCCTAAAGAGTAATCCAGAATATGTGTGTGTGTGTGTGTGTGTGTGTGTGTTAAATGTCTGTCTAAACTGCTAAATTAGTGCTTAACTATATTTATACTGCTCAAGTATTCCTAACTAGTTGCTGGTTACTAATAAAAGTGTTTCTGATAATGAGCTTGTATATTACAGGCAACATGGTGCAGATTTGACAGGGGGATAGAGTGGGGAGGGTGGGTTGGACAGTCCATGGAACTTGGGGGAGGGTTGGGAGAGGGACCAGGTGAACACTGGGGATTGGTGGGTATGTGGTTGAAAGTACAAAGTTGGGAAAGCTCTTATGGCAAAATGACAAGGAAGGGTTACTGGTTTAGGGTGTTGGATGAGGGGCATTCAGGACAGGGTGCACCTGGGGCAGGCTTCTATGGAGTGTGCAAGTGATGATTCTGTCATAATGTGTTGTATCATTTGGTGGAGACCCACATAATGAGCAGTAAGGAGTTGGACTCCCATCCTGGGGAAGACTGATATGTTCTCAAACAGAGGGTCAGGAGTCTCTCAAGAGAATGTGGTTCCTAATAGGGGAGGATAAACCAGTTTGTCAAGACCTCAGTGTTGTTGCAAGTAACTATGAATTTTGTCATCCTAGGAGTGAAGTCTAGTGGTCGCCATGGGCCCCAAAGGGAGGGGGAGGGAGGAACAGAATAGATGGATCAGGAGGTATTTAGTGGGCAATGGAAGTGTTCTACATGATCTTGCAATGATGGGCACAGGCCATGTTAAATATCATCAAAATTTATAAAAGTGTATGGTCTAAAATGTAAACCATAATGTAAACCATTGACCATGGATAGTAGCTACATTTCACTATTTGTATATCAGTGGTAACAAATGTACCATCCACATATAAAAAGGTATTAATATGGGAAGGGGAAAAAGAGGAGGATGTTGGGTATATGGGAGTCCCGTGCATTCTGAATGTGACTTTACTGTGACCTAAAGCTTCTTTTAAAACAAAATGAAAAAAGGTAAGACACTGGGGAATAAATGGAAGAAAATGTCACTATACATACAGGACAACAAATATTACAGTGATGAAAGGCAAAATTTAAAATTCAAAAATTTTTAAAAATATTTTTCATTATTTTTTAATATCCCAATTTTAAAGTTTTTAAAAAAATTTTAAATTTTATTTCTATATTTAAGTCTAACATTATTGTTTCATTTTCCTATTAATTGTATTTGGTGGTATTCTTGGCTTCATTTTTGAAGAAGCTTTGGATCACAGAAGGGTTATAATTGGGGCAGGGGAGGATCATTGGTGTGGTGTGTCAGTGATGGGGGATAAATGGGAGGAAGTTCACCTGGGCATACATATAAGATATATAAATGTGTTCAAATGTTCACAGGGCATTGTCACAGTGGGTGGAGATTCACACAATATCTGAAAGAATATGGTATTCCCATCCTGGAGAGCTCTGCTACATTTCTCTAATGGAACAGCAACAATCCCCCAAGTACAGGGGCAATGACTAGTGAAGGAGGATGGTCCATTGATGGGCCCTTGATATTGATGACTATGCCTATGAACCTTTGCTCTTGAAATTGAAACTTAGTCTAGTGTTGTAGGGTGCCTAAGATTTGCCTCCTGAAAGCCTCTTTGTTGCTCAAATGTGGCTTCTCTCTAAGCCAAACTCAGCATAAAAATGCATTACCTTCCCCCCAGCATGGGACAGAGGAGATATTAAAAATAGTAAAAATCAGAGATATGAAATGATGGAGAGCTTGGACACAGCCATAACAAAGGCATGAGAATTATGAGCCAAATTAGTGAGTTTATGCTCCTATTGGTGTGTCTTAACTTTTTTTTTGCATTTGTCTGTTTGTTCAGTGTATATTTTCATACCTCCAGATGGGAACATTAAATTAACAAATAAAAATTCTTAAAAGAGCTCTATTCAAGTTACTATCATGTCCCTAGGATCTTCCCCTAACCTTGACTCAATTCCAGTGACTCATAAAAACCAGTTTAGGAGATCTATGGGGGATGGCCTGGGTGTGGAAAGATAGGGGAAATGTGAGTTTAGCTTAGAATTCTGTCTACTAGGCCTGGAAATTAAAATGATTGGGACAGAGGTGATATTACAGAATAAACTTTGTATTGTATATTCTGTCCTATAATTCCCCAATTAAATTTTAACAGCTTTTGAGATGACAGTAATAATCCAATGGCCAAATTTCAGTAAGTAAAGAAAAAGTCCTTGACAGCTATGGGAAAATTTTTTCTAAGTTATGATTAAACAAATGAAACAATTCTTTAAAGGTTATTCACAATTTTAGAAGCTATTAAAGAAAAAAAAAGGGTTTAGCTTCTTGTGGAGGAAGGAAGAAAAAAAGAACATTTATTGCATAAACTATAAGGGTCCAATTTTATTTAGCTTGGGTATAATTAGGTTTATATGATCCTAATTAAAAAGGTAGTATTAAGTCTGTTAAATCCTTAAGATAATGAAAATTGTAATTTTTTGGCTAATGAAATTATTACAAACCTCTTTTAAAAAAAAATTTTTTTTTTTTGAGGTACTGGGACTGAGGTTAGAACCCGGGACCTTGTATGAGGGAAGCCAGCATCAACCACTCAGCCACATTGGGACCCATTAGTTGGGTTTTCATTTGTTTGTTGTTTTTGTTTTTATGAGGCACTGGGGACCAAACTGGGGACCAAACTCAGGACCTCCCATGTGGGAGGCAGGCACTCAACCACCTGAGCCACATCCATCCTCCCAAATTATTTTTGCCTAAATTGAAATTAATAGTTTTCTTTTCTTCACAGAACAGAATAAGGGATATGAGACTTAAATGGATATAGACAGAAATAATAGGCTTGTGGAAGTGAATTCTAGTCAATGCTAACTAAACTTTGATAAGTTTGTTTAAGGGAATGTACTTTATCCTAAGATAAGATGGTTGGTTTTCATAATACCAGGGTGGACATATGTAAGACAAGGTTTGAATGAATATAGAAAGTTGTAGAAGTTACTGTAGAAGGTAGCATTAAGTAAGGGAATGTGTTTTGTAAAGGTGAAATTTGTCTTGAGATAAAGTAACTATAGTCTATGTGGTTATGGTTGGTTATAGGAAGCTTGCTAAAGCATTTTCTAAACTGAAATATTTAAATGGCTAATTCCAAGAGCCCATTATTAAATAGAAACCTAAACTGATATTGATAAGAAAAAGTAGCTTCCTAACAGGGAAACTTGTCAGAGGCCACCTTAATCTATATATTAAAGTGGTGGTAGGGGGAATAAAATCTTGATTCCACTGGGAAACTTAGATATTCATAAAATAATGTAAAAATTATTTTTTCTTATATTGCTAAAGTAAAATACCTGTTAATGGTAAAGAAGTAAAAATTAAAATACTGAAAATAGCTAAGTTCACTTAATATGTTATAAACTGCATTGGAAGTATTTAGAAAGTGTATAAAAATTAAGAGATAGACTTCAGTATTATCAAACTCTCTTGTGCATTGAAGCCAGGCCCCCAGTATCCTGCATGGTGCTTCTCCATTTGAATTATTGGCCAGGTTGGTCACTAGGACCCATAAAATAATAAAACTATCTACCAAATCTCTGGACATGGCTCCTAAAGTAGGTGGACAGTATGTTGCAGTTTTGGACTCCCACAGCAGCCAGGGATGGCTTGATATGGCCAAATTTATATTGCCTCCAAACTGGCTTTGTTTCATAGTGCCAAAGGGTGCTATGCATCAGGCTGGTGAAATACTGGAACTTCCTTCCAAGGGCCAATGGAGCTGCAGCATGCTGGCTGTGTGAAATATATACCAAGTGGAGCAATAATTACCAAAATAGTGTGAATAGAATCTAAACAGACACAATTGGCATTATGATCTGCTCCCGTGGAGAGACAACATTTACGGTATTGCAAACCTGGAGTTTAGATTAATTGTAGCATAAAGAGGAACTTGTACATTGTTTAGTGCATTGATTAATATTAAGTAGTATACCTGTATACCTAATGAATATGATAATATCTCTTTTATTCTATATCATATGCAGAAGGATATTGAACATGTTAAAAGTGTAGTTAAATTTAATTCATTTTCTAATTAATGAACATACCTATAAGATTAAAAAATGGTCTTTATTTTGCTTGCCATAGACTTATCTTGTGGTTGCCTATATTGTCTTTGTGTGCTTATGTCTAGGGCAGTGTTTCTCCTCATACCTCTCCTAGATGTCTTAAGTATAACTACCTCTGTGGGAAATGGGGTAGGCAGTTTCCTAGATAGCATTTGAAACTTACAAGATCAAGCCCATTGGCTTTGGGAGAATTTAGCCTCTGGAGGCATCTTGCCTTTCTCATTCTCACGGTCCAGTATGTCATGGCTGACCCCCTTTTTGGGCTGCTTAACACCATTTTCCCTGTCCTTTCAGTAGGAACATGTATCTTCAAAATTGTAACTGTTTATTTCTTCCAGAATCAACACCTTCCAGAACAAGGTATTAGTCATGTGGGAATTTCATCTAGTTCCAGCCATGGTGCTGGACCTCTCTTCCCTCAACCTCAGTAGAGTAGCTAGAGAGTTTCATACTTCATTAGGCAGGGTCTAGTTTCCATAACCAGCAGGAAACAGCTATAGAAGAATGACCATTGCCCTTTAGCTGCCTCTTAAGAATAAGTGTGTAAACTCTCTGAGGGGGAAGTTGAGGCAGGTTAGCAAAGGAAAGAGAGAAGGCAGCTAGTCAGAATAAAGCTCACTGAAGACCCTGTTCATGAAGTCCAGTTTGGAAGTCCCAGACTACTTTGTTATCTACTAATGGAAATGGTGCTTATATACTGTTAGACCAGCATGATCTGTCCCTTATTTTTCCCCATAAAGATCTTTCTTTTCACCAATGGTACCCTAGCCAATACCTTTCTAAAGTGGGCTTCAGCACTAACACATGCCCACAAGTGAATCCAGTGTTGAGTTTGCACAGTTACCATCCCCAGTTGCTATTGTTCTCCCTTGGACCATAATTCCTGCAAATTGGACAAAGTGGAACATTTTGCTGGCATGGCAGAATATGACCCATTAACAAGTTTGGAAGAAGATCTTCTCATTTAAGACTGAAATTCAGCTGCCATCTTTCGATAAGACTCGGAATTATATTTTTTCCCTTGTAAGGGAACAAGTGAATAAGCCCAGGCCTTTATTAGGATATGATGTATATGATGGTTTAGGATGCTTAATGACTGAGTCTGTCACCCTAGATCACACCACCACTGTCTGCATGGAACGACAAGAGGGAATCCATGATGTGGTGTGTCCACACCTCAGGTTGTGTAATTTTACTATCAAAACTAGATATAGAGTATGCCCCCTAGTGATTCTAACCATTGGCCATTTTTTTTTGCAAAGTAGAACTGCATTTGTCACTAAAAAACACATAACAGCTTCAGTTGTTGTCTTTTATACTATTGCTGTGGAATGTGGATGCAATGCTTGTCCTATGGTCAATGTAGGCTGCTTTGTGGGGGTGGATTGTGGGGATCTGGACCCCCCTAAGTCCTCAGCATGTAGTTGCCTGCATGACTTAGATATAAGGTTAAAAGGTTAACCCTACCCAGAGGGGAGGCAATGCATAGATGGCATTATAAACTATAGTCTTACCAAAGCAGTAAACATCCTTGGAAAATGTCCTTCCTCTGAACGTAGTGAAAAGGTCCCCACACCCCATCTATATACTTCACATGATCCTAGCGGGAACACTATTCTCATACCCTATGGAATATCCTTGATCTGAAACTCTTTATATATCAACTCTCATTTTCTCATCTCTTTGCAGAGTGCTATCTTCTTTCTCTGAACTGCTGCAATCAGAGATTCTCTCAGGTCCATAACTCCCAATAAAACTCATGCCTAAGTACCAGGTGTGTTCTTTGTTTTCATGGCCTCACCAACTCATGCCCTTCAGGAGTTGGGTTCTAACAAGTTCTTCGCTGTATTTTAATTGGGTTGTTTGTTTTCTGGTGTTGAGTTACAGAATTTATTTATAGTCTGTGTATTAAAATTTATTAGATATATGATTTCTAAATGTATTAATGAAGCTATTTATATTTCTTTTGTTTTCTGAGTTTTTGGTGTCTCATATTTAAGTAACCCTTGCCAAATTTAATGTTAGGCAGACTTGCTCCTATGATTTCTTCTAAGAGATTTTATAGTTTTAGCTCTTTAAGTTCGGTCTTTGATATATTTTGAGTAAATTTTTATATACGGTAGGAAATAAGGGCCAAACTTAATTATTTTGCATATGTATATCTAATTTTACCAGTACTATTTGTTGAAGAAACTATTCTTTCTCATTTGAATGATCTTTGCACCCATGCCAAAACTCAACTAACACAGATATATGGGGCTATTTCTGGTATCTATTCCACATGTCTCCCCTTATGCCAATAAAACAATGTTTTGATTAGTGTAGCTTTGGATAAAAATTGAAATCAGTAAATGTGAGTCTGTTGTTCTTATTTTTGAAGATTGTTTTGACTGTTCTGGGTCTCTTGAATTCCATATGAAATTTAATTTTTTTTTCATTTTTGAAAAAAACAAACAAACAAAAAAAACCTCTGTATAGGGGTTGCATTGAATCTGTATATAGCTTTGGATAGTATTTTTAGCTGAATAATAAGTATTCCTATTCATGAAAATTAGATGTCTTGTCAGTTATTTAGGTCTTCTTTAATTTCTTTCAACAATGTTTTGCAATTTTCACCACAGAGATCTTGTTCTTCCTTGGTTACTTTTATTCTTAAGTATTTTAAAAATTTTAATGCTAATTTATTTGAAATTTTTTTCTTAATTTGCTTTCCAGATTGTACATTGCTAGTGTGTAGATTATTCCCTTCCTTTTGCTAACTAAAAAAAAATTTAGTTTTTTCTATTTCTAGTTCCTTAAGGTGTACAGATAGGTTATTGATTTGATATATTTCTTCTTTTCAAAAAATTTACAAGCAAACCCTCTTCCTATCCTATCATCCATATCCCCTTCTCTTGGTAACCTCTAATCTGCTTTCTAGCCCTGCAAATTTGCCATTTTCTAGTCATCTTTCATAAGTTATATATATTTTTTGACCTTATATGTCTTGCTCATTTTAATGAGTATACTGTTTTCAAGTTACTTTCATGCGGCTGCATATGTCATAAATTCACTTTTTTGTGTGGTTAAATAATATTTCATTGTGTGTATGTACCACATTTGGACACTTGGGATATTTCTGGCCTTTGGCAATTGTGACTAATGTGTCTATAAATATGTTGTGCAAGTACTTGTTTGAGTCTGTTTTTACTCTCTCTGGCTACATACCTAGAGTGGAATTTCTGGGTCAAATGTTAATTATATATTTAACTATTTGAGGAACTGCCATATTGCTTTCCACAGTGGTTACGCTACTGTACATTCTCACCAACAATACACTAGAGTTCCAGTTTCTCTGCATCCACTTCAAAACGTCTTATTTTCAATTAAAAAAAGAGACATCTAGACACAGTAGGAAGGCCAGACAACCACAGGAATATGCCATACTGTCAATGGGCCTTACTTTAGAATATATGCTCCCCAATGGAACAGAGTTAACCTCATTTATAATTTCCCTACACATGGCTTTTCTGCCCCTTTTATTTGTACCTATAATTAGCACTATACTAATTAAATCTAAGCACCTCTTAGAATATATGTATATATATATATGTATATATAAATAACATTTTTGTAAGCAAATACACATATATGGATATATATTTATATATCATTTTGCAAATGTTTGTATGTATTGTGAGAATTTTGATTTTTACCCATAATAATAAAAAAAATATATATATATATATATATGACTTAAATCTTCTGGCTTTTCATATGCTGGTTGAGTACTGAATCTCAACAGAATTGCAACACCTACTCTCCAGTTTATTGGACTCACCCAGGACAACTAACAAAAGGATTATGGACAACTCCCATTCCAAAAAACAATGCCCATCTCAAAAAACAGAGATGCTACAATGGCAAGCAAGCAAGTTCCATCCATCTACCCCATGGGATCTAAGCCCACTCTCAATTAGAAAGAGTGGGCATAACCATCCCCAAATCCTCAAGTTTGAGGAATGAACAAACATAAAGAGGAAATATAACTAGGGACTAAGGGAGACTTATTCTAGTAATTGAAGAAACTTGTTTCATTGATATAAAGGCAGTAGCTACCAGAGGTTCTGAGGATTGAACCCAGGATCTTATACGTGGAAGGTAGGTGCTCAACCCCTTGAGCTACATCCACTTACCAGAACTGTAAGCTTTTACCCCAAATAAACCCCCATTTAAAAAGTCATCAAATTTCTGGTACCTTGCATCAGCAGGCCTTTGGCAAACTAATAAAATAACCACTCAACAAACTACACTAAAAATTCTATCTGTGATTTCTAAATGCCAGAGATTAATTCTCAGGTCATCTGTAGAAAGATATGTTTCATGATTCACTATTTACTGAAATAGAATTCATGTGGTAAGTGTGAGCATTTGCAAAAATCTGCCATGGACTTGCTTCTACCATAATGTCCATGGTCTTCAATATTGTGATCCATAGTGCTATAACTGAATGGATCTCGAAGTTGTCTATCTTCATCTTTCAAGTTATAATCTTCTGCTCTTTTATCCCATTGACTTATTTTCCATAATATAATAATTTTATCATTTGTAGATAGTAGAAAATGAGCAACATTCTATTGAGGTAACTATCTAATTTTATTAATTTTTTCCTTCAATTTCCAGACTTTTCATATAGTCAAATTCTGGTTCATGACTTTGAAAAGTACTGTAAACATTATACTCTCCTCTGGAATGAGGTGGCTTTTATTCTCTTGTTCCCGCTGAAAAATAATGACTCTGTCACCCTTGTCTGCTGTTGCAAGAAGATTTCCACATTAATTAAATTCCACAGTTGAAATGATGTCAACTTCTGCAGCCAAATGCTCTACCTTCCACTGTAGCAATGGAAGATGCCATTGCTTCTCTCCTATATATTTTTTAATGTAACATTTATGTAATCTAAAGCTTCTTTAAAAGTTAAAAAAAAAACTGAGAAAAAATAGCCATCCTTGTGGATATGAAGTGGTATCTGATTATGGTTTTAATTTACTTTCCCCTAATGGCTCATAATGATTGTGGAGCAAGTTGCTACATGGTGCATCTTGGAAACACAGGCTCAGGCACAGCAGAAACTTTCAGCAAATGACTGCTAAATTACTTAACACAGCATAACAATTCCAAAAGAGCAGGGGAAGAAAGCCCATCATGGCTAGTCTCCAAGGGAGGCCAAATTGCTTGGGTCAGGGCTTGTTGGATTATAAGTCAACCTGCCCCACTTCAGACTGGAGTGAAGAGTCACATCTGTGCTGTAAAGGGTAGGGTATTTATAAGACTCAGGAAAAGGGGCCCTGGCACTGAGATTTTTCATTCTGATAAGCAGCTATGGCTGCTTGTTCCTGATTTCTGTGTTCAAGGTCTGGTCAGACCTTTTTATTAGACCTAGCATCTCCTCCAGGTTGTAGAATGTAAACAAACTGAAACATTTGAGCATAATAGAAAGGAGACAAGGGTAGACAAGGGCTGGGAGATGGACCCAAGCATATGTCTGTGGCTTCCCCAGAAATGTTGAACATCTTTTCATGTGTTTATTGACCATTTGCATATCTTCTTTGAAGAAATGCCTTTTCAATTACTTTGCCCATTTTTAATTGGGTTGTTTGTCTTTTTGTTGTTGCATTGTGAAAATTTTTTATATATTCTGGACATTAAACCTGTATCCAATATATGATTTACAACTATTTGCTATCATTGTAGATTGTCTTTCACCTTCTTGATAATTTCCTTTGATGAAGAAAAGTTTTTAATTTTGATGAAATCAAATTTATCTGTTGTTTCTTGTGTTGATCTTGCTTTGGTATCATATTTAAGCATCCATTGCTGAATTCCCTGAAAGTTTGCCCTTATGTTATCTTCTAAGAGTTTTATAGTTTTAGCTCTTTCATTTATTTTGAGTTGATTTTTTAATATGGTGTAAGATAGAGGTCTAACTTCATTCTTCTGCATGTAGATATCAAGTTCTCCCAACACCATTTGTTGAAGAGTATTCTTTCTGCACTGCATGTATTTAACACCCTTGTCAATAATCGATTGACCATAGATGTGTGAGTCTAGTTCCGGACTTTCAATTCTATTTGTATATCTTTGAGCCAATACCACACTGTTTTGATTATTGTTACTTTTTAATATAATTTCAAACCAGGAAGTGTTAATTCTCCAAACCTGCTCTTCTTCAAGATTGTTTTTGCTATCTGGGGCCTCTTGCAGTGCCATGTAAAATTAAGGATGAATTTTTCCATTTCTTCAAAAAAGCTGCTGGCATTTTAATTGATTTTTTAATATTTCTTTGTGTATTATTGACATATTTACTCTTCAAATTCATGAACATGGGATGTTTTCACATTTATTTAGGTCTTCTTTAATTTCTTTCAGCAGTGTTTTGTAGCTTTTGGTATGCAAGTCTATTGTATCCTTAGTTAAATGTATTCCTAGATATTTTATTTTTTAAAAGTGTTATAGTAAATGGAATTGTTTCCTTAATTTCCTTTTCAGATGGTTCATTGCTAGTGCATAGGAATGCAATTATTTTTATGTTTTGATCCTGTATCCTGCCACTTTGCTCAATTCATTTATAAGCTTTAATATTTGTCTTTTGGATTCCTTTGAGTTTTCTATATATAAGGTCGTGTCATCTGCAAATAGAGATATTTTGTTTCTTCCTTTCCATTATGACTACCTTTTATTTTTTCTATTGCCTAATTGCTCTGGCAACAACTTCTTGTACAATACTGAATAGTACTGGCAAAAATGGGAATCTTTGTCTCATTCCTGATCTTAGGGGGGATGAGTTAAGATTTTCACCAAGAATATATGACAGCTATCATAAAACCAGAAAGTTAGCTATTTTTAAAATAAATGGCCATTATCATTTTGAGAAAGTTCCCTTCTATTTCCATTTTTCTGAGTGTTTTATTTTTTTAGTGAAGAAATGATGTGAGATTTTGTTGAATGGCTTTTAAGTGTCTATTGAGATAATCAGGTGGTTTTTTTCTTTTTTTTTGTTTATTTGTGTTCTGAATTACATTGGTTTTCGTATATTGAACCACCCCTGCCTTCCTAGGATGGGTCCCACTTGGCCACCATGTATAGTTTTTTTCATAAGCTGTGGGATTCAGTTCGCTAATATTTTTTTAAGGCTTTGTGCATCTTTATTCATAAGGGAATATGGTCTGTAAATTTCTTTTCTTGTGATATCTTTTCCAGGCTTTGATATTGGAATAATGCTGGCCTCCTAGAATGAATTAGGATGTGTTCCCTTCTCTTGAATTTTTTGGAAGAGTTTGAGAAGAATTGATATGAATTCTTCTTTAAATGTTTGATAGAATTCACCAATAACCACTTTGGTCCTGAACTTTTTTCTTTGGTGAAACACTTTTGATTATTAATTCAATCATTGTACTTGTTCCATTTTGTTGATATTTTCAATTGCTTCTTGAGTCAATATGGAAATCTAATGTATTTCTAGGATTTTTTCCATTTCTTCTAGATTATCTAGTTTATTGGCATACAACTGTTCACAATATTCTCTCTCTCTCTTTTTTTTTTCATATTTATAGACCATTTATATCTTTCTTTTATAAATTGTCCATCCATGTCTTTTGTTCCTTTTTCTTCTAAAGGTGATTATATTGTTTTATTTGTATATGCTCTTTATATGTTAAAATATTTACTTGTAGACAGGCTTTCTTTTCTGAAATGTACAATATAAGATAAGGTACTGTTTTAATTTGAGGTGTCAGAAATATTTTTTAAGACTGAATTAATCACTAATGTCTGGATCATTTTCTTCTGTTTCCATAACTCCAATTTGATGCTCAGAATTGGACTCTTGCACTTTGGGGAACCATGGTTGTGAACATTCATGTGTGAGCAGTGAAGACTCTTTTGTGTGCCAATGCTTTGAAGGATACATACTCCGTGAAGATGGGAAAACCTGCAGAAGTAAGTTTTTATTGAAGCTAGTTCACATTATTGTGTTTCATCATGGCATGAAATCCACCATCCTGATCTTTGTGTAAATATTCTCTTATAGTCCTTTTAATCTCTGTAAGGTCAGTAGTGATAGCACCGCCATTTTACCTTGGATTTTAGTTATTTGCACCTTTTCTATTTTTTCTCTTGGTCAATCTAGATAAAGTTTGTCAATTTTATTCATTTTTCAAAGAATAAATGTTTTGTTTTGTTTATTCCCTCAATGGTTTTTCTATATCCCATGTAATTTATCTCTGCTGTAATCTTAATTATTTCCTTTCTTCTGCTAACTTTGATTTTACTTTGCTTTTCTTTTTCTTCCTCATCAAGATGTAAAGTTAGTTTATTAATTTGAGATCTTCCTTTTTTTTAAGCACAGACATTCATAGCTATGAATTTCCCTTTGAGCACTGCCTTCACTGCATCCCATACATTTGGTTATGTTGTTCCTTTGTTTTCACTTGTCTGTAAGTATTTTCCAATTTTCCTTTTAATTTCTTCTTTAACCCATTAGTTGTTTAAGAGTGTGCTGTTTAATTTCCACATATTTGTAAAATTTCCATTTTTCATTTTGTTATTGATATGTAACTATTCTATTGGGATCAGAGAGGTTGTATTTTATGATTTAAATATTTTTAGATTTATTGAGACTTCTCTTGTGCCCTGTTATATGGTCTAACCTAGAGAATGATCTGTATGTTCTTTAAAAGAATGTGCATTCTGCTGTTGTCAGGTGAAAAGCTCTATATAAGTTGGTTAGATATAATTGGTTTATAGTGTTGTTCCGGTCCTCTATTTCTTATTGACTTTCTCTTTAGATGTTCTGTCCAGTATTGAAATCCCCAACTATTTCTGGAGGACTCTTTATTTCTCCCTTTGATTTTGTCAGTGGGTGCTTCATCTATTTTGACACTCTGCTATTAGGTGCTGTTTTAATTTGTTGAGGCTGCATATACAAAAATGCCAGAAGTGTGTTGGCATTTATAATGAGGATTTATTAGGGTAAAAAGTTACAGTTATGAGGCTGTGAAGATGTCCAAATTAAGGCATCACCAGAGATGCTTTCTCAACAAAGGTCAGCTGCTGGTTGAATCCTGGGCTTCTGCCATGTGGGAAAGCAAAATGGTAGCTTCTTACTTCAGGCCTGTTCTGCTGATTCCAGCCTCTGGCCTCACTCTCAGCCTCTCAGGGTTTCTCTCTTCCTGCAGTCCTCTCTATCACATGACAGGGTTAAAATGGAAGCTATCTTTCTCTAACTGTGTGTTTCTGCTTTCAATTCTCAGTTTTTTAAGATCTCAAAATGAGGACAGAGAACTAACCTGTGTCATATCTCACTGACATAGTCCAATCAAAGGCTCTAAGCTAATCTAATCAAAAGTGATCTAATGAAGGTCCCTTAACTGAATCTAATGCTTTCAGATGGTCTAACACCCACAGAAATGGACTATTTAAAAGAACATGATCTTTTCTGGGGTTCACAAAACTTCAAACTGTCACAGGTGCATATATATTTATAATTGCTAAATCTTCTTATTGAATTGACCCTTTCATCAATAAATAATATCCTAATTTATCTCTTTAACAGTTTTTGAGTTCAAGTCTATTTTGTTTGATATTAATATCGCTACTCTCACTCTTTTGGTTGCTATTTTGCATGAAATGTTTTTTTCATCTTTTCAATTTCACCTATTTATATCTATGGATCTAAGATGGGGATCTTGTAAATAGCATGAAGTTTATTCATTTTGGGAATCCCTGCCTTTTTGTTGAAGAGTTTAATCCTTTTACATTAATGGAAATTACTGATATATCAAGATTTACTTCTGTCATTATACTAATTATTTTTTGTAAGTCATACCTTTTTTGGCCCCTCATTTCTTCCATTTTTGCCTTGCTATTTGTTTAAATAATATTTATAATGAGCCAAATGAATTTATTATCCTTTCTTTTTGTGTATTTTTTAAGATCTTTTAATGTTTACTAAAAGGATTAGTATATTTAGCATACTAAATATGGTACAATTTAGTTTGTTTTTTGGTATAACTTGACTTCAACAGTTTACACATATACAGTTCCTACCTTGCTCTCTTTTGTCTTGTTCATTTCAAAAAAAATTTTTTTTACATTGTGTGCCCAGTAACAAAGATTTATCCTTGTATTTTTATTTTCAGGCTTATAAGAAATAAAAAACGTATTATAAGTGAAAAAATAACTAAATACTAACTTTGATATTCCCTCATGTTGTTTCTTACACCAGAGATCTTTATTTCTTCATCCTGCATTGAGATATTGTATGGTTTCCTTTCCTTTCAATATGGAGGACTCCCTTTAGCATTTACTGAAAGACAGACCTAGTGGCAATGAACTCCCTCAGTTTTTGTTTGTCTAGAAGTGTCTTAATTTCTCCCTCATTTTTGAAGGACTATCTTGCCTGGTATACTAATCTTGAGTAACAGATTTTTTCCTTCAGAACTTTAAGTATGCCCTCCCACTGCTTTCTGGAGTCCATGGGTTCTGTGGAGAAATCAAATATTACTCTTATCAAGGATCCCTTTTATGTGATACTTTGGTTCTCTCATGCTGTTTTCAAGAGTTTCTTTGCCCTTGGCATTGTACATTTTGATCATAATGTGTCTCAGTATAGATTTGTTTGGATTCATCCTTTCTGGCATTCATTTAGCATCTTGGATTTGCATATTCATGATTTTCATCAGATTTGGGAAGTTTTCTACCATTATTTCTTCAAAATTTTATCTAGTCCTATATCTCTCTCTTCTTCTAGGACTTTTCTAACATGTGTGTTGGCATGCTTGATGGAGCCCCACAGGTTCCTCAAGCAATGTTTTTTTCTTTTTCATTTCTTTTTCTTTCTGCTTCTGAACTTCAACAATTTCAGTTGATTTGTTTTTGACCTTTCTTCTGTCTCCTCATTCTCACTTCAATTATTGTATTTTTGAGTTACAGAGTTTCCATTTGGATCTTTTTAATAACTTCTATATCATTATTGAAATTCTCATTTTCTTCATATTTTATATAGATTTCCTTGTTCTTTGTCCATGTTTCCCTTTAGTTTATTGATCCTATTTATGAAAGTTGTTTTAATATATTTGATTAGTAATTCCAGAGTTTGTGCTTCTTCAGAAATATTTTCTGTTGGATCCTTTATTTCCTGTGACTTGGCTGTATGTTCATGTCTCCTTTTATGTTCTGTAATTTTTTTTTGTTGAGAACTGGAATTCTGTGTATTATTTTGTGGTAACTCTGGAAACCTAGTTCTCCCACTCTTTAGCCCATTGACTAAGAACAAGAATAAAAAAATTAAAATGTGAAAAAAAGGAAGAAATGGGGAGTGAGAAAAAAGAAAAAAAATACTAACATACAGACAAAACACCCACTAAAATAGAGTAAAAATAGAAAAAAATAATTAAGTGTTTTGTCTCTCCAAGTCTCTTAATATATGCTGGTAGGAAGCCAAAACCTTGCTGCTTCCAAAGCCAAAAATTAGACCATTTCTTAGTCTCTTAGTGACCCACCAGACCCCAAACTATAAGACAGAGGAAAAAAAAAAAAGAAAACAACCAAAGTAAAACAAAGAAAATGAGGTGTAGTGGCTTTTTAATGTCCCTGTAGATGCCTCGTATAAAACCAGAAGAAGCTGCTTCTAAACGAAACCAAGGCTAGCATCTGCTCTGTGCCCTCAGAGATCCACCACATTAAACCACACAAGAAAGAGAAAGAAGAAACACAACCAATGAAAACGTGTACTGGTCTTTAAGTCCTGGTGGATGCTGGTATGAAAGCAGATGTCACTGTTGCAGAGAGGGCTGGAACAAAGGCCAACATTTCTGTTGTGCTCTCAGGGATCTTCCAGACCAGGATATATCCCCCACACAGAAGGAAAAAAACACAACAGCCAAAGAAGGTGCACTAGCCCTTTCATAATCCCCCAGACTGCTCTTGACCCTCAAAATAACTTTTGGGGATATGATTTCCTCTGCCAGTTATTGGCCCATCCAGATGCTCCTGGAATCAGGGCAGTATTGACACAGCTGCATATGTTTCTGCAGTCTCACAGGGATGAACAATGGGGCTGGTCACTGCTCCATGCTTTCACTTACAAAAGCTGAACTCTCAGCAGAATCTCTCTTCCTCTGGTATTCCTGCAGTTGTTTTAAATGCCATTCTGACTCCAGGGTTACTTTCATTCTTTTTTTTTTTTTTTTTTCTTCTCAGCTCTTTCATTTTCTAGTGGAGGGAGCAATCTGTAAAGACTTCCTGCTCTGCAGTTTTGCACCTGCACTGGTCATCTTTTTTCAATGCAGGTATTTACAGTTACGAATTTCCCTCTTAGCACTTTTTCTGCCTCCCATAATTTGTTATGTTATGTGTTCATTTTCATTTGTATTTAAGTGTTTTCCTATTATCACCTTTGTGATTTCATCTTTGATTCATTGCTTGTCTAAGAGTCATGTTTAATTTCCACATATTTGTGAGTTTTCCTCTTTTCTTTCTCCTATTCATTTCTAGTTTATTCCATTATGGTCAAAAAAGTATTTTGTATGAATCTTTTAAAATTATTAAGACTTCTTTTGTGGTCTAACATATTAGCTATTTTGGAGAATGTTTCACATGTACTTGAGAAAAATGTGTATTCTGTTGTCAGGTGGAGTGTTCTGTATATGTCTATTAGGTGTAGTTGATTTAAAACATTGTTCAAGTTCTCTTTTTCCTTAAGGATCTTTTGTCCAATTTTACTACCCATTATGGAGAATGAGTATTGAAGTCCCCAGTGAATATTGTAGAAATGTTATTTTCTTCCTTCAATTCTGCCAATATTTGCTTCTTTTATTTTTAAGATTATTATGTGTGTTTATTTTTATAATCGTTATATTTCTTTGATATATTGAATGTCTTATAAATTTATATTTTCCTTTGTCTCTGTTAGGTAACCATTTTTGCTTAAAATCTATTTGTCTGATAATATAGTTACCATAGCTCTGTTTAATTTATTATTTATGTGGGCTATCTTTTTCCATCCTTTTCCTGTCAATCTTTTTGTTTCTTTTATTTAAATTTAGACTATTGTAGGCTGCATAAAGATGGATCATAGTTTTATCCATTCTGCCATTCTCTGCCTTTGTATTGGAAAGTTTAATCCACTTACATATAAAGTAATTACTGATAAGGAAGGCTTACTTCTGCCATTTAACTGTTTTCTGTTTGTCTTATATGCTTTTTGTTTTTCAATTCTTCCATTACTATCTTCTTTTTTAGTTTGGTGATTTTTTTATAGTGTACCATTTTGATTTCCTTATTCTTTCCATTTCACTATTTATTTTATTTACTTTTTAGTGGTTATTCTGGGATAAAAATTAACTTAAACTTATAATAACCTAGTTTGAAAAATATGAACTTAGTTTCAATAATATGCTACCACTCTCTTCTTATATATGTCCATCTCTTAACCTTTATGTTGTTTTTGCCCCAGATTGCATCTTTATACATTGTATGTTCATTAACTTATACTTATAATTATTTCATGCATTTACTTTTTCATTTATATGGGAGAAAAGAAGAGTTACAAGTCTGGCTTTTAGATTTACTTATATAGTTACCTTTATTTCTTCATATAGCTTCAAGCCACCATCTAGTGTCCTTTAATTTCAGCCTGAAGAACTCCTTTTAACATTTTTTTTTAATAACACAAGTCTATTAGCAACAAATTGCCTCAGTTTTTATTTATCTGGGAATATCTTAATTTCTTCTTCATTCTTGAAGGATATTTTTTTTGAATATAGATTTCTTGCTTGACTATTTTATTTTTCTCTCAGTACTTAAAATATGGCATCCTACTGCTTTCTGATCTCCATGGTTTCTGATGATAAATTGGTACTTAATCTTATTGAGGCTCCTTTGTGCATGATGAGTTGCTTTCTTCTTGCTGCTTCATTATTCTCTCCTGGTCTTTGACTTTTGATAATAGAACCATTCTCTGTCTTGGGGATCTCATTGTTTTTATACGTCTTGGAGCTTATTATGCATCTTAGATGTGTATATCTATGTATATCATCAAATTTAGGAAGTCTTGACCTTTATTTCTTTAAATATTATTCTGCTCCTTTTACTTTCTCTTCTCCTTCTGGGACTCCCATAATGCCTATGTTGACTGTTTGAGGGTGTCCTACAGGTCCCTCAAACCCTGTTCACTTTTCTTCATTCTTTATTTCTTACTACTCTTTAGAACTGTTAGTATCAATTTTTCTATGTTCAAGTTAGTTGATTCTTTTATTTCTGTCTATTCAAATCTGCTATTGAACCTCTCATAAATTTTTCATTTAGGGGTTTGTATTTTTCAGCACCAGAAATTCTATTTGGTTCCTTTTTTATGATTTCTATCTCTTTATTGATATTTTCATTTTGCTCATACATCATTTTCTTGGTTTCTCTTAGTGCTTTGCCCATAGTTTCATTTAGCTCTTTAAGCATATATAATACAGTTGATTTAAATATTTCTTTAGTAATTCCTACATCTGGCCTTTCTCAGGGAAGAATATTGTTAATTTATTTACTTTTTAAAATAGGTCTTACTTTCCTTTTTCTTTGTATGTTTTGTGATATTTTTGTTGAAAACTGGACATTCATGTATAATGTGCTAAGTCTGAAATTCAGGTTCTTCCTTTTTCCCTAGTTTATTGTTTTTGAATGTTGAAGTTTTAGCTGTGTTCAGCCAGTGTTTTGACTGGGATTTCCTTGAATTCGAGGAGGTTAAAAAAATTAACAAACAAGAGCCCACAAAAAACAACAAAACTTAATTTCCCGCTTGCATTGAGCCTATAGATAAAAAGCTTAGTATCTTATCAGGTCTTTTTTGAGCATGTGTCCTATCCTGGACATGAGTATGTCTTTCTCAATTCTTTAGTATACAAAATGCTTTGGAATTTCACAGTTACTCAAACCAATTCTCTCCTGACTTTTCCACCAATACTTTAGGCAGTAAAGTATGAATCAATTATAATCTTTTTCTTTTGTCAGCTGCACGTTTTTTGATCATCTTACAATGTTTTTGGTCAATGCCCACAGTTTGTCAAACCTGAATAGTTTCTGAATCTGGTGAAACAGAGATAAACTCCTGTATCAGTCATTCGGGCATTCTCCAGACAGATTAGAACAGGCAAAAAATAATTTGTGAATAATACCTGCTCTGCTTCCTCCAAAACTAAGGACCAGTATACCATACTGAGAACAAATACTGGTGTATTCAAGACTGTTGCTGAGAAGAGGCATGGAACACAGGCTGTTAACAATGCCACAAAGCTTTACTACTATGTATAAGTTGCTTCTTTCATTATTTAGCATTTTCTTAGTTGCTATAAATCTTTGATGGTTTTCCAGATTTCTGACACAGTTGATTCTGATCAATTTGGGTTGTTTTTCAATGTTTCTGTGGAGATATAGGAGTTTGGACCTGCCTACTCCATTGTTTTGCTGACGCATTTCAATCAAGATGACATTTTAGGACATATTAATATGTAAAGATTTAGTGCATCTTGGAAGGAAAAGAAGTAAGGAAGGATATCAGTAAAGCAATTAAAGAAGGAACCAGCTTTCTCCCAAGTAGAAGCAACTATCTACCTTTCATATATATTTAGTTTCTTAATAAGGAGGCCATCTTTAAAGAGGAGTATGAGAATCAAGGTTTAATAAGAAGTTATTTGTACCTTTTATGAGATAGCAATGATGGGAGGGTAATATTTCATTGTGATAGAAATGATGTAGGTAGAGGTACAGGAACAAAAAGATTAGAGATCCTCTTAGTTAAAAATATCTTTGGGCCAAAAAAAAAAAAAAAAAGTGGTAGCATAGCTCAGAAAAACATACCAATATCTGTTGATTTTAGGTTTTATTGTAAAATTTAAAAAATGAAATGTCTGTGAGAGCAATGACCTAAACAAATTATTCTTAATTATTTATGGAACAAGGTGCTAATTACCTTCTTTGTTTTTATATTATGACTGCTATGTTTTAGGTGAACACATGGCCACCCCACTAGAGAGTACATTTCCCAGCCTCCATTGTAGTTATGTTCTGACCCATTAAATGTAATCATAAATAATATGTCCAACTTCCAGGTCATCTCCTTAAAGACAAAGGCACGGAATTACAACTTCCAATTAGAATATAGAAGCTTGCAAGTTATCATCATTCCCATCCTACACACAAGAAAAACCTGGCAAGCTAAAACAGTGAAAATGTTCAAACCCATCAGATAACTGAGCACACTAAGAAGCTTAAATTAACTAAATTCCAGAATGTAGAAAATCATTTCTAGGAGTGAAGAGACCGACCTTTGCTTTCATCCTTGATGGAATAGTAGGCAAAGTAGAATACATTATAGATAGGATTAAGGAGAAGCCACCCAATTTTTAATAATCTTTAACTGGACTCAAGTATCTTTCAAAAAAGATTGAAATCCTAAGGACCCTCAGCCACTGAATGCATCTGCAGCCTCTGGCCAGCTCTTGTGCCATTAGCCTTGACCAAGTGCACAGAACTGAAAATCAGGGCAGGAAAGATGAAAGAGATTGCTCCAGTGTCTCAATGCATCCTCCATAGTGAAAGGCAATGGCCTGCTACAAGCTGAAGTTATGGAAAGAGTGTCACAAGCAACTCTGCAAGACATTTCAGTCACTCACTATGTCAGGAAGGTTATGGAAGGGGCAGTACACTTAAATCATTCCTTTTCAGAGGAACAGAAAGCTGTTGGTGGGATGGACTAACAAAGAGAACTTGGAGTAACTCCAATATCTGTTATTCAGATTGCAAAGTAGAGGTCTTTTCTATATTTAGAAAAGTTGGTGACTCTGATATAGTGAACAAAGATATAAATAATAAAGATTAAACTTGCTTCAAACCAGAACAGACAGAAGTAAAGGAAGAAATAGCGAATGCAGTCATGGTTGAGTTGCTGTCTATTGAAAGAACAATTAGACAAAAATTCAGTAAGGTATAGACAACCAATTTGAAATAGTTGACATTTATAGAAAATTTGTTTTCAATAAAACTTTGAAAAATAGGCTCAAATGTATTGTTCACCAATAAAGATAACATGCTTGACAGTAAAAAAGTCTATCAATTTCAAAAGTGCGAGAGCTTACAGAGGGTGGTAAGTTGAATTTTGTACCCCAGAAAAACATGCTCTAAATCTTAATCTATTAAGCGAGTGAATGTGAACCCATTGTAAATAGGACCTATTGAAGATGTTAATTTTAGTTAAGCTGTAGCCAACTGAATCAGTTTAGGCTTTTTGCTGTATTGTTGGAGTCCTTCATAAACATAATGAAATACAAACGTAGAGAGAGAAAGTCATGGGAAGAAGTGAAAAGCCAACATAACTCAGAGGAGAAAGGAAGATATATCACCATGCACATCACCATGTGACAGAAAAGGCACAAACCCATTGATCACTGGCAGTTAACCTCAGAACACCACAGTCTACAGGGAGAAAGCAAGAAAGCATCATCCTGGTAATATCTTGATTTTGGACTTACCCTAGCCTCAAAACTTTGTTCCAATAAATTTCCATTGTTTAAGTCAACCCATTGTATGATATTTGTTTTAGCAGCAGGGCAACTAAGACACATAGAATGTCTTTTGACTACAATAGAAGTAAAGTCTATCGACTTTGACTTATATAGTCAATTGAAATTTGAAAAAGTTGACAAAGAAATTCAATGACAAAGGAAAATTCCTTCAAAAAATCGTGTTGGACCAATTTAATATCCATACTGAGTAAAAAAAGATCTACTAAACCTTTTTCACACAATTCAACAAAACTAATTTGTGGTGGATTATACACCTAAAAATAAAAGTTAAAACTTATAAGCCTTTAGAATAAAACAGGAGAAAGACTTTACAGTCTGGAGATAGGCATAGATTTCTTAGATAGTATTCAACAGGTCTGCTGGTAATATGTCTTCTTTAAGTTCAGTTAATATAAAAATATGTATTCATTTTCATTTTGAAGGATTTTTTTGGTTGTATAAGGAATTATGGGTTTATTTTTCCCTTTGTAGTCCTTTAAAGATGATATTTCACAGTTTTCATGATAGTATTATTTCTGTAAGAGAGCATGCATTATTCATAACATTGTTTCCCTGTCTGTAATGTGTCTTTTCACTCTGAATGCTTTCCAGTTGCTCCCTTTATGATTGATTTTCAGTATAAAACTACCACATTGTGCCTAACATAAAACATTGTTTATGTGAGATGCTAGTTATTCATTCATGGCCAGAAGCCAACTTATTATATATATTCCGTGGTAGAAACAGTATAAAAAGTTGGCAATACCACAAGGATCTAGAAATAGTGGGACTCTGGTGGAATCAAGTCAATGTAGAGCCCAGATCTTGGTTACTAAGTACTTAAAAAACAATAAAAAGATTTGTGACTTCTTGGAGAAATATGCCTTTATTAGATTGGAACAAAGAAAGAATAAGTTGAGGCTACACTGTCTTTTCATGACAAAAAGCAAAAAAAGCATTCAAAGACTAATGGTTACCTGTCTATAGGGTATATCAGTTAGATTAAATAGGTTCCCACAGCCCAATTTTGTGCAATATAAGCACAAAATTATAACTATGCGTTATATAATGATACTCAGAAAGACTAAAAGAAGAAGGAAGGGACAGAATAAGAGAGAAAAACTGAGTAAGAAAAAACTGCCAACTTGCTAGGTGATTATTATTACCTTAACTCCTTCATAGAAAATTGATAAATAAATAAGCTTTACCCTGTCAAAGGAGAAACTGTAGTTCAATTTCTGTTAAAAGGGAAATATCTTTTTCACAGAACAATACCAGCCAATAAATATAGAAGGAAAAATGCTCTTCTGCAGTACTCTAATGGATTAGTTAGTTTTGACCAGATGTATCAATTGGTGTTAAATTCACTTGTTTAAAGGTTACTTGAAAACAGACTTCATTCACATTTCCAAAGTATTATCCATGCTATTCACAAAAGAGAAAGTGTATTTTTTCAATTGAGAAAGGTGGTGCTTATTATATGAAACATATGCTCAAATTGGGATTCCTTAATAGGGAGAAACCTTAAATTGTGTACTATCTGAAGTAATGCAATGTGAAGTATACAGCACCACCTGTAACATACTCATTTCGAAAATGCTCAATCTGCATCTAATCAAGACTGTGGAGTTAACATCCAATTTACAGGAAATAGTAGAAATAGTATAAAAAGTTGACAATACCATGAGGAAACAATCAAAAACTTTGAAAATATGAGGAATTCTATAATATGTGGCATGCTTTACAGAATATGTCGTTGTCAAAGTGAAGAAAAATGTGAGGGATGGGTTCTTTAGGTTTCCAAAGGTTTAAAAGTGATACACCAAACAAATATGAAATATTACCATTGTTTGGATCTGGCCCCCAAAGTAATTCTATAAAAGCCCTTTGGGGAAAAATTAAAGAATTGTGATAAGGGTATAAATTCTAAATGATACTAAGGAAATCATGTTTTGTTAATTTTTTAGTTTTGTTGATAGTCTCATGGTTATATAAAAAAATGTCCGAATGTCCTTAATTTAATTAAGCATGCTAATTTATAGCTGAAGTAGTATGATATCTGAAACTTACTTTCAAATGGTTAAAACAGTTAAATGTATCTATGTGCAAATATAAATCTGATACTCATTATATATTCATATATTTATGTGTATATATAAAAAACACACACATATTTTGCAATATGTATATCAGTTGACTCTTGTAACATTCCTTCAAGTTTTTATGTATTTGAATTTTTAACATAATAAAATTGGACCACAAAGATGGTGACACATTTTTCTCCCCAAGAAAATAAGACTTTTTACAATAATAAATGAAATAAACACAATTACAAAATTATACAACATGGCCTAGTGCAAATTAAATTTAATGATGTACTTAATGGAAGAACAATAAACAAATTTTTAAAAAGATATAATCTACAGACTTCTTGTCACCAATGTATATTAATAATATATATCAACAATTTAGAATTCATAGAAATAACAATTTATAGTTGTATGATTTACATTATTTATAAAATACATTTTGGTATATTCTGAACAAAAAGAGCATGTGAAAACATGCTTCATGTTATAAATATGTTAAGAGCTAAATTTAAGGAATAGAAGGCTATGATAAATTGCATAATATTGATTTCAAAGTGATTCCATATTTCAACTTGAAAAATTTAGAAATGCACATGGAAACTGAAAACAAAAAAATCATGAAGTACAATAAGCAATTAGTAAATAAAACAATAATACAAAACAGAATGGCAACAAAGTATATTATCATACATAATTATTTAAGAAGTTATCAGTTAAGATGTTAAAACACACACAGCCAAAAAAATTAGAAAAGGCCATTTAAAATCATTTAATTAGAGCAGTGTCCCTTAATATACATTCTTTTTACAATCTCATATTTTTCTTTAGTTAGAGCTAAAATACAATGTTTTGAATGAGAACAAGTCTTTAGAGATCACAAACAACCAATTTCACACTACAAGCGGTAGCAAATATATCTAAATTCCCTTTAGTAATACACTATTTATCTTTGTGCTTCATTGAGTTGAAAGAAAAGCATTTTTCAGAGTTTAAGGAATTAACTTCTCATTTTTTCTATTCTAGAAAGGACATTATCAGAAAAGCATGGGATTAGGACGCTACAGAGCTATCGGTTATTCTTAGTGTATAAAATTTCAATTTAGCTCAACATGTAAAACCCTAAAGGCAGTTGAGACCCCAAAATCAGAACAATTGTTTTCACAGTTTATTTATTTTTCATCATTATTGACCTGACTGATTTTCCGTTAAATTGAAATGAGTAAGTATTAGATTTAGGAATTCTTCTGTGCTCTATATTGACTACCAAATCAATGTTATGATTTCCTTAAAAATTCTCTGAAAACCCAGGAAAACTATTTGTGCAAAACAAACCTCACAACATAGACATATTATATATCTGACATATAAATTTTAATTGCAAAATAAAAAAAAGTGTCAATAAGTTTATTAAATATGAGGTTTATATCATTAGGGAAGATATGAATTTGATTTGTTAACAAAAAACTACAAATGCCCTATTATTCTACAAATCTATTTCAGTAATAATGCCCATAGATTATAAGATAATTTATGAAATAATTCATAGATACATAAAAGTCACCATCACTGGAATAAAGAGTTATAATAAAAGAGGGATTGAAAGAGATGTGAAGGCATTGTCATAGTTATTCTTTCTTTTAATCTCCCCAAATTCTCCAATAAAAATAAACAATATTGTGCTAGAGGTTCTAGCCAGATCAATTAGGCTAGATAAAGAAATAAAATGCACCCACATAAGAAAGGAAGAAGTAAAACTTTCATTATTCCCTGATGATATGATCTTATATGTAGAATGTCCTGAAAAATCCACAACAAAGCTAGTAGAACTAGTAGACGAGTTCAGCATAGTGGCAGGATACAAGATTAATATGCAAAAATCAATAGCATTTCTAAACACTACTGATGTGCAATCCGAGGAGGAAATAAATAATAAACTCCATTTATAAAAACAACTAAAATAATCGAATATTTCAGATTAAACTTAACCAAAGACAAAAAGGACCTGTATTCAGAAAACTACAAAGCATTGTGAAAACAAACTGAAAAAGAGGTAAATAAATGGAAGGACTTTCTGTGTTCATGGTTTGGAAGATTAAATATCATTAAGATATCAATTCTACCCAAACTCATTTGCAGATTCAATGCAATTCCAATAAAAATCCAAACAGCCTTTTTTGCAGAAGCAGAAAAACCAATTATCAAATTTATTTTGAAGGTAAGAGGCTCCTAATAGCCTAAAATGTCTTAAAAAAGAAGAATGAAGTTGGAGGACTCCCACTTCCAGACTTTAAAGCATGTAACTTACAGTGGTACTGTATCTAAGATACAGTGCCAGAGCATGGTACTGGCATAAAGACAGACATGTTAACCAATGGAACTGAATTGAGACCTCAGAAATAGATCCTCATATCTACAGTCAAGTGATTTTTGACAAGGCTGTCAAGCTCCCCCAGCTGGGCCAGAGCTGTCTATTCAACAAATGGTGATGGGAGAACTGGACATCCATATACAAAAGGAAGAAAGAAGACCCCTATCTCATGCCTTATAAAAAATTAACTCAAAATAGATCAAGGACTGAAATATAAAAGCAACAACAGTAAAACACCTAGAATAAAATGTAGGAAAACATCTTCAAGATCTTGTGGTAGGTGGTACTTTCTTAAACCTTATACCCAAAGCACAAGCAACAAAAGAAAAAATAAATAAATGAGACTTCCTCAAAATTCAACACTTTTGCACCTCAAAGGACTTTTTCAGAAGGATGAAAAGGCAGCCAGCTCAATGGGAGATAATATTTGGCAACCACATGTCCGATAAGGGTTTAATACCCATGATATGCAAAGAGATAATACAACTTAACAATAAAAAGACAAATTTCCAGATTAAAAAATGGGCAAAAGATTTGAAAATATGATTGTCCAAAGAAGAACTACAAATGGCAAGAAACATGAAAAAATGCTCAACATCACTAGAGATTAGGGAAATACAATCAAAACTACAAGGAGATATCATTTCCCACCTATTAGACTAGCTGCTATTAAAAAAATCGGAAAACTGGAAATGTTGGAGAGGATGTAGAGAGATAGGAACACTTATTCACTATTGGTGGGAATGTAGAATGGTACAGCCATTGTGGATGACTTTTTGGCAGTTCCTAAGGAAGTTGTGTATTGATTTCCCATGTGACTTGGCCATACCATTACTAAGTATACATCCAGAAGAACTGAGAGCAGAGTCACGAACAGACATCTACACACCAATGTTCATAAGGGCATTATTCACGATTGTCAAAAGTTGGAAACAACACAGTGTCCATCAACTGATGAACAGATAAAAAAAAATGTGTCATGTACACATGATGGAATATTATGCAGCAGTAAGAAGAAATGAAGTCATGAAGCATATGACAACATGGATGAACCAGACACAAAGGGACAAATATTGTATAATTGTGCTATTATGAATTAAATTTACATTGTGTAAACTCTTGGAGTTAATAATTAGAATATAGGTCACCAGAAAACAGAAGGAAGGTAGAGAATGGAAAAGTGAGGGTTAATCTGTGCAGAATTGGTAAAACGGTTGTTTGTAAATCTTTGGAAATGAATAGAATTGGTAAAGCAATCGTGGTGTTTGTAACTAGCGGTGCTATTGTATGGGTATGATTGGTTGAAAGGGAAAGTCTAAGGTCATGTATATTACTAGAAAGAAAGTTATAAACTGTAACACGGGACTATACAAGACAAGATAGTAAAACCTCGTGTCAAACACGAATTTGGGTGATATTGCATATATATAGGACTATTTATATAAAATATTAATACAAATATATCAGAGAGAAGAAATCAAAATAGCATCTACGTATGGCAAGGGAAGCACAGAGAGATTGAGAGGTGATGAGCTTTGTTTGTTTGTTATTAATATTGGAATAATAAAAGTGCTCTAAGATTGATTGAAGGGATAAATGTACAAATATGTGATTACACAGAATACTATTGATTGTACACTTCTGATGGATTTATGCTTTATTATGTATCAATAAAATTAATTTGTTAAAAAATAAAATGATCTAAGAAAATACACAGCCTTAATTCATATGTTCTATTAATAAAAATTAATGGAAATGTAACAGTGCAATCAACTCATGAATTTAGAAAAGAGTCAACAAATTAAGAAAAGAAACACAAAAGGAAGGCAATAATGATGTATGCAGAAATATTGAATTAGAAGCATTAAAAATTAATCAAATCTTAAAAAAAAAAAGACAAAGCCACTAGTATTATTAAGTAAGCACCCTTAGACAACATTGTCATCAAAACTTGGTGGCAGAAGATTGCCACCAACTCCTAAACACAAATGGCTGGGGACAAACCATGGCAACCGCTAGACTTAAACTGTGTCAGCATCTGTTTAAACACAAGAAAATGAACTTGGCTTTTGTCACAATTTCCAGCATTATTGCATAATATTTTGGGCCAATCTAAAAGAACAGTTGAAAATAGGACAGTGGTATGCAAGATGAAGTCTGTGATTACTGGAGAAGTCTTATAAACATTCTAAACTAACACAACCCCAAATCCTGCAAAGACAAATCTCCACACTATGGAACAACATTCTAGAAAATAGAATCCAGATTGAGCAGAACAGGGAAAAGAGGGGCAAAAGAAACATAAATTCCAGAAAAAAGGCAGGAAAGGAAGCAGGTGTGACAGATTTCAGAAAGTCAAAGCTTTGTATATTGGATTTCTTCATGAAATTGTAGAAGAACCTAGTGTGAGAATGGAACTCTAGCATGTAAAAATTTGCAGGATCCAGCTAAAGCTATATTCAGAGGAAAAGTTATAACTTTGAATGCTTGTATTTGAGATGAAGAATGTTCTAAAATCAGTGACTTAAGATTCCACTTTGATACAATGAGAGAGAGAGAGAGAGAGAGAGAAATAATACAAAAGTAAGTAGAAGGAATAAAATAATGAAGATAAGAAAATAAACCAAAGAAATAGATAAAAGACTGAAAATTCAGAAAATTAACAAATCCAAAGCCTGCTTTTTAAAATAGATCAACAAAACAGACAACCTCTAATCTAAACTAAGAGAAAAAGCCTAAATAAGCAATATTAAGAATGAAATAGACATTGTCACCAAAGATTCCTTAGATATTAAAATAAAAGAATATGAACAACTTTATGCCAACACATTTGACAACTTAAATAAAATGTTATTTGTAGGAAAATATAACAGCAAAAGTTGTATGAGAAAATAATAATCTGAATAGAGCTGTATCAATTAAATACATTTGTTATTGAAAACCTCTCCAAAAGAAAACTTCATGCCCAGATGGTTTCATTGTGAATTCTATCAAACACTGAAGTAAGAAATGGTATTAATTTTACATAATCTTTTTTTTTTTTTTAAGATTTTATTTATTTATTCATTTATCCCCCCCTTGCTGCTTGTGCTCGCTGGGTCAGCTAACCACGCCGTGCGGGCGGGCTTGCCTTCACCAGGAGGCCCTGGGAACCGAACCCGGGGCCTCCCATATGGTAAACGGGAGCCCTACTGATTGAGCCACAACCGCTTCCCTACATAATCTTTTTTACAAGTATAGAAATAAGGAATACTTCCCAACTCAATTTATGAAGCCAGCATAACCTTAATAGAAAAATCTGGCCAAAGCTATTACAAAAATATAGACCAATGATATCTGTGAATGTGAGTATAAAAGCCCTTCTGCAATTCTGAATATCAGAAATAATAAAATAATATCTTAATATCATAAAAAAGATATCATTTCCCTGGAAATGAATATCCAGCCAAGACAATAGTCATGAGAAACCAGAAAGATAATACCAAATGTTCAGCAAAACAATATATCAATGTTGTATCTTTCCTAAAATATTTCTAAGAGTTATAATCTGATTGAGTAATACATAAAGGAATGAGATTGTAAGAACTGAAGTCAGGACAAAATATAAAATATTACTCTTTATAACAAAGCCTTGTAATTTTTTCTCATACATCTTCCCACTTCACAATTTTTGTCTAAGATAGCACATTGATTTTAAATATGGGCTGAATGTTATAAATTCTTAATGGTTGTTTTGAGAGCTATGAAAAGAAGGATTCTAAGACTGTATTTGAGCTAGTCAGGAATGATTACCTTGATGACTTTAGGATATTGCCATTTTTTGTCACTATGGCTAGATATGGCTTATAATGTAAATATGCTTGACCTTCTTTAACTCAATATGTGTAACCCACAGTAAACTAAATAATATCTACTGCCACTTAATATCCTTTAAGTATAAAGAAGAAAATTTCCTTTCTTGAAAAATCATATTTTCATATTGAAATATAGATTGTGAATCCATTACTATAATGTAATTTTCTATATCAAATATATATCTTAAACTGAATATTTATTGTAACATGATATAGTAATAATTATAAAGGTCTATTATTTTCCTAGGTATGATATAAAAAATGTTACAGAGTTGATAGATTTTTGATAGAAAAATTTCTATTACATTTATATCTATCTATGTATCTACCTATTACAGAGTTAGATAGATAGATAGATGGATAGATAGATAGATAGATAGATAGATAGATAGATAGATAGATAGATAAAGACAGAAATGTATCACCGAGCAGAAATAAAGGTGTCAGTAGGACCATGTTCTCTTTGGAGCTCTAGAGGAAAATTAGTTCTTTTCTTCTTCTAGCTTCTGATGGCCACCATAATTCAGAGACTTGTGACTGTATCACTCCAATCTCCATCTTGTAGTCACATTGCTTTATCCTATTCTTTCTGTGCCTTCTCCTCTTCCGCCTGTGTGAAATTTACCTGTGCATCTCTCTTATAAGTACACATGCAATTGCATTTCAGGCCTACCAAAATAATTCAGGATAATCTCCCCATCTCAAAATCCTTAATTTAATCACATATTTTAACATTATTAGGTGTATTAGTCATTGTTCTCCAGAGAAACAGAACTGACTAGATAGATAGATAGATAGATAGATAGATAGATAGATAGATAGATAGATAATGATAGATAGGTAGGTAGGTAGGTAGATAGATTTACACAGTCATGGGGTTTGGGAAGTCCATATTCTGTAGGGAAGGCTGCAAGTTGGAAACTCCAATGATGGTGGCTTTAAATTCCCCAAGAGGGGCCACATATTGGTAAAGTTGTTGTTGATGATGATGATGATGATGATGAATTCCCCAGGAGAAGCTGTCTGTCTGCAATAGAGGCAGAAATCCTTTTTGACTGCTGAAATCTTCAGTTCTCCCTTTAAGACCCCAAATGATTGGATGAGGAGACTCCATGGATGATGGCAATCTTCTCTGTTAATGTAGATGTAATCATCCATAGATGCAATCAACAAAAGATTTAAATCCATGTATGAAGTTAATTCACAGTAATTATTAGGCCAGTGTTTCCTTGACAAAACACCTGGGCAACATAACATAGCCTAGTTGACAGACAAAACTAACCATTATGATTTATCTCTTATCAACTTGGCATCAATACACATTTCCTTAAGCCATATTTAATTTCTAAATAAAGATCATAGCACAGACATATTTTCACCTGATGTAATTCAACTGTCCTGTGTTCAACTGGAAACACACTAACCCTTTCCACAGAAGAGGATGCAAGCAAGGCCTTAGGTAATATTAACTCTTATCGTTAATATCCTATAATTTAAATACTATCACAAATTTTAATAAGCTATGTTATATGAAAAGGTGATTAGAGAGGGAATAAAAATGCATATCTGCCTTATTGTATATAAAAATTTATTCTTAACAAAAGAAGGAGTAAATACTCATAACCATTACAGTCCTCATTTATGCTTTTAGCTCATATTTTTAAGTTATTTCACTACTTATTCAATATTCCCTTTACTCTCAACAACAATGCAGCTAATCGTGGTTCTTTGCCTGTTAGGGCTGTTAGGGTGACCCAAACATTTATTCCTGAAGGGTCTAGGCCATTACTAATCCTTCCTGCTTTGGGTTCTTGTAGTTTACCATGAATTTTAATCACAGGACATATTAGTACCAAAAGATGCCTGAAGTGACCTCCTGCATTCCAAGCATATTCTTCTTTACCTGAATTGTGTAGTAGTGGTCCTATTTTCCTTGATAATAAGGATAAATCATTACAGTGCTATAGTTATTCCCTTTTTTGCCTGTTGATTAAGAGGCCTGAAGAGCCAAGGTGGCTGTGTATCAGTCTTAACTTCCAGTTCAATAGAATTATTGTTGTATCTCCTGGTGGAAGCACTCATCCTTTTGGAACTAAGGCCTCTAGACCCCAGCAGAGCATAAGATTGTGGAGATAGGAAGCAAACAATTTCCAGTGGGTCACAAGGAGTAATAGTGAGTGGTGGGACTTCTACTTACATCCCTTCCCTTGATTCCTGGATTCATGAATCCTGGTTATGGGAGGAACCATAAAGTGGATTCTGATTTAGAGCATATACAGCTTCTTAGAGCACGTTGCCCTAGGCCTGCAAGATATTGTCACCCATTTAAGGCCATAGTTGAGTCCTCAAAAGGTCATTCCAGTGTTCTATAAATCCAGCTGCTTCAGGATGATGGGGAGCATGATAAAACAGTGAATTCCATTGTTGAATTTCATTTGTTGTGAAGAAGGTTCACTGATCAGAAGCAATGTTGTGTGGAATAAAATCATGGTGGATAAAGCATTCTGTATGACCACAGATGGTAGTTTTGGCAGAAAAATTGTGTGCAAGTAAGGCAAATATGTATTCAGAGTAAGTATATATTCCTAAGACCAAAATCCTGCCACTTTCATGATGGAATTGGTCTAATGAATCAACCTACCACCAGGTAGCAGGCTGATCACAACAGGGAATGGTGCCATATTGGGGACTGAGTGCTGGTGTTCTCTGCTGCCAGAAGATTGGGTACTCAGCAGTGGCTGTAACCAGGTCTTTCTATTTCACTCCTAGGTACCCTATGATCAACTAGCCAATGCCATGGTTTGCTGCAAGAGAGACTATTCTGATTACTGCCCTGACTTTCTTGTCCATTACAGTGGCCAAACCCACCTTGTATTTGGCAATTAAGCACCACCATTTGGTTCCTGATAGCCTGGGATCCACTATTCCCCACTGTATTTAAAGACCCAAGTCCAGTGCTAACAATTCTCACAGTAATATCTGACTTACTGAGAAGAGCAAGCACAGCACTCTTCAGAGCAGATGAACCTGTTCTCACAAATTTATTCTTTGCAGTCTTGGTGAAAAGTGTCCTCTGGACGTTCCTGGTGTGGGTGAACATGTCTTACATGAGAAATACACTCTAACATTCCAAACTCTTTAATTCCTTTGGATCCCCTCACCTGCCTTATACCAGGAGAGTTCTAGCATTTCAACTTCATTTCATGTCCAAGTGTCAGCTAGCCACCCAACAAACTATTAGCATGCTTTCTAACCCCTCAATCATTAACATTGAACCAGGAATCTCTGCTTACCTGGCCCATATCAATAAATTCAGTATGATTTAGCTTTGTATTTTTTCCATCATTACTCTACACTATTAATATTTGTTCCCTCACATATTTCCCTAATTTTTCTCTGTATATATTGGAAAAAATTATGCAGGTCTTTTGGAGTGTAGTGAACCACCACTAAATATAACTGAAGTTATATTTAGAACTTTAGTCTAAATATAAGTCTGGAAGGAGAGAGGGTTATTGAGGGTGGGCCATGAAAGGAATTAGCAATGTCTTTCAAGTGAACTACCAAGGGGCATTCCATTACAGTTTCATCTGGTGAAACAGGGCTAATCACTTCAGAGGTAGGTGGGATAGTTGAATCCTCAGAGCAGGTCATTACAGGTTTATCTGGCAAAGAAGACTTATGGGAATCTAGGGTTTCGATGTTCAGCACCATACTCATTATCAGCCTATTTGTCTCCATCCCAACTTTCCAGATACCATTCCTTTCCAATCAATGTCTTCACTTTAAGAGCAGGTACCCTTCAAGTTTGGGAATTCAGTTTGCATTGTAATTCACCTACTTGCATAATGAGACTTTGATGTCATTTTTTCAGAAACCCCAAGTCTCTGGCTGTAAGAAACAATAATTCCTTTCAAGGTATTCATAGAAATTTTCCTCTTTTTCATGTGGTGTTGAGCTGGAAATTTGAAGCTGGGCCAACAAGCCAACATCATTATACTTTTACTTCACAAAACTCTCCTAAGGTGTTAAATACATTGCCACCCAGAGCTTTGCCTCTTACAAGAATTTGAGTAACAATACCCAATTGTGATATATTTTATATATCTACTGCCAATTCACTCCATGGGCTGTCAGTGCCTTCTTGGTCATTGGAAACATAGTCATTCGTGTCTTCTAATATAATAATATTAGAGGAAAATTCTCAAAAGCCCGGAACCAACACAGAAATCTCATACTTAAGATTCTTTTTTTCAAGAACCACTCCTGATACCAAAACTTTATTAGTCTGTGTTCTACAGAGAAAAAAGAAACCAAACATATATATATGTGTTCACATATAATGAAAAGATTCATTAGAATTATAGGAATTGGCTCATGGGGTTTGGTAAGTGCAAATTCTTTAGGGAAGCTCACAAGTTGGAAATTCTGATGAAGGTGACTTTGAATTCCCCAGAAGAAGTTACAAGAAGTTGGGAACTCCAATGAAGGTGAGGGTGATATCTCCAGGAGAAGGTGGCTGGGTGAAGTAGAGATAGCATTTCTTTTTCCTGAGTGCTGAAATCCTCAGTTCTTCCTTTAAGGTTTTCAACTGATTATATGAGGAGACTTCTCTCACTGCTAAAGGCAATTTCCTTTTTTGATTACAGATGCAATCAACTGATTAATGATTTAAATCCATCTACCAAACAACCTCACAGTAGCAATCAGGCCAGGGTTTGGACACTATAATCCATCCAATTTAACACATGAAATTAACCATCACATCAGGCAATATTCACAGATTCTTGGTTTTAGCAACAGATGTTTTTGGGGAGATTATTTTCAGTTTCCATAAATGGTAATGGTAGAAAGAAAAATAGTAATATATAACATTTATTGAGTGCTTATTATGTATTGTGATACCATATTATCTCTTTAAACAATCTCAATAATGTTACATTTTTCTTTGAATCACTACATGGAGCAAGAATTGGAAGATTTAAGAAAATAGAAGAAATAAAATAGTAAATGCAATAGCAATGATATTCATTAAGAATAAAATTCTTTGAACAAAATTAGGAAATATGTAAAAAATGGTGGGGTTTAATCAAATACAAAAAGCATAATGCAATGGAAGCACATCAGAAAATAAACAAGAAATATCTTTAGAGATTTGGGAGAAGAATATTTGAACTTGGAATAAATATCTAGCTAAAAAATCATTTCTTGAGCAGCAAGAAATCATCTTGAGCAGGATAATTTGAGATACCAAATGGTTTCAAAAATAATATATTGAAATATATTTTCTTTATATTTTAATAAAATTTTACATAAAAATTAACATCCAAAGAAAATATCAGGTATAGGAAATTTCAAATTGAAAGAAAGTCTGTGAGAATCATTATCTTGGATTATAAATTAAATAGTTCATAGTATTCTTTTTTTTTTTTAATAAGTAAAATCACAATTATAAAATTTTACCATGGAAAAAGATGTAATACTATTCAATAAAAATAACGAATACAATTTGAAACAGAAACTAAAAAATATAGGAGGCAGAAGATAGCAACATTACATAAATTTCTTATTTTTAAGAAAGCATAAAGAAAAATTATGGTACTGTTTTGAATTTGACAGCTAAATATTGTTATTATTTTAATTTATAATGTAATGAAAATCTTCTTACCATGTGTTCCCTAAAAAGCAGCTTATGGCAAAGCTTACATGCATGATGTTTATTAATTACAATCCAGTGAAGCAAGAATGAATGAAATAAGTACAATAAGCTTCAGGGCAGCAAATAAAAGTCATATGTTACTAAGCTTCTCCCAGCTTCCTAAAAATCATAGTTGGTTTATTGGTCACCTTCATTATGCCTGGTGGGTACTCAGGAACATTCATTTGGGCTTGAAGGATGAGCAAATAATTTGCCAGCTTCTTTCTGTGTTCTGTCTTTCAGTGCCAATGTTCAGCCCATTCCACATTAACTTTACCATACTTCTGGCTTATGTCATCCAGTCCCTCCTGGTATTCAAAGCCCCTATGATTCAGGATCATGTTATTGAGTTTTGTAAAACCAAGTCTATGTGAGTTGGATTGGGTCATACCTGTATGCTGGAATTTCTGTGGCTTTCAATTTAGTGATTATAATGGGAGTTATGCTAAAGCCTGACGCTTACCATTGAAAATTTATGAGGGGGCAGCGGTGTTAGGTGATGAAGGAAAGGCAATGGTTAACAGAATTTCAAACATGGAATTGACCTTCAGGCAAGAAACATAGAAGAGGCAAGGCTTATAGACAATTAGAGCTAATCAAATCTTAGGAGGTGTATAGATTGGATATGTTGTGTACTACCCCTTGAACTATTCAATCTGCTAATACCTTACTATAGCCCAATCACATATGGAACATGATGCCATCATTTTCTTCTCAAGAGTGGGGGTAAAATTCCAATCTTTAAGGGGTGGAGGATGATCTGTTGGAATTCTTTAATAGATGTTTAAATAAGATAATTAAACCAAGCTATAATCCCTGCTGGAAGTACAACTGGTCATAGGGCCTTAACTAATATACATACTCTTCCTTCTCCACCACCTATTTTATATTTTTATACCCTTAGTCAGCAACTCAAATGGTCTATGTTGCATAATTGGTATAGTAACACAGATCTTCACCCATTCATTACTTCAGAATCCTTCTCAACATAGCATTCCATAAAGCCATGAGTAAATAATTGGAATCAGCTCATGGTGAGAAAAATTTTTTTCTTAATGATATTAAGCATGTGACAGTGATAACAAATAAAACAAAGCAGAATACATGAAGTAATATGGCAGAATTACAAAAATATAAACCAAAAGTAAGTAATAACTCTCTTACATCAATGGCTGTCAGTTTAGTTTAAAAATATTTATCTCTCTGCAGTTTACAAGAGAACATATCATAAAAAGAAAGGTCACAATATAATAATATGGAAAATGATTTATCAGGCAAATAAACATAAAGAAGTAATATTACAGTAATAAGAGAATATAGGGTAATCATCATTAAAGAGAAATAATGACCAGTTTATTTTGATAAGAGATCAACTACATAAATATTATTTATTTTCTTTAGGTCCTCTCTATCATAATAAAATATGTAAATAAAAAAGCAAGTAAGAACAGTAAAGAGATTGGCAGGAATTTTAACATATTAGTCTTCTTTGACAGATTAAAGAGAATAAATGACTTATATAGAAGCCTTTATTGTTATTATTAACATCATCTAATTAGTAGTTATTTATTAAATATATTAATGTAAAAATTAAAAAATAAAATTTCAAGCATAAGAGAAAGTTTACAAACTTGATCATTTTGAACATAAAAAGGAGAAAAGTTGACTGTATCAATAAGAGAATACTTGAGTAGTATTCCAAATTTCTGGGACCATAGCTATTTCACATCATGCCATATAATTTTCCAAGTCATATAAAAACAAAGAAAGGTCTTGAATATAATTTATTAATGTAACATTTCTCTGTTGCTAAAAATATCAGATGCTTAAAATATTTAGTTCAATATTCTTATTATATAAAACTCTTAAAGAAAATAGAAACTTGTAGTCAACAATGCATTAAAAATAATTTACCATTATAACCAAATGAATCATTTCAGAAATTATAGTTCACTATGAATTCTTAATCATAATGAATATATTGATACGTTGTTGCAAATTCTCAGCACCAATCAATGATAATATATACGAAGTGAGTCTAATGAGTTCTTCTGGCTTGTGGCATTTAATAAAAAGATAATTTAAAATTCAGATTGTGTATTGCAAATTAGTACTACTGACTATTCTTCAGGTTAAAATAAATTAATTTCACAATTATAACTCACTTTTTATGGTGAAGAATTCTGAATTAAAATTATTATAAAGAAACTTTATTGCATTTTTTACTTCAATTTCATTATTGCCTACTATGAAGTTTATGAGATCTTTTTATTTTTTGTTTCTCATCATCTTGTTATTTTTCTAATTTCTTATTAATTTTCAGGCTTTCTATTCTAATATAATGATTTAATGTGGCAATTTCTCTTTAAGTTACTGCTTAACTTGAGCCCTCAAATTTAGATTTTTCCTTAATTGTTCATTTCAATACATGTTAAAATTACTATTTTTAATCTAAATTTCACCCAAGAATTATAAAGAAGAGTATTTCTTACACTTCAAAGCATATTTTGGTATCTTTTTGTTTATTGATTCCCAAATTATTTGCATAATTTACAAGTTCGGCATAATAAGATTTGTTAATATATGTTGAAACTTCTCATGTAAAGTTTTATAAAGCACCCCTGTGTTTCTGATATTTCTGAATAATGTTGGTTATTCAGTTTTTATCACTCTTTTAGTTTATTCTTTCATTTATTATTTTGTTCAAATCTTCAAAATAAATACTAAGCCTTGTTTTACTTAATCTGAAGGGTAAAACACTTCTGCTATGTGGGTGGAATTTTCCTTTTTCATTTGCAGTTTTACCAGTTTTTATGAACTTATATCTTTGAAGCTTTGCATTAGATTCATATGAGTTTAGAATAGTATAGAATAGATAAGTTAAAGAAAGGCAAAAGGTAGTTCATTCATAAAATTTTAGGACATAACTGGGTTTCTGGCAAGGCTAAGATATAGAAAAATGATGGGAATGATTCTATCTAAAGAAAATTATTGGGCAAAATTGGAAGTAATTATGGCAAAATTATAGAATAAAATTATAATAGAATACTAAAGGGATTCTAATATTATATTACATTTCAAAACCTAGTTTAAGTGGCTGAATTCCTAGAAAAAGATAAACCGACTAAATTGGTACAGAAGTAGATAAAAATATTAAAACAATTGAAATTGTACTTAAATTAATCTCCTTTCCTAATATCTTTATCTTGAATGCTTTACAAATAAGTCCATTGAATTTTCAAGAAAACATAAAGGAAAGCTAATTCTTAACTGATACAAATTCTTCCACAAAATAAAAGAAGAATTAAAACCAAGTTTATTTTAAGAATAATTTAATCTGAACAAAATAAAACAGAAAATAATACAAAAAAAGGGAAAACTTCGCCCTATATCAATTATGAACTTAGCTCCATTATACTAAATAAAATATTTATTAAATGAATTTAACAGTATAGGTATATAATGATCAATGCAAAGATGGTTCAATATCAGAACATCTCTTAAAAGATACAAAGACCCAAAATGTTAATGACTTAAAAGAAAATTTTATTTTTATTTAAATATGTGGACACTTCCTTTTAATATGGCAAGGATTTATTTTTTAAAATGTTATTAGATATTTAATGGCTAAATTTCAAATATTTTTCCCTTAAAAGAATAATAGAAAGATGCTTATAACAGTAATGCTGTTTAACATATCAATGGATTTCCTCACCAAAGTTATAAAAAAAGAAAAAAAACAGGAATTGTATAAAACTGAGATTAAAAGAGGTAATTGTCATTTGCTCATAAGGATATCATGTAAGTAAGACAGAAAACAAACTCAATATGTGACTTCATATATACTGCAGGATGTAAGACTATTATAAAAATCAATAGTATTACTGTACACTAACAAAACCAACTTAAACAACGATTAAAATAATATAGCAGTCAATGAAGAACAAAAATGATAACAAAACTTAGAACTACTTGAAATATAAATAAATAAGGAATTGTTGGAAGATGGAATTGGGCTAACAGACAGAGCTGAATGGTCTCACAAAAACAACAGAGAAAGAACGAAAAGCTGTCCAAGGGACCTGCTTTGGGGGTCAGCAGACCAGGACAGTGCTACACAACTCCCAGGATAGTGAGAGACAGAGAGATGAAGAAGCTGAAAAGACAAACGTGAGTTACCAAGCCCCCATGGCAAATGGGGAGGGCTCCCCTCCCTCACCCCCAAGATAGTAAGATGGGGTAAAATCCTTGGCTCACTGTAGCCAACTGAGAAGGAAACAGACATCTTCCTCCCTGTCAACTGTTTCAAGGGAAAAGGGAGGAGAGGTCAGGGTGCTTTTATTCAGTGAATTCAGCCTGCAGGGTCCACTTTGAATCTCCAATCTGAAGACTCAATACAGTAACACAGGAAAGCCAAGACTGAAACACCTCCATGGAAAGGTATGCTGACTAGAGCAATCTGCTAGCTTGTCTAGAAACTGCATGGACAAAAACTGATTGCTCTGTCTCATGGGAGAAAATCTGCACCCCTCTAATGAGTCCCTGCCCTAATTTTGAAAACTTAAGCTGGGCAATTTTAAAGACTGAGAATAAGTTGAACCAAATAGCAAAGAAGACCTGTGGGGGGAAAATTGGTGAGAGAGAGAAATTAGCCATTAGAGTAAAACCACAAACATGTTCAGTTGCCTAGACATCAGTGAAAAATTACAAGCCATACTAGGAAATGGGAAGAGATGGCCCAGCCAAAAGAACAAATCAAATATCCTGAAGAGATACAGAATACATTTAATCAGTGATAATCACACAAATCTAAATCAATTCAAAGAATTTCAAGAAAATATGAATAAAGAAATAAATGATATTAAGAAGACACTGGGACATAGGTAGGCCAGACGCTCCAGTCTCTGGAAGTATACCTAAAAACTCCAGCCTCACATATAGGTTTGAATAGAAGGGACTGATGAACCATGTGCAGGGAGGACTTATTTGAGTCCAATTCTGTCACTCTCAGGAGCACAGATTCCAAAATAGAGCCCACTGATAAGGTGTCAGTCTCTGGGGCTATCCCCCATTTTATAGGACCTGGATGTCTCCAGAGCTCTCAGGAGTCCCTCTGTGTGGGGTGATATGCACTTTGATGTTCTATGAGCTCCTACTGAGGTATGCGTAAGCGTTACCTCTGGGATGACCTCCCGACTCTCTTTGAAGTCTCTTAGCCACTTGAACTCCTTTGTCTTTACCTTTTCCCCCTTTTATTCAAGGTCTTTTTCCAGTTGTGTTGCCAGTTGGCACTTGGTAAAGGAAAGAAAAAATAAATTGAAAAGGGAAAATAGAAGCTTTGAGAATAACTGCAATAGTTAACATGATAATAGGTAATTAGAGCTGAAATTGGAGGAGACTCTGTGAAAGTAGAGGAGTGTCTAGATATAGCAACATTTTAAAGAAGTACAAATAGTGAATTGTAACATCTGGATAATAAAGTGAAGGCCTATCTTCTTTTTATGTCTATCCAACATATCATATTTGATTTTTATATTACATGTATTTAACAGTGCCTGACACTTTGGGACAGTCAATAAATATTTTCTTATTACCTGAGAAAAAAAAAAAAAAAAAGAAGACACTGGGAGACCATAAAGAACAATTTGAAAGCTTTCAAAGAAAAGTAACAGACCTTAAGGGAATGAAAGACATGATGGATGAGATTATCAATATATTAGAGGCACATAAGAACAGATTTGAATTGCTTGAAGACAGAATTAGTGATTTCAAAGGGAGAACATCTGAACCGGAAAAGAAAGGAGAACAGAAAGAGAAGAGAATGGAAAAAATGGAACAGAGTCTCAGGGAATTGAATGACAATGCAAAACACACAAATCTTCACATTATTGGTGTACCAGAAGGAAAAGAGAATAGAAAAGGGGCAGAAAGAATATTTGAAGAAATAATGACTGAAAACTTCCAGACCCTTACAAAGGATAAAAATATTAATATTTAGGACAATACACACCCAACAGAATAAATCTGAATATATCTACCCAGAGACACCTACTATTCAGAATGACAAATAATGGAGATAGAGGATTCTGAAAGCAGCAAGAGAAAAGCAAAGCATCACATACAAGGAAAAGTAGATACGAATAAGTGATGACCTCTCTTCAGAAACCATGGAGGAGGGAAGGAAGTGGTATGATGTATTTAAGGTACTGAAAGAAAAAACTTCCAGCCAAATATTCTGTATCCAGCAAAGCTGTCCTTCAAAAATGAGGGTGAGTTCAAAATCTTCACAGACAAAGAAAAACTGATAAAATATGTTACCAAAAGACCAGATTTGCAAGAGATACTAAATGCATTGCTGCAGCTTGAAAGGAAAAAACAAGGGTGAGAGATTCAGAGAAGAGTTTAGAAATGAAGATTATTATGAGGAGCAAACTAAAGAAAGGATAAGGCAGACAGTAAACCAATATGACAACAGAGAGCCGAAGGGAAAAATGGATGAAGCAAATCAAAGTTTTCATGCAGCCCTTCATATCTATCCAATGAACCCTGAAATATGGAAAGAAGACCTTTCTTTCTTGGGCAAGAACACTTCAGGAGCAGCAGAAAGTGGCACAGAGGATTAAAAAGAGTGGGAGGTGGGGAACATGGGAATCCCAGTGGGTTCCGTGTAATATTTTGGGTAATCTAAGCACCTCTTAAAATATATGTATATATATATATATAAATAACATTTTTTGTAAGCAAATACACATATATGCATATATATTTATATATCATTTTGCAAATGTTTGTATGTATTGTGAGAATTTTGATTTTTACCCATAATAAAAAAAAAAAAAAAAAGAGTGAATCAGCAGCAGAAGTAACATTTCTCATGAAAGTCAATTCCCAACAATGACTTTGAAAGGGATGAAGTTGTTGCTGTTTGTGTAGCTATTGCTGAGAAATAGAAGACAGCTTCAACAAATGAAACAATGGTTCTTGCTTCTGCTTCTGGGACTGTGGAGACTGTAACTGAGAAGGAAGATGGTGCTCTAATACCAGATAGAAAATGCATAGCATGACTTATTTGAATTGGTCTTTTTTGATTATCATTTAAAGTTTTAGACATAGGGATATTTATTCTGGAGAAACAGGACAAAACCCTTGTGTGTAAGATAAGCTTTTCAGATGAAGCATATAAATGTAAATGGTAGCATTATTGTATGGTGTTTGGATTTTGCTGTGATAAGTTATGGTTTATACTTAAGATTAGAATTCTGAGCAAAATGTTTTTGATGTATAAATTTAATTTAATCCAAATATTTGGATGAATACATTTTTAAATTTTTTTATTTTTTATTTTAATATATTTTAAATTTATTTTAAAAAGATACTGAGATTACATAAATTGTTACATTAAAAAATATAAGGGATTCCCATATGCCCCAATGCCAAGACCTCCCACATTTTCCCACATTAACAACTTCTTTCATTAGTGTAGTACATTCATTGCAATTAAGGAACACATTTTGGAGTATTGCTACTAAGCAGGGACTGTAGTTTACACTGTAGTTTACACTTTTTCCCACTCAATTCTGTAGGCTATGGCAGGGTATATAATGACCTGTATCTGTCACCACAATGTCATCCTGGTCAATTCCAAGTTCTGAAAATGCCCCTATATTACACGTCTTTTTCCCTCTCCCTGATTTCAGCACCTCCACTGGCTACTGTCTCCACATCAACGATATAATTTCTTCCATTGCTGGAATCACACTAAATCTATGGTAGAACTCCAGTAAGCCTACCCTAGTCCATATTTTATTCACCAATCCTGAGTATTCTGGGATGGTGATGCCCACTCCACCTTTAATTGAGAGTGGACTTCGATGCCATATGGCTGATGGATGGGACTCTCTTGCTTGCAGTTGTAGACTCTCTCAGTTCCTTGGTGTGGTGGTTGTCCATCCTCACCTCCACATCAGCTGTCCTAGGTGAGTCCAATGAACTGGAAAGTAGGTGCTGCAACTCTGCAACAAAAGGGACAGAAGAGGCACATATAGACAAGTCACATCTGAATCCAACTCTGTCACACTCAGGAGAACAATCTCCAAAGTAGGGCCCACTGGCAAGGCACCAAACACTGGAGCTATCCACCATGACCACAGGACTGGGGTGTCTCCAGAGCCCTCAGGAGCCCCACTGTTTGGGGTAGTGTCCACTTTGGCTGTCTATGAGATCCTGCTGAGATTGCATAAGTGTTACCTCTCTGATGACCTCCCGACTTACTTTGAAGTCTCTTAGCCCAATATACTCATTTGTCTTTACGTTTTCCCCTTTTAATTCAAGGTCTTTTTCCAGTTGCATCACAAGCTGATGCTTGGTAGTAATCCCTCAGTGCCAGGAAGGCTCATACCCATGAGTCATGTCTCTCGCTGGGGGGAAGGTAATGCATCCACATGCTCAGTTTGGCTTAGAGAGAGGCCACATTTGAGCAACAAGGAGTCTCTCAGGAGGTAACTTTTAGACACCCTACAATGCTAGGGAAAGTTGCAAATTCAAAAGCAAAAGGCTCATAAGCATAGTTGTCAATATCAAGGGCCCATCAATGGACAATTCTTCTTCACTAGTCATTGCCCCCGTACTTGGGGAATTGTTGCTGTTTCATTATAGAATGCGAGATAACTCTCCAGGATGGGGATCCAACAATCCTTTGGCTGTTGTTGTGAATCTCTAACCACTGTGGCAATGCCCTATGAACATTTGAACATATTTATATACCTTATATGTATGCCCTGGTGAACTTCCTCCCATGTGGCCCCCATCACTGACACCCCACACCATTGATCCTCCCCTGCCATAGTTGTAACCCTTCTGTGATCCAAAATTTCTTCAAAAATGAAGAAAAGAATGTTGACAAATTCAATTAATAGGAAAATGAAATAATAATGATAGATTTAAACATAAGAAATAAAATACTTAATAATTTAGACAAACTAAAACTAAGATAAAGTAAAAAAAATGAGGTATTAAAAAATGAAAAGTATTTAAAAATTTTTTTTTGGCATTTTGCCTTTCATCACTGTAATATCTGTTGTCCTCTATGTATGGTGGTATTTTCTTCCCTTTCTTCCCCAGTGTCTTAATTTTTTTTTGTCTTCAAAGAAGTTTTAGGTCACATTAAAGTCACATGCAGAATATAGGGGACTCCCATATACCCAACAACTTCCCCCCTTTCCCCCTTCCCTATCAATAACCATTTTATATATGGATTGTACATTTGTTACAACTGATATACAAATACTGAAACATAGCTACAAACCATGGTCAATAGTTTACATTATGGTTTACATTTTAGACCATACACTTTTATAAATTTTTGATGAAATTTAACATTGCCTGCATCCATCATTGCAAGATCATGCAGAACACTTCCATTGCCCTCTAGGTACTCCCTCTTCCATCTATTCTATTCCTCCCTCCCCCTCCCCTCAGGGTCCACAGTGACCACCAGGCTTCACTCCTTTGAGGAAAAAGTTCATAGATATTTGCTGCAATGCTGAGGGCTTGACACACTAGTCTGCACTCCCCTATTAAGAACTGCCCAGCCTCTCAATAGACACTGTCCCCTCTCTTTGAGAACATATTGGGCCTCCCCAGCATGGGAGTCCAAATCCTTGCCACTCATTAAGTGGGTCTGATACAGCATACTACGACAAAATGATCACTCACACATTCTCTGGAAGACTGTCCCAGGTGTGCCCTGTCCCAAATGCCCCTCCCCCAACCAACACACTAAAAACCAGTAACCCTTCCTTGTCATTTTTCCAAAGGTTTTCTCATCATTGCAGTTTCACCCACATGCCCACCAATCCCCAGTGTTCACCTGCTTCCTCTTCCAACCCTCCCCCAGTTCGATAGACTGTCCAACACTTCCTTCCCACCCTACACCCCTGTCAAGCTTACATCACCCAACCCAATAGTATCTCTACACCTCTGTCATATCCCTTCCCTGCCCAACTACTCACTTCCACCTTATCATAGTTTTTGCCCTTATGGGTATTGGTTCACAACCTTCTTTTCCCATTCTATTTCCTGTAAACCTATCTTCTAGTCTCTAGCTCCATGAGTTGGCTAGATTTGCTTTTCATATCAGAGAGATCATGTAATATTTGTCCTTCATTGCCTGGCTTGCTTCATTCAACTTAAGGTCCTCAAGATTCATCCACGTTATCCCATGTGTTAGTACTGTATTCCTTCTTACAGTTGACTAATATTCCTTTGTATGTATATACCACATTTTGTTTATCCAGTCATCTGTTGATGGGAACTTGGGTTGATTCCAACTTTTGAAAATAGTGAATAATGGTGCTATTAACATAGATGTGCATGTATCTGATAATGTCCTTGCTTTCAGTTCTTCTGGGAACTGAAGAATTGCTGGGTCATATGGCATATCTATAGTTATTTTTTTGAGGAACCGCCAGACTGTCCTCCACAATGGCTGGACCATTTTACATTTCAAACAGAAGGGGATGAGGGTTCCCATTCCTCCACATCCTCTCCAATACTTGTAGTCCCCTTTTTTTAATGGCCACCAGTCTAATGGGTGTAAGATGATATCACATTGTAGTTTTGATTTGCATTTCCTTAATAGCTAGTGATGTTGAGCATCTTTTCATGTGCTTTTTGACATTTGGATTTCTTCTTTGGAGAAGCTTCTGTTCAAATCACTTGCCCAATTTTTAAATGGGTTCCTTGTCTTTTTATTTTTGAGATAAAGAATTTGTTTATATATGCTGGATATTAGGCTCCTATCAGATATACGGTAACCAAATATTTTCTTTCATTGGGTAGGCTGTCTTTTCACTTTTTTGACAAACTCCTTTGAGGTGGAAAAGGTTTTAATTTTGAGGAGGTTCCATTTATCTATTTTTTCTTTCACTGTGCATGGTTTGGGTGTGAAGTTCATAAAACTGTTTCCAATTACAAGGTCCTGTAGATGCTTCCCAATATTATCTTCCAAGGTCTTTATGGTCTTGGCTCTTATATTTAGATCTTTGAATCATCTTGAGTTGTTTTTGTATAAAGTGTGAGATGGTGTTCCTCTCTCATTCTTTTGGATGTGGATATGCAGTTCTCCAAGCACCAATTGTTGAAGAGGCCATTTTCTCCCAGTTGAGTGGGCTTGGTGGCCTTGTCAAATATCAGATGACTGTATATGTGAGGATCTATATAAAAACTCTCAACTTGATTCTACTGGTCAATATGTCTGTCCTCGTGCCAATACCATACAGTTTTCATCACTGTAGATTTGTAGTATGTTTTAAAGATGGATAGTGTGGTTCCTCCGTTTTCATTTTTCTTTTTCAATATGTCTTTAGCTATTCAGGGCCTCTTGCCTTTCCAAATAAATTTCCTAGTTAGTTTTTCCAATTCAGTAAAAAATGCTAGGATGGATGTGGCTCAAATGGTTGGGCATCCATCTTCCATATGGAGGGACCCGGATTCGATCCCTGGGACCTCCCAATTAAAAAAAAAAATGCTGTGGTGATTTTTATTGGGGTTGCATTAAATCTGTATACTAGTTTGCTTAGGATAGACATATTAGTGATATTTAGCCTTCCTATCCATTAAGAGAGAATATTCTTCCAGTTATTTAATTATTCTTTGATTTCCTTTAACAGTGCTGTGTAGTTTTCTGTGTATAGATCAGTTACATCTTTAGTTAAATTTATTCCTAGGTATTTGATTATTTTATTTGCTATTGTAAATGGTATTTTTATCTTGATTTCATCCTCAGATTGCTCATTATTGCTTTAAAGAAATGCTACTGATTTTTGCACGTTGATCTTATAACTTGCGGCTTTACTGAACTCATTTATAAGTTCTAGAAGCTTTGCTGTAGATTTCTCAGGGCTTTCTATGTATAGGATTATGTCACCTGGAAATAGTGAAATTTTTACTTCTTCTTTACATCTTTTGGATGCCTTTTATATCATTTTCTTGCCTAAGTGCTCAAGCAAGTACTTCTAAGATAATGTGAAATAGGAGAAGTGATAGTGGGCTTCTTGTTTTGTTCACAATCTTAGTGGGAAAGCTTTTAGGATTTCACCATTTTATATGGTGTTAACTGTGGGTTTTTTATATATGCCCTTTATCATGTTCAGAAAGTTTTCTTCTATTCCTATCTTTTGCAGTGTTTTTATCAGGAAAAGGTGCTGTATTCTCTTGAATGCTTTTTCTGCGTCTATAGAGATGATCATGTGATTTTTTTTCTTTTGATCTGTTTATGCAGTGTATTACATTGAATGATTTTCTTATTTTCAACCATCCTTGCATACCCAGGATAAAACCCACTTGGTCATGGTGTATAATTCATTGGATGTGTTATTGAATATGATTAGTAAGAATATTGTTGAGGATTATAGCATCTAGGTTCATTAGATAGATTGGTCTGTAATTTTCCTTTCTTGTGGCATCTTTATTTGGCTTTGGTATTAGGGTACTGTTGGCATCATAGAATGAGTTAGGCAAGGTTCCTTCTACTTCTATTTTTTGAAAGTGTTTAAGCAAGATTTGTGTTAGTTTTTTCTGGAATGTTTGGTAGAATTCACTTGTGAAACTGTCTGGTCCTGGGCTCTTCTTAGTTGGGAGGTTTTTGATGACTGATTCTATTTCTTTACTTGTGATTGGTCTGTTGATTTAATCAATTTCTTCTTTTATCAATGTAGGATGCTTGTGTGTTTCTAGGAATTTGTCCATTTCCTCTAAATTATCCTTCTTGGTAGTATATAATTTTTCAAGGTATCCTCTTATGATACTCTTTATTTCTGTGGGGTCAGTGGTGATATCCCCTTCCTCATTTCTTATTTTATGTATTTGCATCTTCTCTCTCTCTCTCTCTCTCTTTTGTTAGTCTAGCTAAGTGTTTGTCAATTTTATTGATCTTCTCAAGGAATCAGCTTTTGGTTTTGTTTATTTTTTCTAGTGCTTTCTTATTTTCTATTACTTTTAGTTCTGCTTAAATTTTGTTATTTCCTTCTTTCTACTTCCTTTGGGGTTAGTTTGTTGTGCTTTCTCTAATTCCTCCAGGTGTGCAGTTAGGTCTTCAATTTTAGCTCTTTCTTTTTTGATATATGCATTTATGGCTATGAATTTCCCTCTCAATACAGCTTCTGCTGCATCCCATAGGTTTTTATATGTTGTGTTGTCATTTTCAATCATTTCAAGATAGTTACTGATTTCCTTTGAGATTTCCTCCTTGACCCACTGTTTGTCTAAGAGTGTGTTGTTTAACTTCCATATCTTTGTGTCTAGTCTGGTTCTCTGGCCCTTACTGATTTCCAGCTTCATTCCATTGTCATCAGAGAAATTACTTTGTATGATTTTAATCTTTCTGTGTTCATCGAGAATTTTCTGTGGCCTAGCATGTGGTCTATCTTGGAGAATGATCCATCTGCACTCGAGAAGAATGTATATCCTGCTATATATGCATGTGGTATTCTGTATATGTCTACTAGGTCCAGATCCTCTAGTGTATTATTCAAGATCTTTTTTCTTTATTGATTCTCTGTCAAGATGTTGTTTCTAATGGTGATAATGGTGTATTAAAGTCCCCCACTATAATTGTAGAGGCATCTATTTATTTACTTAGTTTTTCCAGTGTTTGCCTCATGTGTTTTGAGGCGATCTGGTTTGGTGCATAAATGTTTATGATATTAATTTCTTCAAGAATGATTATTCCTTTTACTAATATATAGTGTCTGTCTTTGTCTCTTACAGTAGTTTTGCATTTAAAGTATATTTTGTCTGATATTAGTATAGCTACTCCCGCCCTTTTTTGGTTGTTGTTTGCTTGTAAGATTGTTTTCCAGCCATTCACTTTCAGCATCCTTGAATCCCTGGGTCTAAGGTGGGTTTCTTGTAGACAGCATATAGGTGGGTCATATTTCCTTATCCATTCTGCCAATCTGTGTCTCTTGACTGATGAGTTTAATACATTAACATTAAGTGTTATTACTCTCAAGGACTTACTTACATTAGCCACACTTTCTTTGGGTTTATGTCTGTCACATGTTGTTTTTATTTTCTTTTTGTCTTTTTACTGGTTCTTACACTCTCCTCCAATTCTCTCTCTCTCCTGTTTTTTTCCTTTTAACCTGCAGTTCTCCCTTTAGTATTTCTTGAATGACAGGTTTCTTATTGGCACACTCTTTTTTTTTTTTTTTTTTAACATTTTTTAACTTTATTTTGTACATTTAATAATTGAAAATATAAACAATTAAAAACTAAAAAGGAAACACAGATGAATAAATATATACATTTCTCAATTAAATGTAATGGATACATATATATATTTTTGAATCAAACAAAATATTACTCAATATATTTGGTTCATAGTAATGCATTCATACAGTATTTGTCCTTTTGTGTCTGGCTTGCTTCACTCAACATAATGTCCTCCAGGTTCATCCATGTTGCCATATGCTTTATGACTTCATTTCTTCTTACAGCTGCATAATATTCCATTGTGTGAATAGACCACAGTTTGTTTATCCATTCATCTGTTGATGGACACCTGGATTGTTTCCAACTTTTGGCAATGGTGAATAATGTTGCTATGAACATCAGTGTGCAGATGTCTGTTCATGTCACTGCTCTCAGTTCTCCTGGGTATATACCCAGTAGTGGTATTGCATTCTGTTTATCTGTGAATATTTTGATCTCTCTCTCATTTTTTGAATGCCAGCTTTGCTGGATAGAGAATTCTTGGCTGGAAGTTCTTTCTTTTAGTATCTTAAGTATGTCTTACCACTGCCTTCTTGCCCCCATGGTTTCAGATGTGAAATCAGCACCCAAACTCATTGAGTTTCCCTTGTATGTGATTGTTCTCTTTTCTCTTGCTGCCTTCAGTATCCACTCTTTGTTTTGAGCATTGGACAGTTTGACAAGTATATGTCTTGTAGTAGGCCTGTTGGAATTTATACTGTTTGGGGTGTGCTGTGCTTCCTGGATATGTACACCCATCTCACTTAATAAGGTTGGGAAGTTTTCAGCCATTATTTCTTCGAACACTCCTTCTGTCCCCTTTCCCTTCTCTTCTCTCCCTGGGATGTCTATAAAGTGAATGTTTGTGCATTTTGTGTTATCGTTCAAATCCCTAAGTTCCTGCTGGATTTTTTCATCTTTTTATCTATCTGTTCTACTATCTGTTTGATTTCAGATGTACTTTCTTCCTTATCACTAATTCTTTCCTCTGCCTGTTCAAATCTGCTATTATGTGTGGCCAATGTCTTTTTGATTTCTTGGATTGTGCCATTGATCACCATCATATCCATTATCTTTTTATGTATGTTTACAGTTTCTTCAGTATGTTGTCTCAGTGTCTTCTTAATATCCTTAATCTCTTCTTCTACTTCATTAAGTTGGTCCATGATACTTGTTCAGACAGCTTTGATTAATTGTTCAACGTTCTGCTTCTCTTCCTGGTTTTTGTTTTTTTTCATTGAACTGGGCCATATCTTCCTGTTTATTGGTATGGTTTTTAATATTTTTTGGTGTCTGGTCATCTTTTTATTTTGATGTGTTTATTCCATTGATTAGCTTCTCTCTCTATTCTAGAGTTTTATTTAGCTGTTGTTTTTGTGTGTGTGTTAAGTTTTCTCTTTGACACTTTGTTCTTCTTGTTCTATTTCCTTGCTGTTTTCTATGTTCCCTTGAAGGAAAAAGATTAGGGCCAGAGAAAATGAAAGAGGTAAGAAAAGAAGAAGGATAACTATAATAATAATAGTAAAAGAAGGGGAACTGTATACAACCTAGGACAATGAATATTTAACTGATTTAAGCAGTGTAGAGTAATAGGAATAAACAAGTGGAGTACCTACGATGAAATGGGAAACTGAATAGTGAAAAATATGTAGAATGAATTAAAAGACAAAAATGATGAGGAGAGATGGAAAGAAAAAAGAAAGGACAAAAAGAACAAAAGTTCATAAAAGAAAGAAAACAGAATAGATGAGATAGAAATAAAAACCCGAATTGAGACTAAATAAAGAAAGCTGGCATGTAAGAACAACAACAGAAAGCAGAAGATAGAAGAATGAAGAAAGGAAGAGATAGCGTTAGTAGACAAAATCGGCATACACAGAAAAGAGGAAATCAAGGAAGTGGAAACACAGCAAACAAGAACAAAGCCAGCAGCACCTAATTAAAGAAGAAAAAAAAGAGAGGGGCGGGGTGGAAAGATGAAAGAAAAACAAGAAAACAAAAAACCAAACACACAAGCAAGCAGTCAAATAAAAACTAAGGAAGGGCAACCTTCCCTCTTAGGCCCCTGTGGAGCTTCTCAGGCTGCCTGTGTTCATCATTCAATTACCCTGCAGCCTACCCTCTGCAGGTTTTGAAGTGAGTTTTAGTGAGTAAAGTAAGTTAAATTTTTAAAGAAAGTAAACTTTTTTTAAGGAAAACTAAGAAACCCAAAAGAAGATAATACAAAAATAATGTCTATATTTTCTCTGTCCTAAAGTAGCTGCAGGATGTTTGATATGCCGGTGGATCACTACTCTATGAGGAGCTGGGAATTGAACTAGGGACATTGTATATTCAAGACTCAAACTCCTCCATTAAGCTAAACTTTTATTTTGGGTTAGTTAGCTCTTGAGAAAACTTTGCAGTCACTTTCCCTTGGGCAGGTTGACTCTTTGCAGTTGGATAAATTCCTGCTGAAAAGGAGTCTGTCCCTGCGCCCCCTTTCTAGTCTCATTGTTTTCTTTCCCAGATTAGTAGAACACAATAGCTTGTGTGAGGGGATTCCCCCTCACTTCTGGTCAGGTTTAGTTCCCTTTTAAAATTCAAATGGGACCCTGGTGACTGACTCTCTGCAAAGAAATTACTCTCAACCCTCTTCCAGATGCTCTTTCCTCCCAGGGGCCCTAAATAGGCTCTTGGAAGCTTATTAAGCACTTCCTACTGCCTGCCTCCCTTAAGAGGGTTGAAATTTTGATAGTTTTCAGCAGGGCACTAGTTAATTACCTGGCTCCGCCCTCTTCAGTCCAAATTTCTCTATCCCAGGGCAGTTAGGTAAATCAGGCTGCCTCAGCAGATTCACCTCTCTCCTCTTCTTGGTGCCACTTTGAACCAGCTAGTATGTTCCTCAAAGCTCAAGGAGGTCCAGGCAACCAAATCCACAGAAAGGAACCCCTTCTCTGCCCTTTGCCAAAACCCTCACACTTTTGGAGTATGCTTGGATGGACACATTTTAAAGACACAATTTGAAAAGCAAATTCTTGAATAGCAGGTAACTTGGTCAGTGTTATTAAAATGTTGACTCATTGACTTTTGTTTTATGATAAAGGAAATAAGTGATTGCTTTCTCTCTTAGAAATATACTGCTGTTATTTTTCACTCTGTTTTCCTTGCTTCTGTAGAGTAAGTTTGTCACAAGGCTTAAATGTTTTTAATATTCATTTTCATTCAAAGTTGTGTTTTTTTATATGTGGAATCTTTGAAAGTTCAGCCAAATATGTATGGAAATGTGAATATTCTGAAGTTTCTCTTAATTCTGATTTGTGCTTAAGTTTTTGGCTTTAAAGAAGTTAAAACTGGTAGTTGCCTCCTTCAGTATTTGTTAGATGTGTGAAGTATTGATAAATGTTACAATGATGGTTTTATTTTTTAGATTATTACTGTAGGTAGGTTAGTCCTTACCATAAGTGAATCATTTATTAAATGTGCATTTTTAAAATGAGTGGCTTTTTACAGATACATCATAATAAATTGTACTGCTACATTTAAAAAAAAATAGAGGATGATGTGGGAGAGGGAGGAGATACATGGGAATTCCTCATACTTTCAATGTAACTTTTCTGTAATCTAAAACCTCTTTAAAAATAAATCTTATTATATTAAATATATATATAAATAAATAGAATCAATATGGAGAAACACTGAAATGCTAAAATAGTAAAGAAAATTATCTGAATGCTTAGAAAATTATCCACGATTTTTGATAATGCAGTTTATTATAACTATGTAAATAATAGTTACTTATGAATTTTACAAGTTTATTCTAGATTTACATTTTGGAATAAGGGTAAGCAAATGATTACTCAAAATTAAAAAACAAGATCAAAGAGAATAACATGCCCTACAAGGTATTAGGATAAAAAGCATAATATAATAAGAAAAGCAATGTGATACTGGAGCTGAAACAAACATATGGACCAATGAAATAGACTAAGGATCCCAGTGACAGACCCATGTGTATACTAGAAGTTAACATATGTTTAAGATGTCATCACTATCAATGGAAGAAGAACAAGTGGTTTAAGAAAAACTGGTTCTGTATGGTACAATACATAAAAACGGTGAAATCAGATGGTTTTTAATAACTAAGTAGGAAAGATAAAACTAAACACAATTAAAAATATGTAGACATAATTTCTACTTCTAATCATGAGGGAGTAAGGCACTGGATTAATTTACCTGTCTTAAATAGCTAAAAATTTTAGAATAAATGAAACAATGATTTTCATACATTGGATAACATGCAGTATAGGACAGATGATTAAGATCAGGACAGCAAATGAGGTGAGCCCTACAACTACTTCCAGGCAGAACAGAAAGGGAGAACCCAGGAAGAGTCTGACAATCTTGCTGAGGAGACATGCCTCAGGGTTTGGAGAGAGCAAGGAAGCTAGAATTTGTGAGGCAAAATATTTGAGATAGTACAGTTGCTTTTGAGACAGTTCACTGGCAGACTGCAGAGAAGAGAAGAGATCTACCACATGTGGGGGAGGGTGATCAAGCCTAGAGAAAGAGGCAACAGAAAGGAGAAGGTAGAATAAAACCCAGCCAGGTTAAAGGATACAAAAAAGAAAAGAGACAAATTACCAGTCTCAGGAAAGAGAAGGAAGACATCACTACAGATACTATACATATTAAAATGATAAAGCACTATTAACCAATTTATATCAATAAAAGCAACACATTGGACTAAATGAACCTTGAAAATCACAAACTACTAAAGCTCATTCAAGAAATATCCTGATATAGCTTTGTATCTATTAAAGAAATTTAATTCCTGGCTAAATATGTCTCACATGAAAAATTTCAGAATCTGGTAGCTCCACTGGCCAATTCTCCGAGACATTAAGGAGGAAATAACACTGATCTGATATAAACTATTCCAACAAATTGAAGAGGAGAGGGCACCTCTCAATTTATTTATTTATTTATTTATTTATTTATTTATTTATTTATTTATTTAACAAACCAATTTTATTGATACATATTAATAAAGCATACTATTTATCCATTTTGTATAGTCACATAGTTGTGCATTTGTCCCTTCAATCATTATTAAAGCATTTCTATTATTTCAATAATAATAATCATAAGCAAAAAACAGATGAGCAGACAAACAAGAAAATTCCTCACCTCCCAGTCTCTCTGTTTTCCCTGCTGTACATGGCTGCTAATTTTGGCTATTCATGCACAATTATTTATTTGTTTGTTAAACAGTTTTATTGAGATATATTCTTATACCATATGATCTATCCAAATTATATAATCAATGGCTTTTAGTATAATCACAATGTTGTACATTTATCACTCAAATATTTTAGAAAAATTTCATTACTCCAAAAGAAAGACTCTACACCCCTTAGCATTCTTTCCTCAGCCCTACATAGCTACTAATCTAATTTTACCTTTATTAATTAATTTACATTTATATTTTATATAAATGGAATCATATAATATGTAGCACTCTGTGTCTGGTCTCCTTCACTTTGTATAATGTTTTTTTTTTTTGTCTGATATTAACATTTTGTAGTATTTACCTACATTTCTTCAGTTTCAAAGAAAAGCAGACTTATATATGCAATTTTACCTATATTCATATTTCACATAATATATTTATATTTCACATAATATGTTTAGTTCATAATAGGGCAATCATACAGTATTTGTCCTTTTGTGTCTGGCTTGCTTCACTCAACATAAGGTTCTCCAGGTTCATCCATGTTGTCATATGATTCACGACTTCATTTTTTACCACTGCACAATAGTCCATCGAGTGTATACACCACAGTTTTGTTTATCCATTCATCAGTTGATGGACACCTGGATTGTTTCCCACCTTTAGCTATTGTGAATGAAGTAGCTATGAACATTGGTATGCATATGTCTTCTATTCATATCACTGCTCTCCGTACTTCTGGGCATATACCTAACAATGGTATTGCAGGGTCCAATGGCAAGTCTATACTCAATTTTCTTAGGAACTGCCAGTCTTCCACAGTGGCTGTAGCATTCTACATTCCCACCAACAGTGAAAAAGCATTCCTATCTCTCCTTATCCTCTCCAACATTCAGTTTTCTGACTTTTTAATAGTAACCAGTTTAATAGGTGTAAAATGAATCGCACCTATTAGTTTTGATTTTCATTTCCCTAATCACTAGTGATGTTGAACATTTTTTCTTGTGTTGCTTCGCGACTTGTATTTCTTCTTTAGTTGTCTTTCCAAGTTTTTTGCCTATTTTTTAATTGGGAAATTTGTCTTTTTATTGTTGAGTTTATGATCTCTTTCTATATCATGGATATTAAATCTTTATAGGATATGTGCTTGCCAAATATTTTCTCCAATTGAGTCAGCTGCCTTTTTACCTTTTTGATAAAATTCTTTGAGGTGCAAAAGTGTTGAATTTTGAGGAGGTCCCATTTATTTATTTTTTCTTTTATTGCTCATGCTTTGGGTATAAAGATCTGCTTTCCACAAGATCTTGAAGATGTTTTCCTACATTTTCTTCTAGGTGTTTTATTGTTGGTTCTTTTATATTTCAGTCCTTGATCCATTTTGAGTTATTTTTGTATAAGGTGTGAGATCGGGGTCTTCTTGCTTCCTTTTGTGTATGCATATCCAGTTCTCCCAGCACCGTTTGTTGAATAGACTGTTCTGGCTCAGCTGGGAGGGCTTGACAGCCTTATCAAAAATCACTTGACTGTAGATATGAGGGTCTATTTCTGAGTTCTCAATTCAGTTATATTGGCTAACATGTCTGCCTTTATATCAGTACCATGCTCTTTTTTTTTTTTTTTTTTTTTTTTTTTACCAGTGTAGCTAAGTATTATGCTTTAAAGTCAGGAAGCAAGAGTCTTCCAACTTTGTTCTTCTTTTCAAAGACATTTTTGGCTATTAGGAGCCCTTAACCTACCAAATAAATTTATTTATTGGCATTTCAATTTCTGCAAAAAAAGATGTTGGGATTTTTATTGGGAATGCACTGAATCTGTAAATTAGTTTGGGTAGAATTGACATCTTCACAATATTTATTCTTCCAATCCATGAACATGGAATGTCCTTCGATTAATTTAGATCTTCTTCAGTTACTTTTAGCAATGTTTTGTACATTGCTAGCTGGAGGGGTATCATATATGCACTTTACCATACTGAGAAAGCTTCCTTCCATTCCTCTCTTTTAAAGTGTTTTTATCAAGGAAGGGTGCTGTATTTTATCATATGCTTTTTCTGCATCAATCATGAAGATCATGTGGTTTTTCTTCTTCAATTTATCATTGTGGTTTATTACACTAACTTGTTTTTTTTTTTTTTTTTTTGAAACACTCTTGCATACCTGGGATAAAACTCACTTGATCATGGTGTATAATTCTTTTAATGTGCTTTTGGATTCTGTTTGCTAGTATTTTGTTGAGGATTTTTGCATCTATATTTATTAGAGATATTGATCTGTAATTTTCTTTTTTTGTAGTATCTTTATCTGGTTTTGCTATTAGAGTGATATTGGCTTCATAGAATGAGTTTGGTAGCATTCTTTCCTGTTCAATTTTTTTCAAAGAGCTTGAGCAAGATTGGTATTAGGTTGTCTTTGAATGATTGGATGGAAAAATGGAAAATTCATAAATATATGCAGATTTTAAAAATGCTCTTAATCAGTGAGTCAAAGAAGAAAATGCAAGAGAATTCAGCAAATATGTTAAGAAGATTGAAAATGAGAACACAACATATTAAAACCTATGAGACACCACAAATACAGTGAAATTATAGCCCTCAATGCTTACATTAAAAAAGAAGCAAAGGTAAAATTGAAGACCTACAGGCATACCTGGAGGAACTAGAAAAAGAACAGGAAACTAATCCCAAGCCTAGCCAAATGAAAGAAATAGTAAAGATCAGAGCAGAAATAAATGAAGTCAAGAACAAAAATATAAAACAATAGAGACAATCAACAAAACCAAAAGTTGGTTCTTTGAGAAGATCAACAAAATCAACAAATCCTTAGCTACCCTGGCAGAGAGAAGAAGAAAGTAGACACAAACAAATAAATTCAGAAATGAGAGGGGGGCAGTGCCACTGACCATGAAGAAATAAGGAAATCATAAGAAGATACTGTGAACAAATGTATGCCAAAAAAAAAACTGAAAAATGTAGACAAGATGGATAAATTCCTAGAAACACACAAATCACTTACACTGACCCTAGAAGAAATAGAAGACCTCAAAAAATCAATCACAAAGTGAAGAGATTGAAACAGTCATCGAAAACCTCCCAAAGATGAAAAGCCAGGGACCAGATGACTTCACAGGTGAATTCTACAAATGATTCAAAGATGACCTAATACTGATCTTGCTCAAGCTCTTCAATACCATGGTGTATATTCTTTTAATGTGCTTTTGGATTCTGTTTGCAAGTATTTTGTTGAGAATTTTTGCATCTATATTCATTATAAGTTATCAAAATCATGCCAGGGATTCACTAATGGGGTGCAGCTTTTATCCCAGTAGTTGGAGAATAGAAACCCAATTGAAGTTTTTGACCATCCAGTTTCCAGACTGGTCAGCAGATGGTGCTCATTGGCACACCTTTCCATAGAGGAGTATCTCTTGGTTTTCCTTTGTTTCAATCTAGCCTCAACTGAGATTCAATTCACTGAAAAAAATCTCCCTGACTCCCTACCTTTTCCTTTGTAACAGCTGACCAGGAGGAAGATGTCTGCTTCCCTCTCAGTCAGCTGCAATAAGCCAGGGGTTTTTACACCCACTTAATATTTGGGTGTAGGGGAGGGAAGCCCTTCCCAGAAGCCAGGAGGTTTAGTAACTCACAGTTTGTAATTTCGGGTTCTTCATCTCTCTGTTGCCCATCCTCCTGGGAGTTGTGAAGTACTGCCCTGGTCTGCTGTCCCTCAAAGCAGGTCTCTCAGACAGTTTTTGGCTCTTTCTCCTTTGTTTTTGTGAAAGAGCTGAGCCTTACCTGCCTAAATAATTGGGGAAAAAACTACAAATGTCATTTAAATGTGAAAGGCTAAACAATTCATGGTATATTCATTAAAAAAATACTACTCAGAAACAAAAATATAATTTTGTACAAATACTGAAGATGCTGCAGATAAGCTAAGTGAAAGAAGCTAGACACAAAAGATGACACATAAATGATTCTGTTTATATGGAATTCTAGGAAAGGCAAGACTAGAGTGATAAAAAGAAGATGCAGTTTCCCCAGAACCCAGGGAAAGAAGGCAGGGGCCTAAGTACAAAGAAGCAATAGAGAACTTTAGCATGTGATGCAAATGTATTGTACTTTCTTTGTTTTTTGTTGGATATGAAATTGCACAGATTTGTCAAAATTCAACAATTTATATAGTTACAATTGGTGAAATTTATTGTATATAATTTATTCCTCAATAGAGCTGATTAAGAAAAACGTAAGACTATATTTTTGTTACCAAATAAGAGCTTGATGATACAGACCATGGTCAACTTCAAAAAAGATCTGACAGATTAAGTGAAGATATTTACATCATAAACATGAATAAAGAAATAATGTAAAAAACTATAGAAAATCCTGCAGATCAACAAGAAGACAGGAACACCAATGGATAAGTTGGTAAAGGAAATGAACAAGCACTTTAAAGAAGAAGCATTGTTACATGAATAAGAGCATAACAATAATATGAAGAGATATATTAGCTGATTAATTGACAAAAAAAGTGAAAATTTCAACAATGAGATGTTATTTTATACCAACTATACTGTCAAAATTTAGAAAGCTGAATATTGCAAAGTGTAGGTGGGTATGTGATTAATGAATTAATTTTGGGCATCAATCTAGTATACTCAAATTAAACATAAACACATAACCAATAGCCCTCTATGCTTGAACATTGCTGACTTAACCCTGACCTCATGTAGTTATGAATACCACCCCATTTTGTTCTCAAAAATATCACAACTGCATGATGAAATATTTGGTCATTTTATCTATGACATAGCAATTTAACTTCTGGTTATCCATTCTAAAGAACTCCTTGCACAAGTCAATAAGGAAACATGTATTATAATGTTCTTTTCAAGTTTTTGATGTCAGGGAATTTGGAATTAATTAATTAAGCATCCACAAATGGGGTACCTAGAAGTGAGAAAGTAGATAGGCAAAATGAAACAGGGACATACCATGGTTACTGCACAGGAACTTAAAGCAAAGGACACTTTAAACACTTTGGAAATTGAATGGATCTGTAAATGCATAGCTGATTTTTTTGAAAGTAAAATACAGCATAAGAAACATAATGCTGTGCCCTTTATGCAATTTAAAAATAAATTTATATAAAATAACTTGTAAAATAACTTAAAAGAAGACATTCAAACTAAAGGATATATATACATATGTAATATTTTCTTTGGGTTAAAGATGTTAAAAGGAAGAGGGAACAATAAATAATAATGTTCTGTGAAATGTGAAGATTATTTAAATTAAGCCTCTCTCTACATGGGAGGAGCAAAAAAATTTTACTCTATCTCTATGTATCTCTAGTTCTGTTCCAACTTATTAGGGCATTACATAATATAATGGCAAATCATTACCATGTAAGATTTATATTGGATTGTGAGAGGAAATAAATTATTCTATATGCCCTTGGAGTAAAATAATTATAAGATATGAACATGGGATTTTAAACCAAATAATAATATTGTTAATAAAATTAGAAGTGTTGGAAAACTAATATTTTCTATATTTTAATGACAGAATTTAATAAAATTTAGAAGAAAACTGTTCAACATTTCACTTCCAATCAGTTTATACTCATGTTGATTTAACAAGAATGAATGTTGATATATTATGCCTTTATAAAAGAATTCAGAATAATATAAATAAAAGGCATGTTCTTAGTTAAAAATACTAACTACCAGAAAAATCCTTCATATAATGCTCTTTTCTTAGTGTCCTGGAGCCTTTGTAACATGCTAAAGCATACACTGGAAAAATGTCAATCATCATGATAAAATATTTTAAATCCATTTCTCACTGTGTACATATTTTGTATTGTCCATTAAGACTCAAATGAATTTAATAATTATTTGTTAACACAATGCTGCATATTTTATAATTAGAAGAAATGTCTGCTGTGATTTTCAGTCAAATGAAAGGATTTCTTACTGACTTCAGTCATTGCAACCTGATTCACCAGCTATTTTGCCAGCTGTGTTTGAAGTTACTTCCTGGTCCAACTAGGGTCAGTAGAGACACATCAAGGGCAGAGAGAACTCATGATAATTACCTTTGGTCTTTTGGGAGGGCTTTGTGAGACTTATTAAACCAGCAGTCCATAGTGTGCTTTCTCCCAAAGTGAATGATTTTACCAAAAAGCAATTCAGTTACAAACATTGACAAATCATCTATAACCTGGACATAGTTACCACATGTTTCTAATCACTTAAAAATACTAGACAATCTGAGGATTTACATATTCATTATTATTCATTTTCACGGCATGTTGCTGGGGAAGTCATCAACATTCTCAGCGGCCATCTCTTAGCATTCACTTACCTACCTCCTTTCATGTGAGTAAATGTTTTGATGTTTCTTTTCTGCAGCCCAGGGTAGATGTTAGGTCTAATGGAACAGTCTGACCCTAACTTGAACCTGAAACTGGGAGCAAACAATCCCAACTATGTATCCGGTCAGGAACCCTGTACAAAGTTTGCTTTGATAATTCATAATAATGGTATCAGACTATATGCTTGGGAAATATAATTTTGGAAAGGCACAGTCAGTCCAAATTTAAACTTCCTAATCTAATATTTGTCACATGGTAACCACTTAATTCATGTTATCTATTCTTACTCATCATGTGATTATGTCATTCTTGTTGGAATTACATAGCAGAAACTGAAAGAGATTTGTCCTAAATTGCAGTGAAGCTGGGATCCTGTTAAGGAATATTTAAGGGATTATATTGTGACTGTCCAAACCCTGTAACAAAGCATTGGTTTCTCTGGATAGAAGAAGATTTAAAAATGACAGCATTCCACTAACATGTCTTAATACAAGAGTAGTGGCAAGAAGGAAAAAGATAATAAAAAAGGAGTACATAAAGGATATACTTCTAATGGAGACATTTTGCTCAAAATCTTATTTCCTAAAAGGCAAGGAATAACTTATAGAAAGCCAGGATGAACAGCTCTATCAGAAATGATTAAAAAAATTGAATCAAACAAAATATTAAAATGAGAAAGACTTATTAAAAACCTTCTCTGATTGTGGTTTCATCAAGTTCTGTTTGTATTGTCAACAGTTTTTAATCAATAAATATCAAAGCCATGGCATTTTTTATTCCGGAATCTTAGGAATTTCTAATTGCTTGTTTTAATGACAGTTAATTTCTCTTCAGAGTCAATGACCTTGTGAATTCCATGAAAATAAGATACAGAGTTATCTTTTCTCTTCAGAAAAATAACATTTTTCATTGGGGCTCAGCTGCTATTATTTTGTAGATGATTCTCTTTCATGAACACATAACTTACAAAAAATGCATTCCATCAAAACACATAATGCATCACTGATCACATGTAAATTTTTATGTCTAAGACTATAGGATAACAGAAAATTGAGTGAAGGTGATAGCAAGAAGGTAGCAGAGCTGGAGTAAAGAGATAGCTACAGTCCAGGGATTTGAGGAATAATCACTTTATGTAGTTGGTCTCAGCAGCTACAAATCAGAGGTAAAAACCGTATCATTTTATAAAGTCACTCGAAAGTGAAATCTTCCATAGAAATTTAGTGTCTCTGTTTCTTGTTGTCCATAGGCAAATTTTAATATTTTTCATTACAAATTTAGAAGAAAGCTTTACCATTATACACTAAGTATTCTCTTTCTGAAAAAGATCTTCTGTCTTGCTCTGGACTTAGTAGAAACTGCATGCTTAATTATCATATCCCAAGTTTCTATGGAACTTGAGTGGCCCATCATGAAATTAATGTTTTCTAACACACCAAATCATGATGTCATGCATACCCAGTATCACTGAATCATCAAATGGCATCATCAAAGGGAAGAAGTTGCATATATGAGATTGAGTTTGAGTAAAAGCCGAAGGCAAAACTAAGATGCGTGAGTATGCGGCCCAGAAGACCATAGCTCTTACTCTTGTTACATTGTCTCTCCTCTCAGCTGCCTTTATGGACTCATGAAGAGTGATAGTTCTGTCATTTGTTGGTAATATATGAATATGGACAGTAAAAGCACAATAGTCCCACAATGCAGTATCCCTAAAGCACTCATGAAGAAAACCCACAAAATGAGTAGAGCATCAAATAGTACAACTTGTTTATTTTTCTTGGAAGAAAAGGTAGTCACAGGTATAGACTTACGTTGACTCATAGGGAGTGGCTAAAAGTTTGGCTGGATATCCAGTCAGATATGTGGAAGGAACATGATTAGACATTTAGGGAAGAGATATGTGGATAGAATTCTCCAAATTGTCAGAGTATTCAGGTATTTGTGCCTCACATGAATGTTCATCAATATAACTCTCAGCAGATAAGAATTTTAATAATCAAGTGCAGAGGATGAACCACTCTGTAGATATCAGTAAGCTCTTTCCCTACTATCATGTTTATGCTCAGTGGTCTTGTACTTAAAGTCACAATGGTGAAAAGGGATAAAGAATGCACATGGGTTCCACATGACTTCTACTCACTAAGACCTATCTGATTGGCACCACAGCTAATTATTCAATATGCCAACAGCAAGACCAATAATGAGCTACCAATATGGCACAATTCCCTGGTGCCACTAGTGGTAGGTTGATTATATATCTCCACTTCAGTAATCATATCATAGACCCTAATACTGGGTATGGATTTGCCTTTCCTGTATTTGACAGCTTGAAGCTGGGTGGATCCTAGAAAATCCTGTTCTTAAAGCTATCCTATTCTTATGCATGCAAGCTTATTGTAGGTGGGAACTTTGATTAAATTATGTCTGTTAAGGGCCTGTAATTAGATTGCATAACCCAGGAAAAATATCTTAATCCTCTTACTGGAGTCTTTTATAAATGGAGGAATAAAAAACTACAGACAGGAATAAAGCTGCAGAGATGGAGAGGAACCCAATAAGCAGAGAGAATGCCATGAAAGCAAGAAGCTGAATGCAACGTGGCCTGGAGGAGAAGGCAGAGACTGGCAGAGCCACCATTGTGCATTGCCACATGGCAGGAGTCCAGGATTGCCAGCAGCCAGCCTTCAGGGAGAAAACTTCACCTGGTGCCTTGATTTGGACATTTTCACAACCTCACAACTGTAAGCTTTTAATCTAATAAATTTCTATTATAAAAGCCAACCCAAATCTGGTATATTGCTCCCAGCAGCTTTTAGCAAACTAAAACACTGTACACAATGCTTTGGCCCAAACTACAATATGTGGGCCTTTAGAATTTCTTATGCACAGTCATTACTTCTGACCAAAGTATTCATTTTATAGAAAAAGAACTGTGGCAGTGTGCCCCCTGCTTATAAATTTCACTGATCTTATGATGTTCCCTATCACAGTAAAGTAGCTGATCTTATAGAATCACCAAATTTATCTTTTTAAATAATTTTTTTATTGGAACATATTGGATTTACAGAAAATTTGTAATGATAGTACGGAGAATTCCTGTATACTTCTCATCCAAGTTCAGTTTCAGTTAATATGCATTCAGTTAAGTTATCATGTTATATTACTATGGTATACTTGTCAAAACCAAGAAACTAACATTGGTATATTATTATTATTGAACTTGAGAATTTATTTCAATTTCCTCAACCTTTCCATTAATATTCTTTTTTCCCCCAGTATCCAATGCAGCATGCCACACAGCAGTACTTTTTTTTAATGTCTCCTTAGTCTCCTCTGGCCTGTGACAGTTTATCCGTTCTCCCTTATGTTTTATGACCTTGACACTCATAAGGCATACTGTTCAGTTATTTTATATAATGTCTTTCAATTTGGGTTTGCCTGACATTTGTGTCATTATTAGACGGAGGTTATGGTTTCTTGTAAAGAATATCACAGAGGTGAAGTACCCTTTTCATCACATCATATCGTGGCTACATGATATCCACAGGATATAACTGATGATGTTAACCTTGAACATTTGGTTAAAGTACTGTTTGCTGGGCCTCCTCACTGAAAATTTATAATTTTTCCCTTACCCTGTTCCCCCTGAATTCCAGCTTATCTCAAAGGAGGTGGATGAGTTAAGCTGTACCTCCTGGAGGGAAAAGCATCTACGTATATTATTTGGAATTCTTCTAGTAGGAAGAGTTCTGTTGTCCCCCATGTGTTTACTTATTATATTATTTATTATATCAGAATGAACTCATATGCTTATTTATTCATTTGGATTATAATCCAGAACTTCATTTTCTATTTTGTTGTTCAGTGTATTGTAGTGCAGGTCATTGGGAGCTCTTTCATGTTGGCTCCTGGGTCTCTGACATTGTTTGTAATTTAAGCATTTCCTTTCTTTCTCATACTACAAGATGTGCTAAGCTAATCATGTATTTTCACTGACACAGCTGTAGAATCAGCCATGAAATGGCCATGAATGGCCTTTGCCAGGCTCAGTTACACCGCCAATTAGTTACAGCAACAGCTGCATAACAAACTATCAAGAAGCTGGATTAATGGACATCATCAAAGATGTATGAAGGGATTTTTAATATTTTTGGGGGGAGAGAGTTACCTTGTTTTAGGTTATGAAAAAAGGCTGCATCATGTTATTTGAAAGTATGATTTCATATGTTCATATTTTGGAAGTTAAGTATACTTTTAAGAAAAGTGTATGGATGCCATGTTGAACTAGTGTGGACTGTGGTAGATTTGAAATGTTTCAACTTATTAGACTAGATTTGCATTTTCCAGACATCATTGTGATGCATGGTTCCAAGTTAGTATGGGCCACAGGAAACATTTTGCATGTGATTTGAAATGTGGAAGTAAATGACAGCCATATTATTTGTATGCTTAAAAGGCAAGGCACTGTGCACTGTTGCAGCTCATGCATGTGTTTGGTGACCTACTGGCTCACCTGGATGTTGTGTGGCAGGAGCTCATCTTACAGTGACTCCATTTCCCCTTGGATCTATTCCTTCAGGGTTTCCAAATACAAGGCCACTGTGTGTGACTTCTGGGCAGGAGTAGCCCAGCTTCTTTATGTCCTGTTGGATTTCCTCCTTCAACTTCTTTGGATCCATGTTCTAGTGTGTGCCTAGCTCAGTGATGAAAGGAGGTAGCTTTTCCTCCAGGTCACCTGCAACTTCATTTAAGAGGCTCGGTGTCAGTTCCAGCTCCTCCCTGTAGCTTTCAGTATGGCCCTGCTCTCCCCCACCTTGCTTTTATCTTTCCTTCATAATCATTCATTCTGCTGGTGTCAGTCACAGCACCTGATTAAGAAGCAATGACTATATAAAATATGTGTAACCAGCACCCACAGTTTTGTAAGACAAATCTCTATTTAAAAATCTGATTTTTATGTCATTCCTCATGGTTCTTTTTCTGTGGACAAATCCTGACTGGTACACTATAAATATAGAATATTAGATCATCTAGTTATTCATGTATTTCCAGCAGCAATATGAGCCTTTTCCCACCCTTCCACCCATTGCTTCATGGAAGCCTTGAACCAGAAAAGTAAAAGTGGGAGAATAGGATTTAAAACCTACACTGACTATAGAGCTTCTACTCTTGACCATTGTGTTAAAAAAACAACAAAAAATTCTTTAGGTTAATGATGTAACCATTTACCAAGTAAATTTAGAAAAATAATCATGGTTTATCTATTTAGTTACCATAATCAATTAGTATTTCTAATAACCTTAATAACAAACAGAGAAAAGCTATATTTTAAAATAATGACTATATTTTATGAAGCAAGACTTGAATGGATAAATGGAAACACTATTTGGATGGTTATTGGGAGACATTAACATAAAACTAATCTTAACACATGTAATTGTTATACATGATAATATGAAACATTAACTCTGTTTTGAATATGGTAAGTTATAAACTATTTATAAGAAAACATTGATTTTCTTTATTATTTTGTCAGCAGTAATGTTTCTGAGAAACCCATGAGTGTCTGCACAATGTGTGCATGTATGTGTATGTGAAAAGTTATTCTGCTGCACAAAGAATAAAGAAATGTATCAATAAATCAGCCTGGTTGAGAGATCCCAAAGGAAATGACTTTAGGAATTTCCTTACTGTGTGCTCACTCTGAGTCATAGGGTCCAGTCTCAACTCTTCTACAAGACTTGGAAATTCTATATTCCTTTCATTCTCCCTCATTCTTCCAGCAGTTTTTGGAGATATTGGCTTCCAATACCACAAACTTGGGGATAGGGTATAAAGATAGGATGTACAGAGTGATCCGTTACAATAGCTGGGTAAGGTTTTTACTATTTGAGTGCCTTTACTTTAAACTATGACTGTGGGGTAGACAATTCATATTTTGCACATAACATTAATTCTTTTTCTCTTTTGAGCTAAAACTTTTATTTGAACTCTGAACACCTGAATATGTTTATATGTCCTGGGAAGTAAGAAATGGAGTCATTAAGGAAGATGTGTACTGCTCTACATGTTTTCTTCTCCAAATTCAGAAATGCTTATGTAGGTAGCAACATTGAGACTAATAATTGTCCTTTATTCCCTGTGTCTATGCTATGATAAACATCAGCCTCACCAATGACCTCGTATAAAGAAGGACAGAAAGTTTGGAAGACAACTGTCTGGTAATTGGTGTGTACATCCATTTGGGATCCACTCCCTTTCTAAATACATCAAATGGAAGTGGCCTTTGATAGGCATTCCGGTTGGCTATAGTACAATAAAGATAGTAAACAAATTCAGCCAGAACTATGTATAAGCAAATTCATAACTGTAGAATATGGCAATTATTTACTGTAATATAAGTATTTGAAATAAGAAATATAAAGAGTTATATATTTAGTTGAGTCATGTCTGTACTTTTTTTCCAGAATGTTGAAAGCAAAAAAAACGAAGATTGTCATTTGCAAAATAGAGATAGGAATGATTGTTTCCTATCAATGGCACACAAAAGGACAGATCAATTAGAGATTGATTACAGTTGGGGAAGAAATCCTGTAACATCTTTACCTCATTTGAGATGTTCTGGGTGACCTGTAAATCATTTTCTTACCTTCTCATTCTATTGTCATTATCTTACCTTGCAAATTAGCTGTTTATTTATAAAAGTTTTCCTTAAAAAAATCATTTGTTTTTGAAATAATATAGTTTGAGATTGACTAATCAAGATGTAAAACTTGCTCTTTTACTTAAAAATTGTATATTATATTGGAATAATATGTTTCTCTTAAAAATAATGAACACTGTAAGAAAAATGTCTAAAATATCAATTATATTTTATAAAAATTGAATTAAATAAAGGAATTTTATAAAGCCCCAAGAATGTTTTGCATAATGTGCTATGAAAATTTTGATAGAACTATACAAATGAATAAAACAGGCTCTGCTGCATTTAACTAATGTTCCCTACTTTTAATTAATATGTTTTTTAACATCAGTTAGGAAATAACTCTCTGAGACTAAGAAGGTCGAAAAGATAAAAAGAATACCTCCCTTATAAAATCATTGTATTAATTAAATAAAATCCATTAGAAAAGAAATGTAAACATATATCTTGATATATATTCTTGCAAATCTTTCACACACATGCATGCTCACATATATACTTGTTAATCTATGCATGATGAGACATCTGCAACTCAGTTGGAAGCAGTCTTTAGAAATTTATCTTCATATTTCATTTCAAACTTCCTACCCATATAGGCAAAACCTGAAAATGGAAGGTTATGTAACTTCAATTGTATGTGCAAAAAATAGAAGATGCCAAGAAGCCAAAGAAAATGATTAAGATAGGCAAATTTTTATCCTCTCTGGGAACTTTAATACTAAAAATAAGACCTGAGAAGCAAATAAAGATATCATAAAATTTTGTGATTTGGCTAATAACAGCATATCTGGATTTTCAGACATGGTTTGATTTGGCCTGAGGATGGTAGTTTGCAAACCCTTGCTTTAGAGTCAACTCTCCTTTAGAGAAATTAAATTCAAGCCAAAGAAAAGAATTTTGAATTTACCACTTTTATATCATTTCCATTACTATTTATTTCTTTGCACTGATACAAGTTTCTGTCTTTCATTTGTAGCATTTCCATTTGCTTCTTTATCATTTACTCTACTGAAATGCCCTGTGTTAATGCATGTTTTACACCTTTTCCATAGAGCATTTAAAATATTATCTATAATTATTTTGAATTCTTTTTTTGATAGAGCCAATAACTGGTTCTATTTATTATTTTGTCTCTTTAAAGGGTGTGTGGTGTGGTATGTGCACACTTGTGTGTGGGTGTGTATGATGGGTGTATTCCTTGCTTCTATTGTGTATCATGATTTGGGACTGAAAGACAGATGCCATTTATTGGATCAGAGAGATTGACATAAATTTATAGTATTTATGCTAGAAAGGGATATGTCTCTTTTTCTTCCTGTCTTTAAGTGTGGATTAATTGAATCACTTGAGTCAGGAGTATAAATAGGGTTTGATTGCTCCTATGATTATTATCAGTGCACCATCCACTTCAAATGCTCTGGATTTACCTTTTATTTAGATTGTGTGCTGGTAACATACATGTTTGTCCTTAGTAAAAGTTTATGACTCAGCCTAGTTTGTCTAATGTTAGTATAGCTAGTTCAACTCTTTTATTGGTTACTACTTACATAGTATATCTTTTCTTATCTTTCACTTTCAACCTACTTAGGTCTTTGAATTTAAAGCAAATCTTCCAAACACCATATAGCTGGTTCATATTTTTTAATCTATTCTGCCAATCTCTTCCTTTTGACTGGGGAATTTAATCAATTTATATTTAAAGTAACACCTGATAATGGAGGACTTTCTTTGTTTGTTATTTTGCGTTTGTAAGGCTTATACATTTTTTTTTTTTTGTTCTTCAATTCTTCTAAAAATGTTTAATTCCATATTTATTTGACTTTTTGTATTGGACCATTTTGGGACACTTCTTATTTCCTTCTGAATATATTTTCATGTATTTTCTTTGTGGTTACCATGGAGTTAAAAGTTAACATTCTAAATCTATGATAATCATATTTGCTTTGATACCAACTTATCTTCAATAACATGCACATACACTGTTCTTATGCCCCTCCATTCCCCACCAGTTTTCTGTATTTGTTACAAATTATATCTTTGTACATTATATGTCCAACCCATGAACTTATCATATTTCTTTGCATTTACATTTTAGCACTTGTATGAAGAAATAGAAGGAGTTACCAACAATACAATACAATAGTACTAGCATCTCTAATTACTCATATGGTTACATTTATCAGAAGTCTTTATTTCTTTGTACTACTTTTATTCACTGCCTAATGTCTCTTCTTTTCAGTATGAAGAACTTCCTTTAGCATTGCTTGTAAAGCAGGTCTAAGTGTGACACATTCCATCAGCTTTTGTTTACCTGGGAATGTCATAATATCTCCCTCATTTTTGAAAGAAAGACTTGCTGGAATATGAAATGCTTGGTTAGTAGTTGTTTTCTTTCAGCACTTTAAATATTTTGTACCACTGCCTTCTTGCCTCCAAGGTTTCTGATGAGAAATTGGCACATAATCTTATTGGAATTCCCTTGTACCTAAATTTGTCACTTTTGTCTTGCACTTTTTAGAACTCTCTCCTTTTCCTTGGCATTGGACAACTTGATAACTATGTGTCTGATCATGGTTCTCTTTGAATTTATCTTTTTTGGGGTCCATTGTGATTCTTGAATGTGCATGCCTTTCATTAAATTTGAGAAGTTTTCTGTCATTATTTCTTTGAATATTCCTTCTGCCCTCTTTTAGCTCTTTCTTCTCCTTCTGGACTACCATAATGCTTGATGATGTCCCACAAGTCTGTTCGGCTCTATTTATTTTTTGTTGTTTGTTTGTTTGTTTTAATTCTTTTAACTTTCTGGTCTTTAGCCTGAATCATTTCAGTTGTATCATCTTTGAGTTCATTGATTCTTTCTTCTGCCAGCTGCAATCTGCTATTGAAACTATGTAGGAAAAGTTTAAGTTTTCAGTTATTGAGTTATTCAACTCCAGTATTTCTCTGGAAAGATTCCCATATTATTCATTCTGGTTCTCCTCATATCTTTTAGTTATTTCTCATTGTTTTCTTTTATCTCTTTGATCATATTAAGGATCATTATTTGAAATATCTATCTGGTAAATCCAAAGTCTGATCCTGTTTATTGATGGATTTGTGAGTTTCATCTTGTTCCTTTGGATGGACTATCATTTCCTGTTTCTTTGTTTGTTCTGTAATTTTTGTTGCATGCAGTATATTTTAATATTTTCAAGTGATGACTCTGGGGTTTAGTCCCTTAAATTTGGATCCAGCTAGTGATATGACAGAGATTTTTCTTAATACCAAAAGATAATCACAACAAACAAACCAAAGCAAAAATTACCTTTCATTCTCTTTGCAAACTGGCATTTTCAAGATTGTTTTACTTTCCAAACACTTGATTCCAATAATCAATCCTCACATTTCTTTTTTTATTTTTGATCTGCATTTTTATTTCCTGCTTTTCATGTCAATAGTTACATTAAAGAATATTTTGATAAATTTAATATTTTTCAGTAAATGATTTCATATTAAGTTAAACAAAAAATAATAAAGGAGACTCCATGTTTCATTTATCAAAAAATACCATTCATGTATTTCTTTTTTTTTTTTTCCTGATGCTTTGGGTGTAAAGTATAAGAAGTCTTTGCCTAAAACCAGGTCCCTATTATTTTCTAGGAATTTTATAGTACTGGTTCTTATACTTAGGTCTTTAATCCATTTTGTGTTAATTTGTATATGTGTGAGGTAGGGGTCCACCTTCATTCGTTTTCATATGGATATTCAGCTTTGCCAGCAACATTTGTTAAAGAGATTATTTTCCCCCTTTGAATGGATTTGACAGAAAGCAATTGGTCATAGATGTCAGGGTTTATTTCTGAATTCTCAATTTGATTCCCTTGGTCTATATGGCTGTCTCTGTGACAGCACCAAACTGTTTTCTTTTTTTGTAATAATAAACTTTATTTTTAGAAAAGTTTTAGATTTACAGAATAATTAACCTGAAAGTATAGGGAATTCCCATAACCCACCCACACCCAAACCTACACATGGTTTTCCCTATTATTAACATCTTATATTGGTGTGGAACATTGTTACAATTGATGAACCAATATTGAAGCATTGCTACTAACCAAAGTCTACAGTTTACATTGTGGTTTACACTTAGCACTGTATAGTTTTATAGGCTTTCACAAATGTATAATGTCATGTGTCCATCATTGCAGTATCATACTGAACAATTTCACTCTCCTGAAAATGCTCTGTGTTCAACATATGCATCCCTTCCCCTCACTTCTGAATCCCTGGGAACCACTATATTTATATCAATGTTACAGGTTCGTTCATTAACACAAGATATTAACTACAATAACAATAAATCTACTTTGGTCTGTGGTTACACTCCCCCTTTACATTTGTTCATTCGTCAGTCTTGAGCCATTTGGGATGATGTCTTCTCTGACTGCTTCAGAAAGAAAGGGCACTTAGATATTATAGGACTGACAGAAGGAATTGTTTTACATAGAGTTGTAGATACTTCATGATCGAGGGGATGAGGCTTGTCCATCATCATCATTTTGTTGGTAGTCCAGAGCAAGCTCAAAGAACTACAGAGTAGAAGTTGGCTCTAACTGTGCTGGGATTAGGGCTCAACCAGCATATGAACAACCCAAAGATTTAAGTCTCTGAGAGATATATTTAATGGGTATATTGACAATTATAAGTTCAAGTAAAAAAGTAGAAAAATTGTGAGTAGGGAAATTATAAATGAGTATAACTATTTTATATTGGAGAAATAGATTATCAAATATTCCCAAATAGGTCCCACCAAGGGGTATTGATTTCATGAGGCTGTGTGCCTTGCCTCTTGTATCCAGATGTCCCTAGAGCCCTAGGGAGCACTCTGTAGCAGTTAACAAAATCTGTCTGAGACCTGCATCGTCTTGACCTCCAGAATGAATTCCCAACTCACTTTGAAATATTTTTGTCATAAAAACTATTTATTTAATGTTTTCCCCTTTTGGTCAAGGTCTTTTTCCAAATGCATCTCTGATTAGCACTTGGTAATAATCCCTTAGTGCCAGGGAGGGTCATCTCCAAGAGTCATGCCCCATTTTGGAAGGAAGGTAGTGAGTTCATTTACTAAATTTGACTTAGTGGGAAGCCACATTTGAGTAATAATGAGGTTTTCAGGAGGTAACTTTTAAGTATTAATTATAATTAGACTAAGTTTCATTTTTACATAAATAAGGTCCATATGTACAATCATTAAAATTGAGGGCTTGCTATATTGGCCCGTTTTTTTTTTTAAGTATAGGTTATATATACCAGAGATTTTGCTATTTTATTTGGGAACGTCACAGGACTTCCCTGAGATAAACAATATTTTGTTAGCTACTGTGTGGGCCTCTATCTATTGAGAAAACATACCCATGGCAATACAAATACATTTATATCCCATAGAAGTATACTTTAGGTGCACTTTCCCCCATCTATGACCGCACTAACAACACCCTGTACTAGTAACATAACTTTGTTATAGATCCTGAAAGAACATTCTTATATTTGCATTCTTAACCACATTCTTTGGCCACCGCAGAGTTCACTGAGTTATACAGTTGCCTGCTTTGTCCTCTAGCTTTTCTCTATCATACATGGCCCAAAACTTCCTATTTCAAGCATATGCACATTCACACTTCAGTGCTGTTAATTACACTTATATTGCTGCAACACCATCACCTCTGCTCATTTCCAAACGTTACAGTCAACCTAATTATAAATACTGCACAGATTAAGTTCAGCTCAACAACCTCTACTCCCTTTTTTCCTCCTGGTAACTGATCTTCCCAACTCTACCTCCATGATTCTGCTCAATATCTTTATTCATATCAGTGAGATCATGCAATATCTGTCCTTTTGTTTCTGGCTTATTTCATTCAATATAAAGTTCTCATGGTTCACCCATGTTGTCACATGTATCAATACTTCATTCCTTCTTACAGCTGAATAATATTCCTTCATATAGATACTACATTTTGTTTATCCATCAAACTGTTGATGGTTTACCTAGGTTGCTTCCATCTTATGTCAATTGTGAATAATACCATTATGAAAATTTGTGGGCATATATCTGTTAGTGTCCCTGCTTTAAATTTTCTGGGTATATACCTAGTAGAAGGATTGCTGGGTCATATGGCAATTCTATTCTTAGCTTCCTGAGAAGTCAACAAACTGCCTTCCACAGTGGCTGCATCATTTTATATTCCCACCATCCATAAATGAGTGTTCCCATTTCTTCACATCCTCTCCACACTTGTAGTTTTCTGTTTTTTTTTTTTAATAACAGCCAGTCTAGTAGGTATGATATGATATCTCATTATGGTTTTGATTTACATTTCCCTAATAGCTAGTGATGCTGAGCATCTTTTCGTATGTTTTTAGCCATCTGTATTCTCTCTTTAGAAGTGTCTGTTCAAGTCTTTTGCCTAATTTTTAAATTGGCAGTTTGTTATTTTGTTATTGACTTGTAGGATTTTTCAAAACATGCTGGACATTAGACCATTATTGGATATGTGGTTTCCAAATATTTTCTCCCTTTGAGTAAGCTGATTTTTCACTTTCTTGGCTACTTCTTTTGAAGTACAAAAGTTTTTTTAATTTGAGGAGGTCCCACTATCTATTTTTTCTTTCATTGCTTGCAGTTTGGTTGTAAAGTTCATGAGACAAATGTCAATCACAAAGCCACATATATGCTTCCCTACATTATCTTCTAGGAGCTTTATGGTCCTGGCTCTTATATTTATGTCATCAATCCTTCTTGAGTTAATATTTATATAGGACATGAGATAGGGATCCCCTTTCATTCTTTTGCTTATGGATTTCCAGCTCTCCTAGCAACATTTGCTAAAGAGACTTTTCTGTCCCTGTTGAGCAGACTTGGCAGCCTTGCTGAATATCATTTGACCATAGATGTGTGTGGGTCTATTTTTGAACTCTCAGTTCAGTCCTATTGGTCAATCTGTCTCTCCTTGGGCCAATACCATGCAGTTCTGACTACTGTAGTTTTGTAGTATGCTTTAAAGTAAGGTAGCATTAGTCCTCCAACTTCATTTTTCTTTTTCAAGATGTTTTTGGTTATGCAGGGTCCCTTGCACTTTCATATAAATTTGATAATTGGCTTTTCCATGTCTGTAAATAATGTTGTTAGGATTTTTAATTGGTATTGCATTGAATCTATAAATCAGTTCAGATAGAATTGACATTTTAATGATATTTAGTCTTCCAATCCATGAACATTGAATATCCTTGCATTATTTGAGTCATCTTTGATTTCTTTCCATACTATTGTGTCATTTTCTGTGTACAAGTCCTTTATATATTGGTTAAATTTATTACTAGGTCTTTGAATTTTTAGTTGCTATTGTAAATTAATTTTTTTCTTTATTTCCTCCTCAGATTGCTCATTATTTGTGTAAAGAAACACTACTCATTTTTGCATGTTGGTCTTATAACCTGCCACTTTACTGAACTCATCAGCTCTAGTAGCATATTGGATCATGTCATCTGCAAATAGTGAAAGTTTTACTTCTTCCTTTCCAATTTTGATGACTTTTATTTCTTTTTCTTGCAATAACTTTGAACAAAATGTTGAATAAGAGTGTGACAGTGGACATCCTTGTCTTGTCCCAAATCTTAGAGAGAAAGCCTTTAGGCTTTCACCATTATGTATGATGTTAAGTATGGGTTTTTCATAGATGCCCCTTATCATGTTAAGGAAGTTTCCTTCTATTACTATCTTTCAAATTCTTTTATCAAGAAAGATGATGAATTTTGTCGAATGACTTTTCTGCATCGATAGAGATGATCATGGAATCTTTCTCTTTTGAGCTGTTAATGTGGTGTATTATATTAATTGATTTTCTTATGTTGAACCATCCTTGCATACATGGAATAAAACCCATTTGGTCATGGTGTATAATTCATTTAATGTGCTGCTGTATTCTATTTGCAAGGACTTTGTTAAGGATTTTTGCATCTAAATTCATTAGAGATATTAGTCTGTAATTATCTTTTCTTGTAGCATCTTTATGTGGCTTTGATATTAGGGTGATTTTGGCATCATAGAATGAGTTAACTAATGTTCTCTACTCTTCCATTTCTTGGAAGCATTTAAGCAGGATTGGTGGTAGTTCTTTTCAGACTGATTGGGAGAATTCACCTGTCTAGCAATCTGGTCCTAGGTTTTCCTTGTTCGGGAGGTTTTTGATGACTGATTCAATCTCATTATTTGTGATTGGTCTGTTGAAGTCTTCTATTTCTTCTTTCATGAGTGTAGGCTTCTTGTGTTTCCCTGGAAGTTTGTCAACTTCATCTAAGTTGTCCAACTTTTTGGCATACAGTTTTTCACAGTATCCTCTTATGATACTCTGTATTTCTATGTGGTCAGTGGTGATATCCCATCTCTCATTTCTGTTTTCATTTAATAGCATCTTCTCTATTTTTTCCTTTGTTAGTATAGTTAAGTGTTTGTCAATTTTATTAATCTTCTCAAAAGACAAGCTTTTGGTTTTTTAATTCTATTTTTAAAAAAAGTCTCAGTTTCATTTAATTCTGCTCTAATATTTGTTATTTTTTTCCTTCTGCTTGCTTTGGGATAAGTTTGTTGTTTTTTTCCTAATTCCTTCAGATGTGCAGTGAGGTCTTTGATTTTGTGCGGTTAGGTCTTTGATTTTAGCTCTGTATTCTTTTTTTAATGTAGGCTTTTAGGGCTATAAATTTTCCTTTTAGCTCTCCCTTCACTGCTCCCCAAAAGTTTGGATATGTTGTGCTCTCATTTTCATTCACTTCAAGATATTTACTGATTTTTCTAACAATTTCCTCCTTGACTCACTGATTGCTTAAGAATGTTTGCTTAACTTGCATATATTTGTGAATTTTCCACTTCTCTGCCCACATTGACTTCCAGCTTCATTCCATTGTGGTAAGAGAGAGAGCTTTGTATAACTTCAGAGTTTTTAAATTCACTGAGACTTGTTCTATGACCTAACATGTGGTTTATACTGGAGAATAATCCATGAGCACTTGAGAAGATATATGTATATCAAGCTGCTTTGGGGTGCAATGTTTTGTATTTGTCCATTAGGTCTAGTTCATCTAACATATTATTCAAGATCTCTGTTTCTTTATTGATTATCTGTTGAGATGTTTTGTCTATTGCTGAGAATGGTGTATTGAATTCCTCCACTATGATTGTAGAAATGTCTGTTTCTCAATTTAGTTTTGCCAGTGTTTGCCTCATGTACTTTGGGGCATCTTGGTTAGGTGCATAAATATTTATGATTGTTCATTCCTTTTGGTAGAGTGCCACTTTTATTAATGTATAGTGTCATTCTTTGTCTCTTACAAAAGTTTTGCATTTAAAGTCTATTTTGTCAAATATTGGTATAGTTACACCAGTCCTTTTTGATTACTGTTCATGTGAAAAATCATTTTCCAAACTTTTATTTGCAACCATTCTCTGTCCTTGAGTTTAAGGTCAGTCTCTTGTAGACAGCATATAGATGGGTCATATTTCTCTATCCATTCTGCCAATCTGTAACTCTTAATTGAAGAGTTTTATCCAATAACATCCAATGTTATAATTGAAAAGGAATTACTTTCTTACAAAAACATAAAAAGCCGTTTTTTCTTTAGGATTATATATATCATATTTTATTTTTGTTTCTATTTTTACTCTTTTAGTTTCTTTTATTAACAGTCTTCTTTTCTACACTCTCATCCCAAACTCTCCCTCCTGTCTTTTCCTTTTATCCTGCAGAAATCCTTTTTGTATTTCCTGAAGGGCAGGGCTCTGACAAATTCTCTCAATTTCTGTTTATCTGTGAATATTTTTTATCATGCCCTCATTTTTGAAGGACAGATTTGCTGGATACAGAATTCTTGGTGGAGTTTTTTTCTTTCAGCACTTTGTCATGTCAGACCACTGCCTTCTAGCCTCAAAGGTTTCAGATGAGAAATCAGCATTTAATCTTATTGAGCAATGTTTATATGTAATAGATCTCATTTCTCTTGCTGCCTTTAGTATTGTCTCTTTATCTTGGCATTTGACAATCGGATAAGTATGCATCTCAGAGTAGGTCTGCTAGAGTTTATTCTATTTAGAGTATGCTGCACTTCCAGGACACATACATCCATGATCCTCGTAAGAGTTGGGAAATTATCAGCCATCATTTCCTCAAACTCTCCCTCTGCCCCTTTTCACTTCTCTTCTCCCTGTGGGACACCAGTAATGCATATGCTTGTGCATTTTGTGCTGTCATTCAATTACCTAAGACCCTGCTAATATTTTTTCATTTCTTTGTCTATCTGTTCTACTATCTGTGTGCCTTTGCATGTCCTATCTTCCATGTCACTAATTCATTCTTCTGCCTGTTCAAATCTTCAGGTTTCTTAGTATAGCTTGAAATTTTTTTGCTGATATCTAAGCATCTATTTATCTTTGGGTTTATTCTGTTCATAAGTTTCTCTCTCTTGCCTAGTGTTTTGTTTTTGTTTGGCTTTCTTCTAAGGGTCTTATTTGACATTTGTTTCCTTTTATTCTAAATCTTTACATTTGCCTGTGTTGAAATGAAAAATTAAAAGAGGAAAAGAGAGAAAAAAGAAAGAAAAATATGTAAAATAAAAAGAAAAAGTAGAAAGAAAAGAGATTATTAAAAAGAAAAAGGAAAAAAGACAAGAAAAGAGAAATGAAGATAAAAGAGGAAAAGAAAGAAATAAAAAGGAAAAAGAAGGAAGAGAAGAGAAAGAAAAAGAACAACAAAAAAGGAGGGCCTCCCTCTCAGTCACTGGCTTCCAGCTAGGTTCCTTCCCATTAGGCCCCATGCCTGCCAATTAATTCCCTAGCAGCTCACTTCTCTGTGGGCCCCCAGGTGAGGAAATGGAGTGGAGTAAAAGATAAACTCAACCAGGCCTCTTTCGCAGGTCACTAGCGACTGGCTAGGCTCTTCCTTTCCAGTTGTCCATGCCCACCAATCACAGCACAGCCCATCTCTCTGCACGTACCTGGGTGAAGAAAGGGGGAAAAATGAGTAAATAAATAAATGGGCCTCCCTCTAAAGCCTCCAGTGTCTGAGTAAGTCTTCCCTCACTGGCCGGATTGCCCTGCTGCTGCCTCCTCCTCTGGTGCCCATCTGGGCACCCATACGCTATCCTGAATGACCCACAGACCTCTGTTAGCTGAGCTGGGCCTCCCCTTTCCGTCCACCTTCTCTGATCGTCCCTGTGGCCTCATGGCTTCCCCTATGTCCCGCAAGCCTGCCTGCCTCCTTGAAGCTTCTGGAGGAGGTTTGCAGCCTGCCATTCCCTACTCTGCCATTTTGGATCCCCACATTCATTTTGTAAGTTTATGGTAACCTAGTTTATCTAGTCACCCCAGTTACACCCTTCCTTGATAACTACCTCTCTTTTACCATTGCAACATACATATCTAATAGAGCAATAAACCCTTAAATTTTCCCACCTCAATTTCTTTCAAATACTTTTATTATTCTTTATTGAACCATAACTAAATTAATTTAGACATATAATTATCTTAGTTGGCATATTGAAGCAAATCTGTTTGTTCTATCACCTCCCTGCACCAGAACTTATTCATCAAACCCAGCACGCATGATTACATCTCCATACTTTTTTCTTTTTTCTTTTTCTCCCTGTTCAAGATAGGATAAAAACTATGACTACTAACAGAAGAGAAGACAACTGACTGATCATATCTGTTCTCTTCCTGGAGCAGAACCCCCTGTCCCCATACTCTGCCTATCAGCATTACAGAATTAACAGGTAAACCTGATAGGATGCCAGTGCTGAGAACTGCTGGTAGAGCTCTTCTAGTAAAAGCCTTGCAGAGAGGGAAAGAGGAGGGTAAGAGGAAAGAGAGAAACGGCAATGCAGAGGGAAGGCAGGAGCCAGAAAGAAGTGGGAGTTTGAGTTCTAACTTGCAAATGGGCAAGTTATCATTAGCAATCTCAGAGAACACTGCATTTTGCCCACTAAACAAATGACGCAAGACCAACTTACATCCTAAAAATGCAATCCCTGTGTTTTTGAATCATTATGTGCTAGGAAGAGCATGGGAAATCCTGTTAGGTGTGTAACTGGTCTTGTGAAGCCTTTCTGCCCTCCACAGGGAAATTTAATTCTTACCTTTTCTGTTTTTATCATATTTTGTGTGCATTTCTATTTTTTTACATGCTCCATTGCAGATTATATTTAGACTACAAGTTCTTGAGGGGGAAAAAACACTTTTTTTCTGTTTTAATTCTCAATGTAGAACACAGGAGCTGACACAAAGTAAGCATTCAATAACTGTTAGTTATCTTTTAAACATATGGTGCATGAACAGTAGGTATCCAAGATATCAATATAGAAATAATGAATCTTGATAATAATCCCACAACAAACGAAAAAATCTTAACTTGGACTGGAGCCTAGATCTAAACATGAAAGCTAAAACCATACAAATTTAGGAAGTTTCCATAAAATTTCCAGAAGAGTGTGAGACCATGACCTTGAGGTAGGTACAAATTACTTATCAAAGACACAAAAAGCACTAACATGAAAGGAAAACACATAAATTTGACTTTATCAAAATCAGAAATTCTGTTTGAAAAACATGCTCATAGCTTGGGAGAAATTATTTGCAGTACACAGAACTGTAAAAGGATTTGTGTTCAGAATTTATTAGAAAAAAACTGTTACAACTTAATGATAAGAAGACAGGCAACCCATTACAATAGGGTAAATGATTTGAACAATCATATCAAAAAAGAAGATAACAAATATCTTAGAAGCACATGAAAATGAGTTCAACATTAATAATCATCAGAAACAAGTCAATTAAAATCACAAGGAGATTCATTTGTATTTTGTAGGAAATTCAAGATATACAAACTAAGCTATAGTGTGATAGAGAACAAATCAATGGCTGTGAGGGATTAAGGATCAGTAAGGAAAGGGCACTAGGGAACTTCTGAGGTTGATGGAAATGTTCATCTCCACAGTGCTAATTTCATCGGTTCATACATTTAACAGACTATTCAACTATATACTTAAAATGGATACATTTCATTGTATATAAATTCTGTCTCAATAAAGTTGATTTTTCAAAACTTAATACATACTTTGAATATGTACAGATTTTTTCCATGAATTATAAGACAATAAAGTTTCTAAAGCAAAATTTAATAATGAGATGGCCATATACACCTACTTGAATAGCAAAACTTAAAAGGACTGACAATACCAATTGTTGGTGAGCATACAGAACAAGCAAATCTCTCATACATTGTTGATTGAAGTATAAAATTAAAAAGTTTGGCAGCTTAAAAAAAAGAAACCCATGCATTTACAATTTACAATATGACCTAGCAATTCTACTTTTCTAGGACTCTATTTAAGAAAGAGAGAGCTAGATAGATGCACATAGAAGATTTGAATACAAATATTTATAACATCATTATTCATAATAGCCAGAAACTGGAACGAATCCACATTTCCAGCAAAATATGCATCAAAACCACAGTATATTATACTGATAAAATGCAATACTACTCTGCATTAAACGAACTACTGATACATAGAAGAACTTAGGTATAGCTCTAAAACAGTATACTGAGTAAAAGAAGCTGGACAACAGTGAATATATTTTGTAAAAATCATTTGCATTAAATAGAATGGATCAAACCAAACCATAGTAATAGAAACCAAATTAATAACCATCTGGATCCAGAGGTGGGAGAGGTGATTGAATGGAAATGGGCACTAGGTGACAGTTTGGGATGGTGGAAATTGGTCTATACCATGATTGTTGCAGTGATTTCACACAATACTTTTATCAAAAGTCGTCCAACTCTTTTCTCAAAATGGTATGTTAAAAATTATGCCTCTATGAATATATTCATGTGGTCATGGAGTCTTGTCTTTGTGGGTGGAGACCCATACAATAATCGATGGAAATATTGAATTCCCATCATGGGGAGTTCTGATACATTCTCTCATAGAGTGGTAAGAATCTCTCTAGAGTACATGGGCAGTGCTTAGCAAAGGAGGACAGACCACTATGCCAGGTCCTTGATATTGATGCTTATACTTATGAGCCTTGTTCTTGTGAAATTGAAACTTAGCCTAGTAATATATATATATAAGAGTTACCTTCAGAAAGCCTAATTGTTGCTCAAATGAGGCCTCTCTCTAAGCCAAACTTAGTATAGAAACTTACTACCTGCTACCTGGTGTGGGACATGACTCCTAGTGGCCTCCCTGTCACTGAGGGAGTATTACCAAATGTCAACTAGTGGTGCATTTAGAAAAAAAATTTGACAAAAAGGGAGAAATATTAAATACAAATGAGTTTTTATGGCTAAGGGTTTTGAAGTGAGTTGGGAAGTCAATCCAGAGGTTATGATTATGCATGTCTCAGGAGGATCTCACTTACTGCCACAGTAAACAATGCATCAAGTAAGATGCTCTTAAGTGCTCTAGTGACATCTAGACTCTAGAGGCAGGACAAATAACCCCAGGAAATTGGCACCCAGTTGGTGGGCCTTACCTTGGAATATATGATAACCTACCTCCCCAATGTATCAGACTTAGACTTATTTATCATTTTCCTACATATGGTTCTTCCACCCCTTTTATTTGAACCTATAATTAGCACTATACCATTAAATATATGTCCCAGAGACTTAAATCTTCCAGCTGTTCATATTCCAGTTGAACCTTGAATCTCAGCAGAGTTGCAGACAATACCTACTCTCCAGTTCATCGGACTCACCCAGGATAACAAGCAAAAGGATGACGATGAACAATGCCCATCACCAAATCCAGAGAGTATCTACAACTGCCAGCCAGCTAGTTCCATCCATCTGCCCCATGGGATCTAAGCTCCCTCTCAATCAGAAGCACAGTGGCATCATGCTCCCCAAATCCTCAAGGTTAAGGAATGAACAAACATAAGGGGAGGAATGCAGCTATGGACCCAAGTAGACCTATTAGTATTCTAGTAATGGAAGAACTTATAACATTGATATAAAGACATTGGTTACTGATGGTTATGAGAAGATGGAGAGGGAAGAATAGGCGTAACTTGGGACATTTTTGGGACATTGGAATTTTTCTGCATGATATTACAGTGACAAATGCAGGCTATTTTACATTTTGTCAAAATCTATAAAATTGTGCTGTGCAAAGTGTAAACCATACTGTAAACTGTAGACCGTAGTTAGTAGCAATTCTTAAAAATGTGTGCATCAACTGTAACAAATGTACCACAGTAATGAAAGATATTGTTAATGGGGGAAAGTGTGGGAAGGGAGCGGGTGGGGTTTATCGGAATCCCCTATATTTTTGATGACACATTTATGTAATCTAAAGCTTCCTTAAAAATAAAGAAAAAAATTATGCCTTAATAAAGTTGATTTAAAAAAAAAAAAAAAAAACTATGCAAAAATGCATTGGGTGATAGAAATAAAGGCCAGATTGGAGAAATCTTTAATAATAGAAATGAGAAAATGTGGAATTAAATAGAAGCAGAAAACCTAAAGAGATAGAAGAGAAGAGATTTACAAAAAACAAATTGATGAGGGTATATTAACAGGGTGCATAAGCCAACTGAAAGAGTGTCCAATGGCCAAAGCTGAAACAATTTGAGCAAGAAAATAAAGTAGTAATGATGATATTATCGCATAATCTATAACAAATATTCCACCACGGTGTGGTGTGTTGATGTAGTAGTATTATATGGGAATTCTACACATGTGCATGCTTGTTTTATAAGTTCACAACCTCTGTATTAAAATATATTTTAAAAAATAGGGTGGGTTGGGGGAAAAATAAACTAAATGTAAGATGTGGACTCTAGTTAGTGGTAATATTTTGGCGATGCTTTTGCAGTTTGTAACAAATGTTTCATAACAATGCAAGGTGTTGGTGGTGGGGTGATGTATGGGATCCCTGTATGATGCTATGCATGTTTATTTTGCAAGTTCACAGCTTTTACTATACACTTATTGTTTATGTATGTTCATGTATGAATGAAATACTTCAATAATAAAAAATCCCAACAAAACAAAACAAATCTATTCCCTCTCTATGGTACTATATACGTATAATTCACCAAACAAGTAGCAGAGGGCCTTTTATTGTGGTAGCTGGGGAAAGTGGATCCAGAATGATGATTTTAAAACATTTTTTAGTATGTTGAATTGTAGGCTTTAAGAACACACACACACACACACATACACACATGCACACCTCTTTATGTACCCCAGCATTTAACTGGTTACTTGATGTACAGTAGATACTCAGTGTCTGTGGAAATGAATTTTCTTGAACAAAATCCAGCCAGAACCAACAACATTTTGTGAAAAATATCTATTCTAGAAAATCATAAAACCTTGTGCATTTCTAAGAGAACAAATTAAGGGATTTTTTTCCCTCACAAATCTGGAAACCACTTATTTTGCTAAACTTGGGATCCTTAGGGTTTTACTTTAAGGATTAAAATTCATAGGATTTATAAGCCAGATTGTGATTTCAAATTCCCTTGGAAACATTTTAGCTTCCTTATCTATTAATATCCAGTTACTTCCACATGAAAAAAACACACACACAAAGTTCCCTACTAGCTCTTTTTAAAATCAGAAATCTCTCAATTATTTCTCATCCCAATACTAGATTTATCAACTTCCCCCCACCCCAGCTTAATTATGGCTACCTTGAAGTTCCCTGATGCTATAACCTTGGTATCAATGGATACACCTTAAATATGAACTTTACTGCATTTTCTGTCCAAAATATGTTAATGAGAGATGTTTGCAAAAAGGCTTTAAGCCTCATCTCCTGCAAAGGTTACTTCTTCAAAGCCACTTCTTGCAATTGTTCCTGTGCTTTGCAAAAACTTGCATTCAAAATCCAACCAACACAATATTCACTCTTCCTAGCCAGTATAACTGTCATTACATTGTCTCGACTAGTAGTCTGCATTTTAATTTATCATATGTTGTATTTTTGAACATATGTTGCCGTGGAATAGCAAAGGTCAGCAAAGGCCATGGTTAATACTAGAAACAAACCATTCTTGATATTAAAGACAAGAAGTGATTTAATAAAAGAAATTAGATACCTATAAAATTGTTGGAATTTCTGAAAGTCACTCAGTAAGGAGAACAAGGAGGAGAATGAGGGAGTATGTGTAGAAATACACACACATTCTGATTTAGTATGTTTGTATCTATGTCATTTGTCTTCTCTCAAATTGCAGTCTGTTTGTACATGGTGGCAGCAAACACAGCTAGTTTTAAAAATTTATATTCTGAGGTAAATTCATATCATATTGGGGTAGGTCTCTTATTAACATATATTTATATATCATGTCTTTCATTTTTAAAGAGAAACACTTCACATGTAACGAAAATAACTTACTGAATAATTTTCTTTTAGTACTTTGGGTAATTTTTTAAGATTTTTTTTCTTTTAAAAAATTATTGAAGTGTATCATTCATGGATGAACATACATAAACAATAAGTGTATAGTAAAAGTTTTACACTTACAAAACAAACATGCATAACATTCTACAGGGTTCTCATACATCACCCCACCATCAATTCCTTGCATTGTTGTGAAACATTTGTAACACTTGAAAGAGCATCTTCAAAGTATTACTACTAACTATAGTCCATATCTTACATTTGGTATATTTTTCTCCCAACCCACCCTGTTATTATTTTTTTGCTTATAAACCATACAATTTATCTGAAGTATATAATCAATGGAATTTGGTATAATCACAGAATTGTACATTCATCACTTCAATCAATATTAGAGCATTTTAAATCTTGTAATATTTAAGTAGAAAAATCTATCAAGACTTTAAAAAGGTCACATCTAAAATATGCCTTTTTATCACTCTCACAATTTCATCTGGTCTTTTTTTTCTTTTCCTCAAAAATGAATTAGACATTTTGTTATGAATAGTGATTTCCAATGAATGTCAAAAATATTAATGTTTTGTATGAATTAGTCATTCCCAGACTTTTATGCTTCAATGTGAATATAAATAATTGTAAATGAGGATAGATTTATTATACATGCTTACTTTAGCCTATTGTTGATGAAGATTATTGAGATTTGACACCTTAAATTTTATCATAACTTGTATATTTTCATTCTTTAGACAGAGTTTAATGGATTAGAGTCTGTAGGACAAATCCAGCTCACCTCCTATTTTATAAATAAAATTTTATTGGAATAAAATTATCCTCATTCCTTTATAATTGCCTACGGCAACTTTCATACTACAAGGGCAGAGTTGAGTAGATTCTACCAGCTAGTCTGAACTGCAAAATCTAAAATATTTCGTACCTGGTTTAGATAGAAAAAGTGTGCTGACACTTGCTTTCAAAATCTTGCTCTGAAACCTAAGGCAAAACAGATTCTGGTGGTTTCTTAGGAAATAAAGAGAGCTGTTCAGATCTTCATTTCCAAAATTGTTAAAGCTTCTTTTAAAAGTTAATGTCCTAAATTCACTTTCAAATAGGGTTTCTGTAGAAGTCAGACATATTAGGCACTTGATTCGTTCAATTTGTTTTAGAAGGGTTTATATGTAGCTCAGCATTGTCCCTGAATGCACTCAAGTAATCTCAAAGAGAGCAATAAATCCATGTCTAATCACCTAATATTGTAATAGGCAAATCAATTTCTACAGAATAACATATACACAGATAGACAGACACAGACAGACACACACATTCTTCTCCTGTCAACAATGAACAACAGGCAATTGAGCCCCAGTATTCTTGCCATTTTATTCAGTTCATTATAACATCCCACAAAAGCACAGTATCCCAAAAGAAATTAGAAAGTTAAATAAAATTTTATACAAGCCCAAGGATCTCCATCCACAGAGCATTACACTTCCAAGGTTGAAAAATAATATTTATAATTTCTTTGTGAGACTCAGAGATCCCCCAAATGAATTCAACTCCAATCTTTTTTGTTTATTGCAAATATGAATATCTAAAAACCTGTGAGTTTAAGTGGTTTTGAGTTTTGTAATGAAAAGTTTGAGCATTGTTCTCAGAGGAAATACTTCCTGGCAGAGCTCCAAGGAAAGAAGATGTGATTGCTGAGAGATTAGAAATTCTGATTGCATTAGGTTTTCATTATTCTTTGGGATATGTCTGTTGTAGAGGGTTCTGTCAAAAAAGAGTGACAGATCTGTATATACAGTGCTTGTGAAAGCTTAAGATGGACGAGGCTATATAGTTTTAACACGGTAATAAGTTTTTTGTTCTAGGCATCAGATACAGTAACAATATTGAAAACATTTTATAACTGTTTTGTATTCTATCACACTAAAACCACATAGTGCTTTTATTTATTACCATTGAAATAAACACTGACTATTTTCAATTTTATTATGGGAGTTGGCAAGTATAAATAGAACATCAGGCTATTTTTCCTATCTTGGAAAAAAGGTAAATTGTTGCTTGTGGTTTTTAAAAAAGAAAAGACTCTGAATTGATCAATTAGCACATAGGGCAAAATAGAAGATGCACTAATATTCTGTGCATGTTTTTACATTCAGAGAACCTAAAATATAAAACATATATGTAATAAATTTCAAAGTGGATGTAACTACTTATATTTGTAAACATGGGTCGTTTTCTTTTCATACAGCATATTGAAATATAACTTTATTTCTGTTATTGTAGAGAAATACCTTTGGTGCTTTTAAATATTATTATTGTAAAATAATAGATAATATCTCTAACATGTAGAAATTTACTTTCCTTCATCTTCCTATTTAGTTAATTTTATATGCTTCAAGATTATTGAAAATAATGCCTCCAAGGCAAAGAGGCCATTTTAATGAATTCGGTGTGTTTATTAGACTTAAGAAAAATTTTAATAAAGAACATACAAAGAAATAATGAACATTTCATTTCCATATTGAGAAATTTTAAAAATATTTAAAAGTATCAAGTATATTGCTACCTGTTTGCTTCAGATTTTAGGTATCTCCCTAAACCATGTTGCTTAAGCCGCTGTGTGAGGGAGGTAAAGTTAGGGGTCAGTCTCTAGCTGAATTAAAAGTGTGAGCCCATCTACTTCCCTGGGCATGTTCAGCTGAAGAAAATCATGATAGGTGGTTTCCAGTAAAAGTACGGTATGTGGAACCAACTTGCCGTTTCCCTATCAAGGAATGACTTACACTTTCCATTTTCCAAATACGGCAGAATAATAAAAGTAAGGGAGTCAGTAAAGTAGAGAAAATATGCTTATTGTTTATGATTTCATTATGTTGGTAACTTCTAATTAACCTGATCTTTCTAACTCTGATATGTTTGATCGATCAGTGTTAATATGAAAAACAAAGATGACAGGAAAGGTAAATAGGTTATACTTAATTTTTGGTAAGGAATCTATACACATCTGAACAAAAACACTAAGCAAAAAAAAAAAGCTTTTGGTAAAGTGATTAAAAACAAATATTGCCATTAATAAAGGCAGAGCTGCTGAGTTTATTCAAAAGAAGTGTGTTGACAATACTAATCTCGGGCAAATTATAATTAAAAGCCAAATAGTACTTGGGAAAGAATTTTTAATTTACATTGATAAAAGTATAATTAAAATAATTTTATGCTATTCATGAATGTAAAATGGCATGTCATGAAAGTTTCTAGCAAAAACTGAAGGAAATGCTGTAAGAAGTAGGCAAAATCAGAATACTGGGGACAGAAGTTAAGGCAGTATTCTAAAAGTTGAAGTATCATCAAAATAACTAAGTATCAATAAAGAAGAATTAGATTGACTACTAAACTGATGTATGTTTTAGTAAACATATCACATATTTTACCACTAAAGAGAGGATACACTTTGTTTACAAATTTCTTAGCACATTCTCAAAAAAATATGTACACCAGACCACAAACGTAAAAATTACCCATAAAGTTAATGAATATAGATTTCCAAATTTCACTTGGGAGTTTAAAATACTCTTCTTGTTTAAATAATAAAAGATACAATAGGACATTATTTTAAAGTTGGGATAGGGCAAGACTATATGTCTAGATGTCAGGTGGACATAGGGTTATACTAAATGGAAAATTCATATTTCATTAATATTATCACTTTAAGTAAAAGAATAAAATAAATGATTTCAGCACCAGACACCAAAACTAGATAATAGAATTTATCAAAATTTTATGTTGAAGAGAAAAAATAAGCAGAAATATTTAATCAGGTACTCCTAAAACAGTACAATTGATAAATGAACACAAGGGCAAGTTCTCAACATGTCCAGGATAATACACAGATGTTAGTAATTTTAATTAAGAAAAACTGAATAAAAAGGAAATGATTTTTATATGATACATATAAATTTTTAAAAATTAAAGTTTGATATAAGAAAATTTAAATATAATATAAAGTTTATTATAATGAGAAAATGAAAGGCATCATAGTTTACATTTATGTTTTTAATATAACATTTAGAAAATAGAATTTTTCATCAAATTAAAATAGCGTATTTTCAGCAAATAGAGTTTATTGTTGTAATTAAGGATTCTTCAAAATTGATAATATTAATCTTAGGTAAAAGAAGAAAAACAGACATAATTTCTAAATATTGAAATCATTTTATAAAATTCAACAATTTCTGAATTTAAAACAATATAAATTGAAATGGAATATTTCAATAATATAATGTTTAAAACAACTATTCCAAATAGATATATCCAATATTGGAAAATTGTCTTTGTACCTTTCTTTTTTTCTGTTCTTTAAAAATTCTGTCACAGGTTTGTTTGTAGTTTAAAAAATTCACACTACAATCTGTATAATGAATAACAAAAAAAATTAAACAGAATTTATTAATTTCTCAATCATGAACACATAAACAAACCATTCCTGATTTGTTGACACCTATACATAATCCATTTAGGCATTATTTTTATAGTTTATTCCATTCTAACTTATATAGAATAGTTTGATGAGGTTTTGTATTAGAATACTAGTACAATACAATATTCCAACTCGTACCACAAGTTCAAGTTTTAAATATCTCTTTCACCCAAAAGTTTCTTCTGCCCCATTTAAAGTCAACCTCCTCCAGTCCTTTGATGAATGTAAATACTGACCTGCTTTCTGTCACTATTATGTTTACTTTCTGGAATTTCATAAAAATCAAATCATATTTATCCACTGCCAATAGATGGCTACTTAATTTTTTAATTGTTTCTATTTTCTTTCTTTCTCTCTTGCTCGCCTACTATCTAAATGCTGCTATCAACCTTTGTGAACAAAACTTTGTTTGGCATATGTTTCCATTTCTCTTGGGTAAATAACAGTAGAATTATAGAATGTTTGGATCCTATAAGTGTATTTTTAAGGTTGTGTTTTATTGTATGTTTGCTTGTTTTTACATCAAAAAGTTTTTCAAAATGCTGTCTACATTCTCACCAGTGATGTATGATGGTTCTGGCTGTTCTACATCTTTATTAATACTAATACATGTTTTCAATTGGGATTTTCAAACTTTTAAATTTTACATCTTGTAGTTTGTGGTGTGTTATATCACTGAAGTTAATTTTCATTTTTGCAATAACCAGTGTTGTGGAACATCTTTATATATGCTTTTTGGCACATTGTATATACATTTATATGAGCATGTGTTCAAATATTTTGTCCAGTTTTGATTGGATTGATTTTCTTTTTATTATTGAGTCTATAAGTGTGTGTCATGTATTCTGGATGCAAGCCCTTTTTCAAATATGTAGTTTGCAAATATGTTCTTCTAGTCTGTGACTTTATTTTCATTTAATTAACTGTGTCTCTAAAAAATGAAAGCCTAATCAATTTATTTATTTTATTACTCATGCTTTCTACATCTTAAGAAATCTTTGTCTAAGCTAGTCACAAATACTTTTTTGTATATTTAAAAATTTTTATGGTTTTAGGTCTTATGTTTAGGTCCATTATTCAATTTGAATTATTTAGTGTATGAAGAAAGAGGCAAGAAGAAAAAGACATTTAATATTTTACAGTACAACTTATTGAAATACCTATCTTTACCTCACCAAATTACCTTGGTTTCTTTGTCAAAAAACACAATAGTGACCATTCTGCTTCTGGACTCTATTTTATTCCAGTGATCTATCCTTATGCCAATATCACACTGTCTTTATTATTATACAATTATAGTGAAACCTAAAAACGATTAGAATAAGTCCTCCATTTTTTTTTCTTTTTAATTGTATTTAGGTTATCCTATTTTTTTTTTTTTTGCATCATTTACCATTTAGAATCAGCTTGTCAATACATATGAAATAGCTTACAATTTTACAGATTAGTATTGAATTTTTGTTTGTTTTGTTTTGTTTTGTTTTGCCAGGGGGAGTGAAATTTCTGTCTAAGAAGTTGAATCTTCTAATACAAATGGTACACATCTCCCTTTATTTTTGAATTCTTTAATTTTTTCGGCCATATTCCCTGGTTTTCAGTATTCTGGACTTGCAAATCTTGTACTAAATTTTTTCCTGTGTATTTTGATGGTCTTTTGAATGAAATTCCTTATTGAAAATTTGTTTTGTATATATGTAAATACAATTGATATCTATATTTGATATTCTCTCTTGCTACCTAGTTAACTCGACTTATTCATCTACCAGCATTTTAATAAATTCCTTAGGATTTTCTACATATGCACTATCATGTCATCTGTTAATAAATATGGTTGTACTTCATTTCTTCTCCTTTACTAGAGTTTGGATAAATTCTATTATCAAGTTTTAGTGTTTGGTGCTCAAATCATTTATTTTATTCTTTTATTTAAAACAATAAAATTAATGAAATATGCATTTTTCATTTAGTATATAATACTATGTCCACCTGACATTTAGGGATATAGTCTTGCCCTATCCCAATTTTAAAATAATGTCTTGTATCTTTCATTTGATCCTTTCAACCATAGTGTATTTTAAAATCCCAAGTGAAATTTGGTTTAATATACTGATAGTCAATCTATGTTCATGGCCTCAGAACTGTAGCTTTTACTCTAAATAAAATTGCCATTACAAAAGCCAACCTATTTCTTATACTGTGCATAAGCAACCCTGGGGCAAACTAAGACAGTGTTCGATGAAAATTATTCTGAAATATCATATTACATTAGGATAGTATTTCAATAGAAGTTTTCAATACTACTGTCGATGTCTAATTTTCTCCCTATTTTTAGATAATTTTAGTGAAAGGCTGGAATTAGCTCTTTAAGAATTGTTAAGCAGTTTGATGAAAGTAAAAAATACAGAGGGTTAAGGCATATGTTGATAATGCTTATATCATCTATCTTATCTGTGAGAGTTTGAAGTTCTTTTTTGAATCCCTTAAGATTATGTTCTTAAACTAATCTATTCTTGTGAGTGTGGTACCTTTTGATTGCATTAGATTCACTTTAAATCACTTGATTAGATTGCTTTTGATAGGAGTATGTCAGTGAAGTGTGACTCAGGTTGAGTTTCTGCCCTCTTGCTGGGTCTTACATGGAGAAACAGAGAGGGAGGCACAGAAAAAGGAAGCTGTCATATTTGAACCTGTCATGTGAGAAAAAAGAGAAAGTAGAAAGAAAGAGAGAGTACTCCAGGTTTGCCTACAGCTGGAGAAAGGCAGAGAAGCCCTGAGAGGCTGAAAGAGGTTCTGGAGTCTGGAACCCAGCAGAGCACGGGGGGCACAGAAAGAGCCTCCTGATGGGCTGGGCTCAGGAGCAGCTTAAGGCTGAAGAGATGGGCCATATGTCTGATAGCCCACAGCTGAACTCTGGAAGAAAGCAGAACAGCCAAAAGTGAGAGAGGAGGTCCAGAAAGAGATTAACCCTATGCCTGGTTGCCCACAGCTGAGCTCCAGAAGATGGTCGATTCTGGAAGGGAAGGCAGGCCACCATCTTGATTCACCATGGGGCAGAACCCCAGGATCACAAGTAGCTGACTGTAGTAGGAAAGCATCTTTGATAGTGCCTTGATTTGGACATTTCACAGCCTCAGAACTGTAAGCTATTACACTAAATAAAATTTCCATTATAAAAGCCAACAGATTTCTGGTACTTTGTTTCAGCAGCCCTTTGGCAAATGAAGACATCATCTAAAAGTAATAAAAGTATTCATTTCATATTTAACTATGCAAACACATTTGCCTGAATAATGCCTATTATTACATTAAATCAAATATATCTTTTTTACAAATAAATTTAAAATAAATATTTATTTTATGCATTGATGCTGGGTTTCCTAATGGAAAATAATCTATAAGTTTATTATGTGGTGAATCATTGAAAAATAAATAATGATATGATTCCTGAGAGTTAATACAGCCAGTGTATTAATATGCCAAAATAAATTGGTTTTGACATTTAATATGAATAATATATATTCAGATATTTGGCTAAGCTTGGACACTAAAAATATTTTTATTTGCAAGTAATTTTGTGGAAATAAATACTTTCATCTTTCATTAATTTATAAATAAAATGTGTTATTGTAATGAGACATCAGCTGCAGAAGGTATTATTTTTACTTATATTTCTTGTTTACAAAAGTATATTTTTGAGGTTAATTCTTAATTTCTTCTTATAGTGGGAGTTGTAATTGATTTAGCATGTAAAATAAGATTTATTTACATTTGGGTAGTGGTCAAGATGGCCCAGTGTACTCACCTGGAAATTAAGGTATTTAAATCAAATTCTCTGTCTCCATGGAATAGACTGGTATCAATTACTAACAAATTTAACTTGAAATCTTGTTTTTTTTTTTTTTTACAAATATCTTGGGATTAATCACTTTGTCTGCCTTTTACATAGAACACAAGCAAAATGAGGGTGACTTGTTTCTTAGATTTGCCTTTCCTTTGCCCCAACCAATTCATCATTTCCAAAAGCATGTTGTTGAAGAATCCCGGATAGTGTAAGAACTCCTAAAACTAGGTTAGGATTCTTGAACACCTTGTGTGAACATTGGTACATGAAGGGTTATAATGCTTTCAGACCAAGATGTAATTAGACTAATCCTTGGAGAAATTCACTGTGAATTAGAAGCAATGATGGTTACAGTATCATGGATACAATATCATTCATAGTTCTTAAATAACTGTACTTTCTTATTTTATGCTCTGATATATTCCTACCCCAATACTCTGTTACAGAAATGTTGTGGTACAATAGTTCTACAGTGATAGAAATGCCAGTGTTCTTTTGAATATGCAAGTTTCCTCTCCCAATTATTTTTCCCTTCTGTTAAATTGTCTGCAATACTTACATTCTATAATAACAACTGTATGTCTTATTTCTTCCTTTAAGGTTTCCTTAGCTTTATAAGTTGAATTTATTATTTTCCAAAAATGGCTTTCTAGCCCATCTATGCTTAACCCAAATATTTCATGTTTAGAAATAGTAGGGAGGACACAGTGAAATATCATCAAATCTAAATATTAAACATTTTATCTCATCTCTAGCTCTGCTTGGATGTCCCAAAATAGACTGTCTTAATTTTCTAGGACTATAATAACAAAGTAATACCAATTAGCTGGCTTAAAACAAGAGATTTGTTGTCTCTCAGTTGTGGAGGATAGCAGTCCAAAATCATGGTGTTGGAATGGCCATGAGCTTTCTGTAGTCTGGAAGGAAGAATCTGTTCCATGCCTCTCTACTGGCTTCTGGTAGCTCCAGAGGTTCCTTCACTTGTAGATGCATCTTCCTCTGTCATCACATGGCTGTCTTCTCTCTCTGGCCCTGCCTGCATCTCCTCTCCCCTTCTTATAAAGACACTAGTCACAATGGATTAAAGACCCACCTTAGTTCAGTATGACTTCATTTTAAACTAATCTCATTTTCAGAGATCTTATTTCTATATAAGGTCATATTTGGGTGTTAGGACTTGAACATTTCTTTTTTGGGGAAACAATTCAAATCATAACAAAGATTGTAAAAAAAAGTATTTTTGTATATAAATACCATGGATATATAAATATTGTCTCTATTTGTAAGAAAATAATAATTTTGAAGATACAGATCAATAAACTTCTAATGCAACTGTATGTTAATGATCAGTTGTAATGATGGTACAGAAGTAAATAGTATATTCACTTGATCATAATGATGGCAGAAGGAATTGATCCGTACTTAACCAAATATTAAAGTTAAAATTGTAGACCCCCCAAAATTGATGACTGATACAATCTTAATTAAATAATTTTTGACATTTCTTGTCTTTTACTATAAATATAAACCATATCGATATTTGAAAGGGGGAACTTTAATTCCATTTTTAAATTATTTTATGGGATTTTTTTTCATTTTTGTTTTTATTTCCCACCACATGTATTCATATAATATTTTAAAAATTATCTAGATGGTGATTACAATAGAAAAATATTATCTAGCATATTTTCATTAGAAGACTCTATATATGGTTGAAAACTAGCTATCTTTAAGTTATTTGCAAATGTAAGCTATTTATAAATTTTAAAATAAATAATCACTTGACCGAACTTTTCTTGTGTATGAATAAGGTCCTAATCAAAGACAGTTGTGATATATTTTATTTCAAAGACAAAATTGACTGAATTATAATGAACTACTTAAAATAACTAGATATGGATAGTGTCACATTGGTTATATTTTTAAATGTCAATACAAATTTAAATTTACTCAAATTAAATTTTTCAATTTTATCATCTGTGAAAGTCGGAAATATCTGTTTCTGAAAAAGTGCATTTTAGGAACCAAACATCTACAACCTAATAATTACGGAAACGCATAGCAAGAATCTCAGTTTAAAATATATATTTATTGAAATGGTATATATTTGAATAAAGAACAAATTTTCATTTGTTTGCAAATCATAGTAGTAATAGGTGTTTCTGCGTGAGGAACAGCTTAAGTATATTAGGTCACAATTAAATTTTACAGGAAAATTAAAAGCTTCAGGAGATATTTTTAAACAATTTTGAACAAGGGTAAGATATATTTTATTTGCATATGTATTAGCATAGTTGCATTTAAATGTATTATTTTATACCACTTGTCTTTATACATTTTTATGTGTTTTCCAAATTTTTGTTTTATTTATAATTCATCTGGGATGGTAAATAAACTGTAAATGCTAATGTAACTATGATATTATTTTTGAAATAGTAAATGCATATCTTTATGACTTCATAATCACTAGTTATTGTTTAAGCAAGTCTACATCTAAAATAAAGCCTGGTGGGTTCACATAATCGAGTGTTTTCATACTATATAGGGGCCACGTTTTTCAATCAGAGATTCCTTGACCATGGAGTTTACTACTCCCCTCTTTAATCAGGTTAGGGATAGATGGGGAGATTGGGGGACAAGAACTATGTATGTAGGGAAAACGTAGTCAGACACTTGAACTCAGCTCCTATTTTGCAGGGGTTGAAATTTCCCATTTCTTATTTGAGGGAAGACCAGTGTCTATGGTGACGCTTTATAAGTCTCCTGCATGGCCAAAGGCAGCACTATTGAGTAGAAGAGAGGGACTGAATGAAGGACTTCAAAGTCTTCTGCCTTCCCAATTAAAGTAAAAAGTGTTCAAGAGTTTCTATAGTCCATATGGGGGAAGTGAGTGGACAGATAAGAAGTATACTGAGGGGACTACTGTACCACATGACAAAGGGTTGCTGCCACAAATATGAAAGGGTAGGGAGAAGCCAGATAGAGAATGTAGAATGTAGATGAGTTTCAGAACATTCTACAACACCAAGCATGACTGATACTTAGGAAATTCAACTGGGCATTGGCCAAAGATGAAACACACACACACACACACATACTCACACATACATACACACATCTAAGGCACACCTTATCCCATGGCAGGTTCTAAAATGTTGGGGAAAGTCTAGCAAGGATTAGGAAAACTTACTTATTCCTAATCACCATAGATCTTGAAATCATCAATGGCCTGTCCATCCCCCTTTGTATACAGATCCATTCAGAAGTGCAACATCAGAAGGGAGAGACATTATGAAACCACTAACTGGCCTAAATGTGACTGAATAACTTAAGAGAGATGGTTTTAAAAGGAAGAGGTGGAATTAAGTTAGTATAATCAGCTATAGAGAATAAGGTGCTATATTTTTCTGTGCAAATTAGAGCATGATGTATAAAAATTGAGGCCTTTTTCATTATCATAGTGCAAAATAATCGCACAGTCACTTTGCATACAGGATGTTGAGAATGCTTAAAGAAAGGATGAAGAAAACCAGCAAGAAGGAGCAAAAAAGGAGTAATTATTTAGGACTTTGTTATTATTTTGTATAAAATCAGAAAGCTCTGTGAACTCACAATGCTGTAGCTTTTTACTTATTCAGATATTTTGCCAGAACAGGTGAGAAACAAAATATGATCCTCTCCTTGCGCCCTCCATCCACTACCTCCTACCATACAACTAAATCTCTTTAATGAGACAGAATATCTTTTAGACTTGAATCCTATCCTTTTCAGAAAACCATTGATAATAATATTCAATTTTTGGTCCATTTAACAGAAAATAGTAATAATCTCAGATTTTTTCCTAGTCAATAAAATTCAAAAGCAACACATTCTTAGCTAGTGAATGGAGAATCTTTCAAGCAGAAAAGACTATGGATTTCTAGATTGTAAAGGTAAATACAGAAGAAATGTTAAATTTCAGATGAATAAGTTTCCTTCATTCAGGAAAACCAGAAATTCAGACAAATTATATAGACATTTTCTCATCCAAAGGTGATAACATTTTGTATAAAACAAATTAAAAATACATTAATTTCAGTTATTAGAAAATGGCATGTGTAATAATCTTTCATTTATATCTAATAATCAGGTTATGTTGATATTGCCATAAAATATTTGAATGATGCACATATGTATGTGTGTGTGTGTTTATAGGGAGAGAGAGAGACTGTGGCAGAGAGAGAAAATAATTTTTCTACATTTTTTCTATAGTCAGTACCTAATATTGAATGTAGATTCAGATGACAGTTATCCCACAGTTTCCTAGAGTTTATCCTGCTAAAGCAAGAATAGTGCAAGTAGTATTTATCAGGTCTCAAATGAATCATCCTAACAAGCTGTGTCTTTCCTTTGTTATCTCATTCCATTTTTCTGATATGAATGTAAGGTCCTTCATGAATCCAGAGAAGGTGACACACATAACCTCATTGTCTCCCTAGGGTCTTGTTGGAGTCCTCTACTATTAAATACCTATAAATGGTCACAATTTATGTCAAATGGGTCATTTAAGATCAACAAAAAAACTGAGATTATCTGATAATTTATGCTAAAATTTGATATCACTCCTATATGCAAATACGGAAAGACAATGGTGCCTTCAACTGAACTTGTTCTTGTGTGTGTGTGTGTTTTAAGTAACTTTGCCTCTTCTGCAAAAGGGAGAAAAATAACTCTTCAAGGCCCCTGCTGCTCACAAGGTTCCATTTACTTAAAGATTAATAATAAGATTGCATTACAAAAATCACAGTTGAATTTAAGTTTATAAAGATGCATAAGGGAGAAATAAAGCTAAGATTAAATTCACTAAGAAATTACATTCTGAAGGATCGTTAGGTACCTTATTATTAGAGTTAGCAGGCAATTGATGAAATCTTCAGTGAGACCTGAAATAGTCTAAAGGCCTCAGGGGGTTGATTTAGAGAGTGAGACTATTCACACTTCTCTATTTCCTTATCTACTATTATATAATGAATGAATGCTTTTTATGATTAAATGATTTTAAACCCCCAGTTGTTGAATTTGATTCTCAAGAAATACCTAGAAGGTTAAAAATATCATAAAATGTTGCATTTTCTTTTTCATAAACTAAGTCTCATAGTGAAATATTTGAAAATAATGTTTTTTTCATAACATTCTACAAAGGAACTGTTGTATTGCTAGAAAGCAAAAGGAATTGAATTCACTGCTATTAATAATTTCAGATATTTGTTATGAAAAGAAAAAAATGTAAAAATAGTTTTCCTGGGTCAAGACAAATTGTTTCACTAATTCCTTTATGAATTCCATAAATTTTACTTTGGGAGTTAAACATTACACTGTAAAAGTATTGTTCTCAGAAGATGGGGGTTATTGAAAGTGTAATAAATGGCCTGAGGTTGATTAGTAGTATATTTAGGAGAACTAGTAATGAAATAGTACCTTGTGTTCTACATCTCCTCTATGCAGTATTCCAAATTAGTAAACTACGGCCTGTATAGTTGCACAGTGGTGCCAGAGGTCCAGGCTCCTTCCATCTCATTTCACATCAGCAGCTAGAGTTTACACTTGTTCACATTGTTAAAGAGGTCTCACCACTGTATGACTGAGTGGGCCATGAAGCACTTCCTCTTACATCCCATTGGCTAGGGGTTAGTCATATTGCCACATAGCACTGGAAGCTAGGGAATATATGCTTTAACAAGCAGTCTATTCATCAAACTAAAACTTTGACTTTTAATAAACACAAAGAAATGCTCTTTCTCCTAAACCTGCTTCTTCCCACATTTCTCCATTGCAGTTATTGGAATCTTCCTTGCTTTGTGTACTCAGACCAAAATCCTTTCACTCTTTGTTCCGATTCTTTCATAAACTGCACACATGCTATATAATAAAGACCTCTCGGCAATTCCTTCAAAATATGAGCAGAATCAAGCATTTATCACAGCCTCTATTATTGTCCCTTGTTCAATGCTGCCATCATCTTTCTTCTTTACTATAGTAATAACCTATTTCAAGGAAAAGGGATAGACTATGCCAAATGCTGCTGCAAGAATGAGCAAGATTTGTATTGAGAATTTACCGTTGGATTGTTCATCCTGGATATCAGATCAAAACATAAGAAGATTTGTTTTGGTGCATGGTGGGTGTAATATTTCATTAGAACGGATTCAGTAGAGCTTAGAAAGAGAAGAAAGTAAAGACATTGAACATAGACCACAAATATTTTTAATATTTTACTAAATATTCTTTATATAGGAAATTATGTATTTTAAAATGCATACTAAATTAAAATAAAATAAGCATCTGTGTAGCCAACGCACAGTTTATGAATGACAATCTCACCATTACTTTTTTACACCATCTGCTTCTCTCTCTTCAAAAGGACTTGCTACCACATATATTTTAATTTAACCTTTCCATTATTTTATATATATACACCTCATGTTGTTTAGTTCTGTATTCTTTTAAACTTCATATAAATTGTATCACACTGTAAACATTATTCATTACCTTAGATTTTTCTCTCTTCATATTATGTTCCCAAGATGTTTCTGTGTTTTTTAATATAGTTGTAATTCGTTTCTTCATTGTAATACAGTGATATCTGTTTATTTATCAATTTTATCAACTTTTGAGTGCTTTCCCATTACTACAAGCAATATTGTTATGAATGTTCTTGCAAAATATCATGATAGACACACAATAGATGCCAATGTTTCTCCAGTGAATAGTCCCAGAATTGAAGTCTTTAGGTCAGTCTTTGTGAATCTTCAACAATACTAGACGCTTACCAGCATGGTTTTTATCAGTTTGTATTTTTACCAGCAGTATTCACAATGTTCTCATGGATCTACATCCTAGAGAATGCTTAGTATGTCAAAATTTAATTTTCTTGACATCTTTGTAGTGTAAAATGATATATAAATGCACTTTTTCATTTGATTTGAAGAAACTGTCTTTATATTCTTCATAATAACAACGTTAAGCTTGGTGGTTTTGTGGGGCAACAACATGGCTAAGGTGTAACTTCATTTGCCAGAGTTTCTTTCTTTTATAGTACTAGGGTAGTGTTAGCCAGAAGAAGCTTGCATGAGATTTGGAAGGCAGAGTTAAAGCTGCAGCTTTATTCTTCGAAGGTGATTATGGTTAGAGGTGGCAAGGGGTGCCAGTGAGTACCAGCTTATTCCCTCTCTCCCCCATGGTGAGAGGTAGATGCAGACATGCTCACAGATTCCAGCTTGTCCACAACTTCTCTGGCCTCCCATTCTGCTCTTCTTCCTGACTGCTAGCCCTTGTTAACTATCAGTAGCTGCAGGCCTAGCACCAGAAAGTCCTAGCGTCAGGCACAGAAGAAAGAGCCTTCCATAGCCATCTCTACCAGTTCCCCTTCACAGTCCCATTCTGCATCTTTGATGTGCCTGCCTTGAAAGGTATCCCTGCAAATTACAACTTGCACAGCACTGGTTTGATAGGGCTGATTAGTGACTTCCTTTGTCATTTTCAAATTACCCTTTCCAGAGTTATGCTGTTGGCTTCTCCTGCACTTGAGATCTCTATCCTATAATAAATTATTTATTTCATAATATGCAAATGCATCTGCAATCATACCTTGACTGATATATTAAGCTATAACTTATCTTAAGGTGTGGCTTGCTATTATTCTTTTTTAAAAACTATTTTTATTTTTAAATTTATATCTGAAGGAAAAAGTTTGCATTGTGTATTATATTTTTCTTTATTAGAAAAGTTATGGTTTTACAGAACAATCATGCATAAAATGCAGTATTGCTTTTGTTCTTTTACAATGATTTTGGTGAACACAAGTTCTTATTTTAAAATAACTGCATCTATCAATTGCTACCTTAATGGTTTGAACATTCTTAATCTTATGTAGGGATTATTTTCTGTTCTGAGGTAATAAATATACTCATATTTTATTTCAACATAAAAATTCTGTTTTCTGAATTTGTATTTATTCCACTGGATTTTGATTTCTACATGGTATGAATCAAGACTCCAATTTCAATTGTTTTTCTAATTCAATTAACTCTTCTCTCATATGTATTTGGTGAAAAGTGACCACTTTCCCAATGCTGAAAAGAGATTATGTACTCACTTTCACCCATATTAAAATCAAGATTCCATATAGGTTTTGCAATATTTAAAAATTACTATTTTCCTCCATTGCCCAATTTAAATACTTCCTTAGGTTTATACTGTTTTTATATGTAATAAAACAAGATTTCTACCACTACTAATGTTCTTTTTTTCTCTTTGTCTTTTTCTCTTGCTATGACTCCTTTTTCTCATCTTTTTCTCCCTAGTCTTCTTGTCTTCTTCCCCTCCCTCCCTCCCCCACTCCAACCCTTCCTTCCTTCCTTCCTTCCTTCCTTCCTTCCTTCCTTCCTTCCTTCCTTCCTTCCTACCCTCCCTCCCTCCCCTTTCTTCCTGCCACCTCTTCCTCCTGCTTTGATTATCCCTTTGTTCTTTTGTACTCCTCTTTCCTCTTTTTCCCTTCTATTCTTTTTTTTTTTCCTCCTTCTATTTTCCACCCTCTTTTTCTTGATTATTCTTGGGCCTTTGTCTTCTGTAAAAATATTTACATACACAACAAACATATTCAAACAGGTTAGGGGAATATAATTGTTTCCATAGGTAAATCTAAAGAAAACATATATTTGTGATTATGAGTTTTCTAGTCCATAAATATATTATATCTTTCAAATTCCCATTCTGTAGCCTGGTTTCAGCTTGCAGCTTATAGTAAAATGTGAGAAGAAAGGGAGAAGCTAAGAATGGAACTCCTGGGCACAAAGAAACCAGAAGGTGGTGGTATGGAAAATTCTGAGTTTCTGGAAAGCAAGTCCCCAGAGAATATTGCTCCATGTGAGGGATTAACTGAACATGGATCCAGTCAGCCATTTCAGTGCCAGTCAGTACTGTAGATGAAGGTATCCGGGAAGTATCTATGGATAGTCCTATTGTCTGATGGTTTGGATCCCTGTGTACTACATGCCAAACTGGTAAGGTTTTTTTTTTTTTGAGAGATCTATATGAACAGAACCACTGTCAGTCTGCACTAAAAAGGACAGACTGAAGAAAAAGCATTTCAAGGGCAAAACCACGGAGGCTGAGGTCTGAACTGAAGACATCTTCTTGGGGCAAGAATGTAGGCCCGCCCATGTGTGTGGAAAGTGTAAGCCTGCCTGGGTACTTGAAGAGGCAGGCCTTCCACCCCATTCTTCAGGAAGGGTGCTACCACCCCAGTGTTCTCAGAGGTTGGAGCCTATTTCCTGGGGATTGCGGAGAGTCTGACCTGTACCCCAATGCTTGGATAGAGTGAAACATTCACCCCAGTGTTTGGGGACAGCATGACCACTTTGCAAGCACTTGGAAAGGGTGGGACTGTTACTCCAGCAGCCCTGCAGGACAAAATGTTGTTTTATAAATGAATCTCAGACCTTGAAATCTAATGGAGTATGCTCTGCATGGTTTCAAATTGTTTGGGACCTATGACCTCTGTTTTCCTTCCAATTTCTCCCTATGAGAATGGGAATGTTTATCCTATGCCTGTCCTTCCTTTGTATATTAGAAGCAAATAACTTGTTCTCTAGGTTTCACAGGTCCACAGATGGAGGGATTTGTGTCCCAGGACAGACCACATCTATAACTGATTGTGATGAGACTTAGTATTGTTACTGAGCTGACTTAAGGCTTTTGTGATATAATGTATGCTTTTTTCATGTAGAAATAACATGTCTTTTTGGGTTCAGAAGGGTGCAGTCTGGTGGTTTGTATCTGTGTGTTCCCCAGAAAAGCATGTTAAATTTAATCCATTCCTTTGGGTAGTTGAACCCATTGTAAGTTGAATCTTTTGATGAGGCTACTTCAGTTAAGGTGTGACCTACCTCATTCAGGGTGAGATTTATTCCTATGACTGGAGTCCTTTATGAACAGAATGAAGAGAGAAGACTACAGGAAGTAAGAACCCAAACAGAACCCAGAACAGAAGAAAGAGACCGCGAGACACCATCATGTGCCCTGCATGTGACAGCAGAACCAAGGCCCGTTGGTAGCCAGTCTTCAGGAAGAAAGCATTGCCTTGATGATGTCTTGATTTGGAAATTTCATGGCCTCAAAACTGTAAGCTAGTAAATTCCCATTATTTAAGCCAACACATTTCATGTTATTTGCTGGAGCAATATAGAAATTATGAAACAATTATGTCGGTACATAAGGTAGTGGATTTATATGGACATAATTTCCAGGTTGCTGCTTTTATATTCACTCAGGAAAAAGAAAGTAAGATCATTGGCTGAAAGTAAGTATAAAGAAGAGGGTGAGATCCCAGAAGTTTGAGGAGAGAAGGGTGAAGCAGACTTAAGAGTAGTTAAAGAAGAAATGGGAAATATAGTTGGGTTGTTAGATTGTAAGAAGTCCACATTTGCCATTAACCTGTGTGAAATTTTGATACCAAATTTATAGAAACTCACCTTTATGAAATCTCTCAAAAACCTTCAACTTAATTTTAATACCTGAGTTTTTAAAAATATAACTTGTATTTCCAAAACGACCCAAAATATAGGTGCCTAGCTTAATGAATTTTTATAAGATGAGCATATTTGCATAGCAGCCAGGTCAAGAAAGATAAAATAATCCATACTCCCAGACATTGCCTTCTGATCCAAGAGTAAATACTGTTCTCATTTCTATTATACAAATTAAGTTTTGTTTGTTTTTTAATTCTATATAAATGAAATTGCATTGTGTATTCTCTTTCTAATCTGGCTTCTTTCATTCAACATTTTGATTGGGAGATTTGTCCATAATTTGCTATGCTGACAAAATGAAATATTATCTGCATGAGTTCCCTACAAAACATACATGTATGCCTAACATTTGTCTTTGAGAAGTCATAAACAACTTTCTTGAAAATCAGCTTTCTTCCTGAATACTGTCATTTCTCTAATGGTAATCCTCTGGATTCCACCAGTCTCTCAAGCATCAACTAAATTAAAGTATCTTCTTTGTTGTTTGTAGCTGCTGCTAAGTGCCTCTACTAATGCATTGTAATACAAATATTATAGTTTGTGTTCAACTGAGGGGAATGCCTCTTTTCTTTATTGTGTGACATACTATTTCCACTGATGACCTAATAAGCATGCTTTCTGCACCCATGTTTCACTGTGAAGTTTATCATAACTCATCTTGAAACTCATCTGCAAATGCGTTCTCCATAGAGCTATTCACTGGCTCATGGGGCCCAGTTGGGGTACTATTCTGCTGCCTTTTTCTCTTCCTCTATTTTCCCAAGACACACTCATCAGGACCTTTTATTTCTATCTTCTGTCACAAAGACTCATGCAAACAAAATCTTGAGAATCAATTTTCCAACAGTGTAGCCAATGGTTGATAAGCTATGACCCGACTTGTTTGTCTCTCAGTATGGATGCAGTAAAAATATTATCTGGAAGCCACTGCTTTATTTTCATAGGAATACTATAGCACAATTATTATTTATAATAATGTATTTTCTGAAAACTGTCTTGTTCAAATTACCTTCTGGAACAATTATTGTAATGGATTACTCTGAGATATTAATGCAAGAAATAAGCAAACATTTTTCCTTGATAAATTGGCATGCCCTTTTATTAGACATCTTGTAGAAATGTGAATTAAGAAATGTTTAGCTTTGTGCTAAATTAGAATGACCACTCTTTACTAGGTTCCTAGCACATTTCCTCCTAACACATACATTTCTTCCATTTGCTGCTTTCAAGAAAGATCTTAGTTTAATAAACTTATTGGTTCCGTCCTTATTTTTCTTTTTGCTTGTTTGCTTGTTTGTATTTTTATGTGCTAATTCACAATCTATTTGGAAGCATTTGTAGCATATATGATTGTTATAGATGGAATCATTCCCCCCAAAGACGTATGTTCAAGTCCTAACCTCTGGTCTTTTGGATGAGAACCCATGTGCAAATAGGATCTTTGAAGATATTATTAATTAAGGTGAGGACAAACTGAATCAGGATGGTCCTTAATCTAATATGATCAGAGTCCTTATAAGCAGAGGAAATTTGCACACAATCAGGAGTAGGAGACAGAAGGAGACAGATGGCCATATGACAGAGACAATGTTTGAGTTATGGATTTCTGGAAAATCACCACTACAAGTCTACATAATTCAGAGAAAGCATGGTCCTACTGACAACTTGAGTTTGCACTTCTGCTCTCCAAAATTAGAAAACAATGTATTCCTGTTGTTTATGCCAAGGCCATTGGTATTTGTTATAGCAGTCCTGTCAAACTAAGACAATATTTTATCTAGATTGGAAATAAAAGCAAACAAGCAAAAAATGAAAAATATTAAAAATCATTCAGAAGTGCCATCATTTCTTTTGCCTTAACACTCACTCATATTTTTATCCTTCCTCTTTCCATTTGAAACGTCCTTTTCCCTTTCAAAGACTATCTTCTCTATTTGTGCCTTTGCTTCAACACCACCCTGACTTTAGATATTATCAGATAATGTAAACTGGCCTGCCTTTGTATATTCTCTCCTCTCAAATCTCTTCCTGCCGTCCTTTATGTTCTCTGCTTAGAGCACTTATTTTCCTTAACTATTTCATCCAATCTTTCAAAACATTAGAAAACTTTGAAATATACATGCTAACTGCTCTTCCTGAACACAATCTAGCTTTGCAATATTACTTTATTATTATTAATCAACTGAAACAGCTTTTTCAAAGGTTCCCAATAGTCAACATTGTAAATGCCAAGTATTACATTTTCTGTCTTCCTTCCCCTTAACTTTTTTACATATTTAACTCTGTAGTCTAAATTTCTCAATTCCTCGACTTATCTTTTCATTTTTTCTCTCTAATTATTTAATATGCATTTGAGTGCTACTAGATGGTATATGACCAAAGAATTCAGAGGAGCCAACATCTTACCTTACTGAAATTTTCCTCCTTTCCATGTGATCCTAGTTCCCCACTCCTCTTCTTGAACTTCCCCAACCTGTTTTTCCAAATACTAAGTCTCAAGGTCCTTATATTTGGCTCTTCCAGTGATATCCAATCAATCATAAAGTTCAGTTCATTTTGGTGCATGACAAACTCCCAGCCTAGCCTTTCATATCCACATTTTATTTTCCTAAAGCAAGTCCTTATTACCATTTGGTTTAAACTGTTTTGATATTAAAACAAATTCTTGATTTTTTTTAAAGTTTAATTTAGTGTTTCATCATCAATTCATTGGATTTTCTTTTTTTTTTTGGTAAAGATTTATTTTTTTATTTACTTCTCCCTACCTCCTTGTTGTTTACACTTGCTGTGTCTGTTCATCTTTTATTTCTTTGGGAGGCACCAGGAACTGAACCTGGGACCTCCCATAAGGGAGGGAGGCGCCTAATGGCTTAAGCCACCTCCATTCCTGCTTTTGATGTGTCTCTCATTGTGTTTTTTATTTTTCTTCTTGTGTCAGCTTGCCATGTCTGCCCATCATGTCAGCTCATTGTCTTGCTTGTCCTCTTTAGAAGGCACCGGGAACCATTCTCTGCTTTGTTGTGTCTTTCATAATGTTTTTCCTTTGTGTCTCCTGTTGCATCATGTTGTTGTGTCAGCTTGCCATGCTTGCCAGTCACGCCAGCTCGCTGTCTTCTTTAGGAGGAACTGGGAACTGAACCACAGACCTCCCATGTGGTAAGCGGGAGCTCAGTTGCTTGCGTGACATCTGCTTCCCTGGATTTTTAACATTAGGTTAAATAATAAAATTTGCTTTATATAAAATATTTTATGACCACTATATATCTGAAAAATATTTCAGAAACCTACAACAGATATTGAATATTTTTATAATCCTCTTTCATTAAGACTAGTTAAGATAGCATCTCTATAATTCTTACTCAACTCATGATACCTACAGTTGGAAGAATTACAGCTATTAGTTTTGAATATTCAGTGTACCAGATGTAGTTATGGTACTTAACATGATAAATTTCCAGTCATATCTAGAGCCATTAATAAGATTTGGCATAGAAAGTTTAAGTTATTGGCCTAAAGTCTAACAAATGGTTGATGGTAAAATCTGAATTTGATTCCTGGCAACTGGCTAGAAATCCTGTGGTCTTAAACACAAATGCAGCTTTACAGAAACAGGTAAATGCAAACTGTGCTGAATCTGTTGAGCAAAAATACCTTATAAGAAAAGAATAATACATAATTTTCTAATCTTCCTGATATACTATGTTTCATTAAGCATACAATCTTAACTATGCTATATGCTAAAGATCCTAAGTAGAGTTTATTTTGGGTTATATTTTATTGGCTGATGTTAAGTTTTAAACATATGTCCTTGCTATGATTGTATCTGTAATGTTTAGGGACACCTGGCTAATTCAGTGAAATAGCTAAAAGAAATTGAGTCTGTGTTAATTTACATGTACACACTACAGTTAGATTGATTGAAGTTTTTCAATTTTCAGATAATTGTAGTGTGTGGACGTGACTTGTCAGTCTGCCATTAGGTTTAATGATATTACCATGGAGAATCTGATACTTGTAGGATTATCACACCAGTATTCTATTTCTTAATATCTTAATATTCATCAAGGTCTCCTGTTTCTACTCCTCCTTCATCCCACAGGATGAAAATGGAACAGCTGTTATCAATTCATGGCATATGGACTTATCCTTTTTATTACAATATATTTCCATTTGAGTACAATTGGAGTACTTACAATGAAGTGTTTCTCTTCTTAATACAAATAACCGGAATATGAAAAGATCTACTAAATGAGATGCACAATTTGTCAATTGCATTTCCTTAAAACACTCTGGATTTTATAATGTTTTAAAAATACATAGGAGCTATTCCTATGTTTTCCTTTGATGCTTCGGGGGGAAAGAAAGTGAATTGCATATTTACATAGCAAAGCCATATGCTTGATAGCTGAAGTTTGGCATCAAAAAGAATTCCTTTGATACAATAATTGCTTTGGGGAGGTTTGAGAGAAATCTGCACTAAAAAGGTTGACAAAGTAAATCAATAATCCTTTTATGATGAAAGTATTTTTCTTCAATTTTACTTTGTTAATTTTACTTTAGCAATGAAGTAGTAGCAGAGCTTTACTTTTTGTTAGGTGGTCAATATATTTTCATAGTTAATCTGTTTCATTCTGATTCTCCTTAAATGTTAAATCTAAATCTAGTATGCTCTGTTAAATTTTCAGTCACTTGACTTAATAAGTTACTGCTGAACAGGATCCTAGAGATTTACCACATTCCAATTATACAAGCAAAAATTATTTGGTGTAACCAAAAAAAGAAACAAAAATCTGCTACTTACGTTTTTTTTTTTTTCAAATTTTCAAGTTTTTTCAAAGTAAAAGCAAAAATCCTTGGCAGTATTATTAGCCCTACCTGATCTGCTCCCTTTTACACCCATGACCTTATCTATGACTATTTTCCAGGCATTCACCCTGCTCTAGCCACAGCAGGATCCTTGTAATCCCTCAAACACATTAACCTGGCTTTTGCTTCAAAGACTTGCACTTGCTATTACTTCTGACAGGAATGCTCTTAGAGCATCACCATGGCTACTGAATTCACTTTCCTCTACTCTTCACTCAAAACTCACCTTCTCAGTGCGGCTTTCTGTGACCACCCTACATACCGTCAACGCCCACCTCTATCCTTAATATTCCATGCTAGCTTATGTGGCTTGTTTTGTCTCCTCAACAATGATAATTTCTTTAGTTCTCATATTTACTATCATTTTTTTAATCTTTTAAAATGAAGACTTCATTATCATTAAGGAAGATTTTATAGTTATTATCTCAGCATCTAGAAAAATGCCTAGAACATGGTATATTCTCAATAAATATGTGAAGAATGAAAATATTTATTAGGATTTCATTTTTAATGTAATTAGGTACCAACCTATTGATGAGCATTGAGAGGTTTTTAAAAATATTTCTTTCAAAAGTCTTAAAATTACACAATGTTGGAAGTCTCCCAGTACCTTTATTGCTAAAACCAACTTTCAAAAATCCTACTTGGATCTGGTGAGTGTTCATTTTACCACTGTCCTCTATTCTCCACAGATAGACACACTAGACAATAATTAATTAGATAGCTACATTATCTGTACAATTATCTCCATCTCCCACAGACTATTTTGTATTTAAAGGTTCCAGAATAGCTGAATACTAGTTAAGAGGGCATTTAACAGGCATTAGCCATTCTATTTTGTTGTTGCTGTCTTTTAGTCATAAATATAGAACATCTGTAAAGAAGCTTTTTTATGACAATAGAAAAGAAAAACAAATGGCCTTTCAAATATAAACAGAAATTGAGTAGTATGAAAAGGAGAAAATATACCTTAAGTTATCTGTAAGAAATATTTTATTAAAGCCCTTGCCCTGAGGAGAGAGTAAGTAGCCTTGCAACATTATTTAGATAGTCATTTCCATATATCAGCAATATAAAATATTAAGTGTCTGCCTTAAAAACACAAAGAAATATATAAAGCTGTCAGCATAATAGATTCCCTAGCAGGAAAAAAAAAGTGCTTAGGTACAGGCAAAAAAGGGAAACAAGGAAACCATTATTAAAGTGATTTCTTGAAAGAGAAGCCACAATTTTATTATAAAGATCTTACTCTTCTAAGATGCCTCTGTTATCTGATTAACATCCTATTTATATACGTAGAAAATATCCAGTTGATTATCATCGATATTATTGCCAGATTTTATCAATTCATTATTTATTAGTCAGTATGGCAGTATCTTTCGATATCTACCTGCTGGTCAGGGAATTTTAATACTTCTGTGCATTAGTTTGGTATCTTTTTAAAAACACTTAAAGTGATGTTTTTACTGGAAAAATCGTCATGAAAACCTTGTAAGAGTTTTACCTTTGAAATACTAGTTTTCTTCCTTTGGGATTTCAAAACAGAGAGACAGAAATGTTTGAAGGAAAATTTTTTAAGAAAGGAAGGAAGGAGAAGAAATGAAAAAAGAGATTTAAAAAAATTGAGCTATCAACACTTTCTATTGTTTGCATTTATGAATATAGAGAACATGACTAAATTGAGTTAATTTATACATAATACCTGTTCATTCTCATTTATTGGGAGAGTAAATAAAAGTGGCTTAATAGATTCACATTTTATTAGGAATTTTTTTTTTACCTTTGAGCTAATAAAACACTTTCTCCTTTTTTATTCCACCCACTAAATTGTTTCTGAATTACAAACTTTGTTGAAAAATACCTTATCCTTTTACAATTATGCACAAACTCTAAAGCTTGCTTACCTATGAAAGAATGCAAAAGTGCTCTTCTTAACTATAATTTATTTAATTTGGTAACTACTACCTGATTTCAATGGAAAGCATTTTAACATCTCAGAATTTTGATATGGCGAGGTAAATACCCAATATTAAAAGATTATAAAATTGTTCATCTCTGCCTTATTTGCCAACATAAAATATTTGAAATGTGAACTATTTCATTTTATATTTACTTTTTTATTTTTCAGTTTTTTGCTTGCTTTTTAGTCAGAACTGGCAGTGCAGGTATTATTTTTCAGAAAATACTGCTAATCAAAACTGACAACTTTCTTCTAACACTGTTTAATTTTTGTACTTAATATTTGAACAATTTTTTTCAGTTGAATCAGTATCTTCAATAAACTTTATTATTTAATTTTTTGAAAATATTAATATGAATTAAAGTAGCTTTTAGTAATTCTTCTGGATTGGGATCATATAATTTTCTGGAAGTGTGTTCACTGGGTTTTGAAAATTACTATTTTTTTTCTTGTCCATTAAACTTAGGGTGTCTAGTTCAAATATAAAACCTAGGTATGTAGGTTAATTTTATTTTCTATAAAACCAATTTGATCGAAGTAGAAGATAAACAGATTTACTATGGAGTTTTAACAGGATTCACCTTGTTAGAGAGAAATAAACACTGTCACAATCATTTGGTGGACTGGAGAAATTTGATCCACAAATGTTCCTAATATTGATGTAAAAAGTTCCCACACGGGAAAGTTAAATAATGCGCAGTGTATAGTTCTAAGAAGTGATTGAACAAATATTGGTATAGATAAATATATAACTGTGAATATAATGGACTAAAGAATAATCTAGTTATATATGAAGAAAATGGAAAATAATAACTCACACACCATTATTTAATCAACTGAAAGGGTTGACAGCATAATAATGTCTTATCCAGATTTCTGAATGTCATAACGATCAAGGGAAGAGTATCTGTGAAAGGGCATTGGCCTCTTAAAAATAGTAATAATAATTTGCATTTGGTTTAGGTGATTTTCCAGAAGCAGAGCACGCGTTTGTTAATTGGATGCTAGTGATTTATTGTTCAAGAGAACAGAAAAAGAGTGAGAGAAGCAGGGAAGAAAAGGCAAATGAACTATGCAAGAATGTGTTTTCAGGTGAAATCTAACTGATACCATGGGAAAATCTGGAAGGTAATTTGTTCTGCTCACAGTTGAGGCAGGGAAATGGAAATATACCCCTTCAGTCATTGCTTATGAGTAGTGCTACTAATATGTTGGGGTACAGCACATATGGCAGTGACCTCAAGGCTAGAGTGCTTCCATTACCAAATGATTTCCCTCAGAGCTATTAGTCTAATTATCTGCACCACCAGCAGCAAGGGGCTGGGGTCATCAACATACCTGGTCAAAGGGATTATAGGTGACCTCTGGTGGAACCTGTATTAGTTTCCTATTTCTGCTGTAACAATTTACCTCAAAATGAGTGGCTTACAACAATACACATGTATTATCTTAAAATTCTGGAGGTCAGAAGTCAAAAGTAGATCTCAGTGAGCTAAAAATCAAGGTGTTAGCATGATTGTGCTCCTTCTGAACTTTAGGGGAGAATCAATTTCCTTGCTTTTTCCAGTTTATTAGAAGATGCCTGAATTCTTTGGCTTGTACCTCTCTTCCTCCATTTTCAAACCCAGCTGTGTAGAATCTCCTATTCTTTCTCTGAACGTGACTCTCCTGCCTTTGTTTTATAAGGACTCTTTGTGATTTCATTAGGACTGCCCAGATAGGCCAGGATAATCTCCCATCTGAAAACACTGAGTCACATCCATATATCCCTGTTGCCATGTAAGGTAACATTTTCACAAGATCCAGGGTTTAGGAGAAGGAAATCTTTGCAGCTGGGTTGGGTGAGGGACATTAATCTGCCTACCACAGGCTCCAAAGATGTCAGGTGTAGCATGTCTCAATAACAATTCACTGGAGTCATACAGAGATTTACTCTTCAAAAGTTGAAAATGTTTCAGAAATTGAGCAATGGAGCAATGTGCATAAAACTAAGGAAGGATGGAGCCTCAAATAGCACTATTTCTCTCTTGTCAGCATGATATTACTGTGAAGCTAAGCAGCCCATATTGTCTGGAATGAGGAAATATTGGTTCCTGCAACCTATATTTAGTTAACAGCAAGTACTGTTCTGTTTATTTTGTTTCTAACATTAGGAATTAACAGAAAATAAAATATATTAAGCTATATTTGTGCAGTTTCTAGATATTTCAGTAGACAGCTAAAGGTAGAAACATAGGGGGGAAAGGCAACCTTTATAATTATTTATATTTTAGAAGCATGTTCTAAACTATATTTTCAAAGTATGTATGTGGATACATTTTTATTTCATTATACATATTGTTAAGTGCATCAGACCCCAGAAAATAGGAGTTTAGGAAAAATTTTTTGGAAACAAGAAAAGAGTAATAAGACATCTCTGCTTAAGTTCCAATTGGTCATTTAAGATCTTGACATAACCAAAGAAATATCCATGACTATTCACCAAAATTTCCAAATAATAGAAAAATATCTTTAAATACCATAAAATATATCCTAGGCCAACTACTCAAGTTCATTCATAGAAAATACCAAATGTAGTTTAATTTATTTTTTTAGCCCAAGTGTATTTGATATCCATATCTGAAAAATTTCTTTCAATTCTATCTAAAGTGGCTACTGTTATTATCTCCATTTTATCAAATAAGAAACTTAAACTTATAGGGTCCTCTAAGTTATAAATTATTTGTAATTTCCTAATGTAAGTAACAAAGAAACTAAGTGTCTGCACCTGGATTTCTGCCCAGATATCTAACTGTAAAACTCCTGCAATTTGCCTTACTGGTCAACAGCTAGCTTAAGGTGTTGGCCAGTCAGGCTGATGCCCAGGGCATGCATCTAAAAAGGATGATGCTAAAATACTATTGTAAACATATTGGAAAGTGTTGCCTGTTAACTCAGATTTATCCATAGAAACCCTTATATAAATGGCTGAATATAGTGATCAAATTTCTCCAGATTCAAAGAACACATGTAAAGAAAAAAAATCTTTCACAGATGATCAAGATCACTATTTTTTGTTTTTTTTTAATGGACAAAATGATTGTGAAAATATGAGTGGAGCCAACCAAAACATACAAGAAAAGTCACTAACAAATACTTTTCAATCAGAGTTCAGTTTACCACTAAATAATATATGAAATATAGCAAGTTAATGGGAATGGTTGATTTTCTCCCTAAATTTTAGTGGGTTAAAATAAATTTCCCATGTGGTTTGGTGAAAAAATCCACACAAAAAATTATAATAAATATATTTACATATAGATATATATGAGTGAAACAGATTAGTAAAATAGGGATTCAATAGATGGATGTAGAACCTGACAAGAAGCCCACGTGGATATCAATACTCCCAAGATGGCTGCTGGAAAACTTTCACAGATTCTCCCATTTGGAACAAAATTTCCCCCAGAAGCCAGGAGAAGCCCCCGATATTATCCAGGGGCCTTATCACTGGGTCCTTCCTGGGGATTGATGTGTGGGGTAATCAACCAAAACAGCAAACAACTGGAACTCCTCCCATGCCATTACTAAAGGAATGGAATAATTAATGGTTCCAAAAGCAAGCACGAAGGCCTTTTGTTCTCTCTTGCCTTTTGACTCCTGTTTCTGCCTTCTGCACCCTGCTCTCACCGTGTCCCCTAACACATGGATCAACACGAAAGTAAAACCTGGGCATTTATAATCTATAATGGGCAATTGTATTCTATAAATCAGCCCTCTTTATCACTCTTCAGTCCCTTCCTCTCTACCAGGGACCTATGTTCTGTTATTTTCTCCAATTTCTCTCCTCACCATTCCTTAATAAATTACTGACCTAACTAACCCAGCATGCTTTTGTAATTCATTTCTTGTAACTTAGTCAAGAACCTAGACAAAATCTGGTAACACAAATAATAAGTATGTACAAAAAATATGTGTATACTTAAAATAAAATATTATATACAAATTATATAATTTGAATTTAACAAAAATTTTTCTTTGCTGCCATTAAATAAGTGTTATGCATTTATTGAGAAAATATAATTTGAATTAGGAGCCAGACAGTCTCTCAAATAGTCTGCATGTATGCACACACTTTGTACCCTATTATTATGTTTAATTGTGATATTTGTTGTACACTAAATTGCTCTCAGGAATGGCAATATTTTCACCCTTCTGCCTGTATTTCTTTTTTCTTCCTCACTTCTCCAGTACTGTCAAGAGATCAGCTGTCATTTTCTGTATCTTCACTGTGACTGGTAACTAGATGCAACATATAATTTAAAATTTTAGGTATTAGACACAACACCCTTGAAAACGTTTGTTTATAATCTCATATTTTCTTGGAATTGAAATTTCAAGTTAGGTAAAAATCACATGAAAAATTATAAGCCTATTCATCTAAAGGAAACACTGAGGAAGATTCTCTTTAAAAATGACATGATATATATCTCATTTATTTGTAATTTCTTTGTTGTTTCATAGATAGTTTTGTGTGCATGAGGTTTAATGTGGCCTTGAATAAATTGTTTATACCTGCATATACACTGACAAGCAGATGTAGACTGCAATATTATACCTGAATACAAGGTTGAATGGATGAATGAGTGAATTATTCTCTTATGGATTTCTATAGTTACTCAAACTTGCCTATAAATAGGAAGGTATCAGTATCTGCATTTCATAGGAAATCCAAACATATGAAAGATGAATGGGTTTTAAAAGTCATATAACATAACTAACATACACTTTGAAATACTTTGAATACCAGTTACTAAATTCATAAACTGACCATGGGAAGCTTTCGTAAATACAAACAAGAAAAGGTTTTTTAAGGAGCAAATGTGTGGAAAATAAAGATAGAAAGTTTAGGCAATTTTTATAAGACCTCCAACTTTAAGAATACCTGTCAAAAACAGTACAACATGCATAATCTATTATGTACTGAAAAAATATGAAGCCTGTTTATAGGGGTTCTAAAGTGAAAGAAAATAGACCTAGCCTAATGCATAAGCATGCATCTTTTCTACTTGATAATGTTTTCTGCTTACAATATTTGCAAAGTACTTTGAAAAATATAATATTTTACTGTATATTCAATGTATGAGATGAAAAATGTATTCCCAGAAGTGTGTGTAGGACAGCTTATAAATCATTCTCTTAAGAAGAGCACATAAGTCTGAGGAAGTACATCATACATAAAAATAACACTAAGTATAGATGCACAATAATAATAAATATTCCAAGGTTTTGCCACAAAAACTTTTCATTCAAAGTTGATATGATGATATTATATTTGTGGATCAACCCCCTTATATATAACTAAAAAGAAATAAACATAACATTTCAAATAGTTGAGAATTTCCCCCCTTTTATAATAGAATATTCACTCCCTCTTATTTAAAAATCACAAGTTAGGAAAGAAAGTCTACTTTGGAGTATTCTGTCATTTAAAGAAATTACATCTGCTAATTACTTTGTGACATATTCTTTCATTGAGGATTTATATTTTGTTGTAGAAGTTGCAGCCTCCATACCAAAATATTGTTTTATTAGCATGACTTTATCCTGGGTTCTGAAGACTATCTAAAAAAAGTAATACAACTTTAAAAGATTAAAATAATAATTATAGGTTCGAATCATAAATCAATAAGATGAAGTATCATTGGAATATTGCAAGATTTTTTATGATAATTAAAAGTTTATGCTCCACTCACTAATATGATGCACTAGTCAAAAATAGTATGCAATGCATGTTCATGATATATAGACAATATTAGTGAGCAATGCAATTGTATTGAGGCTATATTCATATTTTCAGCTAAATCAATTTGAAGACTTGCTCATCATGATTTTCAGTCCCCTACATATAAAAAGAGTTAAGAAATACATGTTTAAACATTTGTTTCAAGGACATTTTTTAAATGTTATGTCTCATGATGTACTGTTAAGTTTCCTATACATGAATCTTATTTGTTTCAATTTTTGTCATGGCAACATAAACTTAAATTTGGATATGTTTATTTTGGTCTCCATTTCCATAGTTCAAAGAGAATATTTCAGTGTCGATGATCCTTTCTGCTTAGTAGGAAAATGTTATTGTCACATAACCCCCCTATTTTTAGCAGTGTTTTATGGATATATAATAAACAAATAAGTACAAAAAAGTATGCTTTACATGTTTGACCAACTCAAGGCTTCATTATTAAGGAAACAAACTTTGTCTTGGTTTCCCAAATCTTTCTATTCTACTTGTCTTCTCCCTTTATATTTCTGTTCTTTCTGTCCTTTTGCATTACCCCACATCCTTTTAAGTTGTTAACCTTCAAAACATTTTTGTTTATTTCAAATATGAAATATAACACCATTCATAAGATATATTAAATGCATAATGTCTTATGATTTATTATTTTTCAGAGAAATTTTTAATAAAACAGAAACAGTACATTTAAGTAAATGCTAATCAGTATCTTTGAGTAAGTGTATTTGTGAAATAGCTCTAAACTGATACCAGGTTTTCTGCTGTAGCTATGAGTAAGACTGGCCCTTTCAAATCTTACTGCATTAATTTTGTCTATTGAGATAATCATCTAATATAATTGCAAAGAATTGATTCATGTACTAAAATGTCTTCTGTAGGCAAATATAGGTCCTGGAAGGAGAAAAATAATTTTTTCCTCATCTTTCTTTGTAAGTCCCTTAATTTGTTTTTCTTTAAAAAGATCACAGAGACCCTATTAAGGTATAATGTGTTTTAATTCTCTCAAATAATTTTTAATGATATGTACTTTTATTAGTTCTCAATATAGTAAATGTAAAATGCTATGTTAAAGAAAATTAAAAGATAAAAATGACTTATTCTAAATACATATGCAAACTATTCTATTATAATAATTCACCTTTGAGCAGCCAATGGATAATGTATGGAAATACCAATAGGAAAGGTTTTCTTTATATAAAAATTATAGGATGACCACTTTTGCAACATCTAAGATGGTGGATAAAACTGAGAAAGGTGATTCATTACGTAAAGCATAAAGAAAAATTTCTTCATTCCAAAAGTTGACCCTGAGGGTTGAGAGGGGTAGCTTATGCTTAATATATACAAAATTTTTAATAAGTTTGATTGTAAATGTTTGGAAATGGATAGAGTTGATGGTAACATATTATAGTGAGTATAACTAACATTATTGTTTATAAATGTGATTGTGGCTGAAAGGGGTATTCTAGGGATGTAAATGTCAATTGAAAGAAAGCTAAAGTTTAAACTAGGGACTGTATAACATAGTGAACTCAGTAGTGGATGAGGATTGTGGTTAATAGTACAAATGTAAGAATTTCTTCTATGAACTAGAACAAATGTATGTCACTATTACAAGGTATTAAGAATATGGTGATGCATGGGGAAATACAACTAATGTAACTTATGAACAATCGTTCACAGTAATATAATATTCTTGCAACAATAGCAAAGAAGGTACTATATCAATGCTAAGGGTCAAAAATACGGGGAGTATAAAGAGATATGGGATTTTTCCTTTTGGAATAATGAAAATATTCTAAAATTGACTGAGGTGATAACACAACTTTGTCATGAACTTAGAGCCATTTAATTTACAAATTGGATGGATTTTACATAGCATGGGACTATATAACAGAGTGAACCCTGTGGTTGATGATAGACTATGGTTAACTACAAATATGAGACCTTCTCTCAAAAAGTACAAAAACTGTACAATACTAATACATGGTGTAAATAATAGAATGGTTTATGGAAAAATACACCAAATGTAAGCTATGGACTATAGTTAGCAGTAATATTTTAATGATGTTCTTTCATCATTTTTAACAAATGTTCTTCCACATCAATGCAAGGTGCTGATTGTACAGTGATGTATGGAATCCTGTATGTTATGCATGATTATTTTGTTAACTCACACCTTTTTTAATAATAAAAAGGTGAACCTGGAGATGTGTACTGTGGTAATAGTTGTAGGGTTGGCTACAAGATGCAGACATGATTGGCCTCATTATCTGCTTTACTTTGGTTCAATAGCTAGAAGAAAAACAATATATTTCATGTTTGATTTTGAAGGCTAGGACTTTTTATGATTCAATGTGGTAGAGTGAGTTACTTACCCCAGAAAAAACATGGTTCAATTTTAATCTGCATTCGGTGGTTGTGAACCCATTCATAAATAGGACCTTTTGGAGATTTTATTTTTACTTAATGTATGGTCAACTGAATCTGTGTGCACTTTAATCTGGATTACTGGAGGCCTTGTAAAGAGAATCTGGAAGTCACAGAAGCTAAAAAGGAGAAGACATCACCATGTGATGGGAGGCAGTGATACAAGCGGAGAAAATCCAAGGATCACTTCAATCAGCACCGGAACGTTACAGACACCAGGAGAAAGCAAGTCTCGTGGTAGCTTGATTTTGGACTTCCTCTAACCTCAACACTGTGACACAATAAATTCCTTTTGTTAAGCCAAAACCAGTTTGTGGTAATTACCTTAGTAGTTCTGGCAAACTGAGATATCAACCTATAAGGATGTTTACTTTAGAATGAAATATCATTTTGCTAAATAAGATACAATTTGCCCTACATTAAGAGAACCAGAGATACCAATCTCTGTACCTAATTCCCAGGATTGTTACAAAGATAAAATGAGATAATTTATATAATCTAGATAATACTATCTTACATGTAGATAATATTCAATACATTTTAGCTATGTTAATCTTAAAAATGGGCAAAAAAATTTTAATTTGATATCTTCCAATCTATTCAATTTTAAGAAATAGCCCATTTAAAAGATACCAGTAACTGCTTAACCAATGTCTATCCTATTTTTATTTTTTATAGACAAAACTATGTTTTCTGATATTGTAAGGTGTCCAGCTAAATAATGAAATCCTGCTTTCCTAGATAAGGATGTGATGACTAAAATGGTGGCAAAAAGTTTGACACTATGAGCTAGAAGAATACAAGAATTGTTAAGATATCAATCCTGATGTTATTGAGCATCCAAATCAATATCAGCTATTACCTATCTCAGACTTCTTGTTATAGAAGTACACAGCCATTTTGTGTTCAGTCCAATATAGTCAAGTAATGCCTAATTAATCAATTTGCTTCATGGAACTCAAAATTATTCAACATTTTTGTCATCTGCAATCACCAAAAACATTGTTTTTTAATTCTTTTCCTTTTTCACCCTCTTATTAGCATAATAACATTGGTTTTACCAAAGATGGTGATTGCAGAAACAATGGGAAACTACTCTGCCTTTTTAGGAATTTAGATGAGTCTTCTATTTTTATAACATTAATATAAGAAGCATATTGTTAGATCAACTTTGGGAAAAAAAATTCCACTACAAATCCTTCATAGAGATAGTCTTAGAGTCATAAATAGTCTAGGTGCAGATATCTGAGCCTCTGCTATAAATAGATATGAAAAACTATAATTAATTTTCATAAGGGAGTGAAGATAGTTCCACTGGGATCTCATATGCTGCAATGAGAATACAGAATTAATGGATGCATCTTCCTTCAAATTTCTCTGCTGGTTAAGAATAATAGCCAATGGTACATTGCCTTTCCATTAGAGCTATAACCTCCAGAGAGACTATGAAGGCAAAAAGCATTCCACAATGTTGCTATTTGATAAGGGTCATTGGTGAGTATATTGAGTTTCCTCTCTGTGATTTCAGAGAGAAAATTTACCAAATGTTATGGCTGCTTATTTGTCATTGAGAGGGGCTGAGCTGAAAGTTTCATTTATGGCTATGTTAGATTCTCGTATCGTTCCATGACAACCGATATATTTTAAAATTTAAGGAAGAAAAAGGCAGAGAGGCAAACCCTGCTCTGCCCAGGGAAAGACTACCTATTGTGTAGGTTCATTACCTGAGTGAATAATAGGAGAGTGTTCAGCTTCTGTGTTAAGGTTGAGAAGCCGGCCCATTTATTTTGAAAGTTCACACAAAAAAGATAGACTGCAACTACCTCTAATATTACAAAAAGCACTCTTAAAACAATAAGCTCTGCAATATACACTGTCTGCCTATTTCAGGCAGTGTATTAGATGCTGAATTGAATTCACCCCCTGCCCCCCCAGACACACACGATTGATCCTTCAGTCTCAACAGAATTTTTGAACTATCCAATGTTGGAATAGAACACAAAATTATAGATTAAGATTATTGACAGCAATTTCAAAAGGCATCAACAGTGGTTACATTTATATAGATAAATAGTTATCTATAGATAGATAGATAGATCAATAGATAGATAGGAGATAAAGATATATGCTGAAAATATAGTATCTTTTTTATGCTGCTTTAGAGATGGAAGGGGTAAGATATTATAGATTGTTTTTATTATTAATATACCATTGATATGGATAGTTGGGAAGAGAAATTAGAACCAAGTTTCTTGATGTTTATTTATAATAATGTTAATGTCAGGCAGCAAATTAAATCAAACTTTTCCTAGTTTATTTTATAAAGATGCTGATTATGGAGACTCTCCACCTCCTAACCTCAAACCAGGAGCTTTTCACATGATAATTTATCTACTTTCATATAACAATGTAAATGAAACAAAGTAAATAGATAACAAAGTATCTTTCTTTTTGTTTTTATTCTTCAAGGTATTCTATGTTATCTCATCAAATAGTTCATTCATTCAATCATTTGTTATTCAAAGGGGAAATATTTGCTGAATTTTTATTTTGTTCAGGACATTGTTACTAAATGCAAGGCATGCATTTGTAAACTGCTAGTGTAATAAAAGGAAAAATGTAAAGTTAATTTGTTAGACTGAAGAGTATGACTGGAGTACAGCAGGTTTGTTAAACTGAAGTTGGTGAACTCCTAGAGATCTATATGTGGGGCTTGGCTTTGATAAATGACTTGAAGTATTTTATGAACCAGAATGTGTAAGTGCATCTGTACCATTTTTTTCTGGGGAGAGAGTCCATAGATCTTATTGAATACCTAAAAAGATCTGTGACTATTTCTCATCCTTGCCCACCTCCTTTGAAAAATCACTGGTGTAAAAAAAAAAAAAAAAAATCTATCTTGCAATCTTTCTCTAGGACATTAATTTTATTGTCATTGAATCACTGGAGATGCTATTCTATGGGAATGAGCTAGTGGTGAGATGATCCCTTTGAAATATTTGTAGAGGATGATATTAAAAGAATCATTATAGCACACAACTGCCATGCTCTGGGGCCCAAGATGTTCATGGACAGCTTCTGTAGTAGTCATATACATACCAAGAGTGCCATTTCCCCAAAGACAGAGACCCATGATTAATATACCTAACTGCTTAAACCTCACGAAGTTTTATAGTTTAATTTGAATGGATAAGCTTGGAATGGCCATGGAAGAGGCATTTCAAGGGATGGAAGAGCAGGAGAGTCTTTAGTATATTGATAGCAGTAGGACTTTAGGGCTCAAATCAAACATGGCTATGTTTACAGAAAAAAATGGAGGCCTGGATATAAGGAGAATGATTCAATGTGACTATTTGTGTCTGGATTACAAATATCTGAGTCCATGTTGGCAGGAATTAGCGAAGAAGATCAATCTGGCACCAACATTAACTACCTTTGAGTTATAAAACCTATTTATAAAGTTATTTTATAAATAACTAAAAAATTGTCCTAAGTGTTAATATAATGTATAGTCAACTGAGATATAGTAGTTCTTAGTTTGAATATAAAAAAATAGAGTAAAATGCTTTCCAAGAGCTGTTTGTTTATATTTGTTTCTGGATATAAATATTATAATAACAATTAGGAATTATAAATTACCTAGAAGTAAAGTGATGAGCCCTATAACTTCATCCTTACTAAAGGACATAAGTTTCAGATGGCATTTCCAACAATCAACATATATATATTATATATAATATATATCAATTTCTAAGTTTAAGGAAAGTTTTGAAATTATCACACTCTTGGTGTGTATAAAATGTGGTAAAATTCCATTTCAAAGGATTTTATTTTCTTATTTCTATCAGCAAAGAGACATGTTTGCCATATTTTCCCTTGGTAAAAAAATAAGATCAGTATGTTTTCATTAACCCTCCCGAATTTGGAAGGAGTATGAGCTCTTTTAGTACATGGAGTTATTATCTAGCCTACTGAAGCAGTGCTTATTAAATAGACAGTAAAATACCACCTATTTTGAAGTTAACTACCTTTGGAAACTGCATCAGCTATAGCAGGTCACCAGAAGTATTATGCTGCTGTTTCAGTGCTCTGAATAGTACTTGCTGGTCTAAAAGGGTAAAGGCAGCCTCTAAAGATCCCTAACCTATGACTAGAAATGAGAATGCAAGCAGGGTGAACCAGGTTCATTTAGGAAACATTTATCCCAGAACCTCAACTTGACAGACAGAGGTTTCAAGCCTTAGGACATTTTAATAAGTGAATAATAAGTTATCTTGGAATTTTAAAACATGAATGTTTTGAGGCTCAAACTGTTCTTTTTTTGGTTTTCCTCCTTTAATGGTTAAAATGGGGAGTTTTTTTTTTTCAGTAAATTTCGCATTAATTGACATGCACAGCATGTGGCCATGTGTGCTTTAATAAATAGAAAAGCATTATCGAATTACTTGGTATAACATGGTATTATATAGTGGGCTTTAATTTAACTAAAATTAAGGTCTAAAATAGAGTTGTTAGGAGTATTTCATTTTTATGAATACCAAGAAGTTTGTATCTTCCCAACAGAATTATATTTTAGTTAACAAAAGTAATTCTTCTCTATATTTATAAAATATATCCAACTAGTGATCTTAAAAGCATTATACCTAATTGGAAGAAAATTATCCCCTTGTAACCCAAATTCAAAGAATTATAAGGAGTTTACTTATACCAGATCTAAGATATTTGAGGATCTGGCTGAGGAACATAGATTGGACAAAGCATCTGTATGGCATTGAAGTGACTGAATGATGAGTGACCATATGGACAGGATGCTCCTGCTTAACAATATGGGGGTGGGGACAGAAGCCATCATGTAAATTTGAGGGTTATAACCAGCTAATTAAAGTCTTTCATATTGTAAATTTGCTCCTGGTTTTTAAATATATGCATAGGAGATTCAATTTATCACTATTCATTTTAATTTGCACATCTTGAAAAGAATAGATCTAGAAACAGAAATCTTCTAATTGGTACTTATTAAATAATCCTTGGCAAGGATCCAAAGTAAATAGAAATAATGATTCTATATATATCTCAAAGTTGTACTATGGCTCATACATAGTCTAATGTATGAAGTATTATTGAAAATAAAATATTTACCTTAACTACCCATATATTTTAGGCAAATGGTAAATGTTGCAGCATTCATATAATTTTTGAAGCTGGCTTATACCATGGATTTTTCTCTACAAATGTATGAAAAGATTACCCTCACTCCAATGCAATTCACTCAATTTGAAAGATCTAGCACCAAAGAGGTAGAATATACACAAACATTTTAGTATAAGTTATCACTCTGTGATGATGCTAGGGTCAAAATATCATAACAAATATATAAATGTTTCCTTTTAAAAATAAGTTTCTTTGATATAAATTATTATTCTTCACATCTGATTAAAGGCTACACTTGGAATATTTCATTAATATTTTAGATTTTAAATTTATTACAAAATTATTTGTAGTTAAATAAATTTAGGATTATTGGTTTGAATTCTTGTAAATCCAGGATCAGCAACAAAGAGATTCATCTTCATATTGGATTTGTTGACAAAAATTTGACTGACTCTGAAAATGATGTCTTTCCTGGTGTTGAGAATAAAACTGAAATATTTGGTATAGCTGGTTGTTTCCTCCTTATAGCAAAACTGTGATAATTTGTGAAGTACAGTTTCTATTAGACACTCTATTTCCCTTTTGCTTTCTGCATATTTATACATAGCAAAATATTTTTTCTTCTTGAATGCATAAGCTTGGCATGTGAATTCCTTCCGAGGTATATTAGTTTTTCTACTTTTTCTACCAGCTTTCCTGAAAACTTTGGTTGGAAGTACTATGACTATGTAGGTAGAGATTCATTCAAATGTATTTAGATTTTGCTAACATTTGTATCTGGTTTTACTATAAATTTTCTTTTGCTCATTTGCATGTTTCTCTCTCCTTTTACCTGGATTTTATTTTTATTTGCATCAATCAAATGCATTTGATTGAATGAACCTAAATCATATCTGGAACACTAGGTGCTGCAAAAGATCATGGAAATATAGATTTTAGTTTGTCTACATATAAGATCCAGGAAGGAACTCCAGAAGAACATTATTAGAACCAATTTCAAGCAAGTCAATCCATGATATCTGCAAAAAAAGTTGCTTTATTTTCCTTAAAAAAAAAAAAAAAAACCTCCTCAAAAACTGGCATTTCGGATATAGCACCATAAAAGCAAATATATTTAAACATTCAGTTTTACTTTAAAATCACTTTTTATTCACAACTGCCAAAAACATAAATTTTCTATTGTGTTTTTTTCAGTACCTTATTTCCCTTCTGCATACTGCACTGCAACTCATTCATCAATAATCAATCTGAAATGTACATAAAATTTGATGAGATACTACCTCCTAAAAAGGAAAAGTATCTGAGTTATCTGAAAATTAAATGGGGAAAACAAAGAGTACCAAAACAAATGTGGATAGATAAAGGAATAAGAACTCCTTGGATATTTCTAATATCTCAACCAATAGCTGCCTAAGAATATACTGAGTATGTAAAGTTATACACTGATTAGATAGAGAAAATTAACAATCCAAGTTAACTACCATGCTGGGGCATAACAAAGAATTAGTGCTAGCAGGCCTTGGCTTCAAAGAATCCAAGGGGATAAGGAAAAATGGTCATTCTCAACAAGAGTCCAAACCTCAGTTCACTAGAATGCAAGTACATTTATCATTATGAAAAATATTTTAGCTTATTTCAGGTTCTGAGTCATTATAAAGTAATATTAGACACAATAAATTTCTGAGTATTAAACTTTTTTTAAGAAATGAGTTTTATTTAATTTGATATTACAGTATTAATTAGTATCAGGAGTTATAAAATTGCAGTTTTAGCCTTGGGCATTTTGCTACTCCAAGTGCTGTTTTCTAAAATAAATCTAGCTAGAAATGTTTTCACAGTGTGGGAGCTATGATTCTTTATTAAAAATTGGATTCTGAAGGTATTTTAGGAACTGCTTGTGCCATAGTATTAATGTTACCCACCTCCAGACCCTTACCTAATTATAAGTACCGACATGAATAATATCCCATATGTACACACAAAGGGTTGCTTGCATTATCTCTCCTTTTAAAAGTATTTTTTAATCCCAGGAACTTCTAACTACTGCCACCCTAACTAGTACCTCACATGGGCTATAATGAGCTCTCCTGCTCCTGGAAAGTAAACCGATCTTTAAATTAGACAGCAGCCCTTACCTTGCTTCTTCCTTACTACTCATCATGGTTGCAGCAATTTGTCTGCTATTAACTCATTAATTATACAAGTGTTTGGTTTCTTTAAAGCTTTAAACCTTTAACTTCCTCCTACTTTTTCTCTTCACTTATCTTTGTCTAGTTACCAAATTTGTTTCAATTGTCTTCATTTATTATTTAAAAATCATTTTTAATGAGCAATCCCCTAAATTGGATATATTAATATTCATTAATCATACATTATATAGATTAAAGGGAAACATGAATTAAAAATAAAATGCCACAAATCCTAATGGTGTATTTTTTTATTAGTGAAGCTGTAGGTTTGGAGAAGAATCATGCAGAAAACACAGGAATCTGACATACCCATTTACACACAGGTTTTCCCTCTTACTAACTTTTTGCATTAGTGCTTTATAACAATTGATGAAACAATGTTATTATAGTTTATACTATTAAGAATAGTCCATAATTTATATTAGAGGTCATTGTTTGTGTTACATAGTCATAGGGTTTTCTTAAAAACTTTTTTTTTAAGAGAAATTGTGGGTTTAGAGAAAAACCATGCATAAAATACCAGGTTCCCATATACAACCCTATTACTATCACCTTGCATTGATGTTACAATTGATGAAGCACATTTTTACAATTGTGCTATTAAATTTAGTCCATGATTTAACTTAGGGCTCACCAATGCATTGCACAGTTCCATGGGGTTTAAATTTTTTTTTCTAGTAACATATATACAACTTAAAATTTCCCCTTTTAACCACATTCAAATATATCATTAAGTGCTGTTAATTATTATCACAATGTTGTGCTACCATCACACCATACATTACCAAAAATTTTACATCATCTCAAAAAGATACTCTGTATATTTTAAGCATTAACTCACTATTCCCTACCTCCACTTCATCCCCTGGTAATTTATATTCTAGATTCTGATTCTATGAGTTTGCTTACCTGACTTGTTTGAAATCAGTGAGGTCATACAATATTTGTATTTTTCTGTCTGGCTTATTTCACTCAACATGATGTCTTCAAGGTTCATCTATGTTGTCAAATGTATCAGAACTTAATTCCATTTTACAGCTAACATTCCATTATATATTTTGTTTATCCATTCACCAGTTTATTGACAATTGCGTTGTGTCCACATTTTGGACAATTGTGAATAATGCCACTATGAACATCTGTGTGCAAAAATCTGTTCAAGTCCTTGCTTTCAATACTTTTGGATACATACCTAGAAGTGTAATTGCCAGGTCAGATGGTAATTCTATGCTTAGCTTTCTGAGGAATTGTCAAAATGTCTTCCATAGTGGCTGCACCATTTTACATTCCCATCAACAATGAGTCAGTGTTCTATTTCACCACATCCTCTCCAACACTTGTAATTTTCCATCTTTCAAGTACAGTAGTCATTTTAGTGGGTGTGAAATGGTATCTCATTTTGGTTTGGATTTGTATGTCCCTAATGGCTAATGGTTTGATCATCTTTTCATGTACATTTTGGTCATTTGTATATCTTCTTTGGAGACATGTCTATTTATGTCTTTTGTCCATTTTTAAATTGGGTTGTCTTTTGGTGTTGAGTTGAAGGATTTTACATATATTTTTATGTATTTGGATATTAAACACTGATAAGATGAAGATTTTCAGGAAATTCCCAAGGATAAACTGGCCAGCTGCAGTAGAGATGGAAATTCTTTCTTCTGACTGCTGAAATGATCACTTACATTTTTAAAGGCTTCAACTTATTGAATGAGACATTTCTCATTGTTGAGGGCAATCTCTTCAGCTGATTGTAGATGTAGTTATCCATGATGATTTAAGTCCATGAAATGTCCTCACAGTAACAATCAGGGCAGTGCTTGCTTAACCAAACAAGTGGGAACCATTACCTGGCCAAGTTGACAAATGAACCTAAACATCACAGTTAGTTAATTAGCTGCCTTTCTATTCTTTGGTATACAATAAGGTCCAAGTGTTGTTTCTCCATTTTAGCCAACAGACAGAATATTATCTTTATTATAAGGGCTCCTATACCTATGTTTGTTTGTCAATAAAATCTATCATCATTCTAATAGATGAATTTTCCATTTGTTTTTCTGAAATCTAAAGCCATGTTGAAATCTTCTGTAGCTGTCAAGTCCAGAACCTGCTTTCAATGGCAAAGTAACTCTCAAGAGACTATGGTCAACTTGAACAAGTTGCCTACTCTCTGAGCCAGATTCAGAACACTCTTAGATATTGTCCCAATAGTAAGAAATAGGTGTTAGTATTGATTGTATTTGCAGATGAAGAGACAGAGGGTCAAAGTTATTGTACGTACACAAGTGTACACAGCTGGTAGATACGGCCAGGTTAAATGGGATATCTTTGTTAAGCAGTCCTCACAGTAGCCTGCATACAGTTGGTGCTCGATATATGGTCACTATTTTCACTACTTCTCATACTGAAGAGAATGACCACACAGGTCTCCGGATGTACTCCGGGCCCACGACCATCAAGCAAATGGGCCAGCCTATCACATGTGACATATTATCTTTATCCGGGAGATATTTATTTAAAGAGGGGTGGGAGAGGGAAAGAGAGAGAGAGAGAGAGAGAGAGAGAGAGAGAGAGAGAGAGAGAGA
>JAKSZT010054350.1:3624671-3701676 GCA_026826555.1 Tolypeutes matacus
AGAGAGAGAGAGAGAGAGAGAGAGAGAGAGAGAGAGAGAGAGAGAGACACTATGGTCAAGCCATGCTCTTACAGGAGAGGAAAGCCTGCTTTTGCCTTTGAATGCAATTTATGGAATTTGAGGGATGAAGTTCTCAAACAATAAGGACCTTAGCATACATTTGCTTAGCTACGTCTGTAGCTTAAAATCCTCACCCAATGACGCAACTGGAAAAATAGTAAAAATAGCATATTTTGTTTCTTTCACCAATACTTGAGATTAATCATTTTATCCACAGCCTCAGCTTGCAATGGCATTCTAAGTGGTGCATCTATTCTTCAAGATTAAGACATAAAATCCACACACTGACATTTAACTTAATTGTTTCCTGATTCTCAAGTAACTTTTGTTTTTAAGTCCTTCACCTAGTTAAAAACAATTCACCCTCTACATCTACCATCAGCAGTTATTCACTATGACCCAGGAAATATTAAAACCAATTTGTATTTTGTTACAAATGCAAAAAACCATACTTTTTTTTTTCTTTAAAGTCTTTATTATCCTGAATATAAGGCAGAAGTCCTCTAGAGTTCTTTATATGGAAACATTGTTTTCAAATTTTTGTTACAAGTGAAACAATAAATATCTCTTGGAATAAAGGCTTATATGTTAATATGTATCATATAAAGTAGAGTTTTAATATTTGACAAATGGTCTATCCATAGCTTCATCCTTTATTAGGATATGCTCTAAATAACGGTTTAGAGTGGTTAATGACTGAGTCTGTCAACCTAGATCACATCATCCCTGTCTGCATGGAAAGACAAGAGAGGATCTGTGATGTGGAGTGGTTACCCCTGAGTGGTGTATCAAGGTTAGATATAGAACCCCCTGCTGGTTCTACCCATTGACTATTTTTTTGTTCCAGGTGGTGCTACAATTGTCACTGAAAAACACTTAAGGGCTTTTTCCAATCACACTGCTCAAGCCCTTAATGAATCCAAAATAGCAATTTCCTTAGTAAGTGGAGACACTACCCACCCATAAAAGGTAGTTTTACAAAATAGAATGGCTTTAGATATTCTTATTGTACCACAAGGTGGGACCAGTGCCCTTATTAATGTTCAATGTCATGTATATATAATTCCTATTATTCTGTTGCGTTTTGTACTGATGCTGTACAGTATGTAATGCGTGTCTTATGGTCAACATAGGCCACTACATGGGGGTGGATTGTGGGGACCCAGAGCCTCCTCTAAATGCTCAGCATGTAGCTGCCTGTATGACTTAGACATAAGTTAAAGGTTAACAACAGCCCACATTCCCCCCAGAGAGGAGAGAATGTCTTAAACCAAATCTTCTATGAGTGGTAAAACCTCATTCCTGAGAAAACATTACCACACCCCATGTGTACACTTCATGTCATCCTAGCAGGAACTCAGTTCTCATACTCTATGGAATTTCCTTGTTCTAAAAATGAATTTATATGGCTAAGAGACTTCAAAGTGAGTCGGAAGGTCATTCCAGGGGTTATGCTTATGCACATCTCAGCAGGATCTCATTGACTGCCAAAGTAGATACTACCCCAAAAGCAAGGCTCCTGAGGGCTCTGCAGACATCCAGACACTATAGTCAGGGCAGGTAGCTTAGGAATTTGGTGCCCTGCCAGTGGGCCCTACTTTGGAATTTATGTTCACCAGAATGACAGAGTTGGACTCAGCTGTGGCTTCCTTACACATGTATCTTCTGTCCCTCTATTTGAACCTGCTATTAGTACCAGAGTTGGTAGGTATAAGACCAAGAGACTTAAATCTTTGGGCTGTCCATGTGCCATCTGGGCCCTGAATCTTAATGGATTTGCAACACCTACTCTCCAGTTCTTTGGTATCACCCAGGACAACTAACATGGAAGTTAGGATGGACAACGACCATACCAAGGAACACAGAGAGTCTACAAGTACAAACAAGAGAGTCCCATCCATTGGCCACATGGGATTACAGCCCCCTCTCAATTAGAGGTAGAATGGTCATCACCATCACAGAATCCTCAGTACTGGAGAATGAACCATGGACTGAAGTAGACTTACTGGTATTCTACTATAGACTTATTGTGATTCTAGCAATGGAAGAAATTATATCATTGATGTGGAGACAGTGGCCACTGGAGGTTCTAAGGGCAGGTAGAGGGAAAAACAGGTGTAATATTGGGGCATTTTGGGGACTTAGGCATTGTCCTGAATGACCCTGCAACAACAGATTCAGGCCATTATAAATCTTGCCATAACTTACAGAATTTGGTGAAAGAGAGTGTAAACTACAATGTAAACTTTAATCCACGCTTGGTGGCAATGCTCTAAAATGTGTTCATTAATTACAATGAATGCACCTCACTAATGAAGGATGTTGTTAATGTAGGAAAATGTGGGAAATGTGGGAAGCAGGGCATACAGGAATCTCCTATATTTTTTATGTGACCTTTGTATAATCTAAGTATCTTAAAAAAACAAAACAAAAAATAAAACTCCTTATATATCCCCCCTTATTTTTCCTGTCTCTTTGTGGAGTGCTAACTCCATACATTCTTTGACCCACCGCCATCCAAGATTCCCTCCTTGTCTGTAAGTCCCAATAAAGTTTAAGCCTAAGTAAATACCAGGTGTGTTCTTTGGTTTTGTGGTTGTACCAACTCTTGCCCTTCAGGAATTGGGCTGTAACTTGCATATAAACAAATGTATAAACATTTTACTGCTATATTAAGGCAACATGACAAGTATACAAAGAACTCTCAGCAAAGTGACAGTGTAGGTTTCTAGCTTTAATGTAGCTAGTATTGCACCCAATAAGAATTTCTAGATTTCCTTACACCCTAGAAAATCCACTAGCTAGTGTCCAAAATGCCCAAGTGAGAGTAGAAAACTTGTTTAAGAAAACAGAAACTAAAAGAACTAAAAGCCCTCTAAAACATAGAGGTGACAACCATGAGTTAACACTTGAACATTTATTCCTCTTCCTCCACAAAAGTACACACTATCTAGGATAAGGTTATGAAAATCTTCGTAGTTCAAGCAAAAGCAACAAAAATAGGTGAAGCTTGAGTGGGTGCTTGGGAGTGCGAAAGAGCTTCCATAGCATGAACACCACAAAAATTCATCTTCAAGTGTGCAGCCATTTCCCTTCCCAAGGAAAATGCATACTCTTTTTAATCTTAAAATAGTATATTGATACCAAGAAAAATGTGGTTTTTCTGCCTGATGCACTTTATTGACCAATTCCTGCGACACCAAGGTTTCAATTTGCTTGCAAAGGAGGCCAGTGACTTAAAGGCCCAAAGTCTGCCTCAAGAACTGCGGTAATCTGGATAGATTTGTAATATCCAGCCTAGTGAGTAATTGGAGTGGGGCTGACTCAGGTTCCTTTATTAAGAACATTAAGGGGCTGAACAGGATGGAGTTGGATACAAAATGGGAGTAAGTAATGAGGTTATCACAATGACAAGACAATCATCAATGATCAAGGCATCTGGGAAGAGGAGGTTACAGAACTGGTGTTAGTTATAAGGTTTTTCTTTTGGATAATAAACAGTGGAGATGAAGTGTTTACTATTTCAATGGAAATTTTCATATACAAGGGTAAGATCCTTCTGGAATAATCATCATAATAGCGGGTCTTAGTTAGAAAAGACCATATACAAAAGTAAGATCTGTCTGAAATAATAATCACAGTGGCACGTTTTAGCTGGAAATGAGCATATATAAAAGGCGAGGTCAGTCTAGCCAGATTCAGTAATTTCAGATATTAACCTTTGGCTATTTTATAATATGATGGAAGTGAAAAGGCATCTATATAATGCTTCAATAATCAAAGTTATTTGTTAATTCTTAACACTCCATTATAATATTTCACCAAATCAAGATCCCCAAGGAATGCTTGACTACCCCACAGGAAAATCATAGCTAAATTTGTAGCAGTGCATAATTGAAAGGTTGAGGGCATTGGGAGGTGGGGTAGGGGGTAGTAGGATGAAGAGAGGGAAAAGGAAGAGGGAGTTAGGGCTTAAAATGTATAAGTTTCTATTTGGGATGGTGGAAAATATTTGGTAATGGATGGTGGTGATGGTAGCATAATATTGTGAAAATACTTGGCAATGAATTTTATATTTGAAAGGGAAATTTTAGATTTTATAGATGGTACTAGAATAAAAATTTTAAAATAAATCCATGAAACACATAACACAAACAGTGAAACCTAAGTGAATCCATGAACTATAGTTAATAGTACAATTTTAAAGCTGTGCTTTCATCAATTGTATCAAATGTTCCACACCAATGCAAGGTATTAATAAAATGTTTATATATGGAAACACGAATTTTATGCATGATTGTTCTGTAACCTACTTCCCTAATAAAAAGAGCAGTAAGTAAGCACATTACAGTGGAATGAATACAATCACAGACAAGGTCATGATACTGGAAAGCGATGAAGATAATTCCTGGTTCCTTCTATTACATTTGTGCATCTGTACAGTAATACGGTCATATATTTTTGAAAATGCAAGGTATTACATTTCACATTTCTATTAATTTCCAACTGGCATTATTAGTTAAAATCATCCTTTCACAGAAAGGGCTCATATCTTTAAGACCAAGTTAACATAGTTTGGCAGATGCTTCCTCCATCAAATCAACACAAGGGTTTTAACATCAGGCTGACTCAACCTGATTTATTGTCAGGTAACAATAAGGACAAGAGCAATGTATGTTTCTAAACAACTGAAATACAAGAACAATCACTCAGGAGAAAGGAAAATGATATTTCAAGTTTTGATTTTGCTTTGCCTTCACTATGCAAGAGAAGCTAAGGCATTAAAAAATGTTCCTGAGCCCCTAGAACAATGCTTATGTTAGAGCATTCTTACAAGGTTATTTGTATTTTAAAAAGTTAATTATAAGAACTATTGACAAACAATGGACAGGACTGAAGAACTTACTTTGCAGTTAGAAAAGTGTTGGTTAGGAAGCAAAACAAATGATTATGTTTTAATACTTTCAGTGTTCATCTGCTTTAGTTCATTTCTAATAGAATGTACCCAGAATGGACACAGAAATCTTTTTTTAAAAATTTGGCACTATTAATTACATTCAAAATGTGCTTCCATCACCACCATTTAATATCAAACCTTCACAATCAAATGAAATACAAATTCTGTACATTTAAGCATTAACTCCCCATTGTCTACTCCCAACTCAGCCCATTGTAAACTATATTTTATATTCCGACTCTACGAGTCTGCTTATTCTAATGATTTCATATCACTTAATCATATAATATTTGTCCTTTTTTTCTTTATTAGCAAAGTTGGGAGTTTACATAACAATCATTCATAAAATAAAAGATTCCCATATGCCACCCTATTATTAAAACTTTGCATTTTTGTGTGGAACTTTTGTTAAATTGAAGATAGCATTTTTACAACTGTACTATTAATTATAGTCCACGATTTAACTTAGGGTTCACCATCTGTAGTGAAGTTCCATGGATTTTTAATAAAATTTTCATTCTATTACTATATATAAAATCTAACATTTCCCCATTTAATCACATTCAGATATATATTTCAGTAAAATTAATTACATTTGCCTTGTTTTACCATCACCACCATCTATTACCAAAACATTTCTATAATTCCAAATAGGAACCCTGTACATTTTAAGCCTTAAATTCCCATTCCCTATCCCCAGCCTGTCCCCTGGTAACCTATATTCTAGATTCTGACTCTGTGAGTTTACTTAGTATAAATATTTCAAATCAGTGAGGTCATACAATATTTGTCCTTTTGTATCTGGTTTATTTCATTCAACATGATGTTTTCAAGGCTCATCTATTGATGAATGCCCAAAGCACAAGCAACAAAATTAAAAAATAGATAAATGGGACCTCATCAGAATACTAGCAAACAGAATCTAATAGCATATTGAAAGAATTATACAGCATGATCAAGTGGGATTTATCTTTGATATGCAAGGTTGGTTCAGCATAAGAAAATCAATTAATATGATACAGTACCTTAACATAATGAAGGGAAAAAAAAGTTATCATCTCAATTGAGGCAGAAAAGGCATTTGACAAAACCAGACACTTCTTGATGAAAACACTTAGAGAACTAGGAACACAAGGAAACTTCCTCAACATGATAAAGCACAATGAATGATAAAGAGCTCTCAATTGTTTTCCATTGATCTCTTTGTCTGTCCTTGTGCCAGTACCATGCTGTTTTTATTGCTGTGGCATTGTAACAAATTTTAAGATTGGGAAATGTGTGTCCCCCAACTTTATTCTTACTTTTCAATATGGATTTAGCTATCTGGAGCCACTTACCCTTTCATATAAATTTTATGATTGACTTTTCCATTTCTGCCAAGAAAGTTGTTGAAATTTTAATTGGACTTGGATTGAGTCTATAAATTGCTTTGAGTAGTATTGACATTTTAATATTTAGTCTTCTAATCCATAAACACAGAATGCCCTTGCATTTATTTCTTCTTTGATATCCTTTAGCTTTATTTCCTAGTTTTCTGAGTATAATTTGTTTATGTTCTTGGATGCATTGATATTTGTTTCTTTTAGTTGCTTTTGTGAGAGGATTTTTTTTTTGGGGGGGTGGTTAATTTCTTCTTCTGATTGTTCATTGCTTGTATGTATAAACAATTCTGATTTTTAGGTGTTGATCTGGTACCCTGCCACTTTGCTGAATTCATTTGTTAGTTCTGGGAGAGTGGATTTTTCAGGATCGTGTTGTCTGCAAACAGAGAAAGATTTACTTCTTCCTTTCTGAGTTGGGTACCTTTATTTTTTTTTCTTGCTTAGTTTCTCTGACTAGTACTTCCCGTACAAAGTTGACTAAAAATGGTGACAGTGTGCTTCCTTGTCTTGTACCTGATCATGGAAGGAAACTTTCAGTTTTTCATCATTAAGTAGGTATCAGCAGTGGACTTTTCATATATGTCCTTGATCGTGTTGAGGAAGTTTTCTTCCCTTCTTAGTGTTCTGACTGTTTTTACCAAGAAGGGGTGCTGCATTTTGTCAAATGCCTTTTCTGGCTAATTTAAGATGATCATGTGGTTGTTTTTTTTTTCCTTCACTGTACTAAGGTGTTGTATTGCATTAATAGATTTTCTTATGCTGAACCAAACTTGCATACTAGAGATAAATCCCACTTGATCATTCTGTATATTCTTCAGTATGCTGTTGGATTCTGTTTGCTAGTATTTTGTTGAGGATTTTTTTATCTATATTCATAAGAGATATAAGTCTGTAGATTTTCTTATCTTGTGCTATATTTATCAGACTTTTGTATAAGAGTGATGTGAGCCTTATAGAATGAATTAGGAAGTGTTTCTTCCTTTTCAATTTTTTGGAACAATTTGAGCAGAATTTGAGTTACATCTTCTTGGAAAATTTGGTAGAATTGATGTCACCAATAGTTTGTTATTTCTGTCCTTTTTATTTCAGAAAGGTCAGTAGTCATGTTCCTCTTTCCACTTATGATTCTTGTTATTTATATGCACCCTTTTTCTTTTTTGTCAAACTAACCAAAACAATCAATGCTCACATTTATGACCTACTAATATTTGCAAGGTGTCAAAGACCACTCAATTAGGAAATAATAGTCCTTTCAACAAATGGTGCTGGGAAAGGTCAATCTGCATTTGCAAAATAAAGAATGAAGAACACTGCCTCACATCTTATACAAAAAAATCAACTCAAAATGTATCAAAGACCTAAACTAAAGAGCCATAACTATCAAACCCCTAGAAGAAAATGTTGTACAGTACTTCAGAACCTTGTGTTAGGCAATGGTTTTTTAGCCTACAACCAAAGAACAAAAAAATAAAATTAAAAGTAGATATACGGGACAATATCAAAATTAAAAACTTTCATGCCTCAAAGGGCTTTGTCATGAAAATAAAACTACAACCTGCACAATGGGAGAAAATATTTGGAAACCACATATCTAATGTTGGTTTAATTTCCAGAATATATAAAGAAATATTTCAATTTAACAACAAAATACTAACAACATAATTAAAAAATGGACAAAGGACTTGAACAGATATCTCTCCAAAGGAGACACATAAATGCCAGAAAGCACATGAAAATATACTCAGTATTATTAACCATCAGGGAAATGCAAATCAAAACAAGTATGAGATACCATTTCTCATCCATTATAATGGCTGTTATTAAAAAAATGAAAATAACAAGTGTTGGAGTAGGAGATATAGGAACCCTCATCCAGTGTTGGTAGCAAAATAAAATGTTTCTGTGGAAGACAATTTGGTAGTTCCTCAGAATGCTAAGTGTAGAACTACCATACGACCTGGAAATCCCACTATGAGGTATATACTCAAAAGAATTGAAAGCAGGAAGTAGAACAGATATTTACACACTGATGCTAATAGTGGCACATTTCACAATTTCTAATATGTGGAAGCAACCCAAGTGTCCATCAACAGAAGAATGCATAAATAAAATGTGGTATATACATACAATGGAATATTATTCAGCCTTAAAAAGGAATTAAATGCTGATATATGCAACAACATATATGAACCTTGAAGACATCATGTTGAGTGAAATAAGCCAAACACAAAAGGTCAAATATTATATAATCTCACTGATAGGAAATAATTAGAATAAGCAAACTCATGGGGTCATAATCTAGAAAATAGGTTTCCAGGGACAGGGTGGGGACAGGGAATGGGAAGTTGAGTCTTATAATGTACAAGGTTCTTATTTGGAATGATGGAAATGTCTTGGTAATGGATGTTGTTGACAATAGCACACATTGTGAATGTAATTAACTTTACTGAAATATATATCTAAATGAGATTAAAAATGGGGAATGTTAGATTGTGTATATGGTAACCAAATAAAAATTTTCAAATAATCCATGGAACACAAACAGTGAGTCCTAATCTAAACCGTAAATGGTAGTAGTTAATAGTACAATTTTAAAAAATAAAAAGTGCAATCATCAATTGTAACAAATGTCCCACATCAATGAAATGTTTTAATAATAAGTTGATATTTGCAAATCCTGTACTTTAAGAACAACTGTTCTGTAAACCCATAACTTCTCTAAGAAAGAAAAAAAAAGATACAATATCAAGTAAATAAATAAATGAACAAAAATAAAAGGTGAAATGAAGGCTTCTTTCAGACATACAAAAGCTGGGAATCTTCATTGCCAACATATCAGCAGTACAAGCATTAAAAGAAAATTTTAACATAAACGAATTATGATACCAGATGGAAATCAGGATGTGAAAAAAGGAAAGGAGAGATTAGAAATGCTTATTATGTGGATAAACATAAAATACTATTTTTCCATTTTAAATATTTTGAAATGTTTATTAACTGTTATAACAAAAATAATAATCTATTTTGGAGTTTACAGCATAAGACAAAAATAGCACAAAGTATATGAAATGGAAAATGGAAATATACTCTTTAAATCTTTTTACATAATACGTGAAATTGTATAATATTATTTGAAGGTAAACCTTTTCAATTTAAAGATGTCGGTTTTAAACCCTAGAGCATATCCCCACCCCCATTAAAATGAAGATGATGAGCTAATAAGTCAATATGGAGATAAGTGAGAATTATTTAAATATAAAAATCTGAACTAAATAAAAACAGATGAAAATGTTTTTAAGATTACAGAAAATAAATGGGATAAATGGAAATCTAATCATAAGAGATCTAAACACAATAAAATTGATAATTGCTTTAAATTGGAATAGTCTAAACATTTCAATTAATGGCAGAAATTCTCATATTGGTTAAATAAACAAGTCTCAGCTATCTGGTGTCAAAAGGAAGACACATTACATTTAAATTCAGGTAAAGAGTAAAAGGACAGAATATATCATTCTACTATTTACCAAAAGTAAAGATGAGGTCCATATCAATATCAGACAAAGTAGATTTTAAAGTAAGAAATATTACTAGGGATAAAAGAGATATTTTATAGTAACAAAAGTATCTACTCATCAAAGAACATAATAGTCATAACTGATCATAAACTTTTTCTGTTAAGAGCCAGCGGGTGACTATTTTAGATTTTATGTGCCATACAGTCTGTAACTATATATCTCTGTCCTTTTAGCCTGAAAGAATCCATAGAGAATACATAAGCAAATGGGCATGGATTTGTTCCAATTAAAGTTTATTCACAAAAATAGGCAGTAGCCTACAAGCCATAATTTGCCTGTGCTGTTCATAGTCCAACAGTCAGTCTATGACTTAATCAAGTGCCTAGTATTTACAATCTGTGAGAGGCAAAAGTGATTATGAGCAGAGTAATGTCCATTAGAAGAGAGTTGTCTCTACACCTACTAAGGTAATAGACATGACTAGGAAAAACATGTTTTTAGCAAGAAAAAAAAGTCTTATATCTGTATAAGCCTATATAAATAAACAAACAACTCTGTATAAATGTTATAAAATTGTCACTGAAATTTTCAGTAGTATATAAGTGATAGGGATCTTGTTAAATAATGAGTAATCTTATTTTAGCAAATTATTTCTCAAACATCTTCTTAATCTTCATTCTGCTCATGATTCCCATCATTAAGAAATGTTTTAGATGAAATTGCTTATAATTGCTATCAACAGATTTCTGAAACAGTATTGTTTCAAAAATATCAAAATTTGGAGAAAAACTCAACAACCTGTGTAAATATGTCCCATGTCACTTTTTAGAAATGCTTCATAATAATATAATGGCTTCTAAGGTACAAATATAGAGCTAGAAATTAGCTAAATATTTCTGAGTATAGTATGAATTTTTCCTTATCTTGAAATCAAATTGATCTCACTGGGATAAAATTAAAGTGAAATTTTAATTAGTATAACATTACACAGCATGCCAAAAAACACTGTAACTTGCTATATAGTTATAAATGCTGTTATCACAAGAGTATTTTATTATAAATCAGCATGATGTAAATGGATTGTTAATATTGTGTAATATTAGTTAGTTTACAACGAAAAATCTGAAGTTCTAGACATATTTATTATATTGAAATTGTTTCTATAGAATAAATCGCCTAAAAAATTTATGAAATAAAATACCTATGATGCTCTAAATCATTCAAGTACTCTTGGGTTACATAAATAAATGGTATAATTAGTTAATTAATAGAGAGGTATACGGTGCATTATATTTCAATGTTTCATTTCCATTTTGTTCAATGGCAAAATACTGGCAATATATTAAAGAAGCTATTATGTACTCTGTTGGTAATTGTAATGTTTGTGATTTACATATCAGATTACATAATAATAATAATTTGAAGGCATTTGATGTGAGTTTAATGACTTCACCTTATAACTTCAAAGAATTTCTTATTGATGTGAGATCTCATTTTTTATTATATCATGATATTTTAGTATGTGATTTTTGAGAGGAGGGATAAAATTAACTTCCTTTCATACCAACTTATCTCCTTAAAATTACCTGGCAGATTTTGCTGTTAGATGGATTCATATTAACAATTTGAGCTCAGTCAAGTTAGACTCTATGTATCTCAGTTAATTCTTCTTCAAATTGTGTATAATGATACCAGTGTTCTTTTTTAGCTGGGGTGAAGGATAAAATGACATCACATGTTGAAATATCCTGGAGTACTATGTGATATGTCACATTAAATAAATGCTCACTCCCTTCCAGATTTGACCTTTCAGCTTTTAAAGGCTTATGAACTGATATTCCTCTGCAGGTATCCTAAAATTTGGTCTCACAGAACTACTTATCATTCCTTGCAATCATTATGGTTTTTTTCCTTTCAATTTTCTGTACTATAGAACATGCTGTTTCCTTGAATTGGAGATCTCTTGCCTTCCACTCCACCCATACCCTACACTCACTCATGTCCTAATCATCCATAAACATCAAATGAGGAACTGTCTTTTGCAGGAAGGTTATGCTAGGCCTCCAAGTTGTAGTTATCGTCTACATCTTTGGATGTCTTCCAAAAATTCATTTTCATTTCACATTTGGCATACTTGATTTGTAAAATTATTTATGTTTATAGCTGTTCTGCTGTGTTCTAGGCTTCTGAGTGTAACATATGCTTTCAATTCATTTTCATATTATACTGGCCCCAAATTTATCACTTTCTTGGTATAAGTTCTATACAAATGTGAAGAATAGAATTCACTGTCCATGCATACTAGAAAGTCAGCATAAGTGATGAGAAATGTTTAATACCAATACACCAAGAATAGTTTCTGGATAGTTGATAGTTTGCATTCCAACTGCTATCCACTGTAAATTCCCTTCTAATTATCACTTCTATCTCCTGTGCTGAGCCACTGCTGAGGAAAGCAAATGAAGAAGATCGAAAGCTTAGGCTGCAGGATCTGGTTAGTAGAGAGGAAAAGAAGAGAGAAAGCTGGAACTTTGTCAGACCAAGTGAATCCTGGACATGAAGTAGACTATAACATCCATAGATATCTGAAGGGACATACTGAATCAGAGAAATTCCCTTCTCAGAATGAGGACTGGCAACCTATCAGATGCTTCCGTGTATTTCCTAACATTTAATGCATGGTCACTACTCAGATAAGCTAAATGAATAGGCAAAGGAAAAACAGAATAAGCAACTCTTTAAATTCCAATTGCTGGTAGAATCAGAAAACAACTTGAATGATAACTATGTACTTATAACAAAATAAACCATAAAATAAAACCATGCAAATTGCAATCATAGCCACATAAAAATTTTCTGAAACAAAACCTATAAATACACATGAAACATGATATTTAGATCACAATAATTCCGTAGATTATTTGAAGTGTAGCAATATAATATAAATATGTAGTAGCTTACAATATCAAGTAGAAGAGATATCTTACAGGAAAGAGGAAAAACAAATGCTGAAAATCATGAGGCAACTTCAATATTTACTTTTGTATTTTAAGATATTTTCTATATATTCACTTATATGTTGCTTTTTATTGGACTATAAGAGTTTTTTAAAGCTCTGTTGTTGTCTAATCCTTTTTATTATTAAATTCTTATTTCCTTCTCCTTCTTTCCTTCCTCCCTCCTTCACTCTCTTCTTTCTTCCCTCCCTCTCTCCCTTCCTTCTTCCCTTCCTGTTCTTTCTTTCTTTCATACTTATCTTTACATCTTTAATATTCATATTATCAATGGAATTTTTTCTTGAAATTATTTAGATATACAGTATGCATTTATATTTAAAATTTTTAATTGAATACTTCTTATTTTAAATCCTTTACTAAGAACAAAAACACTGTTGCAAATTATATCCTTTTTATCCTTTAATGCAGTGATTATTGTATGTCTTGATTGATTTTTTCTTTTAAGGGTTTATTTTTATTTATTTATCCCCGCCTCACTGCTTGTGCTCACTGTGTCCACTTGTGCGTTTTTTTGTGTGTGTGTCTGCTTGTCTCCCTTTGTTGTGTGTCATAGCCTGCTTTCACTAGGAGACCCTGGGACTAGAACCCGGGGCCTCCCATATGGTAAACGGAAGCTCAACCACTTGAGCCACATCTGCTTCCCTTGATTTATTTTTAAAGCATTACTTTACTATGTCCAGTAAGAATATCAGCTTTAAATATACTAAATAAATTCTCACAAATTGCAAATATAACAAAAGTGTGTTTTCATTTTTCTTGGGAATATATTTTACCTCAATATTTCAACCATGTTTTTCCTGTGAATGATAATTTACTCCAATTTTAAAATTATAAACATATAAAGTTGGAATTGTAGACTGAATTATAGGCTTCCTATTTTTTAGTGTTTTTTTTTAAACTAGGTTTTTATTTTGGTAATTTTCTTTGGACCAGTTTTTAAAGATGATTGCATAATAAATTCCTCATGCACATTCACAGTAGATGAATGATAATATATTGGATTTTAAAACAATATTTTGCACATATGAATGATTAATCTGACACAATTCATACTTACATATGCTTTAAAATATATATATTTGATAGTTTAGAGTCAGGCATTATTACAAAGAATTGTCTTGGATTTACAAGGCCACAAATGATGCTGAATCAAGCAACTCTTTTGGCAGAACCAGGAGGTGAGATTTATTTTTAAAAAATGCTAAAACATATTGACTGAACACTCATTGAGGCAGCTTCTGAGTTAAGGACCAGAGAAGAAACAAAATTAGAAACTGTGTTCCACCAACTTCCACTCAGTTAAGAGAGATGCTGGCTCTATAAAGGATTTGACAAAGAGTTCTTGCCTCTGTATTCAAAAATAACACATGGATGGAATTGTTAGGGATTCAAAACACTTTTTGTCAGATCAGTAGCAATTTTGAGGATTTGTAATGTAACTGTGAGGTTTTATTATGCTCAGCACACAGACAATAAAACAACCATTTTTCTTTATTATGCATAGCAGTTTACTCTCACATTGCCTTCGCTTATTGCCTTCAGCTTATGGCTTTCAATTTATGTTCTGGATATATCGTTGCATAATTAAAACATTCATTAGGGAAATTTTATTAGAGAATTTTTTCACATGAATCCTTCTTTACCTATATAATGTAGAAACAGCTGAAAGCATGTGTTAGAACATTTACAAACTTTATATGTTAAAGTGTAAAAATTACTGGAAAATTCTAAATAATATTTAAGCCAAATTATCTCAGAAATTTTTGTGTAATGCAAATATAGGAGAATGAATATTATAGACTATGACCTTAGCTATGTGTATTAGTCAGCCAAAGAGGGTACTGATGCAAAATACCAGAAATCTGTTTGCTTTTATAAAAGGGTATTTATTTTGGGTAGAGGCTTACAGTTACCAGGCCATAAAGCATAAGTTACTTCCCTCACCAAAGTCTGTTGCCACGTATTGGAGCAAGATGGCTGCCAACATCTGCAAGGGTTCAGCCTCCCTCTTCCTCTTAAGATTCCATGGTCCCATCTTCTTCCAAAAGCTGTAGGCTGGGATAAGTCTCATCTCTTTCCCGGGGCTTGTTCCTCTCTATGCTCAGCTGCTCTGGTCTCTCTGTAGACTATCAGGCTCTTTCTCTTTCCAGGGCCTCTGCTGTGTCTATTGGAGCTGATTCTATTCATCTGCATTCTTCTCCTGTGTGCTTACTTCCCAGGGCTCCATCATCCAAAACTCCAACTAACTCCTCCACTGTGTAGTTTTCTCTGTGAGTCCCTGCCCACCAAGTGGGCAGAGACTCAATTTCCTACTGACGTGGCCCAATCAAACCTTAATTATTATTTAATCAAGTAAAAGTGAAACTTCTGAATCCAATACAATCTAATATGCCCAGAAGAACAGACCAGTTTACAAACACAATCCAATATCTATTTTTGGAATTCATAAACAATGCTAAACTGCTACAGCATGTAAATAAAATTAAACTTTCCATTGCAAAATAATTTATTCTTACTTCTTAAGAGCGTCTATACTACTATGTAGTATGTATATGTGTGTGTGTGTGTGTGTGTGAGAGTATGTGTGTGGGGATGTTTGTGGAAAGGAATTTTAACTTAAACTTACCAATTCATGCTATTAAGATTTTTCAAGATTAAAGCAACATCTCTCATTATTAAGCACTCTATCATTACAATGTTCAATCTTATCTTAAGACTGTTTCTTATACAGTCCTCTTCCTTTCTAAGTTGTGATCTATTTAGGGCAAAACTAATGATGTGATTCTGCAGATGAGATTTGTTTTGAGTTTATGTTTGTTACAGTGTGGCTGACAGCAGTAAGATTACTTAAAACTATACATTATAAAGTAAAAAAGTACATTGGTTTATAATACTGCAAATATGATCCCTTTTATGGACAGAACTGACTTTGCTAATGGTCACTTCTAATGTTTTTTTATGTCACAATATTATTTGCTTAAATTTACAGAATAAGTTGAATATCAAAATGCTGACAGCTATGTTTAACTTGGCTTTAGTTAAGTAACAAAATTAGAAAGCGTAATAGAAAGTATATTGAAAGATTTTAATTCATTCTTTATCTATCTTTAAGCAACTCAGCTCAAAATAAATGGTACTATTATTTATTCTTATAATATTCAGTAATAACTAAATCAATCTTTTAAAATTTTTTCTTCAGGGGGATTAATTATTATAATAAAAAACAGTCCTTAATATTTTAATTGTTCATGGAACAGTTTTATAAAAAATGTTGAAAATTTTTGGCATTCTTTCTTTGAGATTGAGTCTATATCCTAACTCCTTGAATTTGGACAAGGTTGTGGAGTTTTAAGTAATAGAGTATGGCAGAATTGATTATATGTGACTACCAAGGGTAGGTCAGAAAATAGCATGCATCTTCTCCCTGGTCAATTTGGAACTCTCACTTAGAATGCTTCTTGGAATCCAGCCATCTTGCTAAGAATTCCATGCCACTTCAGGGTCCTCAATGTCCATTTTCTGGGTCATCTCAGCCCAGAGGCAGATGTGAGAGTGAAAAATCTATCTGGGAATTGAATTTCCCTTTACTAGCTCTCCAGCCTTCAGCCTTTTGAGTCAACTTCAGATCACTGACTCAATCTCAGCCATTAAGTCTTACCTGCTGAGGCCTAAATATTATGCAAAGCAGACTATCCATTCTTGTTTGTCATGGTTTGAAACTGTATGTACTCCAAAAAAAGCATGTTCTTAAATGTAATACATTCCTGTGTGTGTCAACCCTATTGTAAGTAGGACCTTTAGATGAAGATACTTCAGGTAAGTTGTGACACACCTCATTCAGGATGAGTCTTAATGCTCTTACTGGAGTCCTTTACAAATTGGATAAATTCAGACAAAGTGAGAGAAAGCCACAGAAGAAAGAAGCTGAAAATATTAGACCTACTCATGTATGTGGAAACGGGTGAGTAAGCCCAGCCATTTGGTGACGGTAGAACATCTGCTTGTTGTTTAGAAAGAATGCTATCATCCCAAGGTTCTAAAATACTTTGGGAATTGTGGATGGTCTGGCCTCCACACTGAGAAGTGACAAGTTTGGAGTCTAGAGTCTGGCCACCATCCCAATGCTTGAAGAGGGTGGAAACTTCACCCCAGGATTCAGGGAGAGCATGGCTGCTGTGCAAACACTTTGAAGGGGTAGGGCTGCCATTCAACAGGCCCAGGAGACAAAATATCATTCTATAGATGACTCTCAGACATTGAAATCTAATGGACTATGCTCTTCAGGATTTCAGAACTGTCTGGGACCTGTGTCCCCAGTTTTCCTTCCAGTTTCTCCCTTCTGGATTGAGAATGTTTATACTATGCCTGTTCCTTCCTTTATATATTGGAAGAAGACCACCTTTTCTGTAAGCTTCACTGGTCTGCAGATGGTGGGGAATTGTGCCTCAGGATAGATCACACCTATAACCACCTTCGATGAGACTTTGTACTTAATATTATTATTGAAATGACTTAAGGCTTTTGGGGTGTTGTGATAGAATGAATACATTTTGCATATAGAAAGAATGTCTTTTTGCAGTCTGTAGGGTGGAGGGTGGTGGTTTGATGCTGTGTGTACCCCCGGAAAACATGTTCTTAAATTTAATCCATTCCTGTGGGTCTGGACCCATTGTAAGTAGGACCCTTGGTGAGGTTATTTCAGTAAAGATGTGACCCACCTCATTTGGTATGAGACTTAATCCTATCACTGGAACCCTTTATAAATGAATGAATATGTATATATAGAGAAAGCCATGAAGTAAGATGCTGTAGACAATGGAACCTAGAAGAGAAATGAGAGAGCAGCAGATGCCACATGGCCGTCGTGCATGGCAGAGGACCAAAGGATCACCATCAACCAGTCTTCAGGAATAAAGCATCACCTTAATTATGCCTTGATAAGGACATTGTTACGGCTTCAAGCTGCAAGCTAATAAATTCTTATTGTTTAAGCCAATGCATTTCATGGTAACTGCTTTAAGCAGCCTAGGGAACTAAAGCACTGTTATACTTTGTCCAAATTCTTGTTCTAAAGAATAAATATACTGGAAAATAGAGATTGAAAAGGGACTCCACAAATGCTGAATTGAAGAAAGACAAAAATATCAGCTATAGTTTAAAATAAAACAATGAACAGAGAGCATTATTTCAAAGTCTGGGCCCTTTCAGCCTTCTAAATATAAGACCTCTGAAAGTTGTGTATACCAAGTAGAAGAACAAGACAAAATCATGAATGAATCCATGACATTTCATAAAATAAATTTTATATTACTGAAGGATCCTTCCTGGGGCTAGATAATTGCCTTTACAAAAGAAGAGAAAGAAAAAACCAGAATAGAAAGAAATTCCAGTGTTCCCAATCAACTTGTTATAAACCAATATAAACCCACAGTGTCCTGGCAAACAACATGCTTTCATTTTCTGCCTCATCTTAGATTTCAAATCTTGATTCATTTCAGCAGAGACTCCACAGGCAACAGGAAATTTTGTGACATTACAATACCCCTTTATACTTTTGTGGTAGTTCAATAGCGGTCTTATTTCTGGGCAAGCTTATAAACCATGCTAAGTCAGAGGCATTGTAACTTAAATGTGTGCTAAGGCTCAAATAAAAAAAAGGAAAAAAAAAAAAAAAAAAAAAAGAAAAGAAAAAATCAAAGAAAAATAAAACAAAACAAAAACCCTCTTGGGAGTAGCCAGAAGCATTAAAAGAACCATAAGAATACCAATCATATTTAAATCCTTTTTTTTTTTTACTTAAAATATTTCTCTTTAAATGAATTTGTCAGCTGTCAATAAATAATGTCATTAAAATACTGTAGACACATTTTGCATTGTAAATCCATGACCCCTTGTTTTACATGGTGAACTTCAACCTAGCCCCTGGGGAATGGGGAGGGAGGAATAGAAGTGATCAAACAGGGGGTATTTAGCAGTCAGTGGAATGGTTCTGCATGGTCTTTCAGTGATGGACACAGGACATGGTAAATATCATCAAAATTTATAAAGTGTACAGTCTAAAATGTAAACCATAGTGTAGATCGTTAACCATGTTCAGTAGCTATGTTTCATGTATATCAGTTATAACAAAGCTATCATCCACATGTAAAAAGGTATTAATATGGGGTGGGGGAGGAATGGGGGAGGATGTTGGTATATGAGAGTGTATTCTGTTTGTGACTTTGCTGTGACCTAAAATTTCTCTGAAAACAAAATGAAAAATAGTGAGACACTGCGGAATAAGTAGGGGAAGGTGCCACAGTACAGACAAGACACCAGATATTGCAGTGATGAAAGGCAAAATGTCAAAAAATTTTATCTTATTTTTAATATTTTTCATTTTTTATATCTCAATCTTTTAAATTTATTTTTAATTTTTTTAACATTTTTATGTATTTTATCCCTTATATTTAAATTTATCATTATTATTTAATTTTTCTATTAATTATATTCAGCTATTGTAATGGTTTCATCTTTGAAGAAGCTCTGGATCACAGAAAGGTTACAACTGGGGCGGGGGAGGATCGTTGGTGCGGGGTGTCAGGGATGGGGGATGCATGGGAGGATGTTCATCTGAGCATTCATATAAGGTATATAAAAATGTTCAAATGTTCACGGGGCACTGTCACAGTGAGTGGAGACCCACACAATAAATGAGAGAATACTGAATTCCCATCCTAGAGAGCTCAGTAACATTCTCTAAGGGAGCAGCAACAGTTCCCCTAGTACAGGGGCAGTGACTGGCAAAGGTGGATGATCCACTGCTGGGCCCTTGATATTTATAATTAGGCTTATGAGTCTTTGCTCTTGAAATTGAAACAACCTATTGTTATGGGGTGCCTAAGGGTTGCCTCCTGAGAACCTCTTTGTTGTTCAAATGTGGCCTCTCTCTAAGCCAAATTCAGCATATGAATCATTACCTTCCCCCCAGCATGGGACATGACTCCAGGGGATGAGTCTCCCTGGCACCAAGGGATTGCTACCAAGTACCAACCAGCAATGCAACTTGAAAAAGATCTTGAATAAAAGGGGGAAAAGGTAAAGAAAATTAGTGTATATGGCTAAGAGTCTTCAAAGTGAGTTGGGAGGTCATCCCAGAGGTAATGCTTATGCACATCTCAGCAGGATTTCATAAACTTCCAAAGTGGATACTACCCCAAATAGTGGGGCTCCTGAGGGCTCTGGAGATACCCAGGTAACATGCTTAGGGCAGATGTCTCCAGAGTTTGGTGCCTTCCCAGTGGGCCCTACTTTGGAATTTGTGCTCCTGAGAGTGACAGAGTTGGACTCAATTATGTCTTCCCTGCACATGGCTCATCTGTCCCTTATATTTAAACCTATATTTGGTGCTGGAGTTTGTAGGTGTACATTCAGAGACTAGAGTCTTTGGGCTGTCCGTGTGCCAGCTGGGTTCAGACCCCCGGTAGAGCTGCAACTCCTACTCTACAGCTCACTGGACTCACCCAGGACAACTGGCAGAGAGATGATGATGGACAATGGCCATCCAGGTAACGGAGAGTGTCTGCATCTGCAGGCAGTATAGTCCCATCCATCTTCCCCATGGGATATAAGCCCCTCTCATTTGGAGGTGGAGTGGACATCATCATCCCAGACTCCTCAGGGTTGGGGGAAGAACCATGGACTAGAGTGAACTTATTGGCATTCTACTATAGACATATTGTGATTTTACTAATGGAAGATATGACAACATTGATATGGAGCCAGTGTCCACTGGAGGCTCTGCGGGCAGGGAGAGGGAAAAACAGTTGTAATACTTGGGCTTTTTCGGGACTTAGGAATCATCCTGAGTGACATTGCAACTACAGAGATAGGCCATTTTATATCATCACATAACATGCAGAACTGTGTGGGAGAGAGTGTGGTATACAATGTGAACTATGGTCCATGCTTAATGGCAAAGCCCCTGGATGAGTTTACCAATCGCAATGAATGTGCCACACTAATGAAGGATGTTAATGTGGGAGTTTGTGGGAGGGGTGGGAAGTGGGGCATGTGGTAGTCCCTATTTTTGTGTAACACTTATGTAATCTAAGTATCTTTTAAAAATTAAAAAAATTTAAAAAAAGAGAAGTATATATGGCCATTGTGAGTCACTGACCTCAGCTCAAAGGGATGCTGCAAAGTCTCTAAAAGGACGAATACTCTAAATATGGATAAAGCGATGGCCCATGCTAAGTGAAGTTGAAATTCTAGAATTACCAGACGGCAAAAGTGGTAGAAAGTATAAAATTTAAGGAAAGCGAGGGTCCAGGGATGGATGTACTATGTAATGTATTTCTGGAAGACCCACCAGAAGGTTGTTTTTCAAGGCAAATAATAGATGACATATTCAAAAAACTATATAGAAATCCAGTAAATCAGGAGTGTACTGAAACATTCTTTCTGAAGTAAAAGTCAACTTATTACACCTGTGCGTCTTACCAAAAGTAAGCAAGCACATTTCTTAAGGCTCTCAAGGCATTTGTCAGGATCTGTCCCTCAAATAACATCTATGAATGGTGGAGAATTCCATATGACCAGCTTAACAGATGGGTCTTTTACTTTTGTGGAAAACAATGAGCCAAGGTTAGAATGTAAAAAGATATAAGGATAGAGACAATTAGCCTGGAAAGCTGGTCAAGAACTTTGTCCCTTCCATCCTGGAAGAGTCAGAAATTTGTTCTCATATGCATAGATGTGTGTTCTGAATATGGGTTTGCCTTTCCTATTAGTAGGGCATTAGATAGGACCTAAATCAGAGAGATAATAGAGTATTTGATCTAGTGGCCACCTTAAAATACCTTAACAGAATAAGGGATTGATTTAAATAAAATAGTTGTGGGAATGGGCCTATGTCAAAAAGAATCACTATTCCTATCATATACTGCACCATTCAGAAACCACTGTGCAGCTGAAGACACATTTGAGGCACCAGCTTTAAGGAAATATTCTGTGAGGATAAGATTCATCATCCTGGATGCATATTGTGTGTTAAACAAAAATATTTATTTTGTACTGTATCCCCCAAAAGAAGAATACATGGATTGGGGAGCCAAAATATGAAACAAAATAGCTCCACTTATTATCATTCCCAATGACCTACTAAAGGATTTTATGTTTGAAATTCCCACAACTCTGGATTCTGCAGGATTAGAAGTCCTGATCTTCAAGGTGGGCACACTCTCTCAGAGGAAATGCAAACATTCCATTGAATTATCTATACCTCCTGCCTTGATAGTTTCTACTCCTAGTTTCAGAGACAAGTAAGGAAGGAGAGTTACTGATTTATTTTTTCAGGGGTAATTGGCAATTGGAATTGATATAAAGTTCATAGGGCCACCGTTACACAATAAAGGCAGGAATAATACAGGTAATCAATTTGAGGTAGTTTTGATACTCCCCTGCCCATTTGTAAATGTAATTGGAAAAGTACAGAAACACTAGCTTGTGAAGATCATAGTGAAAAGGGGCTCAAAAACCTTGGGTATGAGGTTGGGTTATACCAATGGCATGTTATCAAAGTAAAAAATGTTTCATGCTGAGGATGTGGGGAATATAGATTTGTCAGTGGAGAATGGAGACAATGAGTTTATTAGAGTTCTCTGGGGAAACAGAGCCAACAGGAGATATCTGTAAAAATAATGAGATTTTATAACATTGCCTCATATAACTGTTGGGAACATCCAAGTCCAAATTCCATAGGGCACCCTGTAAGCTGGGAACTACGATGAAGTTTTTCGATGAAATGTCTAGGAGAGTCTGGCTAGCAGAAGTAGATAGAAATTCTCCCTTCTAACTGCTCAAATCATCACTTCTCCTTTTAAGTTCTTCAACTGATTAGATGAAACATCTCTCATTGGTGAAGGCAATCTCCTGTGTTGATTGCAGTTGTAATCTTCCATAGATGTTATCACCTTACTAATGATTTAAGTCCATCAAATGTCCTCATAGTAGCAATTAGTCTAGTGCTTGCTTGCCCAAACAACTGGGCACCATTTCCTTGCAAGGTTGACACACATGAGCCTAACCATCACAATGAGTATCAATTTAGATACTAAGAAAAACTGCAGTTTGAAGGGCTAAAGTTCTGCCAACTAAAACCCTCTTTTAAGTTTCCTCTCAGAAAAAGATATCCACAGGAATTCTGAAAAAAAAAAAATGCTTTTCTCTATGAAGAAACAGATCCAGTGGCACTAATGGTGGAATGTGGTAGACATGGAAATGTGCTGCCCAGATCCAACTTTAAGAAAGGATTTGCTGCCTAGTGCTGAGAAATATGGACAGAAAACTACCTCTACCAGTTCCAGGATGGAATGGGCCCAATGTAATCAAATGGCTATCATGTAGTCAGTAGATTTCCACTATGAATGATTCATTTTGGACAGCTAGGTGTTAGTCTTTGTTCCTGGAAGGCTGGATCATCATTATGAAGTGCGAGTTCATGCTTTGGGGCAACGATAGTCACTTTAGTTGTAGTCTTTCATGCTAACACTTGTGTAGCCATTCACATCAAGAAGCTGAAGAAGTTAACTTCCTCAGAGTATACTTCAGCTGCAGAACCCTGACTTGTCTGATGTTGCATTTTGTAAGGGAAACCTGCATCCAATCACAGAACAAGAGGGGGATATAAAGGCTTTGACATTTTTACCTGATCAGGTAAAATTCTGATGCAACCCACTACCTGTAGAGTTCCTGACCAGGTTGGCAGAGGCTGCATCAAAATATGACTTTGACCTTCTTCCTAATTCTCCTTCTCTTCCTTCTTTTCAAAGGTGTTGATCCTGAATTACATTTGGTACCTCAAACTCCATCTCAGAGTCTGCTTCCAGACAACCCAAGTTCACTTTATATTCATTAATACCTAGAAAGAGAAAACTTAAAAGGTAGATGGTCTATGCTTTTTCTGATATGATAATCAGTTTATGGGTAGAAGTGGTAGCTGTCATTTGGATAAATTGTCTACTGTCCTAAAAATATTGCCTTAAATAGCCATTTGTATGTGGCTTCTGGCTCATTTGTTCTAACTAAATGATATAGAGAAAATCTTGAATATCTCTATATGATTATAATTAGACTACCAAGTCTCTGTTCCTCCATAAAGAATTTTTATATTCCACTGTCCCTCCCACCTTAATTCTCTCTCAAACTAGAGTTGTTATGTTTCTGTGTCTGCGGCATATGTTTAATGATTATAGCTTCAACATTTTTGAGCTGAATAATGAAGCTTCATCACACAACTTCTACTGGTAACATATGTTTTATTTCTATAATGATGATCACCTACTATATACTCCAATTTTATATATTTTAAAAATTAAATCAGGTGCAAGTAACGTACTTTCAAAATAGAATACATCACTTTCAAAGGGGACTTATTTATATAAGGGGTATTGCTTAACCAAACAATTAATTACTATCTAGTATTTTAATGACTATAAAAGTTGTTACAGATTTGGTTTGTTTTCTTTATATCAGTCTTCTTTAGCAATTCAACATTTCTAAATAGGTTCTGTTAATACATAGACTTATTGAAATTAAGATTTATAATTAAGTTGCTTAACTCATGAAACAATTCAGTGATTTGTCCCTTCATGACAGTACAGTGACTTTTTCTGTATACTAAACTCTCTAACCTGTGAATCATTTTCATGGATTAATGATTTTATTTTTATTTGCATTTTATATTAAATTATGTGGGTGCATGTACATATACACACATATACATATATATGATAGTATTTGCTTTTCTCTAACTCTGATATAGAGCAAACTTGTTTACCAAAAAATAAAGCAAGCAAAACCAAACCAAATTTTATTTATCATTAGTTAGGCAGTATATATGGCCAACTATCTAACGATCCATGTTTATTTATAAAACAAAATATAAATAACAAAACTTTAAGGAAAATAAAATTGTGTGTTTGTGAACAATTTTGAGTTACAACAAATCTTCCGAAGTAAATACAGGCCATAAAGCATTGTGGTTACATGTGAGCATGTATGTTATATGCAGTTTTAATGAATTCACACACACACACACACACACACACCACAAAAAAAAGTCTTACCTATGGTTTCCCTACTACCATCTGACCATCACACAGTGAATTATACAAAAAGCAGCCTATGTGTTCTTAGAAGACTATAGATCAGATAGATCATGACACTTTTGCTGAAAGCCTTTTAATGACTGACTCTCACACATAGGATAAAATACAAACCTTAACCAAAATATAAGGGCTTACTTGCCCTAACCACCCTCTTACAGAACCACCCATTCCTGGGTCAATTTTGTCCCCTACCCACTCTGAATTAGGCACCCTAGACATTTTAATTTTCTCAAACACTCAAGCTTTTCCCTGTATATCACATAATACTATTTTATTTTCCATCCAACACATTGTTGTCTGAGCATTTTTTGTTTATTTGTGTGTTCAATTGACTTCCTTCAGTTGAACATACGTGAGAGGTGGGGAGTGGGGAAGGACAGAGAGAGAGAGACAGAGACAGAGAGAGAAAAAGACAGAGAGAGATCTTTTCTCATGTTCATGACTGAAATCCCAGTGAATAAAAAAAAACCCTTGCATATAGGAGTGTTTTTGTTTTAGACTGCCAAAATCAATATATCAATAATGGGTTGGATTTTACAATGGGTATTTATTAGCTTACAAGCTTACAGTTCTGAAGCTGTGAAAATGTCCAAATCTAGTAGTCATAAAGATAATACTTTCTTCCTAAAGATCAGATGCTGGCGATCTTGGACTCTCCTGTCACACAGTAAGGCACATGGCAGCATCTGCTTGCCTTCCCTTCTCTTCTGGGTTTCGTTGTTTTCAGCTTCTTGCTTCAGTGGCTTTCCCTTTTTTGTCTGAATTTCATTTTCTTATAAAGAATTCCAGTAAGAGGATTAAGACCCAACTTAACTTAAGAGCCTACTCACCAAAAGAGCCTACTCACCAAAAGATCCTACTTACAATGGGTCCACATCCACAGGAATGGATCTACATTAAGAACATATTTTTCTAGGATTCATATAGCTTCAAACCATCATAAGGAGGTAGACAGTTGGTCAGATTTATTTTAACAAAAATAAATGAATGGATCAACATAATTAAAATGAGTCACTGTTAGCACATATATTGAAAATTACACATTTCTTATTTTATGATTAAGTGATTCAATTAAGATAAAATAGGCAGAACACATATGGTATTTGGTAAACTGGTAAGATTTTTTGTAACTTTTTACATAATTCAAAGGACATCTGGGATTCCAGCAGTATTTTCATAAAATAAGTTAGATAGGTATTCTTTCTCCCAATTTACCGTTTAAAAATACCAAAACTGAGATTTGTAGATTTCAAATTATGTCCAGGACCATATATCCAGTTAGCAGAAAAATAAGGACTTATACTTCCATGTGCTGCCTCAAAACATAGTGCTTATTGCAATGCACTTTGTACTTATGAATGTAGACATATTTTCAAAATAATATTGCTACATCTTAACAATGTATTTTGAATAAAATGGCTTTGCTTTGATTACTTATTTCAGAGGACTAATAATAATAGTGTGGGGTATAGATTAGGTAGGAAGGAGTAGTAGTAACATTATACAGGTTGATAAGAAGTTATTGGTGGTAAAAAGCTGCTAATATTTCTCAATACTCATCCTTTCATTTAATGAATATGTAGCATCTTCGCACTATGCTAAGATCTATGAAATCAGTGATAAACAAGATACATTCTCAGCCCTCAAAGTGTTTACCTTGGATGCACTATAATTCGCCAAGCCATAGGTTTGCATTTCAAAGAGGAATTGGAAAAAATTCACTGGCATGAAATGATTAGGAGTTATTCTTCTTACAACAAAGCAAATGGAACATATTATTTAGATATTTAAATTTTTAATGAACATATCTAGATTCTTGTTTGAGTCAACATACTTTGCAAAAACGAAATCTAATGGTAAAAGTCTATTCAATAATTTTATTTATTTTTTCACTTCTATTTATGCTCCTTTATCCCATGATTTTACCAAATTCCTGAACATAAAGTGCATTGCTTTCTCAAGATTTGTCTGTGTGTATTGATCATTCATTATTGGCACTATTCGTTGTAATACTTTCCCTTAAGATGTTTCCACAATAGTTGACAATGTTTAACAAAAAACATTGTCAACATAACAGAAGCTCTGTCTCCATTTGGGATTACATACAGCTGTGACAAAGAAGATTCTAGTGTGTGCAAGCACTTAAATGGTGAACAAATCTGGAAAGTCAAATAATTTTGAAATGTACTTTAAGGATATATCCAGTAAAATAAGTGACAAAAATATTTCTTTGTAAATATATTATTTTAAAATAAAGAAGAAATGGAAATGCAAAGCAACACTTGATGGTAATTCTAGTTTCCATGGTAAATAACACATAGGAATATGATATTTGTTGCTATCAAAACTTTAGAAAGGAGGAGAATAGTTATTCACAGAATGATAGCTTGCTGGTAATTTGGCAAGGATAGGACACATTTTCTCTGGAGATTCCCTCTGGACCAGTCTGTTTCCATCCAAACTTTCATCCAGTCTGAGTCCATCCAAACTCAATGACAGGTAAGTTAAGAGTACACTAAGGTAATTATAATGATATTAATAATACAGGAATAATAAAACCTATTTTGGACAATTCCATGAAAGTCTACCTCACTCAAAAAATGTGAAAATATCCACTTCCAACCAAGATGAAATATAAAGGATTCAGTGTAAAACCATAACAAAAAACCATGGAAAAATATAATTTATACAGAGAAGGACAAAATGGCAGAACATAAAAAAGCTATTTTGGAAAAAGTGCCCATTTTAATTAATTTATATTATTATGATTTTAAACTCCTCAGGTTGTAATATTTTTGTTTTCAGAATCAATTATATAATGAGAACTAGGGTTAAGTTATGCATATCCTTTCATACTACTCAAGGAAGCAAAGTTTTTCATTCATTATATTTTGTTCATTTTGGAAAGAAAAAGAATAAAGTTATTTGTTGAAAAGAAGGTGCCACTTGATTTTGGATCTTATGAACATTAGCACCAAATGTTAATGAATCTTCCTTCCAATGAGAATTAACAACAAAACATATGGTTATTTATAAATGGTACTTATTTTCTGTTATGCTGATAAATTTTGCTCCATCTTACATTATATGAAAAGGGTGTTTTGCTTCAATGATTACTGAAATGAATCATTTATTAAATGCCTGCTATAAGTACTATATGCAACTTATTTGTTATTCACATATATTTTCTGTGCCACACACATACAGGGTGCTATGGTTGATGCTTTTTAATAATAATTCAGTTAAATACTATTTTTATAAGTCTTTCAAGCAGAATTTTCCTGTTCTAGCTATCAATAACCTGGCCTTTCCTAAAATGTAAACAGTTTTCTGAGAATTTATTATCGGGAACACTCATTTAACCATTCATAATCCACTGTTTTTTCCTACCTGATATTGAGAGTAACATTTCAAATTTGTATCAAAATTTAGTTTTCCACATAATTATTCCATCCAACTAGATATTCAGCTAGATTTCCAATTATTTCAGCATTTAACTTAGATATTTTGGGGTTTTGTCTCTTCAATGATCCCAGCTAAATTATTTGTTTACACTTGGTACAATTAAGTATTCGTTAATGTAACTTGCCAAATCCAATGGTCATCATTCATTTCTGTTTTTGTTTTATTACCCTTTGTCATTTTTCTTAGTAGTCGTTTTTGGTTTTTTTTTAATATTTTATTTATTTATTCATTTATCTCCCCCTTGCTGCTTGTGCTCGCTGGGTCAGCTAACCACGCCCTGCGGGCGGGCTTGCCTTCACCAGGAGGCCCCAGGAACCGAACCCGGGGCCTCCCATATGGTAAACGGGAGCCCTACTGATTGAGCCACAGCCGCTTCCCAGTAGTCATGTTTTCTACACTGGAATCTAAGAACCTCTCATAGGTGCATGTAAGAATGATAGCATTGTGCAGAGCTACAGTATGAACATGGTCCACTATTAGTTTTTCATGAAAGTTTGCAAAAAATCCCCAAATATTAGTAAAATATTTTATATTGAAGCAAATATGTACAAAATGTGAGATAGAATACAAAATTTTCATTACTTTTGCAGTTAAGTGAACTCAAAAAATGTTGCACTTGTGACTAATCACCTTCGACTTTATCACTAACCACCCTACCTTCTTTCCAAAGTAATTATCTATAAATCAACAGTATTCATCAAAAAGCTTTCTCCTTCCTTAGTGCGATTACATAATTTGTGACTGGTTCATCTACTGCTTCTCACACCATTATGTTCATTTTTTTTGTCAATGTTTATTCTCAGATTTATTTTCCTTTCCTGTACCTTATGTTCCGTTTCTCTCATTTTCCTCTTCAATACTCCATGACAACCTAACCTATCAAATGAAATCAACTTTCAGAGTACCTTTAGAGTTGATATAAGCTTGGATTTTACAAGAAGGCTAGCATCAAGATCAAGTTTGTAGTGAGTCTGATTCATGAATACATTTTTTCACCGATTTTTAGAGGAAATTCACAAGACTGCTTTATGTCCAGAGAAGTGAGGCTGCATATTACATTGTATAATAATTTGTTGCTTTCTTGTTTATTTCACCAATTCCAGAGTGAACATTTTCAGAAAAGAAACAAGATCACAATCCTGTTTGTTACCTAAAAGCTACAAGCTTTTAGCCTGTCACATATTAAATTTCAATGTAACACCTAGTAAGTTTTAATTCAATAAATAGTGAGTAAAACATATTAATTAATTTTTATAATAAAATTCAAAAAACATTATTTAAAATAATGAGTAAATTTCATATTTTCAGTGGAAAGAGGTTAGCAGCTTTTGCTAATGACACTTTCCTCAATCGTAATCTGTAATTGTTTTTACAAATTTTTGAGGATTATAATTAAATTTCCCTTGCATACATGGCATAGGAGCAAATAAATCCTCACTATCTTGAACAAAGATGTTGTCTAATATCTCAAAGGAGTCAATAACTGCATATTGTTGGAATTGAGTTGAACTCTATTCCAATGAGGAATAAATTTTCCACTGAAAATAATACTCAAGCTTTATAAATTTCAATTGTTATATTGATAGACCATAAACTAATATGATATGATTGACAATAGCAGAAAAAATGTACCATGAAATTGTTGATATTTGTTGATAGTTATTAAATTTGTAATTAATGTCAGCTGCCACAGCAGACAAATCTCCAAAATTTCAAAACTTAACAAAATGAAGATTTATTTCTCACTTGCACAAAATCCAAAGCAGATAAAACAAACCCCTATAATTTTGAAGTTTCTATCTCAGGAACATGAGACCTCCAAAATCACTCATGTTTGAGGAAGAGAGGAAAGGAGGAAGCTAAATCTAGAAAAACAGGTCACTGTGAATAAATTGAAATCCCAGCCTCATACTTATTGCAAAGGAAGCATATAAAGCATACATAGCTTTTGTTTGAATACTACTTCTCTGCATCAGGTTTCATTAGTAAAACAATATTCATTATAAAATAGACTGAGAAATTTAGTTTATATTGAATGTAATAGCTCAATTTTATGCAATTTATCAAATATCTTTAAAATATATTAATGTGTTTAAGTACATTAACAATGGCAGAAGTTAATTCAACCTTAAAAGTGAGCCATTTTCATATTCTCAATTATGGCGTTTTATTATCATGTAACTCAGCCTCCTTTCTACAAGCTCTGATTATAGTTTTTCCCTCTGTTATATTTTTCATGAGCAATTAACGAATATGATGATCTTCCTGAACAGTCAGTTAGGAAGTGAAGTGTGTGCTGCTAGTGTTTGGAATTGTTTTTGCTGAAGGTATAAAATGGTTAACACTAAATTTCAGATATATGAGGGCACATTTGCAAATCATAACATATTTGTAATTTTTATGGTATGTTGGAAAAATCCTTTTGTTTTCCTCTGTCAAGTTTGCTATAGCTTGGGGCTGTTATCTGCTAATGGAAGACTTTTTTACACATTAGATTTTAAATGATTAACAAAGGCTTGCTTTATTTCCCTATGTGCTTATTTATTTATTTTTCTGTATCTCTCTGAGCCAAATATCCCCTGGGAATTTATGCATTGCATTTTAAATTACAGGTAACTGCTCTTGTAACACAGTGTTTTAGTTTGCCAAAGGACTGCTGATGTAAAGTACCTGAAATGTGTTGGCTTTTATAAAGGGTATTTATTTGGGGTAAAAGCTTATAGTTCCAAGGTAATGAAAAGTCCAACTCAAGGCACCATAAGAAGTGCTTTCTCACCCAAGTCAGCTGCCACGTGTTGAAGCAAGATTGCGGGCAATCTTTGCCTGGTCTCTGCCTTCCCCTCCAGGCTGTACCATCTCCAAGAGCCTAGGTAAAAGCAACCAGGCATAGTGCTTATCTCTTACCAGGCCTCTTCTCTCAGGCTCAGCTGCTCTGCTTTCATCCCGATTTCAGCTGCAAGCTCTCAGGAAAATGGCTCACTCTCCCTAGGGTCTCAGCTACTTGAGCTTCTCCTTTCCATCACACAGCAGCATCAAATATGGTGGAGCTCCTTTCCAGTGTGTCTCCATTTTTTTTATGGGACCCAGAAAGAGGGCAGAGACAACTTGATTCATGCCTCACTGAGGTGGTACAACTGAAAATAGTGCCCACACCCATAGGAGTGGAACAGTCCACTAATATAATCTTTCTCTTTTTGGGATTAATAAAATAATTTCAAACTGTCACTCACAGCATATGATGCAGTGTGCAATCTTGGGTCTAAATCTTTACATAGAAAGGCTAGTTGCTGAAAGAACGAAAATAACTTTTTTTCCTTGTTGATATCAATTTGACTTTTGCAATATAAGATAATATATGATATAAAGTTACAGGATTACTATCTCTCATTTTAGAAACAGACATGAAAATAAAAGTAGAAGAATGTGATTTCAATTTTCCTGCTTCTATTGAAATTACGGGAATGAAAAATGTAATGCAGAATAGGTATAAAATCTTTTTTCAAATAGGCAGATCAATCTATCTGAATATTTAAAAAAATAGGGCTTACAGTATCAAAAGACCTAGAGTTAAAATATTTCTCATTCACTAGTTATGCTTCTTTTATATAAGCCTATCATTACATCTAAAGAAATAATGTTTTGTAGTTAAGTTGCAGAAACATTTACTGATCAATATCCAAAGAGTTTTTTTTTTTCTTGCTCTATGAAAAAACTGCATTTGTTTATAAATAAAATTATGGAATTTGTATACAGTGAAAGATGCTGTGGGGAGATGATATACTGGAAGAAAGTCTTTCTAATGTCTGAAAGACACAAGGGGTAATAGTCAGAACATCTTAAAAAAATCCTGTAAAACAAACGAAAAGGATAGAAAACTAGGAAAAATATAATCAAAGTATGAGAACAGGCAATTCAACAAAGGGGAAATCTAAAGAGAAAGTATCTAGATGAACAAATGCTCAATCTCACTAGCATTCAGAAATACTCAAATGAAAACAACAAAGAAATACCAATTTATGGGGAAAAGAATGGCAAAAAATAGTTAATGAAATGTTTTTGGAGGTGATGTCATCAATGTGGTGATGTAAGACATCCCCTAGGAGAGTCTCACATCAGAATTAATAAAAAGACAAATTCTGCTTGCCTGGAATTCTGGAGGATGACAAATTCTGGAGAAGGATGCCACAAATGCTGAATGGAAGAAAAAGAAAAACAATCACCAAGATCAGGTAGAAGATTTCTGCCCTGGACCTTTTTCCTGCACAGCATGGGAGTTGTGCATAAGCAGCAGGGCCCGGTCTTTCCTGCCACAGATGCAGATGATAAAACCAATCACAGCGGTGAGTTAGAGCCCCATGCATGTCCAGGCCTAAGGACCTAAGTCCACAGAAACCCAAGGGGAACACAAGTGGCTGAGGAGTGCCACATAAAAAAGTAACCCCTCAAGAAAAAAAGAGAGTGAGAGAGACAGTGGCAGAACTGTAGGCAAGGCGCATATACTCAATCCAGTCTCTTGTTTGCTGGAACACCTCAATGCAAAATTGACCTTTCTGGATTGACACACTTTTCTTGATTGACCCCATCTGGGTCCCCAGAGTGAGATATTGCAATAGGGAAGAAGCCAGAGTCAGAAAAGCCTCACAGTAAAAAATATAAAGGAGAGAAGCTGAACTTCTGTAAGACAGGACAGGTCCTATAACTGAAAAGTGTTAAGGAAAAGGGGGCACTCTTAAGGAGAGATTTAAACAAATCATAAGAGCTGGGGAGAAAATTCTACACAGAGTAGTAACCAAGGAAAGGAAGTTTTCTCCTGGAGGTGAAACAATTGCACAAAGGGCAACCTTAAAATTGTACCACAAATACATGGTTAGAATCAGATGAAGAAGAACTGAGAAAATCTGAATAGTTAACACAGGTCCTGAATAAGTTGGAAAAGTGTCAAAGAGAAAGTGCCAAAGAAAAGCTTTATCTTAAAGCCAATCAACAATTAAACCATAGGCAAGAGGGAGAGCCTGACCTTTAGAGTTAACACATCAAAATAAATTATATGCTCAGACATCAGAAAAAAAATTACAAGCCATACTAAGAAACAGGATGATATGACTCAGTCAAAGGAACAAATTAAATAAGCATAGAGAGATTGAGAGGTGATGAATTTATTTGATTATTATTATTATTATTATTATTGGAATAATGAAATGCTCTAAAATAATTGAAGTGATGAATGCACAACTATGTGATTATACCCAATACCATTGATTGTACACTTTGGATGTATTTATAATTTATTAATATGTATCAAGAAAATTGATTTGTTAAAAAAAATTCATGGGAGGCACAAATTTGAAACAACTAATTACATAAGTTCAAACCAATTTTCTAAATCAATTCAAGAAGATGAAAGAAAATATGGATGCAGTGCTAAAGAATATTAAGAAGACAGTGTATGACCATAAGGAAGAATATAACCTTTTAAAAAGAAAACTAACAGAAATTATGAGGATGAAGAATACAATAGAGGCATGCAAAAGCAGATTTGAATATGCAGAAGAAAGAAACAGTGAACTAGACAATAGGACAGTAGACATTATGCAGTAAGAAGAACAGATAGAGAAAAAGAACAGAAAAAAATCGGGCAGTGTCTCAGGAATTTGAGTGACACCATAAAACATACAAACATATGCATCATAGGTGTCCCAGAAAGAGAAGAGAAAGGAAAAGGTGCAGAAAGAAAATTAAAGAAATAATGGCCAAAAATTTCCCAAGTATTATGAAGGACATAAATATACATGTCCAAGAAGTACTACATATTCCAAACAGAAAATATCAAAATAGACCTTCTCCAAGGCACATACCAATCAGAATGTCCAATGCCAAAGAAAGAAAGAGATCTAAAAGCATCTAGAGAAAAGTGATTTGTTACATACAAGTTGTGGCAGTTGGAGATTATTTATGAATCCACAAAAGAGAAAGATTATGTTTAAAAACCCAACTATTCCTTGGTTTTAATGATACCCTTGAATTCATTAGATTCAGCTGAAATGTCTTTGATAAAATTACCTTTAAAATTAGGGCTTTGATTTGACCACAAAAGTAAGGCATGAGTCAGATTCAGTCCCCGTCCCTTTGGTGGGCTAATATAAACAGACACTCACTCAAGACTTCACATGGGAAGAGAAAGAGCTCTGTTATGTTTGATCGTGGGGCCCTGGGAAGAGATGGACTAGTTGCCTGATAGCTTACAGCTGACCTTGGGAAGACAGCTGAGACTGATACAGTAAGCCCTGAGAGATGAGCCCTAAGCAGAAGAGAGATAGAATAGGAAGCCCAGAGGGAAAAGAGAGACAAGGCAGAGAAGTGACTGCCTTGCTTCAACATGTGGCAAAAAATTTTGGTAAGAAACAACCTTAATTTGGACACTTTACACTTGTAACTGTGAGCTTTCATGCCCCAAAAATATCCTTTATAAAAACTTACTTGGTATTGGCACCCCTTTGGCTGATTAATACAGAATTTGGTACCAGGAATGGGGTACAATCTGATGCAACTACCAAAAATACTGGAATGGTTTCATAAATGGGTAAGGGGTGTTTTTTGGATGAATTGTGAGATGCTTGATGGAAAAGGCCTAGATTGCTTTGAAAAGACTGTTGGTAGGAATATGGAGCCTGTATTAGTCAGGGTTCTTTTGGGAAACAGAATCAACAGGAGATATCTGTCAATAATATAAGATTTTAAGAGTCTCTCACATGACTGTGAAGATGCACAGGTCCTGGTTCCGCAGGCAGGCTGCAAACCAGGGGCTCCGATGAAAGTGCGATGAAAGGTCTTTGATGAGATTCTGGAAGAAGTCGCCTGTCCGAGATCGAGCTGGGAAATTCTCTCTGAATGTTGAAATCACTTCCCCTTTTAAGGCATTCAACTGATTAGATAAAAGCGTCACCCATTGATGATACAATTTCCCTGATTGATGTAGACGTAATCAGCCATCCAAGCAGTAAACTCACTGGTGATTGACTTCCATAAATGTTCTTGTATTACAATTAGCCCAGTGCTTGCTGGACCAAACACCTGGACACAATTACCTGGCTGAATTGACACATTAGCCTAACCATCACAGTCCCACCCCTTGTCAACTCGGCAATCATACACATTACCCTAAACCATATTTAGTCTCTAAGTAAAAACAATAACAGACAAGAATATTTCCGCCTAACAATGTTCAACTCCCCTGGTACAACCGGAAACGCATTAATTCCCCACAGAATAAGGTGCAAGTCCTTGGGTAATATTCACTCTTAAACTTGACATCCTTAAATATTATGACATGGAATTAATACAACTTTTCATATGATAAGGGAAAAGGTTGGGGAAGAAAACAAGATATTTGTTTTGTGAATATATTCAGTCATACTCATAATGAAACAAGGAAGAAGGGTTCATGACTATTACAGTCCTCATTTCTGTAACTGGTCATGTAGTCAAAGTTCATATTTATCACTACCTTCTTCCACTACCCATTCCATGTTCCCGTTACCTTCAGCAAGCACTTCAGCTGGCCATGGTTCTTTGCCTAGTGGGGTGACACAAACTTTCATTCCCGAAGATTCTGGGCCATTGTTAGTCCTGCTTGAATTGGTTTGTTGCAATTTTCCATTGACTTTAATCACAGGGCATGGCAGGACTAGGAGACGCCCTAGAGGATCTCCTGCATTCCAGGGAAACTCTTCTTTACCCGCATTATGTAGATGTAGTCCTATTTCCCCTTGATAGTCAGGGTCAATCACCCCAGCCAGTATAGTAATTCCCTTCTTTGCCTGTTGATTCACAGGTAAGAGGAGCCCAAAGTGGCCAGGTGGCAGTCTTAACTTCCAGTTCAATGGAATCATTGTTATGTTCCCTGGTGGCAACACTCCTCCTTTTGGGACTAAAACCTGTAGACTAGCTAAGCTTAAGGTTGCAGGGACAGGAAGCAAAAATTTTCCTAGTGGGTCACCAAGAGTAATTGTGAGTGGTGCCACTCCCATTTCCACCCCTTGACTCCTGGACCCATGAATCTTGGTTATGGGAGAAACAGCACCATAGAGAGGATGCTGATTCAGAGCATAAACAGCCTCCTGGAGAACACTGCCCCAGCCCTGCAAGGTATTGCCATCTAGTTGGTGCCGTAATTGAGTCTTCAAAAGGCCATTCCACTATTCTATTAATCCAGCTGCTTCAGGGTGATGGGGAACATGGTAAGACCAGTGAATTCCATGGGCATGTTCTCATTCCCACACATCATTTGCTGTGAAACGGGTTCCTTGATCAGAAGCAATGCTGTGTGGAATGCCATGGTGGTAGATAAGACATTTGGTAACTCTACGGATGGTAGTTTTGGAAGAAGTATTGCATGCCGGAAATGCAAACCCATAGCCAGAGTATCCAGGAGGAGCCAGCCAACATCATTATACTTTTTGACTCCACAAAATTCTGTTAAGGTGTTGAAAACACTCTCATCCATATCCTTGCTTTTTATAAGCGTGGAAGTAAGGGAATCCAGTGATGCTATTTTGTATATCTTTATTGCCAGCTCACACCATGGACTGTTAGCAACCTTTTCATTATTGGAAAGGGAGCCATTAGTATCTCTGAGTCCAATTAGAGTAGAAAGCCAGTTACAAAACTCCCAGAACCACCTCAGACATCCCATGTTTAAGATTCTGGTCCTCAAGAACCACTCCCAGTACCAAGCTGTATTAGCTAGCTTGGGAAACAGAATCAGCATGCAATATCTGTCAATAATATAAGATTTTAAAAGAGTCTCTCATGCGACTGTGGGGATGCACAAGTCCAGGTTTCACAGGCAGGCTGCTAACCAGGGGCTCCGATGAAAGTGCGACGAAAAGTCCTTGATGAGTTTCTGGGAGAAGTTGCCTGTCCAAGGATGAGCTGGGAAATTCTCTCTGAATGTTGAAATCACTTCCCCTTTTAAGGCATTCAATTGATTGGATAAAAGCATCACCCATTGATGATGCAATCTCCCTGATTGATGCAGATGTAAATCAGCCATCCATGCAGTAAACTCACTGGTGATTGAAGTCCATAAATGCTCTTGTATTACAATTAGCCCAGTGCTTGCTGGACCAAACATCTGGACACAATTTCCTGGCTGAGATGACACATTAGCCTAGCCATCACAGAGGCTAAATTTATTTCATATAAGGCCTTAGAAGGAAATGAAACTATTATAGGAAACTGGAGGACAGGTGATAAGTGTTTTAAAGTTGCAGAGAAATTAGCAAGATTGACTCCTGATTTTAGATAGTCTTATGGAAGGCCTAATTTTAAAATGGTGAGCCTGGACATTTAGTTGAAGAATTTTCTGAAGTAAACGTGGACAATGCTTTCTGTCTTCTCCCTGCAGTTTATAGCAAAATGCTAGGTGAAAGAGATAAGCTGACAAGTGAATTGTTAGGCACAAAGAAATCAGAGACTGATTCTGGAAATTCCAAGCCTCTGGAAATCAAATCCCCTGATGACAGTACCCCATTTGAGGAATTAATTAAGCTTGGAACTTGTGAGCCAGGATTGAAAATACAGTTATCTAGGAAAGACTTGTGGAAAGTCTCACTGTCTGATGGTTTGGACCCCTTTCTCCTGCATACTAAATCAAGAAGTTTTCTGTGAGATCTATATGAATAAACCCACTGTCAATCTGGACTAAAAGGTACATGGAGGGGAGAGAGGAAGAGTTTGCCCTGGCATTTTAAGATGGTGGATGTTCGAGCCCATTGTTCAGGGAGAGTTTTGCCACCTCAGGCTACAGAGAGGGTGGAGCACATTCCTGGTGGTTGGGGAGTGTGAGGTTGCCATCCCATGGCTCTGAGGGATTGGGTCTATTCCCCATACATTAGGGAAAGCCAGGTTGCCACCTCGCTGTTCTGAGGAAGTTGGGTCTTTTTGCCAGAAATTAGGAAGAATGTTGTACTAAAGGGGTTGAGACTCTACTACAGAGACTGGAAAAGTGTGGCCATCACCTCAGTGTTCTGGGAGGGTGAGGTCTGGAGCTTGATCACAACCCAGATGCTTGATGAGGATGGAACCAAGAAAATGACCACTGGGCAACCTGTGGAAAGGATAGGCCCCCATGAGTACCCAAGGAGAAGAAACCATCATCTTCAGAATGACTCTCAGACTTTGTAATTTAATGGAGTATTCCCTTCAGCTTTTTTAAACTGTTGGGGAGCTGTGACCAATGTTTCCCTCCCAAATATTTCTTGTGGCAATGCAAATGTTTATCCTATGTCTGTCTCTCTGTATATTGTAAGCAGACACCTTGTTTTGTAAGTTTCACAGTTCTACATCCAGAGGGGACTTTGCCCCAAGACAAACTGTATTCTTATAGCTGATTGTGATGTGATTTTGTACTTAGCATTGCTACTGAAAGGATATATGTTTTTGTTTTTTGTTTTTTTGATATTGTAATGTCTTTTTGGGATTCAGAGGTGGAGTCTGGCAGTTTGAGATTATTTATGAATCCCAAAAAGAGAAAGATTATGTTTGTAAACTAATCTATTGTTCTGGGTGTGATACCCTTTATTTCATTAGATGCAGCTGAGATATCTTTGATTAAATTACCTTTGAAATTGGGGCTTTGATTCAACTATGTCAGTAAGGTGTGACTCAGTTGATCCCTGCCCCCTTGCTGGGCTAATATAAACAGACACTCACTCAAGAAGATGTGTGGGAAGAGAAAGAACACTGTCCTGTTTGATCCTGGGGCCCTGGGGAGAAAGGGACCATTTGCCTGATAGCCTACACCTGTCTTTGGGTAAACAGCCATGACTGATATAGGAAGCCTAGAGAGACAAGCCCTAACCAGAGAGAAAGAGGACAGAAAGCCTGAAGGGAAAAGAGAGACCAGGCAGAATTCTTGCTTCAACATGTAGCAACTGACTATGGTGAGAAATCAACCTTGAATTGGACTCTTTACAGCTGTGTTCTTTTACCCCAAATAAAAACGCTTTATAAAAGCCAACAGATTTCTGGTACTTTGTATCAGCATCCTTTGCTGACTAATACCCAAGTGATCCTCAATAAGATTAAATGCTGAATTCTCATCAGAAACCGTAGAGGTGAAAAGGCAGTAGTATGATGTAATTAAAGTACTGACAGAGAAGAACTGCCATCTAGAGTTCTTTATCCAACAAAACTATGCTACAAAAATGAAGGAGAGTTTAAAATATTCACAGATAAAGAGAAGCTGAGAGAGTTCATCAACAAAAGACCTGCCCTACAAGAATTACTATAGGGAATTCTGCAGTTTGAAAGAAAAAGAAAGGAGAGAGTGGCTTGGAGTAGTGTGAAGAAATGAAGATATCCAGTAAAGGTAACTAAAAGAATAAATACAAAACACAATAATACTATATCCTCAATATTCAACTCTACTCTTTAATTACTATCAGAGTCAGAGTACAATTGAACAAGTAAAAGGCATATATCATGATAATGGCCATGCAAAATATAAAGAGGTAAGGTGGGACAAAAAACTGTAAAGAGGGAAAACAGAGGGATATGATAATAGAGAAGTGTACACTTTTGAAACTAAGATGTTATCTTTTCATATTAGTAAGTTATACATGTAGGTTGTATAATACAAATGCTAGCATAACCCACAAAGAGGTATTTTAAAAATACGCAGAAACAGGAATGAGAAAAGGATCAGTCAAGTATATCATAAAATTCAACTATACAGAAAAGGAGGCTGTAATACAGATTTAGAGAGAAAAGAAATTACAAGTAAAACCCAAAAGCCAAAATAGCTGAAGTAGCTACTGCCTTTATAATAATAACACTGAATGATTATGGATTAAACTCCCCAATCCAAAGACAGAGATTGGCATAATTCATAAAGAAGCATGATGCAACTACATGATGTTTACAAGAGACTCACCTTAGACCAAATGAAACAAATAGGTTGAGAGTGAAAGGATGTAAAAGATAATTCCTGCAAAAAGCAACCAAATAAGGTGCTGGGGTAGCTATTTAATATTGGACAAAATAAACTTTAAGTAAAAAACTGTTCCAAGACACAAAGGACATCATATATTAATAAAAGAGTCAATCCACTAAGAAAAAACAATCATATATATTTACACACCCACCTACAGTGACCCAAAATACATAAGGAAAATGCTAGCAAAATGGAAGGAAAAAACAGACACCTCTAAAATAATAGTTGGAGACTACAATATATGACTCTTATTAATAGATAAAACATCTAGAAAGAAGATCAATAAGGAATAAGAGAACTTTAATACTATGATCAATGAACTAGACTTAGATGTTTATAGAACACTGCAAATCAAATCAATAGAATATACATTCTTCGCAAATGCACATGGATCATTCTCCAAGTTAGAACACATGTTGGGTCACAAAACAAGTCTCAATAAATTTAAAAAGATTTAAATTACATAAAACATTTTCTCTGACCATAATGGGAAGAAGCTAGAAATCAATAACAGGTGGAGAATTGGAAAATCCACAATTATGCATAAGATAAGTAACAAACAATTTGTGGCTCAAAGAAGAAATTACAAGGGAAATCAGTAAATATCTTGAGATGCATGAAAATGAGAACACAACATGTTAAAATGTATGGGATGCAGGGAAAGCAGTGCTGAGAGGGAAATTTATAACCCTAAATGCTTACATTAAAAAAGAAGAAAGAGCTAAAAGCAAAGACCTAACTGCACATCTGGAAGAACTAGAAAAAGAACAAAAACTAATCTCAAAGCAAGCAGAAGGAAATAAATAATAAAAATTAGAGCTGAAATAAATGAAAATGAGAATAAAATAAACTATAGAGAGAATAACAGAACCAAAAGTTGGTTCTTTGAAAAAATCAATAAAATTGACAAACTGTAGCTAGACTGAGAAAGAAAAAAAGAGAAAAGTTACAAATAAATAAAATCATATTTGAGAGGGGCAACAATACTGACTCCACAGAAACAATAAAGATCATAAGAGGCTACTATGGACAACTGTATGCCAAGAAAATATACAAACTAGATGATATGGACAAATTCAGAGAAACACACAAACACCCTAAACTGCCTGTAAAAACTAGAAGAAATCAACAGAGCTTGTACAAGTAAAGTGATTGAACCAATCACCACAATCCTTCCAAAAGATGAAAGTCCAGGACTAGATGGCTTCACAGATTAATTCTACTAAACATTCCAAGTTGAATTCACAGCAATTCTGCTCAAACACTTCCAAAAATTGTACAGGAGGGAATATTACCTAACTAATTCTCTGAAGCCAACATCACTCTAATACCGAAGCCTGATAGAGATACTACAGGAAAGAAAAATTTTTCTTATGAGTATAGATGCAAAATTCCTCAACAAAATACTAGCAAATCAAATCCAACAGCAAATTAAAAGAATTATACACCGTGACCAAGTGAGTTTTGTTCCAGGTATGCAAGAGTGGTTCAACATAAGAATATCTATTAATGTAGTATAGCACATAAACAAAACAAATGATCATCTCAATTAATGCAGAAAAGGCACTTGACAAACTTCAACATCCTTTCTTGTCTCTTTAAGAAATTGTGCAGGAGAACTGCATATCCATATGCAAGAGAATGAAAGAGGACTGCTATCTCACACCATATATAAAATTTAACTCAAAATCGAACAAAGACCTAATTATAAGAACAAAGACTACAAAAATCATAGAAGAAAACATAGGGAAACATCATCAGGTCTTGTATTAGCAATGGTTTCTTATACTTTGCCCCCAAAACACAAGCAACAAAAGAAAAAATAATTGAATGGGATCTTATAAAAATTAGAAACTTTTGTGCATCAAAGGAATTTATTACAAAAGTGAAAAGACAACCTATTCAATGAGAGCAAATATTTGGAAATTGCATTTCTGGTAAAGTTTTAATACCCAGAATATATAAATAAATCTATATCTCAACAATAAAAAGACAAACAACCCAACTTATAAAATGGGTGAAAGATTGGAATAGCCATTTCTCCAAAGAGGATATACTAATGACTAAAAAGCATGTGAAAAGAAGTTCAACATCATTAGCTATTAGGGAAATGCAACTCAAAAGCACAATGATATACCATTTCACAACCACTAGAATGGCTACTATAAAAAAAAAAAAAAAACTATAAATATTGAAGAAGATTTGGAGAAATAGGGAAACTCATTCATTGCTGGTTGGAATGTAAAATGGTGCAATTACTGTGGAAGACAGTATGGAATTTCCTCAGAAAGCTAAAAATAGAGCTACCATAAGGCCTGGAAATCCTGCTTCTAGGTACATACACAAAACAACTGAAAGTAAGGAATTGAACAGATATTTGCATATCAATGTATATAGTGGCATTATTCATACTTCCCAGAAGAAGGAGCCAAGTCAAGTGTCCATCACCTGATGAATAATAAACAATATGTGGTATATACATACAATGGAATATTATTCAGCATTAAAACGAATTCATGCAACAACATGGATGAACCTTGAAGATGTCATGTGGAGTGAAATAAGTCAGACACAAAAGGACAAATATTATATGATCTCACTGTAATGAAATAATTAGAAACAGAAATCTCATAGTGTTAGAATGCAGAATTTATATTATCAAAGGCTGGGTTGGTGTGTAAGGAATGGGGAGTTAATCCTTAAATTGTACAGAAGTTCTATTTGGGTTGATTGTAAAATTTTGGATGTGGAAGGTGATGATGATAGCACAACATTGTGAGTATAATTAACAGCACTTAATTATATAAGTGAATGTGGTTAAAAGGGGGAAATTTTGGGTCATACATATGTTACAAGAAGAAAAATTAAAAGATAAAATATAGGACTGTACAAATAGTGAAACCTATTGTAACTGATTGTAACATAGTTTATAGTAAAGTTATAAAAATATTCTTTTATGAATTATAACAAATATAACACATTGTTACATGTTAATAAAAGGGTAGCTTATGGGAAAAATACACCTTAATGTAAACTATGGAATTAGTTAATAATACAGTAATGATATTTCTAATCTGTTTTAACAAAGGTGCCGCAGTAATGCAAAGTGTTAATAATGAATGCGGCATATGGGAATCCTGTATTTTTACATGCTTTTTCTATAAATCGATAACTTCTCTAGTTATAGAAAAATAAAAAGTTTGTAGAGAGGATAGGGAAATAAGGATACAGTACTTGTAGAAAGTACTTAGGTAGAGCTAATTTGAAAAGAGATTTGGCAATATTTTTTAAAATTATACACAATTTATGATCCCATAACAAACTTATGTACCAGTGAAATTTACAGACACATTTTATAAGATGTGTAATTTTTGGCAATAAGGAGGTGGAAGCAATATAGAAGACCACCATTTGGGAATAGATAAGCAAAATATGGTGAATGCTACCATAGAAATCCATGCCATGTTTTTAGAAACACTAAAATACGTAATTACAACAAAAATATACTATTAAATAGAAAGTATAATGAGGATGTTGAGTAACTTGATCTTTCACACATTCACACATTGCTGGTGGGAAGGCCAAATAGGAAAACACTACGGAAAATAGTGTGGCAGTTTTAAATTAAAAAACACACCATACCACCTGGCAATTTTATTCCTGGGCATTTATCCTAGATCAATGAAAACATGTTTACACAAAAATTAAAACAAAAATGTTCATAACAGCTTTATTTCTAATAGCCAAAAATTAGTATGTAACCCAAATGTGCTTCAGCAGGTGAATACACAAATAAATTGATATATCCATATGATGGAATACAAATTAGAATTAAAAAGAACGAAATTTTGAATCACACATTTTGAATGAATCTCAAGGGCATTGTGCTCATTTTAAAAATACAGTGGAAGACGGACTGTAGTTAATAGGACAAATACAAGAATGTTCTCTCATGAACTTTAACAAATGTATAATACTAATACAGGATGTTAAAAATCAGGTGATTTTGGGAAAAAATACACCAAATGTTAGATATGGGCTATAGGTCCTAGTAATATTTTGATGATTTTGTTCATAGTTTCTAACGAATGTTTCACAACAATGCTAGGGGTTGGTGGTTGTTGGGTCATGTATGGGAGCCCTGTATGATGATATACATGTTTGTTTTGTAAGTTCACAACTTTTACTATACAATATTGTTTATGGATGTTCATGTATGAATGATATACTTTAATAAAATTTTATTAAAAATAGCCACAGTTACATAGTGTATGATTCCATTTATATAACTTTCTCAAAATAATAAAATTATTGGTTTTGAAATGTATTGTTTTTGTAAGATGATAATTTTGGGGCAAGTTGGAAAAAGGTGCACAGAAACTCTTTTTACCATTTTTGCCATTTCTGAAATATTTCAAAATTTCAAAAGCTAAATATAAAGTAAAGTACATTGGGGATTACTACTTCTATATTAAATTTACTAGTTGATTTCGGGAGCAGTAACGAACTTCTTCCATACAGGAACATAGCATTTCTCACCATTTACTCATGTTGTTTGTCTGCTCAGCAGAGTTTTAAAAATTCATTTACATATATGTGTGTTTATGTATATATATTTATGAATATATGTGTATATGTGTATACAAATATATACATATATACATATACATACATCTTGGTGATTCTTGTTATGCTTAATTCAACAGATTTTACTTGCTGGTTGTATTAGTCAGCCAAAGGGGTGCTGATGTAAAGTACCAGAAATCTGTTGGCTTTTATAAAGAGTATTTATTTACGGTAGAAGCTTACAGTCACAAGGCCCTAAAGAGTCCAAATCAAGGTACTATAAGAGGTACTTTCTCACCCATTGTCATTTGCCACATGTTGAAGCAAGATGGTGGGCATGTCTGCGAGTGTTCAGCCTTCCTTCTTCCTCTTAAGGCTCCATGGTCCCAGCTTCTTCTGATCTCAGCTGTAGGCTGGCATAAGGCTCATCTCTGTCCTGGGGGCTTGTCTCTCTCCAGGCTCAGCTGCTCTGGTCTCTTCACAAGGTCAGCTGTAGACTATCAGGCTCATCTCTCATCCCGGGGCCTTTGCTATATCTAATGATCTGTCTCTTTTCTTCTGTGTACTTCTACTTTGTATATCTACTTCTGAGTGAGAGTCTGTTTTATCAGTCCACCAAGAAAGTGGGGACTCAACCCTGCATGCCCTAAAGATATGGTTAAATCAAAGCCCTAATCTTAACATAATTTAATCAAAGACATCTCAGTTGAATCTAATACAATCAAGAGTATCACCCCAAGAGGAACAGACCAGCTTACAAACATAATCAAACATCTTTTTTTTTTGGAATTCATAAATAATATCAAACTGCTACACTGGTTATTAATTGAAGGAGTGATTTTACCATGCAATATGAAATTGGTTATAGATCATATCAAAGGCATTTTATGATTCTAACATTTGACGTTGACCACATAAGTTAATTCACTTCTTTTTATTAGTTTTTCATTCATTCTATTAGGTTCTCCTTATAGAAATCATATTTTTTCTAAAAATGTCCATCATATTAATCAATAATGATTTTCTGATAATTGATCACTTGGTCTCTTCCTTATATCATTAGCTAGTACTTTCAGAATACTTATAGGCATGTAAAAATGTCGAGAAAAATGAGATAATGTTGGAATACTTTATGGAAATTCCACTTTTCTGCATACTTTTTGTATATTTTGATGATTATCTGCACAAATTCATTAGTAAAATTTTACTTGAAGAGTTTAAGTTCAAAAATACTTTTATTGAATATCACTCACCTGATAAACAATGATTATTTGGAAGTACACTATGTTCCAAAAGAGTTACTTGATTGAGAAATGATATTTTTATTGTAACATAATCACAAAGGAAACCACTGAGTTTAAATAATTGCCTAACACACAGAATTCCCCTTATGTGAACCAAGTAGGGTAATTTTCATTTAGCAAAAGGGTAGATTAATTGTTCAAAGAAGGAAGAATAACTCAGTGGCAGAAAGATTATCATCCAAATGTTAGAAATTTTCTAAAAATTGCAAGTAAGTAAGTGATGGTAAAAACCAATAGACTATATATTTCTCTTTAGTCAATAAGTTACAACACACAGATTTGCCCTGCTGACCATAAATGGCATAGTTTAGCATTAAAGGGTAAAACTAATGAGCGAATGAAATTTGTATGATAGAATATGTCTGATTTAATGCACCACCAGCTGTCCATTTACAGTTCATTTGGAATGTAATTGTGATTTAATAGTACACTGTTGTTTTGTTATGTTTATATTTGTCTCTGAGGGACTATGAGATTTCTCAGTTGTGAAACTTTTTGTAATACATTAAGATGAATTATCTCATAAATGCCTTAAATTTCATTTTACATATTTATAATCATAACACATAAATTATCATCATATTGGTAACTCAAAATTCACCTAGTATTTATAAATGAGTTGATCCAGGAAAAAAAAAAACAGGACATATCAAATTTTTCTGTTAGTGTTCAAATTTTATAACTTTTTGAGAGCTGAAGTGGTTAAATACACCCAATTATGGCACTTAATTATTATATAAATAAGTGGATATTATTTTTCATTTAAATTATTTTGTTTCTATAACTAAGCCACCATTTCTAAGAATTTAATTTAAAATTCTGGCTGAAGATGTGTTCAAATAATGATCTTTAAATTTATTATTCATTATCATGTTTCTTATGAGAGATTGTAAATTGTTTTAAAAAGCTAGTTGTCTCATAGTTAAATGATAATTAGTGTGTATTCAGGAAAACAAACTAATGAACTATTATATCTTTATTGTGACATGACATTTGCAATACAAAAATCATTGTAATCTCTACTGAATTTTTTTCTCAAATTTTTGTCACAATCACTATTTTCTCTTTTATATATGCATATCTTGTACATTACTCATGAAATAAAGTAAGCCTCCTTATTTTATGTGGGAAATCTCTTTGTATATCCCTCATTGAGTGAGTCATTGATTGGCTCTCTCAGGTTAATTACATTGGACTTGATTTTAATAGGACATTATTGCCAGTTTCTGGCAATTGTTTCAATGTAATTACCCCATTATTCTATACAATGGTCCTATGAACGCAAATGTTTTTTTACCTCCCTTCTAATAAATGTGCATGAATATTTTTTTAAACAAAAGCTTGTCTCTGTGTCTCCCAACAATTGTGTTATTTACTTCCAATAATTTCCAGTAGATATTTAATACAATGTTCTCTGGGTTTTTCTGGAATGTAAACATTTTAAATCTACATCAAAATCAGAATTTTCAACATTGGAAACCTCAGTTTACAATATTAATAACCACTCGTTTCCTACATAAAAGTGTTTCAGGGCTTCCTACATTAAATTCCAATAGCCAGATAAGGGCTTCCTAGAATTCACATAGTTCTCAACTACTGCTTCAGTCCCAGTAGTAAACTATATTACATGGATTAAATATTTCCAATAGTGTGTGTGTGCGCATGTACATGTGCTTTGGTGAGCATGTGTGTGCATGTGCATACACATAGGTAGTAAGCAAGTTGTAGAAATATATATATATACACACACATAATATGTACAGGTGTTAATTGCAGCATTTTACCAATTTTGATTGCTTCTTTTATATGACCCACGAAAGAAGGGGTTTTAATATGCTCTTATTCAATAAGTAATAAATATTTGTTGAATTAATAGCTGTCATATTGCATAAAATAGTATTTGCATTATATTTATTGCTTTAGATATATGCCTATAATTGCCTAAAAAATAAAGTTAATGGGAGAACAAAGCCCACCATTTATTCATTTTATTTTGAATGTTGTGGCTTAGTACAGAGTTTAAAAGTCACAGAGATAAAATTATTTAATTCATAAAATATCCTCCAATTTTCCATAAGAACCCAGAAATACCTGAATAGGCCAGAGTAAGGGAAAAAATGGCTACATCAATGTAATGGGCCCAAACTCTATCTCTGATTATCCATAAAACTCTCTGAGCACATTTCTCTATTTAAGTAAACAGTTAATAAATAAACACAATATATATATGTATAAACAACCACTCAAATTTTCTCTATATCAGGAGCACAAACTGTAAAATTTTCCATAAACACAGAAAGTTTCCTGGGCATATTTCCCAGTAAATAGTCCCAATATAGAGTCTAAAACTTTTGAGATTTTTCTATATAGATTATTTTTGCCCACTCCAGAATGACATGTAAATGGAATATTATAGTAGGTACACTTTTGTGACTAGTTTTTTTGGCTTATAGGTGAATTCAATTTGATACACATCCAACTGAACCTTTTTTTTTTTTTTTTTTTTTTTTTTTTGCTAATTACTATTCTATTTGATTAATGTATGCATGTTTGTTTATTCATTCTGTTCCTCAAGGATATTTCAGTAATTTACAGTTTTGGTGTATTATAACTGAAGCTGCTGCATTATAGTACAAATCTTTTTATAGGCACATGTTTTAAGTTATGCAAGGTAAAGATTTAGTAGTGCAATTGCTTGATCATAAGGTAAATCTATGCTTAACTCCATGTGATATTGATAAATACTTTCCTTAAGTGGTTGTATCCTTTTACAATCCAATAAAACATAAAAAATATAGGATTTTGTTTTTCTAATTTTAGTCATTCTGGTAGAATAAATAGTGGAATCTCCTTGTGGTTTTCATTTGCATTGATAGTGAATGCTTGTTCTTAATTACTGAATATAACATTGTTATTATTTCTTTTTTATATGTTTGATACAATTCTTGAGTGAAACTAATTGGCTTGTATGTGTGAAGTTTTCTAATGAAATCTTTTTTTTATATTTATAGGCCTATTCAGGTTTTTTGTTTCATTGGTGTCCCTTTTGCAAAGTGGTGCTTTTCAAAGAATTTGTTACTTTCTTCCAAGCTGTCAAGTCCATTGTCAAATATTGTGTTCACTATATACATTTGTATAGTCAGCCAAAGGGGTGCTGATGCAAAATACCAGAAATCTGTTGGCTTTTATAAAGGGTATTTATTTGGGGAAGAAGCTTACAGTTACCAGGCTATAAAGCATAAGTTACTTCCCTCACCAAAGTCTGTTGCCATTTGTTGGAGAAAGATGGCTGCTGACGTCTGCAAGGGTCCAGCTTTCTTCTTTCTCTTAAGGCTCCATGGTCCCAACTTCTTCCAATATCAGCTGTAGGCTGGGATAAGTCTGGTCTCTCTCCTGGGGCTCTTTTCCCTCTGTGATCAGCTGCTCTGTTATCTCCGCAAGGCCAGCTGTAGACTATCAGGCTCTCTAGGCTTTGTTTCTCTCACAAGGGTTTGATTCTCTCTGGGCTCAGCTGCTCTGATCTGTCCCTTGTGTTTACTTCCTGGGCTCCAGTTCAAAACTCTTACTCTCTTCTCTGCCATGTACTTTTCTCTGTGAGTCCCCACCCACTAAGGGTGCTGCTACAAAACATTTTAACATCTGTAGACTCTATAATTACGTTCCTTCCTTCTTTTTTAATATCAGAATAGTGTGTTCATATGCTTTGATCCTTAATAAGTATAGTTAATTTTAATAATTTTTTCAAAGAGCCAAAGTTTGGGCTTCTTTATTTTCTTTTATTCATTTTCTATTTTACTGATTTCTGGTCTTGTCTTCATTGTTTCTTTTATGCAACTAACTTTTATTTTAGTTTTTTCTTCATTTATTTTTTCCTCATGTGGAAATGATTATCATTGACTTATCTTAAACATTTAATTTTGTTAATTTATCTCCAAGTACTGTGTTAGCGTCATTACACAAGATTAGTTGTAGTTTCATTACCAACAAGTTCACAATATTTTCTAATTTCTCTTGTGAGGTTTTTGTTTTGAGCCATCTTTTACTTACAAGTGTACTATAACATTTTCACATACAATGTTCTTTTCTAAATATCTTATAGTTATTGCTTACTAGTTTAATCTTTTGTGGGCTGAGCTCATCCTCTGTATAGTCAATCTTCTGAAATTCATTAACATGTGTTTTATGATGTAGTCTACTGTTTATTGTCGTGGCAGCTTGAAATTCTTTTATAAATCCAAAAAGAGAACTCTTCTATTCCTGTGGGTGTGAGATAAGTTTGACTGGATTACATCAGTGATGCATGATTCAAGTCGAGTCCCCACCCTCTTGCTGGACCTGATATAAACCCAGAAACACACAGAGAGACTCACAGACACAGGAAAAGGAAGCCACCATGTTGTCCTGCCATATAAGAGAGAGGACTAGAGGATCACTTAAGCATGATGCTCTAAGAGGCTGGATCTATAGAGCAACTCAAGAGGAGATGAGTCCTGCTATATGCCTGATAGCTTACAGATGAACTCAGGAAGAAAGCAGAGCAGCTGAGACTGACATAGGAGGCCTGGAGAGAGACAAAACCTATGCCTGCTTGCCTTCAGCTGAGCTCAAACCTTGGTAGAGCTTGGTGGCCATCTTGCATCAATATTTGGCAGCTGACTTTGGTAAGAAAGCATGTCTGATGGTGCATTGGTTTGAATTTATCTTGGCCTTCGAACTTTAAGCTTTTACCCCAAATAAATCCCCTTTATAAAATCCTACTCATTTCTGGTACTTTGTATCAGCAGCCCTTCAGCAAACTAAAACAATCTGTCTCCAACTTAATAAATCCAACCTTGGAACCCTAATTTATCTTCCAAATGTACTATTACTCTAGTTTTCCCTTCTGGAAATAATACTACTAATTGCTCAGTTGTTTGAAACAATGTTTAAATTCTTTCTCTTGTATATTACACATTTAAGTAACCAATAGATCCTGATGTTTCTATCTTCTAGGTGTATCAATAATTCAACAATAATGCAAAATATCCACCACCACCCAGGACTACTACAATAATGTTTAATTATTCACCTTCATCTAAGTTGCTTTACTATTATTTATCCTCTACACAGCAGCCTAATTACTTTTGTTGAAATGTAAGTCTGATTATGACATTCTCCTACGAAAACTTCCTTATGGGTTCTTATTACCATACTTAGAAAAACATATGACTTGCATACCTATACCTAACCTAGCTATAACTGTCATCTCACCACCTACAACTCTGTTTCTACTCTAGATACATTGGACTCTGCTGTTATCAAGGAATTCTAGCATAACCTCATATCAGGATTTTTGCACTTGGGATATTTGCATTATACGGTTTTAAACAAAGATTCTCATGACTTGTAATCTTGTGATTTTTTCAATTCTGTTCAAATATTGCTTCAGGAACCACTTTGAGAAACATTTTTAACTAACAGCACCCACTGCAATGCCATATTTGCTTCCCTTTATTATTTATATTTTTGAACATTAATTAATATTTTCTCTTCCATATATTTATTTTCTTGTTGGCAGTATATGATTTTCACAATAGAAGACATCTTTTTTTATTATTACTCTTGTTTTCATAGGCTGTAGAATACACTGCAAGCAACAGAATACTTATTTATATTTCATTTCCATTTCTGTATGACAAATTAACAAAAATGTAGTGGCTTAAACAATAGTCATTTATTATCTCTCAGTTTTCTGGGTCAAAAGTCCAGGCATAGTTTAACTGGGTTCTATGCATAGTGCCTGACTTGATTGAATCCAATGTGTCAGAGAGAAACCCAGAGAGAAGGGAGAGACCAGTAGACACCACCATGTGCTTTGCTATATGACAGAGGAGTCTAGAATTGCTGGCATTCAGTCTTGAGGGAGAAAGAATAGCCTTATGATACTTTAATTGGGATGCTTTCACAACTTCACAACTGTAAACTTGCAAGTTGATAAATACCCTTTGTAAAAGCCAACCAATTTTTGGTATATTGCATCCAGGCAGCCTACCAAACTGAAACAACATTTTAGAAAATTACTCTGATAGCATGTGTGCAATTGATAGTAGAAAAACCACATATTTATGCTACTATTATCCACTGAGTAATGAGGACCTAATGGAAGTAAAAGTTAAAGAAAAAGGAACGAAAAAGACAGAAAATATTTAGTGAAGAAATTCATGGTGACCAACTCAATGTGGGGGTGAAGAAGACAGAAGCATTCAGGAAGAATATCATTTTTCTAGCATTGACAATTGAAGGAAATTTGATATTTTATCAGAAATGTGTAAATTAAGCAAAGTTTGTTAAATGATAAAATTTATAATGGTTTTCCTAAAACTGTACGGCATTTAAAAGCAATATTTGCATATTGTATTGATAAAATGGAATAATAAGTTATGTCCTCATAGATTTCTGGCATCTACTCACAGCACAAATATTTTTATATTTATAAGTGTTTCCATTTCTTTTTAATGCTATTTTCTTATTTTTGGACTTTTTAGTTTCCTAGTCTACTCAAAGTAGATACCATGCAATGTTTTCAGTTTAAGCAATGGGGATTAATTAGCTTACAAGCTTAAAGTTTTGAGGCTATGAAAATGTCCAAATCAAGTCAACATCAAGACAATGCTTTCTTTCTGAAGACAGGCTGCCAGCAATCCTGGGCTCTGCCACATGGCAAAGCACATGGCAGCATCTGCTGCTATCTCCCTTCTCTTCCCAGGTTTCATTGCTTTCAGCTTATTTTTCCATAGTTTTCTCCCCCCAACCCCCCTCTTAATTCCATTTATAAATGAGTCCCATAAGGAGATTAAGACCCATCCTGAATGAGGTGTGTCACACCTTAACTGAAGTAGCCTTATCAAAAGATCCTATTTACATTAGCATATAACATACAGAACTGTGTGGGAGAGAGTGTGGTCTAAAATGTGAACTATTGTCCATGCTTAGTGGCAAAGCCCCAGGATGTGTATATCCATTGCAGGTGATGTGCCACACTAATGAAAGATGTCTATGTGGGATGTTATGGGAGGTGTGGGAGATGGGGAACATGGAAATCCCTGTAATTTTTGTGTAACATTTATGTAATCTAAGCATCTTTTAAAATAAAAAATAAAAAAAGATCCTATTTACAATGGGTTTACACCCACAGGAATGGATTTGATTTAATAACATGTTTTTTTTGGGGGGAACGTGCGACTTTAAACAAGCACATGGAATTTCTACAACTTATCAGTCACCTTTTAATGAACACTATTTTTCAGTTTTTGACTATGAAAAATAAGGCTATCAGGAATATTAATTTTTTTCTTGCAATATTTTATATTATCTATTGAATGTTATGCAAATCTTTTGTAGGATTTATCCTATTATTTAATATGGTTTAATGCTATTGTAACTAGGACTCTATTTTTATTTCAATTTTAAAGTTTTAATTTCTTATATATAGATACATAGTTGATTTTTGTATATAGATCTTGTTTCCTTCAGTCCATCTAAATTCACTTATTTGTCCTACTTTCTCCCCCTTAGTTTTTCTACAATGCATATAAAGACATGCTATTTTCTATCTTCCTTTCATATTCAGATAGTTTTTATTGATTTTTTCTTTCTTTATTGTATGGTTTACAATCTCTAGTACACAACAGAATAGAAGTAATGAGTGGACATACTTGCTTTGCTTTTTATCTTATGGTGAAAACATTCATTTTGGAACTATTAAGTGTAATAGTGGCTGTAGGGTTTTCATAGATACTGTTATTATGTTGATTAAGTTCCATTCTATTCCTAGTTTGCTGAGTCTTATTAGGATATGATGTTGGATTTCTCACATGATTTTTCAGCACCGGTTGAGATAATTCTTTTAAAATTTCATAGTCTATTAATGTGGTCAATTACTTTGTTTTATATTAATGTATAAAATCAAACATAAATTACTAGTGTGATCCTCACTTGATCATGATATATTTTTGTTTACTGTTTGATTAAATTTGCTGGTACTTTGTTCAAAATATTTGAGGAATATTTGCCTGTAGTTTTCATTTCCAGTTATGTCTTCGTTATTGTTGCTATTGGTATCAGGATAATCCAGACCTCATGAAATGAGAGTACATTTTCTCTCTACTTAAATATTTTGTAATAGTTTGTGAGGGTTTTTTATACTTTCCTTTAATATTTGGGAAAAAACACTATGGAATATGAAGGTTTTATGAATTCAATTTCTTTAAGAAGTACAGGGATAACCAGGATATTTTTTCCTTGAGTGATATTGATAGTTATTTTTTTTGTTGTTTAATGACTTTTTCTATTTTATTTAAATTATTGAATTTATTGGCATATAGATTTTTCTCAAAACATTTCCTTATAATCTAATCTTGGTTTTGACTGAATATTATTTTTGTCTCTCTGAACTCAAGATTTTTTTCTTCTCTTTAATTCATTTTTCTTTTTCTCTTTACCAAAATTCTTAAGGCACAAGCTGAAGTTATTGACTTGAGACTTTCAATAAATACCCATTAACTGTCTGCTTACTGTGTCTGCTCACTCTGTCTGCTCGCTGTGTCTGCTAGTCTTCTTTAGGAGGCACTGGGAACAGAACCCGAGACCTCCCATGTGGGAGGCAAGTGCTCAATGCTTGAGCCACTTCCACTCCCTGCTGGTTGTGGTGTCTGCTCGTTGTGGTGTCTTCTCTGCTTGTTGTGGTGTCTGCTCATTTCAGTGTCTGCTCTGCTCATTGCAGCATCTGCTCGTTTTGGTGTCTGCTTGTCTTCCTTATGAGACACTGGGAACCAAACTTGGGACCTTCCATGTTGGAGGCAGGCACCCAATTGCTTGAGCCATATCTGCTCCCTTTCTATTTTATTTTATTTTATTTTACTCTCTTATTTTTGTTCATTCCTTAATGTGGAGGGATTTGGGATGATGTTCACTCTGACTGCTTCAGCCTGAGAAGGGACATAGGTACTATGGCCAGAGGAAAGGAATTGTTTTGCTTGCAGTTGAAGACATTCCTTGTTTTGGGGGTGGTACTGGTCCATCACACTTTTGTTAGCTGTCCAGGCCAAGCCCGAAGAACTGGAGAATAAGAGTTGGCCACAACCCTGCTGAGTTTCAGGGCTCAATTGGCATGTGAACAATCCAAGAATATAATTCTTTGTGAAACATATTTAACAGGTAAATTGAAAATTATAGTTACAAATCAAATGAGTAGAAGAATCATGATTTTGAGATTTATAATGTGTATAACATTTATGTTATATTGGGGGAGATAGATTTTCATTTACCCTCAGATATGGCCCGCTGAGGAGGTATTGATTTCATGAGGCTGTATGGCTTGCCTATGTTGTCTTTATGTCCCTAGAGCCCTCATGAGCACTTTTGTTTGAGGCTTTGCTTACTGTAGTGGTTTGTGAAGTCTGCCTGAGACCTGCATAAACGTAACCTCCAGATTGACCTCCTGACTCACTTTGAAATCTCTTAGCCATAAAACTCTATTTTATTTAATATTTCTCCTTTTTAGTAAAGGATTTTCTCCAAATGCATCTCTGATTAATGGTTAGTAATAATCCCTTGGTGCCAGGGATTATTCCTGAGAGTTATGTTCCACACGGCGGAAGATAATGAGCTTACTTGAAGATTATTGGTTTTGTTATTTTAGTGTTTGCTATAGAATTAATGATAAGCTGAATATCTCTTTCACTAATCAAAGTTTAACTTCAAATAATAGTTATGAATTGACATATAGACTAAGAATAAAATAATATAATTGCACTTTATCTCTCAGTTTTTATGCCAATGTTGTCATATATATTTTATTTATGCTGATGTTATAAACTCCAAAATACATTATTATTATATTTTCTATTTGTCTATTATCTTTTAGGGATAATTAAATAATAAAATTCAATCATATATTTGCCAAAGTAGTTACCATTTTTGTGTCCTTTATTCTTAAGTACAGACTCATATTTTCATCTGGTATAATTTTTCTCTTCCTGAAGGTCTTCCTTTAACATCTCTTTTAATGTAGTTTGATTATGATAAATTATTTCAGCTTTTGTATGTGTAAAGCATTTTTATTTCATGTGTACTTTTCAAATATATTTTTTTCTGTGTATAAATTTTTGATTGGCTTCCTCCCTCCCGTCCTCCCACCATCCCTTCCTTTCTTCTCCCCTCTCTTTTTCTTTCTATTTCTGCATTTAAGAGATGTTCCTCCATTTTTCTCTCCCTTACATTGTTTCTGATCAGCTCTCATCCTCAATTCATTTCTCTGCACTTAATGTGTTTTTGTTCTTTGTCTCCTTAAGATTTTTTCTTTGTAACTGTTTTTTAAAAAACTCGAGTATATTTGCATTTGTATAGTTTTCTATATGTTAGTTATGATGTGCTTGGTATTACTGAGCTTTGTGGGCATGTTCATTTATATTTTCCTTCTCATTTGGGAAATTTTCAGACTTTATTTTTCAAATATATTTTCTGATACCTCTCTCTCCTCTTCTTCTGGGTCACAAATTATATTTATATTAAGCTGTTTAATGTTGCCCCATACCTCAGTGCTGCTTCCTCATATTTTTGATTCCTATTTTTCTTTCCTGTGCCTCCTTTTGGATTTTTTAGCTATGTCTTCATGTTCTTCAATATTCTAATGTGCAATGTCTAATTTTTTGTTAAATGTACCCAGTGAATTTTTCATCTCATATGTTGCAGTTTTCAACACTTTAATTTCAATTTGGATCTTTATTTTTTTTTACCTTTGGTGATTCTTTTCAAATTGTTGAATATATGGAATGCAGTTATCATAATTGTGTTATTGTTCTAGTCAACTAATTCTAATATTTGTGCCAGTGTTGAGTCACTTTCAGTTAACTTTTCTCTTGATTATGTATTGTCTTTTCCTGCTTCTTTAAATGTCTGTTAATCTTGGATTACATTTCGGACATTATGAATTTTGCGTGTTTGGGATCTGGATATGTTTGTTTTCCTATAAATGATCTTGAGTTTTGTTCTGGGATGCAGTTAAATTAATTGGAAATGGTTTGATTATTTCACATCTTACTTTTAAGATTTTTTAGGTGAGGCCAGAGCAGTGTTTAGCCTAGGCCTAATTATTCCCCATTACTGGGAAAAAATGCTTCTCATTTACTTTACCCAATGGCACATGAATTATGAGGGTTTATAGTCTGGCTAAAGGAGAAAGCCACTGTTTCTTGCTCTGGATAAGTGCCAGGTATGATTTACTCTAATCATTTTTGGATATTTATTTGCCCTGCCTCATGAAGTTTTCACACAGGCACTGATTAATAATCTTCTGCATACTTGCCAGGGACCATTTGTATATCTCTAGGATTCTCTCTTCTCTCTGTATCTCGTTCCTCTTCAAAACACTGCTTTGTGCACTCTATAAGCCTTGTAGTCCTTAGACTTCCAGCTCCTTCACTTCATATGAGGGCTCTCATTAGTTTCTCCTCCCAGCACATGGTCAGCAAACTCTAGGATGTAAGCCAGGGCAATAGTACTGTTCATTTAGACTATTTTCGGTTTTTCCTTCATTATCTGATGTCCAGTACTGTGAAAACTGACTTTCTTTTAAATATATATAATATATATTTCAGTTTTGTTTATATATATTTTTTTGTTGTTGTTTTAGGCAGGAGAGTAAATCTGATAACTCTGATCTTTATTTGGCCATTGGTGGAAATTCTTTAACCAATTTCCTGTATTCAATTTCCAGATGATATTTATTTTCCCTTTGTATAATATTTTATGCATGAGGATTCCAAACCCAATCACCTTTCTCTGAATTTTAATTTTTCCCACCTCCTGCCTGTCACCTTTATATGTAGACTAAAATTAGACACTATACTAGTCACTAAATTTCCCACCTTAACTATAATATCAACTGTATTAATTTTTTTCCATTTTGGGTGAATTTTTAATTTTAATTTTTTTTATTTGGGTAGTTGAGGGTTTACAAAAGCATCATGCAGAAATTAAAGAGTTCTTATATAACCACCTTTCACACAAACAATTTTCCCTATTATTAACATTTGCATTAATGTGGTATCTTTGTTATAATTCATGAAACAATATTTTTATATTTATGTTAGTAACTTTAGTACACTATTTACATTAAGGTTCTCTCATTGTGTTGTACAGTTTTAGGGGTTTACATGTGTTTGTGTGCATGTTAATTTTTAATAGATATATTTCCTCAATAAGTATTCTCTGGATTGCAATAATGTAAGATCCCTATAAGTATCATTCTTCACACTATTTAGTAAATTCTGCATCTTGTTTTTGGCTTCCTGATAATAGCAACTGCTCTTTTAGCAATTGCTAAATTTACAGTTAAAGAGCATGATTACATGAGATATCAATAGGTATCAACTATTATTGGAAGGAATTTGAATAGCAACAATTTAGTAAATTATCTCACCAAGTATTGAAAACACATTCAGGTGCTTGAGAAGAAGGTTATCAAGCATAATAAGCTATGAGAAGAGTAAAAATACCTTTTCTATGGCTTTTAAACCAACTATATTTCCACTCTGAAATACAGAATTTTGATGATCATGTGTTTGCAGCTTTCAGTGAGATAATAGTGGAGAAATTCAAACTTAGAACAATAAAGGAATTTATTGGAAGTGTGTATGTGAAGTAATGTTCAGTGTCAGAGACAATTTTAAAAAGTGCATCTCTTCACCAAGTTTATTTCTTTACTAGTAATTGCAAAAAGTAATTTGGAGTCAAATTAGAATATTAGAAAACCACATTCATGTGTAAATGTAACACCAAAAAAAAAAAAAAAAAAAAAGACCTTAGGAATGCCTGCATAAACTGAGGTTCAGATTTTGGCTAGTACATTATCAGAAGTCACCAGCAGCTAGGTGATGGAGAAGCTGATAGTTATCCCTGGCTAGTTCCTGCCAATAATCTTAACTCATTACCACATGGTGGTTTGAGTTTAACTGAGTTTTAATGTTTCTACTTTATCAAAATGTGACTGTTTCATTTAGTTAGGACCTCAGAAACAAGGTAAATATTTAAGAAGACTTAATATAAATTTATGATCCAATAATATGAATCATTTTAAACATTATAATTAAACATATTTGTGAATGTTAAAGATTTGGATTCATTTTATCAACACCTTCTCAATAAAGAATGTGGCAACATAATCCACTTGCTATTTACTAGAAACATAGTGTCCATCCTGCTTCTGGACATTGAAATCAGTTTAGTCATTGTGCTTGGAATAATGTAAAGTATAATCTACAGAATTACAAAACTGATTTTCATCCTTTGTTAACATGAAATCACTAGAAAAGTGGCACATGCAGAAAACTGATTCCACTACTCAAATACTGTTTTTCAGTACAGTGCTAATGACATATCTGCTACTATTATCCTACTGGTGTTACTTTTGAAAAACTTTGCATTTGCAAAGTGGTACAATGCATCACATTTTCTCTAGTATGTAAAGATAATGATCATTTTACTTATCTCTTTCTTCCTCTATTTGTTGTACTGTCCCCTGACCTCCAGGTTCCACTAATATGATATACTATTATTATATTTATTTATATTTTTAAGACTTTGCTTTTTTTGATTATGGTGTTTCAGATTCTATCCTCTCCATCCTCTTCTCATTCTACAGGCATCTATTTAGGGAACTCTTAACAACACCATAAGTGTCTCCATTACTTTCATGGTCCTATCCCTTGGGTTTCTAAAGTCTTAACCACACATACTGGGAGCCATATTAGACACTAAGATCTCATGACACAATGGCCATTTACCATTTTGTGTTCTTAGATTGTTTTTCCTTAAAGTGCTATTTGATCTCTCTTGCTTTTACTCCTTCATCAACTTTCTGCTTTCTACCATGAAAGGCCTATGAAATTTGCACTGTGAATTTCTGCAGAAAAGCAATGACTTTAGGGCCATGACTTTAATATGATGTGTAGAATAGATGTAGAACACATGCATTTTATTGACAAAATGCCAGGGTTCTATATTTTGGAAGAATTAACCATTTGAAGCTATAATTTACTCATCTAAATGAATAATCTAGAGTAATTTAATACTACTTAAAAGGTTATCATAATGGTTACCTTAAATAACACATGGTATAACCACATATCATGAATATGGCTCATAGAAATGCTCAATAAACCTTATGTGTATAATATACACAATTATTCCTAATATTTTTCCTCATCAATATCAAACCCCCTTTTCTATGGATCGTCTCTATTTTTGCTGTGAAAGCAAATTTTTCTCTCATGAGTGTGCTGCAAGGGACAAAATAGTCATTTTCAATATGCAGATTTGCTGTGAAGATTAAAATGTTTCTATCCCATTAGAAAATCTCAAGATATTAAAATTCTTCCTGCCTATACCTGAGTGGGTTGGTGGGTTGCAACTGTATTTCATAGTAACATATATTAAGACTTTCTAGTTTTTCTTCTAAAAAGCATCATATTTTGGATTTCATCTAAGAGCAAGGCAGAGATAACGTGGAAGCATATCAATTTTTCTAATAAAATTCCTTGGCACTGCTCTGGGATTTGCTGGTCGATTTGTTTCTGTAATAGCTGTTGTACTCCACTGCTTCTGTCTTTGCTCAACCATTTCCTCAGATGCTCTTGTGCTGAGAAGCCAATACTAGAGCACAGCAGAATTCCAGAAAAGAGTCAGTGAAGAGAGCTGGAGGATCAAATATATACAATTAGCAAACTGTACATCAGACAATGAAATCTTAATAGAAGTTTCAATAAATATACATTTTCAAGTCATTATACAAAAGATTTTCACTCCTAAAGGATTCTGCAGTAACAGTCATAGAAATAGTTAAGATAAAAGAAATAATTTGAAAATGTCACTTAATTCAGGGTAGAATATAATGAAACAATTCTCCCAGGGCCAAAATTACTCCCTGTGAGGGAGTTAAGCACACAGGGAGGCTGCATTAACTCTACCATGTTAATGTGCCATCCTAAATCATCAGAGTCCCTCTCTCCCCAGTAGGAAAGCATGCCCTAGGAGAATGTGACTGATTATATTGGACCTATTCATTATAATATTTGAAAGAAAAAATGATCCCAGAAGCTTAATTTCTCATCATATATACATAGTGAATTTACCACATGTACAAATTGCTTATTTTTTATGACTTCAAATGACAAAATAGTCATTTATCAGAAATTGAATCAAGCTGACAAATAAAAACACTCTATGAAACTTTATTTAGATAATTTTTATAAAATAATTTGAGGGAATAATAAATTCAAGTGTGGTCTGATGCACTTATATCATGTTATTGTTAATAGCTGAAAGTGCTCATTAGAAGAAAAAAACAAGACAACAAAAACAGTGTAAGTACAAGTCAAAATGGTATGGGACACATTTGAAAATACACTTTTATACACTCAGAAAAAAGGAACTTCCACAGAAGGAATCAATATGGATTTTTAAAGTAAAAGAAAGCTGCTTAAGCAAGTTAAGATTTTATCTTTGCATCAATAAAATATATGTTTGAATTGCTATTCCCATAAATTGCATGTAGGTGATTAGAAATTTTAAAATGCTGAGTAACTATAACACTTTGGGGTTTTAAAAAATTTACTAGTGTCTTGAAGAATAACAGACAAAAATAAAACATATCCAGAACCAGCTGTATCTAAAATGCCTTTCATATTATGATGAAGACTGCAAAATAACTCGATTAGTAGCTTATTCCCTGAAATGTTGAGTAATTATTAAAACTGCCCCTACAATTTTAACTTTTAAAAACAGAGCATGACCATGATGTTACTATATGTCTTTGTATATTTTTGGTTAGAAACTTGTATATCTATTTTTTTTAAATAAAATATATGCCGTATCCATGAATATCCCTCAGCCTATCTCTCCATCTCTAATGGCATTTTAATGCCATTCATAATACATAATAGAAACATTATGAACATTAAAGTAGAAATAGATTTTTTTACTACAAGTTTAACTTGAAATCAATATTTCCTGTTATTATCTTCAATTACGTTTAGCTAGGAAATAGATTTGTTTTAGGCTTAAAAAGATAAATATAGGGAAAGCCCTCTTTATTTGATTGTATTTTTACACATATATGTTAAGAATGTGTCATCCTCCTCATAATTATTATTATTTTATCACCATTATCATCCTATCTCCATTTTCTATTAGAATTCAGAACTTTGTTTTATAAATTCTACTGTCTCATAATGGTGTGCTGGTGATGATTCCTACCAGCTTCACATTGAAATCAGCCTCTAAAATCAGTGTTTTTAGATTGATTGTGAATTGATTCACCTTGAAATCAGTCTGTAAAATCAGTACATTTCCCGTCTTTGTCTAGCAAATTTTCCAATATTTAACAAAACAAAACACCACTGTAAAAACAGAGTAAAATCCTAAATGATCATCCAAAGATGCCCACACTCTAATTCCTGGAAGTTGTGAATACTCCATGCCATTTTGGAAAAGGGGCTTTACAGATATAATTAAGGTACTTAAACTGAGAGTTTTTCCTAGATTATCTAGGTGTCACTATATAATTACACGAACCATTATATGCAGAGCTCTTCCTCAGGTTTAGTACAGGAGAGAGAAGGAAGAAGGAGGTTTCAGAGAGATTTGAAGAAATTGACCCACTGTTGTTTACCTTAACAGTGAATGTAACCACAAATCAGGAATGTGGGAAGCTTCCAGAAGATGAGAAAGATCCTTGGCTGGAAAGGGGACATCAGCCTTAAAATGTCTGAAACTGAATTCTGCCAACAATCTGAATGATCAGTAAATCCTCTCCACAGCCTCCACCTAAGAGCTATGGTGGGTTGACGACTTGATTTCACTCTTATGAGACACACAGCAGAGAAACCAGCTGAGACCTCTGGACTTCTGACCTACAGATCTGTGATGTAATAAATTTATCTTGATTTAAATTGCTAAGTTTGTGGTAATTTGTGATGGCAGCAATAGAAAACTAATACACTTTCATATATTTCTTTGTGATCTAATTTAATTCAAGTATTTATTTAAAAAATAAAAAGCTCTAACAACATGTGTAACATCTTTGCTCATGGCCCAAGCTTATATTCTTCACAGATTTTCCAACTTTGTATTTATCATCCTAAGCAGATGTGCAACCTAGTCTTGACAACCTTGTAAAATATACTTTTTATATAAAAAATAGGGAAATCTTATTCAGACAAAAAAAATTCTTAAAAGAGACTAAAATATTTCAGTTAATGAAGGTAGTCAAAATATGATTGCTTTCTCTTCAAAGTTACTAAAACTTTCCATTCCTTAATCATTATTTAAATGACTTAATCCTGTTTTAAAATTTCTCTTTATACTGTTTCCCAAATCAGCTCTAAATGGTTAATTATCACCAGCTCAGTACTCCTGAAGGCAGATTTCTAGACTGTCCCCATATATAGAATCTCTGGATTTGTATAGAGGTAGACTAATTTGAATAGATTATTATTATTATAAAAAAAATAATTTAGAAAAACCTATGCTAAATTAATATTAGGAAGTTCAGGGCAAGGTTTTCATAATGTACTTGGAAATAATTCATAATAAATTGTATAACTGATTTTGGAAAGATGACATTTTAGTTAAATGACTTGATTTAAAAATAAAAATTAATTTAGATTTCTAACTTCCTACAATACAGATTAAAAGAAGTAAATTTTAAAACTCTTTGAAATTAGAAAAGAATCCAGTAATTATATATTTTTAAAATGTAAAAGTAATTTAGAAATGCATTTATAACCACACTGTATTCTCTTATATATATGGCATATGAAACTAGCTTATTTACTTTACAATGGGAAAACATTATTCAACTGAGAAGAATTTGTTAAATAAATATTTTGGCATCACATTGCTCAAACACTTGAATAAATATATTTAATTAAAAATATTCTCATCTTTGGTAGCTATTTGCTTTATAAGTAAACATTTATAAAATCTAAGTTAAATTAAATGATGAAAAAACTAAGATGTCCTAAATTCAGTGAGAGTTTTCTCTGATTAAGTTAAGAAGAGTTTTTTTCTTTATTTGGGATTAGAGAGACAGAGATGAAGAAACCCAAATATATCTGCAATAAAAATATGTTTCCCATTAATTCAGTATATACTTATATTTTCCACATTATTGAAAATAATTTATATATATAAAATAAAATAGATTTTCATGGTTGATAAAAATATAGTTTATTTTGCGTTAATTCCAAGCATTATTTAGGATATTTGATTTCAAATAACATGTGTTTGTTCTTTTTAATCTAAGGTTATTTTGGTTAATAATCCTTAAATTAAAAAGAACAAATCATTACATCCCATAGTTATTGATGAAATGAAATGTTATATTTTTTTAGAACTGTGTAACATTTTAATTGCTATCCATCCGTTAAATGGAATTATACCAGTGTTGTGATTTGTATCATATTGATATCTAGGTCTTGAGTTTCTATGTGCTTCTAATTTACCATTAGGTTTCTGATTTGTAATAACACATTATCCATTAGAATGGACTTAATTTTAATTTATTTGAATAATATTTAAAATCATAATTTGAAAAAGTACATAGATTGTTAAAGCAATATTTTAATATGTACATAAACAACAGTCCCCCCAATCCTCTTCTTCCGTGACAAGACCAAAGAATTGTCAGTGATGCTAATCTAGACTGACAGTCATAGCTCATGAAAGAATCATCACTTCTAATCAAATCAGAGAGAAAACCCACCACTCTGCACCACTGGAGACATTTCAGTTACTGAATATTTCATAAGAAGGCGATGTAGCTGAAAAGGAAATTCTCAACAGCCTCAAGTGGTGTGCAAATATTTACTTAAACCTTCTAGCAGTGTCCAAATGGTGTGCAACAACACCACCTGTGATCCTGGAATGATCCTTATAAATTATGGTAATTACATGTGACATGATTCTTGCTAAAGCACAGCAACTTGCCTTGGTCCCTCTTGCTTTGCAAGCAATTGCCTTACTTGCATGACTAAGTGGGCAAGGTGCCAGAGAAAACAGGCTGCAAACCCAATGACAAATGTATGTTTTGACTCTTTAAAATTGAACCCAATTGTTAATTTGCAGAAATATTAAAGCACAACCAAGGAGTGACACCAAGACCCTGAGTCAGGAGAATTAGGTGTGCATATGGGACATGAAGCCTTGGAAAAAGTTATGCCAGTTTGTCAATGGTTAATTATTACCCATCAAAAGTTTCTACACAAACTTTCTGTTACACTGATACAGAATGACCTGTTACATTTTTATCTACACAATTAAAGAGAATCTTTGCTTCTACCTACATATAGAATGTACAAAGATTCAAAGAAAATAAAATGACTAATTTTTTTGTTCTCAAACTTTATTTTGCAATGTCCTAATAAGTGTTTTGAATGTTGGAATTAATCAAATATTAAAATAGGAAGAATTAAATAAGAATGAATTATGGTAGCTTAAAACAGTTGTAACTTTGATAAGAATAAATTCATTTACATGAATATTGCCCAATCAGTCCATACTTTAATGTTAAACTTGAATAGTGAACTCTTCTTCTTGATACCGTCTCATATTTTATTTCATTTTTTATGAGTTAATCATGGTGATTTACTTCTACTGTCAGAGTACCCAATTTGAAGTTATCTATTAGTTTTTTAGATGTTTACACAAGACAAGTGGAGTTCATTTTAAAATCTGTGTTTTGGATTTTAAGTGTTCTTATATGAAGTCCAGGTTAGAAATAGGCTTTTTTTTTTTTTTTTCATTGTTTTTAAAATAACAGATCAATTTTATTAATACATATTAATAAACATAAAATTCATCCAGAGCATACAATCATTGGTATTTGCTATAATCACATAATTGTATGTCTACCACTTCAATAATTATCACAGCATTTTCATTATTTCAATAACAATAATAAAAAACATAAAATAGACAAACAAATAAGAAAATTAGTATTAGTTAGAAGAAGGACTGATAGAGTAAGGTGTAAAAAACCAAAAATAATATAGTAAATGGTATACAGCCTTAAATATCAACTTTATAACATATATGATGATATAACAAAGGGATTTTTTTATGTGTAGAAGAAAATAATGAAAATATTTCTTTAACTTTTTGATACATATTAAGTTAAATAAAGCAAGATTACATGTTTGAGTTTACATAAACACAAAAATATATAAATGAAAACCTTAAATAGGAATTCTCTTTCATGATAGATTTCCATTATACTAGAATGGTTATGAAAACTAGGACTATGATAAAGAGAAATTAATTACAAATTAATCAGAAATTAATTAGAGGAAAAATAATCAAGCCATCAAATTTAAGGTGCATGTAATTGAAAAATTAAGAATGGATTTATAAATTAAAGCAAAATTTTTAGGTGCAGAAGAAAAACCTAATACTGTTCTGACTTGTTTCTGCTCTTGAATATCAGGTATGAATGATGATAGTGTAAATGTATAAATTAAAATTTAACACATCCAAGTGAGAGAGGGCTTATGTCCCATGGATACAGTGGATGGATTATACTGCCTGCAGCTGCAGGCCCTCTCCAATCCCTGGGATGGCCGTTGCCCATCAATGTCTCCTCGCCAGGTGACTTGGATGAGTCCATTGAGCTGTTGGGTAGGAGTCGCAGATCCACCGAGATTCCAGGTACAGCTGACACATAGGTAGGCCAGAGGCTCCAGTCTCTGGAAGTACACCTAAAAACTCCAGCATCACATATAGGTTTGAATAGAATCAAGCAATGGAAGAAATTATGACAGTGAGTAGAGCCGGTGGCCACTGGACACTCTCAGGGCAGGGAGGGGAAGGGCAGTTGAAATTCAGGGGCTTTTTCGGGACTTGGGGTTTGTCCTTAGTGGCATTGTGGCAACAGATGTAGGCCATTATACATCAGCATATACCATGCAGAACTGTGTGGGAGAGAGTGTGGTCTATGATGTGAACTGTGGTATATGCTTGGTGGCAAGGCTCCAGGATGTGTATATCCATTGCGGATGTTGTGCCACACTGATGAAGGATGTTTGTGTGGGATGTTGTGGGAAGTGTGGGAGGTAGGGGACATGGGAATCCCTGTAAGTTCTATGTAATATCTAGGTAATCTAAGCACATTTATATATATATAACGTTTATGTAATAAAAAAAATACATAAAAAAATACATTAAATAAAAGTGAAAGAAAAAATTTAACACAGATTTCTCTTGTGACTATGGCAAGTATTTTGTAGTTTGTTGAAACACGTGGGTGTGCTTCTGAGGCAGCCAGTACTTGAAGAGTCAAGTTCTAGTAGATGAAGAACTTAGAGGTGAGCCTAATATTCTGAAAACTGCATGCCCACATGAGGAATTTGGTGAATGTTAACCTGTGCAGAGGCAGAGGTTAAGGACCCAAGTAATATGCCTGAAAAGATGAGAGTAGTGGTTTTGTCAGTTTCATAGAAAAAAAAATGGGGAAAGATAATTTAGAATCCCAGGACAAATTAAGGAAATGCATTTAGTAAATAACAACAACAACAACTAATAAGTTCTTTTGGGGGCTTGGAGAGCTATACCCTACAGTTCAGCCAAACCAAAAGAACAATTCTAACAAAATTTGAATCACAGTTTCAAGTCCACTCAGACCCTAGAATAATCTTTCTGTACTCTAGCCAATTGTCAGAGAATAGATTGATGACTCTTCTTGCTGGAGGAAGAAAACATCATCCATAACCTCTATATTTTTAAAATAAAATATCCAGCATTTAAAAAAAGAAAAAGCAAATACAAGACATACTAAAAACATGATCTAGAGAAAAAAAACTATAAAGAAGGCCCAGGTGTGATACAAATATTGGTGTTATGACTTTATTATAAGAAAATAGATGAAAAGATAGAAAATTGTACCTGTGAACTGCTATCAGTGCATAGAAAATTCTAGAATTAAAACAATGCAAACCCTTGATGAAGAACAGAATGAAAAGCTGACAATAAAATTTATGAACAAGAAAATAAGTCCAGTATAATCTACAATAAAGCACAGAGAGAAAAATGATGAAAATAAAGTTATTTGTAATACCTTCTTTTATTAACACATTCATTGGAAATTAAAATATGTTTTTGATTTACTATATAGTGTAAAATAAGTTAGAATTTGAACCATTAAGACCATATCAGGATTATAGAACAATTTTACTACATGTAAAAATTAGAGATTTTATAACTGATGTCCTAAATTTTAATCTTGCAAAAGTCATTGGTATTATTTTTTTGTATATCAATATTTATATGTACAAACATATTTATCTCATTGTTGTTTTTCATCTCTTCCTTCATTTATGGGTTTTTGAAATGCTGTAAGTTTCCTTCTGCCTGAAGCAATTCCCTTAGTATTTATTTTAGTCCTGTTTTGCTGCTTTAAATTATTTTTAATTGTTTTAAAATGTCTTTATTTTACATCAGTTGTTGAGTAAAAATTTCACTCATTTAGAAATCTAGATTGGCAGATATTTCTTTTCAACTTTTTAAATAACATCTCATATTCTTCTGGATTCCATTATTTCTCCTGATATGTCAGCTGCCACTCTCTTATGAAAGTAACTTTTTTTCTTCTCTGTTTCCTTATAAGCCTTTCTCCTTTTCTATAATTTTCATCAGTTTTTATAAAATGTTGTCAGTACATTTGCATTTATTCTATTTAGAGTGCTTAGCAGCAAGTTATGCACATGGAAAATAGAATGAAGAAAATAAGAATAAACAGCAGCTAGAAAAAATATAATCATGTCAGAGAGAAAATATTAAAGAAAAACATTCTGTTTTTAGAAGGTAATAAAATTGACAATATGGTGACTGACCTGGGAAAATGATGGTATGTTGGGGTCTTGGTGTGGATTTCTGCTGCTGTCAGTTTGGAAGTGCAAAGTGGCTATATCTAAATTAACTTTATTTGGAGTTCATGCTACTGAGCTCATGCATAATTGCCATCCTTTCTGGCATGGCCTCATTGTTCAACAGCAGGAATAACCATGGGAAAAAAATTACTGATACCTTCAGGATGGGTCATTTTGTCTACCTGATGAACAATATCATAATTTACTGAGGTTGCTCTTTGGCAATCATTTGTATGAGACAAAAAATATCTTCACAATCTGTAACAGACAGAAAGGCCAATTAATAAACCTCTTCTCCCAACTTCCTAGTTAGCAATTTTACAATTGTATACCTTTTAATTCACTGACAATGCAGCTACAGCATCAGCTAGTTTACTTAAGTCACGGTAGGTATGTGCCTATGACCATATATCTTTCCTGAAAAACAACAACAACAATAACACAAAACTCCAAGGTACACTGCTTGAAATTCTGTCCAATGGTATAAATTTACTTTACTATTTAGGTCCACATCAGGGTGTTGTCATTCATACAACAATTCACTTTCAGGTAAAGGCAACATATTTCTCTTTACATTTTAAAACTATGCAGTTTGTCATAGTGAATTCCCAATGAAGCCAGAGTAGCAGTATAAGAGAGAAGAGACAATTAGATAAGAGGAGGCAATTAGAAGGAGTTGTGGCCATTTGTGTCACTCTTTCATGCAACTTACTTGTGCTATCAGAACCTGCCTGAACTAAATATCTTATATATCACTTGCACTTGATGATGGTGTGCTGAGAATGTTAAACTTTATAGTTTCATGAGTCAGACTTCTTTCAGTCATGATGGACAGCACAGATTTCATGGCAATTCATACACAATTGTTGAGTGTTTATTCCCTACTAAAACCCAAGAGCAAGCCAGAGACTGTTTATCAGAAGTAAGAAGTTATTTTAAGAGGATGGCATAGTTTCTCCAAAATCATCAGTGTGCTCTATGATCTACCTATAAGACACTATCAAAACTTCCATATAGTATCCTTATCTGAAAGTGACCCTTCAACTACCATTAGATATGCTGGATCACAGAGCACAAGTGACAGTATAGCTTTCACAGAACCCTTGACCAAGTTCCTAGGCTTCTTTTGCTCTGGACTCTATTCAGAATTGGTAGATATGGCAGTTTGATATTGTTTATGAATTCCAAAAATAGATATTGGATTATATTTGTAAACTGGTCTGTCCCTCCAGGCATATTAGATTGTATTGGATTCAGATATTTCACTTTTACTTGATTAAATAATGATTAAGGCTTTGATTGGGCCACATCAGTGGACCTTTGCATCCCTGCTCCCCTGCTGGGCGGGGAATCACAGAGAAAGCACAATGGAGAGAAGGGAGTTGGGAGTTTTAATGCTGGAGCCAGGGAAATAAGCACACAGAGGAGCAGAGAGAAGCCTCAATTAGACACGGCAGTGGCCCTGGGAGGAGAGATGAGCCATTCACCGATAGTCTGCATCTGGCCTTGTGGAGATAGCAGAGTAGACGAGCCTGGAGAGAGGCAAGCCCTGGGAAAAGAGGAACCCAGGAAGCCTGAAACTTCACAGATACCACTGAAGAAGCTGGACCACGGAGCCTTAAGAGGAACAGGAAGGTTGAATGTTGGCAGCCATCTAGCTCCAACACGTGGCAACAGACTTTGGGGAGGGAAGTAATTTAAGCTTTATGGCCTGATAACTGTGAGCTTCTACCCCAAATAAATATTCTTTATAAAAGCCAAGAGATTTCTGATATTTTGCATCAGCACCTCTTGGCTGACTAATACAGTAGGTGTCATGGACATTTGTTAAATAAATTAGTTTAATATTCTCAAGTGAACTATATACTCCTCAAAATCCAAAGAGGTTCAAATTACATTGTGTCTCTTTCTTAGTGATAGGAAAGGGCAAATGAGCAATTTTTTCTTGACCTTGAAGGAATATTTTGATGTGTCCATGACTACTGGACCCTGGATAATTTTACTGACCTGTAAGTGTATATATATGAATTTGAGGGGAATTATGATTAAAAACAAAATCTCCTGCCAATGTGGAAAATCACTTCACTAAGATTTGAGAAAGAAGGCAGTTTTATTATTGAATGAGCGTTAAACCAGAATGTGATGAACATTACAGGCAATCCACTAAAGAGATTACAAAAACTGAAAGAAACTTCACCCTTATGTAGCTAAACAAATAAAGCCCATTACATATATCTTCTCAAAATAAACAATTATTAATTTATTGCACCTTTATGACCAGAGTCAGTTTTGCAATTCGGAGCAAGTACCACCTGAAGTTATGCTCATCAACTCCCAAGAATCAGGAAGATAGAGGTGCTAACTTCCTAGATGATTACATTAAAAGAAATGGTGCTCAGGTCCTTGAGAATACATTCTTGAGTTATGAAATTTGCAAGAGACTTTTACTTAGCTTTTTAAAAAAATCGACATATATTCAAATAGCCAGAGAAAGCACTTAAATTTGAATTTTCCTAAAGTAAATACTGAAAGAGAAGAGAGGGGAAAAGTCTTTTTCCTAATGTTCAACAAGAATAATTAAGCCTCACTTTTTAAAATTTGTATTATATATAAAATATATTTTCATAGACTTAGAGGGCCGATATAACACTGAAATGGAAACAAGAAAGATGTATCTATGAAAGCAGATTTCTTCTGATGGTTTTAACTAACAGATACAGAGAAAAATCATTCACCCATTTAAGAGCTGCACAACAGATACCAGAAGCTGCACCATCCAAGTCTGGGGTAATCCACTCATTCTCAAAAAATCTGTATTCCACAGAAGACAAAAAGATTAATTGATTGGAGATGTCAAAGGAAATCATCAGTCTTACACTTTGCAATCCTTTATAGTGGCCCTGATCTCCACACTTCCTTCAGGAATGTGATATCACTCTTTTTGGTTTATTATTTTGGGAGATAAAGGCAATTTGAGTGGTTCCCACTGTTTTTTTCTACAATTAGGTTTTCATTCCACATGTAAGGGAACCCAATGAAGGCATTTTGCCATTTGGTGATTATGTTTATTCAATTATGGGGAATAAAGCACAGGATGTTTGCAGAACACCTGATCCAACCGTGAACATGTCTTTAAGACATTATCCAAAATGCAATGACTATCTGAGCTCAATAAGCCCCTTGTTTAATTGGTATAAAACAGTTCTGTTCCAGTGTCTGGTAATCCCCCAATGTCTGATTATTTCCTCTTTTCATTGCACAGTTATCTGATAATTGGCTGCTGGGTTTGGAATAGGCTAGAAAGATTCTTTACAGAATGAATTTTGGGCAGTGTAAAAGATTTTAATTTATGGGAACCCTTCTTTCAAACAATTCTAGGTCTGTGGACTTGTTCAAGCATAGGAATCCATTCAAGTGTTGTGTTTATCCTTCTTTGCCTTTGAGAAAAAGGAATTAGTTGCTATGATTTTGCTTTTTTAAAAAAGAGATTGATCCTTCTCTGATACATATCCATCACTTTATCTAAAATATATATTTTCTAACAGCATGGATGTTAAAGTTGGAATGCATTACACTAACTCACAAAATACTTCATGGCATATAGCCAAACACCAACTCATCAGTGTCATCTATTGCAACTAGTCCCTTTATTTCTGTAAACTGAATACTGTAGTTAGTATTTTGAGGTAAAATAGAGGATTATGAGCTGATTAATCTTTTTAATTATTGTTCTTCCTCCACCCTTCAGGCAGCAGTGAATTCTCTCCTTACCTATCAGCCTAAGTGTAAGAGATATTTAAAAACAGAGTATTTATTTTGAGTTTCAAAATCGTCTGTTGAATCTTATAATAGAGACAGTAGACTTAAAAATATGCACTTTGATTGTAACAGCTAGTTTTTTTTGTGGTATTTGTGTCTATGTGTATGTGTGAAAGAAATAAAGAATAAGGGATCATATGGTAAAATGGTTGAATGACTTCATATTTTGTTGAACTACTGTAGCCAAAGTGAAGATTTTTGAATTAAATATCTGCTGAAAGAGAAGCTTCTAACCATATGTCCTGGGGATGGCCTTTTTCAATATTTATATTAATGATTTGAAAAAGACATGGGCTATATGGCAATAAGATACACAGGTGGCACAGAACAGATGTAGCTGAGATAGGTGCAAATACTTTATGAGGCAGAATAAATAAAAGAAAAAAAAAGCAAAACCATAGCAACTAATTTTTTTTCTCAAATGCAAGGAAGGATAAACCAAAATAACAAGATTAAAGTCCATAAAGCTCGATGTAAACCCATCATTTTGTTTACAATAATGCATTGAATATATTAAGAATGATAGTTAATGAAACCAAAGCATTCCTTGTGATAGTTGGTTAATGATACCGTCTGGATCATGACTTGGCAATACTGTGCACCTGTTTTTAATTATTTGATTTAATTTTACAGGAAAAATTATCAGGGTACAGTTGGGTCTCACAAAATAATCTAACAAAAGTAACACAGCAGTCCTTTATTATGAATCTGCTTAGAAGAGTCCCAGCACTTATGCAGGTTATTTTTAATTAGAAAGAAGACTACATTTAATTGGTCTTTCTACTTCAAGGCTGTCACCTCAAAATCAGAGACATGCTCTTCATTGGATTGTTTCTTTCACAACCCATCCAGATTAAGGCCAAGTACTTACATTTCTTATAGGGAAAAAACTCAAAGCAAATTTTTTGGGGATCCTGTTTACCAATAAAATATACCTCTGATTCAAACCAATCAGAACATATATAAACTTAACGATAGTTTTATGACTATTGCTTTATTCTCCCCAAGGGTAAAAGACACTAATAATATTATAGTAGAGATTTTTAAAATTCCAAACATTTTTTTTGTTGTTTTTCTGCTGGTTAGGTAAAAGAATAATGGGAATTATATAAAAGGAATAGTGTGTGTCTTCCAATATGATTTTAGAAAGTAGCAGTTTGAATTGGAAATGACAGCGCCATCCCAATCCCATTTTATTCGGTATTCTCACCAGTGTAACCACACCATTTTCACCATCTATCAAGAAAGACACAAAATAAACATAACTCTCCCAACCACAGGTAGGCTCCTTTCTGAGGGTCAGGGAAATTCTTAAAAGACAATCCCCTTCCATTAGGAAGTGTTTTAGTTTCCTAGTCTGCTCAAGCAAATATGTGTTAGGGTAAACACATATTTGATTGAGCAGGGTTCTGAGGCTAAAAAAAGTCCAAATCTAGGTGTCATAAAGACGATGCTGTATTCCTGAAGACTGCCATTCTGGGGCTGGCTGTCAGGGATCCATAGTTCCTAGTTTGTCACATAGCAATGCAAATGCTGGCCTTTCCTGGCCTCTCCCTTCTCCTCTGGGTTTTTCTGATGTCCAGCTTCTGGCTGCTTTCTCTGTAACTTTCTTTGTCTGAGTTTCATTCCACTTATAAAGGACTCCAGTAATAGGATTAAGACCCATCCTGATTGAGGTGCATCACACCTTAACTGAAGTAACCTTATAAAAAGGTCCTACTACAATGGGTTCACACCTATAAAAATGGATTAGCTTTAAGGACATGTCTTTTTCTGGAGTACATACAGCTTCAAACTACCACAGGAAGGTATTTCAAATAATATTGACAATAGAGTAGCTGTCTGTAACATTTCCTGAGAAATATAGTTTATTATCAATCAGTTATCCAGGATAATTGTAGGATCCAAAGGTGTATATTACATATATTTCACTCAGTTTGTATGAAAATATATATATATATATTCTTTGGGCCTAAGCTATTTAAATCTTAATAATATTTACAAATTTTTCATTAAAACAAAAATATGGAAATGAGAAATATATGCAAATCCAATATGAAAAATAACTGTTTTTTTTAGACTTTTACAACCCCTCTTCATGTTTCTGGAAGCTAAATGGAAAGTATCAGAAATAGAATATATTAAATAAATGTGCATCCATTATTTTAAAGATTTTTTTCTTTAGTAAATAAGTGTCCCTGAAATCCATGGTCTTAAAAATCAATGGTCTCATTCAGAACTCTTGAAAAAATATACTTCTTCCAAGAATTAGTAACACTAAATCACTATCACCTATTACTAAATATCATATGCATTGTTCTGCTAGTAACAAAGATCTATGGGTTATGGTATGCTTTAACTTGCAACAGATCTGCTAGCATCTCTTGCAAATCCTGTGGAAGAAGAATCAGCTTATTGTTTTATGGAGACAAAACTAATTGTTAGAATTATATTCAATATATTGAACCACAATTTACCTCCCTTTAATAGAACCCAATTTTTATAGTCAAATGCATTTTTTGAAGCTGATGTTAGGCATTCATGTATTTGAAAAATACTCATGATCCTTTTATATTTAATTTTCTCCACACTGTTTCCTTAATGCAGCCCTCATTTTATAAGATTTCCTAACTTATCTTGTAAATTTTATCCACATTTCTCTCTGTGGAATGGTAATTCTCAATATCCTGTTTAAATTTTGCTTCCTAGCACTCAAAACAAATCCCCAAGTGCTGCTGAGAACCAAAGAGCACAATGGATTCATTGGCTACACTTTTAAAAATTATTCTGTGCTCTCATCAATTTCTACCCAATCAGGCATTTACTTTATAGTCTGGGAATTTAATATGTTTTTGGTATGAACTGCTATTCAGTTAGTTTTCTCTCATGCTCTGATTTTTAAATAAATATCATGTGCTATATTTATGTCAATTAAATTTCATCTTACTGATTTAAGCTGCTCTTTTCATTTTCTTAATATTTTATTTGGATATTGAAACTGATATTCACTTGATTTAATATCTCTAAACAGTTTGTATCTTTTCCAAGAAAGACATACTTTCTATAAATTTGAACTAGGCGCTGAGAGGTTTTTGATAAGGTCTGATCTGAGCTCTTTGATATACTAGATTGTCAGCTAAACTTACACCATCCCGTAGTCTCTGAGCATAGTTAATCCTCAGCTCTGAAAACTCCACGTTATATTCAACTTTACAGTATGAGCAGGCATGACTAAAGAAATGTCGGTTTGGATGACATCACATCCATATGTCTGGGTTAGCAAGGGCAAGAAAAATAAGCTTTTTTTTTCTTTATCTAATCTCTAAAGTTGGCATGGTGATGCCCATTTCACATACACTAATAAATATTTAATGGGTAAACATTAGTAAAGCATAGAACCCATAGAATATTAAGCATTTAATAAATATATCTTCAAAAGTTTTATCTTTTCCCAAATAATTAAAAAAGATATTATAACATTCATTATAAAAATGTCAGCTGAAATTCATAAAATTAGCTCTATGCTAGTTTAATTGCATTAACAATAATACAATTAAAATCACAAATCTAAAAATATTTTAAAGTTAGCAGAATAAATTTAGAAAAGGATGGAATCACCTAAATTAAAAATATATATATTTGGCATGTTACGGATGTTGTTCTGTTAATAATTGCTGAATGAATGTGTAATTAGGGAGTGTTACTCAAAGAAGGAAACTAAAAGTATATAGGATGAGGAAAAAGAAGGAAGGCAATAATGAGGAAATTTAGAGAGACACTGAGGGCACTGAGAGAGAGAGAGAGAGAGAGAGAGA